>OX439007.1:38792222-39992222 GCA_949316495.1 Amphiduros pacificus
CCGTGCGCCAAATGCGTTGCATGTTTTACTCATGTCATTGTATTACAGTGAGTGACTTGACACAAAGACATAAAGATGAGGAAAATATATACACTTGATTATCATGCAAACATTTCATATATTAGATTCTGAAGAGGCTGATGATAAATTAAGTGGCTTGATGACTCTCAATGAGATATCAACAATCGATTACCATGATGTCATCAGTTGAACTGAATATGTTGATTAGATGTATAACTATTAATTGATTATACACCTTCATTTTCATGGTTACGACTTTATTAGTAAAACGTTTTGTATATTTCTAATTCTGCTTCCTTTATTGACATTATATATATATATATATATATATATATATATATATATATATATATATATATATATATATATATATATATATATATATATATATATATATATATATATATATATATATATATATATATATTTAGCAGTGTGTGCACTTTCAAGAGGTTTCTTTTGTCAGCATCATGGCATGTGGAGTGCATGTGAGTCATGTGTATGTTTCTTGAAATGTGTTCATTGATTCAGATTATTTTGTCAGTTTGTGTCCATCAACAACCATAAATGTTACATAATGATTACATAAAATGATTATTTGAATGTATTATTCTCATATTATCACTCTTTTTCAATTCGTTTGACCTGTTTCAAAATTTGCACTTAAATTGGATATAAGAATGCAATACTAACTCACCAGGTGGCAGGCTGATTGGACTTTTGTATATAAACAAATCATTTATTCATTTGGTAACTTGTGAACTGAGCAATGTCAAAGGACTTTCCCAAGAAATGGACTATTTTCTTTTTATTTATGAATGATTGGATGGGCTGCAGTCAAGTCATGCAAGTGCATTTAAACAACTCACATGTGGACCTAAATACAACTTATTGACACTGATTATATCTAATTTTGTTCCATTATACCATCAAATATGAATCAACTAATATTAGGCAATTTGTGATATATAAAGTCAATGTTCGAAAGGAACCTAAGTACTGTCAGGGAATTTCATGTGAATATGTTTGTGACAATATGATTCTTGAGGCTTGATGGTGAAAATATCCAAAGACCCCACCATGAGCCTCTCACTGACTACAAGTGTCACTATGCAAATGAGTAAGGAGGCATATGACTTCACTCACTATGGTGCTAATGGTAAAGAGATGAGACATATCTTGACTTAATTACACATCTGGGACAATGTGGTGATACCACTGTACTCTAAGTGTAATACAAAAACAAACCATGATGTTTTCATATTCCATCTTTTTGTCTTTGTCTATAAGTGTTTGTGAGACCTGCATGATGGAGGGATATGATCAGGTATTGTAAATGTCAGGGGATATGATCAGGTATTGTAAATGTCAGGGGATATGATCAGGTATTGTAAATGTCAGGGGATATGATCAGGTAGTGTAAATGTCAGGGGATATGATCAGGTATTGTAAATGTCAGGGGATATGATCAGGTATTGTAAATGTCAGGTGATATGATCAGGTAGTGTAAATGTCAGTGGATATGATCAGGTATTGTAAATGTCAGGTGATATGATCAGGTAGTGTAAATGTCAGGGGATATGATCAGGTATTGTAAATGTCAGGGGATATGATCAGGTATTGGAAATGTCAGGAGATATGATCAGGTATTGTAAATGTCAGGTGATATGATCAGGTATTGTAAATGTCAGGGGATATGATCAGGTATTGTAAATGTCAGGGGATATGATCAGGTATTGTAAATGTCAGGAGATATGATCAGGTAGTGTAAATGTCAGGAGATATGATCAGGTATTGTAAATGTCAGGGGATATGATCAGGTATTGTAAATGTCAGGGGATATGATCAGGTATTGTAAATGTCAGGGGATATGATCAGGTATTGTAAATGTCAGGGGATATGATCAGGTAATGTAAATGTCAGACATTATGATCAGGTATTGTAAATGTCAGGTGATATGATCAGGTATTGTAAATGTCAGGGGATATGATCAGGTAGTGTAAATGTCAGACATTTTGATCAGGTATTGTAAATGTCAGGGGATATTATCAGGTATTGTAAATGGCAGGGGATATGATCAGGTAGTGTAAATATCAGGGGATATGATCAGGTAATGTAAATGTCAGGGGATATGATCAGGTATTGTAAATATCAGGGGATATTATCAGGTATTGTAAATGGCAGGGGATATGATCAGGTAGTGTAAATATCAGGGGATATGATCAGGTAATGTAAATGTCAGGGGATATGATCAGGTATTGTAAATGTCAGGGGATATGATCAGGTATTGTAAATATCAGACATTATGACCAGGTAGTGTAAATGTCAGACATTATGATCAGGTGTTGTAAATTCCAAGGCGATTCATGCTTCATTATACAAGCCAGTTGCACGTTCTTGGTTTCCAGCCAAGGATAAAGTAGCTGTCAGATAATAAACTATATGAACATTCATAGAATGACATCAAAGTGACCGCGGTATAAAGACATAAAGAAATAAAGGAGAGTTCAGGGGTATATGCCATACAAGGGATAGCATTTATTTTTATATGTTGCATGGTTTTACACACCACTCCTTATTCAGCATTTTAAAATATGAAAAGCATACCAAATGACACATATGTATGTGTTTGGATGCATGTGCGTTGTAAGCCAGACATCTTCTGTGCATATATACATTCAAACAGTTCCTTAGCAGAATGTAGACTTAATTGGAACATGTCATATCTTGCTTGTCATGAAATGACATGACAATTAAAAATATGATCTTCAAATAACAGCCAATAATGAGGTAGTGATATATTTATCATGAATGATCCACTGATGAATAGTTCTAAGTGTGGAGGGGCAAAGGCTATATAAATAATATAATATATAGCTACTTCAGGTCAAAGGCTAAAGTCATCTATAGTAATCTGATATTAGAAGATTTTACAGTTAATTTAAATGTAGATGCAGAATAAAAGTCAAACATAAATACATGGATGTGTATACCGAGGCCATTGGCACCCAGCTTTACTAGGCCTCTTCAATATAGGTGTTATATACTGAGCCCGATGCAAAGGAGGGTAGGCCATTGGTTGCAGGCAGAGAAATGTATCAGATACATGGACAGGATTTTTTTCCTGACATCGACATTTATGAAAATAATTGAGGATTCTTTAATTTTGATTTTTAATGCATGAGATATTAATACCATATTAATACCAACCTTCACGAGTGATTATAGAAATGCCGATCTGCAAATTATCTTAACTATTTTCTGATATATATGTTTTCCATAGAATGGAAAAGATATATCATTAACATATTGTCTTTCTATATATTAAGATGACATTACATTTGATCATATTCTTTATGAGAATAAGCATAAAATACAGCAAAATGTGTATTGATCGTGATGTAGTTATGATAATTAGGCAAAACACCATGTACACAGGTATGAAGGGACAGGTGGCATAAAGCGACTTCACCGCAGGTACAGTCAACATAAGATAACATAATATACGATAGACAATATGGTTAATACTGCAATTAATAGATATATCACATATATAAAAATATAGATCTATTATATATAAGGAAAATAATGGCTGTATTATAATATTTGCATTCCTGCAATGATAACTGTACATTTTTGTATTTTGTAGAAGAGGTGAGGAAGAATCAGGTGATTTTATGAGGAGATATATTTAGAGATAGGAGTTTGGTCAATATGATGGTCCTAGGGAACCACACCTCCACCCCGGGCCCCATGAGCAGGAACGAGGCATGTATCCTCACTCCAAACTGGATGCCTCCAAACATCCGGGCTCCCGTCAAACCCAGGAACTCCAAACCAGCATTCGTCAGGCAGAGAACATTTGTGCTTCCCACAATAGACCTGAATCTAAAACAGTATTTGGAGGAATTAGACAAAAGGGTTTATTCTAAGCATATCCATGTACCTTATTTGAAACATAAAAATGTTTCACAAAAAAGGCCAACATCTACTGCCAGCAGAACATCCAGATCGTCAAGAAATGGAAGGAGAGCATTTAGTAAGCTTTCTAGAAATGAAAGATTCAAAGATAGAAAATGGAATATTAGTACCAAATTCTCACACCCCTTTTTGCCATATTCGCATAAAGGTCCCAGTATAAATCGACGCATCTCAAATAAACATCAAACCGCCAAAAACAAGGAAAAAGAACATGCAGCGGACTACTACAAGAATTCGAGACCATCTAATAGATCATATGAATTGGGAAAGAGTTCAATGGAGATAAAACCATGGTACCCAACTGGTTCTCTAAATACGAAACACATCATGCCAAGATTAAGAAAGCCTCCAACTAGGAGAATAACCCCCATAAATCATAAACTATGTCATGACAAAGACATCATTCCTACAAAGTATAAAACTGTGCCCAGTATTGGAAGTCAAAGAGATGGAGAGCAAAGTGAAAGTAGAATAGGCGGCCCAGAAGCAGACTCTGGCGGTATTCTACCAAGCACTCCTCCCTGCTCCACGGCGGATGCAATCAGGGAATGGATGAAACCAAATGACGCAGGCAACAATCAAAACAGACAAAGTAGTTTTAACAAGGATTCTGAAGAGGAAAGTGGCATAGAGTTGGACTATGAGAGTAGAAAGACCAACATAAAGAGTGGTGGGGGTGAGGGCAGTGGTGGGGGTGGGGGCGGTGTTGGAAGTGGGGGTGGGGGTGTCACCTCTGTTACTAGGAGTGGTGGTATAAGAAGGGAAAATATCAGCACAACCAGACAAATCCTGACAAATAACAAAGATACATTACAGGTGCATCTGCAGACTACTGTTACTGTTTTGTCGCTGGGTCCTGCCTCTTCTGGAATGATGGTGACCCAGGGCCAAGGTCGGCAACAGGTCATTATGGAAGAAAAGGGCATACAGACCTACAGCCTGACCGACACTGATACCTCCTCCTCAGAAGATGATGATGATGATGATGATGATGATGATGATAATGATAATGACGATGATGATAATGATGATGAGATGGACACTGAGGATGAATTTGTCACAGTAGTGGACAAGTTTGTTCAAACCGAGGATTTAGAGAGACAAGTCAATCACTGTGATATGAATGTGCAGACTGACGATGTGGCTGTGTCTAGACTATCTGATATGGGAACCCAAACAGTTGAGTCTTACAATCCAGCCATACCCCAGGCAAGTGACCCTCGTCCAGCATCAAGGGCTGACGCAGACACCCAGGCAACTGTCTCCTTGACGGAAATATCTACTCAAACTCCAAATATCCCATTTCAGAGTCTTGGCAGGAATGAAGTACCTCATCAAGAGCCTAAGGTCAAAATTCAGAGAAAGAGTGATCCTGTGCCCCCAGTGACCCCCCGAGAGCCTATCAGAGCAAGGATTTCTCTGACAAACGATGGACCTTTCAGTGATGAGGTCAATATTGTTCTCAGAGATATACAGTTGCGAAAGAAACAGCTGAGTGGGAATAGCCTGGTTCGATCTGGAAGTGAGAACAATGTTGCCATCGTCAAACCAGTGCAGGCTACAAAAGAAGATAAGATTAAACCCAAAATGTTAGTCATTGCTAACCCCAGAGCCCAAGATCAGGCAACCAATGCTCAGAATCAAAGAGGGTTATCACTTACTGAGAATGGTGAGCATTTACCAGTTCAAACCCAAATATCAGACCCTCTGTTGCCCATCCAAGAGTCCTCTGTTGCACCACAAACTCCTCAAGGAGTCCCGATATTGCCCCGAAATAACACAAAACCCAGACTGTCGGTGGGTAGCACCAATGGCCGGTTAGAAATGATGATACCGCAAACCCAAGATCAAAACCGTCTGACTGATACTAATTCTGAAGATATAATACATGACATCAATACACATCCTGAGATGCCAACTACTGGCATTAATATAACGATGCCAAAGGATGTTGTTAGTCATGTTGGCCAAGATGATGCTGACACAGAGATCCCACATGACAGTACCAATAATCATAACCCTAACAATAATGAGTTACCAAATGATGATAACCCTGAACCTGAGAACAACCCACAGATAGCAAGTGATGAGACAACTAATGAAGCAGACACTTCAGATAATCATGATGTTTTGAGTGAGACTGATGACACCCAGGGAACAAGACTTCAGCAAAATGACTCAAAAAGAAATTCTCTGCAGACACCAACAATGAACTTCGCTGCAGAGATTAGTCCAGCCCTTGGTTTGTCTCTGCGTAGAGGTGACAGTGATGATAATATATCCAAACCTAGGCCCTTGACAAGAAGTAAAAGATTCTCTCTTGATGCCAACACTCTCAGAGATGCTACCGTTGGGGGATCCCGGTTATTACCGGCCATGACCTCCCAGCGAGTGGCTTTGGTGCGCTATCCTGAATTTGAACGCCCTCCAGCCAAATTGGCCTCTACTATAGAAGAAGACCAACCTCTTTCTATATCTGTTCCACCAAGTCCTCAACGAAAGACCAGTGAGGAGAGGAAGACCCACTCCGCAAAGGCTACTAAAGAAGAACTTGCTGGAACAAAAGAGTCATTATCAAAACAGATATCTACCCAGAGCCTAAAAGAAGGGAGGGAATCCCTTTCTAAGCAGGCCTCCAAAGAGAGCCTCAAAGAAGGGAGGGAATCCCTTTCTAAGCAGGCCTCCAAAGAGAGCCTCAAAGAAGGGAGGGAATCCCTTTCTAAGCAGGCCTCCAAAGAGAGCCTCAAAGAAGGGAGGGAATCCCTTTCTAAGCAGGCCTCCAAAGAGAGCCTCAAAGAAGGGAGGGAATCCCTTTCTAAGCAGGCCTCCAAAGAGAGCCTCAAAGAAGGGAGGGAATCCCTTTCTAAACAGGCCTCCAAAGAAAGCCTCAAAGAAGGGAGGGAATCCCTTTCTAAACAGGCATCCAAAGAGAGCCTCAAAGGAGGGAGGGAATCCCTTTCTAAACAGACCTCCAAAGAGAGCCCCAAAGGAGGGAGGGAGTCCCTTTCTAAACAGGCCTCCAAAGAAAGCCTCAAAGGAGGGAGGGAGTCCCTTTCTAAACAGGCCTCCAAAGAAAGCCTCAAAGAAGGGAGGGAATCCCTTTCTAAACAGGCATCCAAAGAGAGCCTCAATGAAGGGAGGGAATTCAAAGAGAGCCTCAAAGAAGGGAGGGAATCCCTTTCTAAACAGACCTCCAAAGAGAGTCTCAAAGAGGGTAGGGAATCCCTTTCTAAACAGGCCTCCAATAGCAGACCCTCTTCACGCCAACTAAAACACGCCTCTTCAAAAGACAGTATTGACAGTGAGGTAGAGACAACTGTTGCTCAAGTATTGAAAATTGCTGCCAATTCTGTAGGGTTGGAACAGACAACTAAAAAAGAACAAGTAACAGCTGCAACCAAAACTACCAGAAAATCAAATTCTTTAACGCAAGGATCTGTCTCTTCTCCAAGGGATTCCATGGCTGGTATGAATCAGGACCTGGGTTCTAAGGATCCAAGAACATCCACTCCTATCACTCAAGAAGATATGATTGTGAAATCTGACAAAGAAGAACCCTTGAATGTTACCGTGAATGATTCCAATTCTGATGAGACTGTAGCCCAAAAAAGAGACTCAAAGGCACGATCGCCAGTTCTGGAGGAAATGCCTTCAGTAAAACCAAAATCCAGTGCATCAAATGCAACCTCTGTCTCAGTAGATGGTGTATCAGGAAGACCCAACAGTGGATCAAGATCTGGACCAGCCCAGTCTAGAAACAGAAAGAATTCAGACCAAAACAGAATGAAGTCCAGGCTGTCGGATTCAGCATCTCCAGTTCTCGATGAACTACTTAGCAACAAAAGAACCTCAAATGTAGGAAGCCCAATATCTGGCATAGCTGCACTTGACGCTGATCCAGAGAGGCCTCAAAGTGGGAACCTTTCTAATAGTACAAGGCCCAAATCCGGGACATCAATCCCAGCATCTCCAAACCCACAAGACGCTGATCCAGAGAGGCCTCATAGTGGGAACCTTTCTAATAGTACAAGGCCCAAATCCGGGACATCAATCCCAGCATCTCCAAACCCACCAGACGCTGATCCAGAGAGGCCTCAAAGTGGGAACCTTTCTAATAGTACAAGGCCCAAATCCGGTACATCAATCCCAGCATCTCCAAACCCACCAGACGCTGATCCAGAGAGGCCTCAAAGTGGGAACCTTTCTAATAGTACAAGGCCCAAATCCGGGACATCAATCCCAGCATCTCCAAACCCACCAGACGCTGATCCAGAGAGGCCTCATAGTGAGAACCTTTCTAACAGTACAAAGCCAAGATCTGGGGTATCAACATCTCCAATTCCACCGAATGAACATTTGGAAACCCCTAGAATCAGAAAGATCTCAAGGGAAAAGAGACCAAGATCTAGAGCATCGGATTCACTTAGTTCATTAGTTCCATTGGATGAAGACAAGGAGCAGTCCAGTATTGATTTGAGCAGGCCAATTTCCAGAGCATCAAATTCTAATTCCCCTGGCCCAAACGATGGTAACACGATAAACTTAAACAAAAGAAGAAACTCGGGGGAAAGAAGGCCAAAGTCAAGAACATTAATGTCCCCATCTGCTAATAGAGAAAGACCGTCCGCATCAACTGAAAAACATGAAAGCAAAAGGGGGTCACTTTCACGTGATGACACATTCACTAAGGAAGAAGAGGGAGATGGAGACGATATCAGAGATGAAACTTCACGCCTCACCATGAGGAGAGGAACGTTCACAAAAGAGGATGAAGATGGAGACCAGCTTAACAGAACATTTACTCTGGATGATGATGAGGAGGAGGTACAGGTGTCAGGGTCAAGACTGACCATCAGAAGGGGAACCTTCACCAAGGATGAGGAAGACGGTAACAGTCAGAAGGAGGAATATGAAGATGATTTTGAAAGAGATAGTGAGGATGACACCTTAGATGATATTAACAGGGAAACAGGTGAAATCCCATCCTAAATTAACACCACAAACATAGCCATGTTGTAACCAATAATTATCGTGCAATGTGCTCTAATTTCTTACTTTGCTGATTGGGTAGATTCTGCACTTTATAATCGGTTCATTGTAATCTTATGAGAATTCACTCTCTTAATGTTAAAAAGTGTTAGGCCAATAACAACATCATATTTTAAAATAACAACTCGGCCATAACAAAGATGGACTGATAATGAAGGAATGGAAAGAATAAAGTTGACAACAAAGACCGATAAAGAAAAAACACTTTTATGAAAAGGTAACTCTTGTTACTCTAGTTATTTTATGGTTTGCCAATGATGGTTTGCCAATGATGGTTTGCCAATGATGGTTTGCCAATGATGGTTTGCCAATGATGGTTTGCCAATGATGGTTTGCCAATGATGGTTTGCCAACGATGGTTTGCCAATGGTGGTTTGCCAATGATGGTTTGCCAATAATAATTTGCCAATGATGGTTTGCCAATGATGGATTACCAATGATGGTTTGCCAATGATGGTTTACCAACGATGGTTTGCCAATGATGGATTACCAATGATGTTTGCCAATGATGGTTTGCCAATGATAATTTTAATGAGAACATAAAATGTTCAATATGTTTATTTCGATGTCAGTAGTGAGTAAATGTCTTGCTTCGGATTTCTTGACATTGTGTGAATTATTGCCTTGTCATATATTAAATGAACATCATTTAAAAGAGGATGATTGAGATCTGCAGGAATGGTGCCCGCCAGAGGGCTCTGCAAAGTCAAGAGATAAGAGGATCGAATACCTTGGAGTATAACTCAACATGATTAATAAGCTACCTGCATACTGTACTCATTATCACATACTATGATTATATGAATAACAATATGATTGTGTGAATATTACACTGTAACTGCCATTGGAAACTTGGATGTAATTTTTAAAATGTAAGTTAATATATGTTACTAATTAAATATACAGCGTTAGACATTTGATATTTGCCGTCCCAAATATGAAGTGATAAAAGATCTACACATGACAGTTTATTTCTGAGCATGGAAGATAGATTAGTGTTCCGTCCTTTACCAAGCATACACTTCCTCCTAGATGTACCGTCCATAACAGCCAGCATTAAAATCAATGGTGTGTCTTTATGCGATAAGTATATCATATCTATATAAGACGTGTATACGAAATAATAGTTTATCCTATATGTATGTTATAAGGTTAAAGTACTGAATTGAGAATTGGTGTTCATTTTAAGAGAATGATGATGCTTCACATACGTCACATGATTGTTAATATTAGATCAGTCAATGTCTCAATATATATTTAATCAATTAAAGCAGATTATGTAGATTTGCTTGGTCTAATTGGTATGATCGTGCAGTAGATATGCTTTTCGCAACAGAAAATCTTAGTTAAGTTTGAAGTGTTTGTTCCTTTAGATTTATTTATTCACAAAGGTATACTGCAATGTTTGACAGTAAATGTCATACTCTTAAAGTGCACCAACAAAAATATTGCTTAGAAATGAATGAAATGAATGAAAATAGTTGTGATGATGAAACATTGGAAAGTTAGATAATCTTATTGAGAGATGGGCATATAAACATATGCGAATTCCCGCAAATGAACAACTTCTTGTGCAACGAAGCCATTCTTTGCCAAATATATTAATTGATAATGCCCAAAGTATTGCCGGTATATTACAAAGTCCTGAAAAATGATATGTATTTTGGGAATAAATCGGTGTGAGCAACATTGAAAAGATACCATGGCACAAAATATTTTTGATATTGATTTATCATGTGATGCATAATGTTATGTACGTGTTGGCTACAAAACAAGAGTATTATATATTTATTGATGGTGTAAATAATTGACACAAAATTTACCCCAAATCACACTAACCCCTTTTGACCCAAGGATTATTCCTTTACATAATGGATTAACCCTACCCACACTAAATACCCTTACCCACACTAAATACCCTTACCCACACTGAATACCCTTACCCACACTAAATACCTTCACACAGAATATCCTTACACACACTAAGTACCCTTACTCACACTGAATACCCTTACCCACACTAAATACCCTTACACACACTAAATACTCTTATATACATTGAATACCCTTACCCACACTGAATACCCTTACACACACTAAATACCCTCACACTGAATACCCTTACACACACTAAGTACCCTTACTCACACTGAATACCCTTACACACACTAAATACCCTTACACACACTAAATACCCTTACACACACTAAATACTCTTATATACATTGAATACCCTTACCCACACTGAATACCCTCACTCACACTGAATACCCTTACCCACACTGAATACCCTCACCCACACTGAATACCCTTACCCACACTGAATACCCTAACCCACACTGAATACCCTCACTCACACTGAATACCCTCACCCACACTGAATACCCTTACTCACACTGAATACCCTCACCCACACTGAATACCCTTACTCACACTGAATACCCTTACCTACCCTCATTACCCTTACCCACACTGAATACCCTTACCCCTTCCTCACTACCTTACCTACACACTGACTACCTTAACCTACACTATCCTTCCACACTACCTTAACCTACACACTGACTCCCTTACCCTACACTACCCCTTCCACACTACCTTACCTACACACTGATTACCTTAACCTACACTACCCTTCCACACTACCTTACCTACACACTGATTACCTTAACCTCCACACTACCTTAACCTACAGACTGACTCCCTTAACCTACACTACCCTTCCACACTACCTTACCTACACTACCCCATCACACCCCACCCCAAGATTTGTCATTTAAACTTGCAAATGTTCTCATTTTTGTGTTAGTGGCTACTGCCAAATGAATTAGTAATTAAAGATCACTAAAAGGTGTTTTCATGGGTGTCTAAAAACATGGATTTCCTTTAAGCAGATATATGTTACCTATTTAGTTGACTTGGTATGTTATAATGGTACACTATTTCATGTACTGGTGGGATCACTGACATCATAATGCTAACTGTATGTAAACTGTAGCATATCAATCACTGAAATCTGGTTAAAATACAACTGATACAAGATCACCTTTATGAATAGTGGAAAAATATGATAATCCATGGCTCTCAGGCAGGCTAACAAAATATGTTGGAATTCACACTTTTCACTTGTGATACAAGAAATATTAGAAATGCACAAGATATTCAATATTGGGATTATCATTTAGATTCCTTCATTTTAATAAAGAAGTGTGTATATCTTGCTGTGCCCCTAATGAATATTCATTAATCTTTAAAGCCTGAGGAGTAAACTATAAATATTAGATATTAAAGGTAATATACCAAGAATGCATCAGGTGCAAACATAATTTATATTATTGGTTCAAAGTAAAATAATTATAGGGATATATAGCCAATATGTACATTTTATTAAGATATATTTCGATATTGACTTTCATTTGGAAGAAATCACTGATGTTTAGACTTTGTCACATCATTTCATATGTGCCAAATTATTTCACTGTTATTGTACTTTTATGGTGAAGCACAATAAAGTTTGTTTGAAAATATTTTCTTGTTTTTTATTTATCATATTTAGCTTAAGATATGTAAACATTTTCTATACATATATGCATGTCATTTTGAACATGTTCATTTTGTCTTTCCAAATAAACAACACAAACATTATCCTTAAATTTGGAAGAAATAGATTTATTTTCAAAATCTAAATGGTATCATTTAATAAAAAAAAATGATGATGTGGATGTCTGTGTGCATGTATCTTTAAAACCCTTTGTTTGGCTGAATACAGAAGTTTACATGTTTCTTTAAAGGTATTATGCAGTAATTTTCAGTAAAGGGTTAAAGTTGCAGTCTGTATTAACCCATAGCTGCTTGTGACAGGTAAACACACCTGGCATGAACTCCTTGGGAACCCATATGAGGCTCAAAGTTCTCATTTGATCTCATTTTACCTTCAATACCTCTTTCATGACACTCCACTTTATAATGCTGCCAATAAATGGTTATTCAATGGGGTCTTATTCAAATAGGTTTTACAGAGACATTTTGAAATGCATTAGCCAAAAATGTAAGGCAAGTACGTTAATCATCTGTGTATGATTTTTATACGTTATTTTCGAAATTATGGCCTAACTCCTTTAACCTAATCAAAATGTCATTAGATCCCATAGTATTACCTGCTAGAATTATATTTTTGGCACATTTTGTAGAAAATATGAACTTTAATCTGACCTCAAGATGTTGTCATGCTTTGTTTTAAACATAGTTTATTCACCAAATAGCCTTATGCTTATCATGCTTTCTGTCAATGTAAATATCTGTACATTGATACATTCATTCTTTATATCACAGACCTGAGTATATCTAAAATAAACCATGCTTTTTTCATAATTCCCAACTGGTAAGGCAAACAACAAACTGTTTTATATATAACAGTGAATATGTCAATATCAATTGTTATGTATCAATAACAATTTCTTCCAGCACCAAATGTGTATTCCCTGAATTTTGGTAATAATTCATTTATGATTAAATTCTTTTCGGGAATATTGTTTATATTGAGGTATATAATATATATAAATGTTTTTCTGTTGGAATATTAAAATAGAATCTAATTATGTCCTCCTACATTGGTTTCCAATATACATGATTATAAGATAATTAGTTTCTATTAAACTATAATAACTACACCTGTCTTTTGTACCCTATGTTTATGATCATGAAAATCAAAATTATGCACTCTTGTGCACATATTATTTTATCATATTTAAATCTTTTGAATAAAAAATGGGTGTACCTTAGTATCCAAAGATCTTTTCAAGTGCACATATATTGTTCAGTTTTTGATTTGAGTGTATAAAGAATTTTGTGAGTATTATTACTTTGATGCTGATCTGTCAAGGAAAACATTAGATTTACAATTGGGTCATTCTATTTATATCATAATTTGTCCAACTAAATTCACTTGATCATAAATTACTTTCAATGCAATAGCAATAATCAATATCACAGGGTCAACGTTATCCTCGCCATTTTCAAACATTTAGGATTACATATGCAGGAATGCAAAATGCCTGTAATAGATAAACATGTCGATTCATTATGAGACAGTTGCCAGGAAAGTCTCCAAACTCATTCCTGAAACTCTCCAGCATTGTGTCTCCTGAACAATAATAATGGCTCACCAAATATAGTATTCATACCTTGAGTTGGTACCCTTTTCCAATTTTACACTAATTTGAATATCAATTCATAAAATGCCTTATTATCAGAGCACATAATTGCAATAAAATTATGATTTATGAGAGTAATTTTCACTCATTTCAGTTAAATAAGAGTTCAGCATTTGTGTTGTTGATAGTTTACGCCATTGGCAGTTCATGGGCTGCTGCGTATCTGCCATTCACCCAGTGGAATATCTGCCTCTCTATGTCCCCCAGGAGACTACTTGCTCCGATCCGGAAGAGGTTAGGTTTGGTCCACTCATCTCCAAGTTCCTCCTTCATCATGGAGAGCCAAGTGATGGAATCTTTGGCACTACGGATTCCCCCCGCTGGCTTGAAACCCACCTGATAACAATACCAAGAAACAAACACCTATCAACATCTGTGGCAAATATAGGTATGATGAAGACAAACAGAAATATTTCTAACCCACTATTAGCTTAGATTGTTTGACAATTACATAATGCATGCTTCTTTATATATTTTGATATAGAAATGATAAATGACTATAATTTTACTTCTTTAATTCTTGCTAAATTGATTGGTGCTTGTAAAGATTGCCATTTTTTTCTATTAATACCATTTAGAACTTCAGAACAAACTTAAATTGAATATAACATTCACAAAGAAAGAAATACATTTCGTCTTAAGGCAATATAATTATGATTATATTTGTATAAACGATAACACAAAGGCATCTTTTTTCATTTTCTGATTTTTTTTATTCAATGTATATAAGATGCCTGACCTTGACCCCAGTCCTGTGGTAATATTCCCTGATTGCACGCACCATGACCAGCCCCACGGGCAGGATGGCATTGACAGCCTCTTTGCCTGTTGATGTCTTTATGAAGTCTGCTCCTGTAATAAGATATATATGTTGCTCTTAACAGCCTTCTTTTAATATATGGAAAATAGACAGAGTTTGTCCCCTGAAATTTCCACATCTTGCCTACTAATAGCTAAGAACTTCAATGAGTAGTTCCAAAGGAAAATATAAAAATTGACGGACAGACAGAATGACAGAAAAGTTCTCCCCTTCACAGCAGATGACACAATACTTCAAAACATAGGCCATAGAGCTATGTTGATCATTGCTTTTTTATAATGTCTGTGATAATTTTCTGAAATTGCTTCTTAAACAATCATTTAATAATAATCTAGCCCTGTTGTCACTTACCATCCATCATGCAGACCATGCTAGCCCTGTAGACACTTACCAGCCATCATGCAGACCACGCTAGCCCTGTAGACACTTACCAGCCATCATGCAGACCATGCTAGCCTTGTAGACACTTACCAGCCATCATGCAGACCATGCTAGCCCTGTAGACACTTACCAGCCATCATGCAGACCATGCTAGCCCTGTAGACACTTACCAGCCATCATGCAGACCATGCTAGCCCTGTAGACACTTACCATCCATCATGCAGACCATGCTAGCCCTGTAGACACTTACCAGCCATCATGCAGACCATGCTAGCCCTGTAGACACTTACCAGCCATCATGCAGACCATGCTAGCCCTGTAGTCACTTACCAGCCATCATGCAGACCATGCTAGCCCTGTAGTCACTTACCAGCCATCATGCAGACCACGCTAGCCCTGTAGACACTTACCAGCCATCATGCAGACCATGCTAGCCCTGTTGTCACTTACCAGCCATCATGCAGACCATGCTAGCCCTGTAGACACTTACCAGCCATCATGCAGACCATGCTAGCCCTGTAGACACTTACCAGCCATCATGCAGACCATGCTAGCCCTGTAGACACTTACCAGCCATCATGCAGACCATGCTAGCCCTGTAGACACTTACCAGCCATCATGCAGACCATGCTAGCCCTGTAGACACTTACCAGCCATCATGCAGACCATGCTAGCCCTGTTGTCACTTACCAGCCATCATGCAGACCATGCTAGCCCTGTAGACACTTACCAGCCATCATGCAGACCATGCTAGCCCTGTAGACATTTACCAGCCATCATGCAGACCATGCTAGCCCTGTTGTCACTTACCAGCCATCATGCAGACCATGCTAGCCCTGTTGTCACTTACCAGCCATCATGCAGACCATGCTAGCCCTGTTGTCACTTACCAGCCATCATGCAGACCATGCTAGCCTTGTAGTCACTTACCAGCCATCATGCAGACCATGCTAGCCCTGTTGTCACTTACCAGCCATCATGCAGACCATGCTAGCCTTGTAGTCACTTACCAGCCATCATGCAGACCATGCTAGCCTTGTAGACACTTACCAGCCATCATGCAGACCATGCTAGCCTTGTAGACACTTACCAGCCATCATGCAGACCATGCTAGCCTTGTAGACACTTACCAGCCATCATGCAGACCATGCTAGCCCTGTAGACACTTACCAGCCATCATGCAGACCATGCTAGCCCTGTAGACACTTACCAGCCATCATGCAGACCATGCTAGCCCTGTAGACACTTACCAGCCATCATGCAGACCATGCTAGCCCTGTTGTCACTTACCAGCCATCATGCAGACCATGCTAGCCCTGTAGACACTTACCAGCCATCATGCAGACCATGCTAGCCCTGTAGACATTTACCAGCCATCATGCAGACCATGCTAGCCCTGTAGACACTTACCAGCCATCATGCAGACCATGCTAGCCCTGTAGACACTTACCAGCCATCATGCAGACCATGCTAGCCCTGTAGACACTTACCAGCCATCATGCAGACCATGCTAGCCCTGTTGTCACTTACCAGCCATCATGCAGACCATGCTAGCCCTGTAGACACTTACCAGCCATCATACAGACCATGCTAGCCTTGTAGACACTTACCAGCCATCATGCAGACCATGCTAGCCCTGTAGACATTTACCAGCCATCATGCAGACCATGCTAGCCCTGTTGTCACTTACCAGCCATCATGCAGACCATGCTAGCCCTGTTGTCACTTACCAGCCATCATGCAGACCATGCTAGCCCTGTTGTCACTTACCAGCCATCATGCAGACCATGCTAGCCTTGTAGTCACTTACCAGCCATCATGCAGACCATGCTAGCCCTGTTGTCACTTACCAGCCATCATGCAGACCATGCTAGCCTTGTAGTCACTTACCAGCCATCATGCAGACCATGCTAGCCTTGTAGACACTTACCAGCCATCATGCAGACCATGCTAGCCTTGTAGACACTTACCAGCCATCATGCAGACCATGCTAGCCTTGTAGACACTTACCAGCCATCATGCAGACCATGCTAGCCCTGTAGACACTTACCAGCCATCATGCAGACCATGCTAGCCCTGTAGACACTTACCAGCCATCATGCAGACCATGCTAGCCCTGTAGACACTTACCAGCCATCATGCAGACCATGCTAGCCCTGTTGTCACTTACCAGCCATCATGCAGACCATGCTAGCCCTGTAGACACTTACCAGCCATCATGCAGACCATGCTAGCCCTGTAGACATTTACCAGCCATCATGCAGACCATGCTAGCCCTGTAGACACTTACCAGCCATCATGCAGACCATGCTAGCCCTGTAGACACTTACCAGCCATCATGCAGACCATGCTAGCCCTGTAGACACTTACCAGCCATCATGCAGACCATGCTAGCCCTGTAGACACTTACCAGCCATCATGCAGACCATGCTAGCCCTGTTGTCACTTACCAGCCATCATGCAGACCATGCTAGCCCTGTAGACACTTACCAGCCATCATGCAGACCATGCTAGCCCTGTAGACATTTACCAGCCATCATGCAGACCATGCTAGCCCTGTTGTCACTTACCAGCCATCATGCAGACCATGCTAGCCCTGTAGACACTTACCAGCCATCATGCAGACCATGCTAGCCCTGTAGACACTTACCAGCCATCATGCAGACCATGCTAGCCCTGTAGACACTTACCAGCCATCATGCAGACCATGCTAGCCTTGTAGTCACTTACCAGCCATCATGCAGACCATGCTAGCCCTGTTGTCACTTACCAGCCATCATGCAGACCATGCTAGCCTTGTAGTCACTTACCAGCCATCATGCAGACCATGCTAGCCCTGTTGTCACTTACCAGCCATCATGCAGACCATGCTAGCCTTGTAGTCACTTACCAGCCATCATGCAGACCATGCTAGCCCTGTTGTCACTTACCAGCCATCATGCAGACCATGCTAGCCTTGTAGTCACTTACCAGCCATCATGCAGACCATGCTAGCCTTGTAGACACTTACCAGCCATCATGCAGACCATGCTAGCCTTGTAGACACTTACCAGCCATCATGCAGACCATGCTAGCCTTGTAGACACTTACCAGCCATCATGCAGACCATGCTAGCCCTGTAGACACTTACCAGCCATCATGCAGACCATGCTAGCCCTGTAGACACTTACCAGCCATCATGCAGACCATGCTAGCCCTGTAGACACTTACCAGCCATCATGCAGACCATGCTAGCCCTGTTGTCACTTACCAGCCATCATGCAGACCATGCTAGCCCTGTAGACACTTACCAGCCATCATGCAGACCATGCTAGCCCTGTAGACATTTACCAGCCATCATGCAGACCATGCTAGCCCTGTAGACACTTACCAGCCATCATGCAGACCATGCTAGCCCTGTAGACACTTACCAGCCATCATGCAGACCATGCTAGCCCTGTAGACACTTACCAGCCATCATGCAGACCATGCTAGCCCTGTAGACACTTACCAGCCATCATGCAGACCATGCTAGCCCTGTTGTCACTTACCAGCCATCATGCAGACCATGCTAGCCCTGTAGACACTTACCAGCCATCATGCAGACCATGCTAGCCCTGTAGACATTTACCAGCCATCATGCAGACCATGCTAGCCCTGTTGTCACTTACCAGCCATCATGCAGACCATGCTAGCCCTGTTGTCACTTACCAGCCATCATGCAGACCATGCTAGCCCTGTTGTCACTTACCAGCCATCATGCAGACCATGCTAGCCTTGTAGTCACTTACCAGCCATCATGCAGACCATGCTAGCCCTGTTGTCACTTACCAGCCATCATGCAGACCATGCTAGCCTTGTAGTCACTTACCAGCCATCATGCAGACCATGCTAGCCTTGTAGACACTTACCAGCCATCATGCAGACCATGCTAGCCTTGTAGACACTTACCAGCCATCATGCAGACCATGCTAGCCTTGTAGACACTTACCAGCCATCATGCAGACCATGCTAGCCCTGTAGACACTTACCAGCCATCATGCAGACCATGCTAGCCCTGTAGACACTTACCAGCCATCATGCAGACCATGCTAGCCCTGTAGACACTTACCAGCCATCATGCAGACCATGCTAGCCCTGTAGACACTTACCAGCCATCATGCAGACCATGCTAGCCCTGTTGTCACTTACCAGCCATCATGCAGACCATGCTAGCCCTGTAGACACTTACCAGCCATCATGCAGACCATGCTAGCCCTGTAGACACTTACCAGCCACCATGCAGACCATGCTAGCCCTGTAGACACTTACCAGCCATCATGCAGACCATGCTAGCCCTGTAGTCACTTACCAGCCATCATGCAGACCATGCTAGCCCTGTAGTCACTTACCAGCCATCATGCAGACCACGCTAGCCCTGTAGTCACTTACCAGCCATCATGCAGACCATGCTAGCCCTGTAGTCACTTACCATCCATCATGCAGACCATGCTAGCCCTGTAGACACTTACCAGCCATCATGCAGACCATGCTAGCCCTGTAGACATTGGTGAGTGTGCCTAGCTCCCCAGTGGCCAGGATGGTCTTCAGGTGGGCTGTGCCACACCTTTGCTTCATCTGTTGCACCTCTTCATATATTCCTAAAAAGAATAATGTTGATCAGCTATTTGATGGGTAGTGAGACTGAAGCTGATTAATCAAGATAATAGTTGTTTTGCTAGAATAACTATCATTAAACTTTCAAGTCTGTACTAATTATTTGGATGCAAAAAGAAATGTAAAAAGTGTAGAGATGTAGAAAAATAAAAGAGATATGGAAGTAGTTTTAAAAATATATACTAAAATGCATGACTACATGCTGGTATTTTCGTTGGCTGGCCTAGGTGGAATAAATCGCATGGAATTATCTTCAGATGTTTACCACTACCAATAAACCAAATCCTCTAACCTTTCCAATTCCCGGATAGAGCATATTGCCTATTGATGACAATGTCTATCTCTGATGCCCCGTCAGCCACAGCCAACTCAATTTCTTGCAGTCGAGTCTTAAGGTGAGTCTGGCCTGCTGGGAAGCCAGTCGCAACTGTCAACCAAAAATAAAAAAACATCCATTGATCAAGCAAATTCAGTTAAAATCTGATACTTAGATGAAAGATATGCTTAACAGAAAATCTGAATATATTTTGAGCATTTTTGGGGAGTATTTTGTTAAAGCTATATAAGTTTTGATCTCACCTGAGGCTACCGGAATGTGGGAAGCTCCCTGTTCCTTGAGCACTTTGACACATTCTGCCACACGGCTAGGATACACACAAACCGCTCCTGTGCTTACCCCTACAAACACAAACAAATATCTCCATTCAAATTTCCAGGTTTTACTATGGAAAGGCTGAATATGTGACTATTGCTAATTATTGTTTGCAGATGGCACAAACAGGCCCGAGAAAGTAAAATATTGAAAAACAATTCAAGTAACATTTTACCAACCAAAAAATTCTTGCAAAAGCAATAACAATTTAGATTGAATTACCTCTATTTTGCATGTCCATTGCTTTAAGAAGGTCATATCGGATGGGATTCTTTGCTTTGAAGCAGAGACGCTGGGTGTTCGAGGCAGTGTCGTCTCCTGCGAGTGTGGTCAGATCTATACAGGTCACTGTCCTCAACAACCATGCAGCCTGAACAGAACATGACACTTAATATGATCAACATATAATTACATATAAGACAAATGGTAATCAAAAGTGTGTAAACTTTTATAGATTCAAGACAAGTGTCATTTGTGCTCTGGCCTTGTTGAAGGGCATATATACTAGGGCTTGTGGTAAATGTATTCTGGATACGTCTGTATTTTCCGGAAATCTGGTAAAAACTGATTACATTGCCTGCATACAAACAAACATGAGACTTGCAAAGAGACAACATGTGACTTGATTATAAACAACAAGGAGCCAAATAGATTAATCATTATGAAATGTTGGCAAGAAATGCATAGATTCAATGAGAGTTTTGCACTATCCTGCCACATGTATATGCCGAGAGAGGCTGGAAACTAATTCAGTTCTCTACTTTGGCCAGGGAATAAAGTTAAAAACTCATAATCTGCAATTCTCAGTGCTCGAGCTGGCCATGCTGCCACCTGGTGTGTTAAAATCTGTCGTGCATGGCCGGGGGAACTTTATTGACATGCAAGCTTGACTCACAACAATAACAAATTTTATTATTCCAATCAGTGCACGCAGTGGTTGCCATGAAATTAATGTATTCCGTTCATAATTATCATAATTGTAACAAGCAATATTCACTTCAACTGAATCAATTCATTCAGATAATATGTGTATATAATTCTATTCTTATATTGGTTTCATTTCTCAACTGATACCCTTCCCTACAGGTTACAACAATTCACTAGTACCTCTCCCTCACAGACACTATTTATCTGCCCGTCTGTCATTTACAGTGTTCTGTTGGTATTATATGTTTTTAGTGGCTCCACAATTATTTAGTCTTTTTGTGTTCATGCAATGATACAATATTCATCCTGGTACCACTCACTTCTCTACAGAGACTATGCCTCAACTGCCATGTACAGATCCTATATCAAATTATGTTCGTTAAAAAATATCTAGAATGCAAGTAATAAATCAAGATAATTACATCAAATATGAATGTAGTTTTTGCCATCAATTATATTAATTATGAACATGGACCTTCGCCAGGAACCATGATCCTTATTTGGCAAAAGTCACACCATAATTAGTTTGATTAATTACTAGTCTGCATTTATACCAATATTCACCATCAAAATAGACTTGAAATCCAGTGTTTCCAGAAACATCACGCACTGGCCATCATATTGAAGCTTCCCAACTGAATGAACTTGACCTCTGGTGATTAACTGTTGTACTTACTTACTGTCTCTTCATCTTTCCCAGTCATAATGTTTCTAAATACAGAAATGGGTGCTATCTGTAGCATCTTTTCCTCATCTATTTAACCGACATTATGCTTGATAACACGAAATGGCATTCAGAAGAGTCCAAGTCATGACGTCATGGCTTCAAACAGGGAGAAACTTCTGATGACATCAGAAGCACCACTGCATTGTGGAGTTTCTGATCGTTGCTGTCATTCCTATAATTAGACTGACCCATTTTCACCTGATTGTGAAAACTCGTAACAATGGCGAAAAAATGCTGAGCTCTTGAAATAAATTTTTTCAGACAGGACTCACATTTTATGTTGATTTAAAGGATACATAATTGTTTGATTGTTAGTTGCCGGAGGTCGGGTTCTACTGGAGTCGTGAGTTAAATTGGATGGGCAATGCATGGTATTTCTAAAATCAAAGGATTTCAAGTCTATTTTGACAATGAATATGGGTATGATATATCATATATACTCACCCATTTAATCAAAACAACCAAAGTGAATCTACAGCGATTACTCATTCCAGGTTGAGTGTACAGGTAACAAGAAATGTTTTCCACTCTCTCACATTTAGACAAACATAATTATTTTATAATTCTTTTCCTTGTGTGAACATGGCCACATATTTGAACACAGATTGGTTCTGCTTGTAGATAAGTCTCACTAGGGCATCACATAATATCGCGTAATAAGTCTCACCTGCCATTGTTTCTTCACTGTACGTCGTGTGCCCAGTTGCTCAGCTCTTCTTTTCACAGCTGGCTGATTGATTTTAATGTCCTCAAACCAACTGGCATCTGAAACATTAACAGCTGGCTGATTGCACATGCTTTATTGACACTATGAGCATTGGAAACACTATTGACTATAAGGCTTTCTTTGATACTTCCATATAGGCCGATTGCAGGTCAACAAACTGCCTCATTGAAAACAACACACTGGAACTGCACAATCAAATCGAAAGTGCAAAATAATACAATACAATACAAAATTTTATTCTCTCAAGAGAGCCCTCTAGTGGAGTATGGGAGAGAAGGACTGGTGGGATATGGATGGTACAATGTTTATATCCACCAGAGGTACATATTTTTAATCAATAAAACTTAAACATCATAAATGACAATTTAACAATTTAAAAATTAACAATGTAGTCAAAAAAGACATTCATGTGGTTGTGTTTTATAGCTGTGTATGGGTTTGACACTAGCATGGGAGCTTTTACAAGTATTATGCACCACAGCTCAGAGCTAACAAATTCAATAATATCTACCGGTATGTAAAATTGCCCAGATTTACTAGGCCTGTTCTCTCTTCTCTCCAATACAGGCCTAGCGATAACGCAACCAATTGTTTTACTATCTGGGCTCTCATGAATATTAATATTTGAGTTACGTCATTGTATCGTGCATGTGCAATTGGTTACATTCAGGGGGCGGGGCTTATGGAATGGGCCTGTTTAAACATATCTAAATGCATAATTGGAGAGGGTGTTAAAGTGAGCCTGATGCAGAGGAGAGTAATGCACAATAACAAGATGTACAATAACAAGATAGAAAATAAATGACTTTTTGTCAGCAAGACATTTTAAAGTAAAATACAGCCACAAAATACAGTGTATTGAAATGACACAGAATGTGTACATCAATTGAAATGCCTCTTATTATATTCACAAATTTAGATAGATTGATCAACTCTTGTTCATGCGAGCTATAATGCAGATGTCTTACGCTTGAAATATCAGGGTTGGCAGTATAAACTCTCTAAAATCTGATCATTAAAAAAACAAGATGGGAACCCACAATTGCACTATGACACCTGTTCTACTAACTTCTACTTCTAGAATCTAGTTCCAGGCATATGCTATCAAATTTAAATATAACTTTTACTGCAGGGAATTTACATAAAACAACACTTTAAATACTGGCATATCTTTTATTGAATGGGGACACTTAATGTAATACAAAGCTTCATGTATCATGATATATAGCATTGTATCATGCATCATGATTTATAACAGCTTTCAACCTTTGACCCTCTGAGTCTGACCCAGTCAGTTCAACTAGTATTGAACTTGAGATGGGTGCTGTAGAAGTTTGATGCGTTCACCAATGTCAGTGATGTCACATCATGTATAAATCAATGTAAACTATTGAAAAGTTATCACTTTCTTACTATACATCCTTTTTATGAAATGTTACTGATAGATTACCATGAGAAACTTACCAAATTCGATCCCTGGATTGCCACCAGACATGTTTGTGTTTGTGGCCTTGTAGTTGAATGATGGCTTCGTCATCAAGTGGAAGATGAAATGTCCTGTGTCAAGCTAGAGATCATTGCTATTTGAGAAGAAAAACGGTAGATGGCGTGTCTAAGCATAAACTATATAAACAGATTTTCGTTCTCCTGTAGACAGAATGGGGAATTAGCTCAAATGGTAGAGCGCTCGCTTAGCATGTGAGAGGTACCGGGATCGATACCCGGATTCTCCACAGATATTTTCTTCTTCAAACTTTCCCAATTACCACATATTATTGTATCTATAAAATTATAAAAGTCTGTATGAGTCGTAAATATCGATTATGTGTTCATAAAAGAAAGAAAATAGTTATGATAATCAAAGTTCACTTTTATCTCCGGGCAATTGTTGAAACAACTGCTCTAGGTTATTACAAATTTGCACGCCTTGCATTCATTCAGTTTATTTCCAAAATTTAATCCACGAGAGAAATTAAATATTGTATCGTTCACTTATTTGCTGATCAAACGATTCAAATAATTTTTTTGATTCAAATATAAGATTATTAAGAAAATAGATAACCAAAGAGAATTATTAAGGTCTATAATCCACAATGAAAAAACTGGGACAGACTTATGTTTTTTTCAAAGTAATGTTATTTGTTAATTTAGCACAGAAAAAGTAAACTGAACCAGCTAGTCTTAAATTTTTATTATTTAAATTGAACCCGTTATAACAGTAGTTAAAACGGGTTCGACTCAGTTTTTGCAGCTGGCGACCTATATCAAGTCTTTATATTTTCTTTATTTAATGTCATCCAAAGAATAATCAATCTTTTGGGGGATATTTTAGATATAATCATGGCATAAAATATGAATTATCACTAAAAGAGTTTGTCCGCCATGTGTGCTGTAGGAGCTGAAGGCAGTTACGTAAATATACGAGACCACACAAAGTTCTCTCCAAATGCTTCAAACTGATTGTGGATTATAGACCTTAAGGATATTTCAGAGTCTCTCATAATCAGAAATGTTATCTTGTCACCCAATCACTCATTTTATTATCTAAAATAATCAAGATTATTAAAAAAAACAAAAGACAATTACCGAAAATATATTTTATTGCCATTAGTTGCAAAGGCAAAACCTGTACATAAATATCATCTTATCTAGATGGAGATGCTTGCAACCAAAACGGATCTAATTATATAAATTAATTCATTCATATACAGTAGGTTTCCTTGTAAATCACATGGAAATTATAAACTTTCCAAAATAGGTCCAACCAAACTTAAAATGTTTTGATTTTTTTCTGTGATTTAATTTTTAAGTGGAAAAAAATAGGCTGGAAGCATCATTACTCCCAGATCTAAACAAGAAAACCAAAACAAAATTATCATTTAAATGTAAATGTATAAAAATATATTAGCCCTTCTGTTCATAATTAAGTACATTTATATATAATTGTTCAGTATGTAATATGTCAACCTACAAACATGAGATAATTACAGTTGATTTATACCAATTTGAAGGGCATATAATTTATACCAGATTTATAATCAGGAAATGATCATTTAATTGAGTAGATTTCATTTCTAAAAACAAGGCTGCAAAAAATAGTTTCAATATCATTTTGTGACCTAATTTTTTTTTCTATATTCATGAAAATGTAAGCTGAGTACTGGAAATAAAGGTTAATATACTAATTTTTTAAAGGAACCATTTCTGGAACAATATTGGCAGAATAATTAGTTTTTTTGTATGATATATATGCTAAATTAAACAAATTAAGTTATCCATATTTGATATTACTTGCACATTGCATTTAAAGACCAAAGCATATGTACAGATTTCCATAGTTGCATCATTTTCACAAAAAAAACAAAAAAAAAACAAAAAAAACCCACAAAAAACAGAAATTTTCACTTAGATTGATCTCTTTATGATTTTTGCAAAATATATTGACATGAAATTGATGAGTATATGATAATTTTACATCTACCGGTATATGGTTACCAACTGCCTGAGCTTCACTCACACCCCTGACAGAAGGTAACCACGGTAACTGATGGACTGAACTAGCTTTGCTTTGGGGTTCCTACATGCATGAACCCCCAAGACAAGGTTCATTAAGGATGGAAACTGTCACAGTTTTCAATAGCCTCAAGAAATACTAGATTTGAGTTATTAGATTTGTTTGCCTCATATAAATATTTAGTTTATAGAGTTAGAGAGTAGCCGAGGCCCATCTCCAGGGGCCCAACTAGGCAGGTATCACTTATATTGTATTAACAGTAACAATTACACCTTACCTACCGGTACAATTATTTAACGCTCAATATCTGTTATCAAATTTCATGATACACTCTATCCACTTGATTTGGTATCATACATTTAATTTGGGTTTTGTATATTAGAACTCAAATAATATTGGGCAACAAAAAGAAAAGTACTGTTTCTGGGATAGGCAGGCATTACCTTTTATGGGTCCTGATTAAGAGATACAATAACAGAAATAAATATACAAAATGCACTGACAGTGAATAACTAAATATTGTGCTGCGGTTAAAGATATTTCACACGAGGGTTGCTGACCAATCAACAAGAAACTACCGGTATACATTATTTTCTACCCTCCCTAGGTTTTATGTTATTTTAGTTTTTCTTTTATGATACATTTTTATAAATATTTATCCACGATAATGAAGCATGTTTTTTCTTGTCTGAATCCATTTTTATCCATCTTTTATCCAGGACCTTGAATAATATGGGCAGTGATTCTTAATAGACTGTTAAACAGTAACATATTCTGATGCAAGATGCAAACAAAGTCAACATACAGGCAGCCTATAGTAGCTTGTAATAATATTACTCAATAATGTCTTGCCTATTTCACTGTGTAGGAGGTTGTGCCATCTTTCAAAGATATAGAATCCAGTGTCATCTCATGAACAAGCTGTGGAACTTCAATATCTGGAAACCGGTTGTGTACGATATCGTCCGTGACTTTGTTTTGTAAATCGTTATGGCTTCTGAAAGCAGTGAGACTTTCCACAATCTTGCCAAGGAAAAATGGCTGCTTTGGGCGAGTGAGGTGGGTGAGGTTCTGCAGCATCTCTGCATACTTATCATGTTTCTGGTCCACAAGCCTCTGATTGACCAAATCTCCTTCCACAGTATCTGGTTAAAGAATGGGAACAATCTCATCACACAAGGGATATTCACAAGGCCTAATACAATATGTAACTTTTTATCTTATTATGAAATAAAATGTATCAAAGATCCAGCTTTTTAAAGACAGATTCAGTTTTAATACTAATAGCTTTCTTCATTATTTAAAGAGAATTTGTATTTTTTAAATAATATTTACTAAATGTATGGCTGTAAATTCAAATAAAACCTTACCTGTTGCAAAGAGAACAAGAGCTTTTAAGACGCCCAGTTCTGCTGGATGTAACTGTAAGTTTATAAGTCCTGATGTACACTTGATCCAGGAATCCAGGAATTCCGTTCCGGACATTTTCATGAGACCATGGATGCTAAGACACATTCCACTGCCGAAGTTGAGTGTTTTGTTGACATCCTTATGGTTAATGCATGGAAGCCAAGATAGTAAGGTCCACAACACAGAGTTAGCTAGTTTCAAGGAGAAAAAAAAAAATTATTGTTCTAGAACACAATCATCATTATAAATTAGCCCTTCTCCAAACTTTTTCTTGCTAATTATAATCCACCATCTTGACCCTGCCTGCTTGACATTGTTGCATATTATTTTTTGTTAATTCTCCCGTGATCTTGATTTCCATAATTCTGAGAGATGGCTCTTTTTGATAAGCAGTTTTCTATTTATTGAGCCAGTGTAGAACACATATTAAATGCACATAAAAAATCATTACAATAATAAAATAAAATAAAATAAAATAACAGTCATGAAAAAAAGAGTGACATGAAATGACAAAGTGGAATATAAATATTAAGGAACTATTACCTTTCAGTAACTTAATTTGGTCATCTACACACAATTCCTTAAAGTCATCAAGATGTTTGGCATACTTGACCAGCATATGAGCAGAATAATTTATCACTTCAAGAAGTTTGGTCAGTAATTCTTTACTCTCTGCATCCATAACAGGAGGTTGGTAATTGGCTCCATCTGGTGGGTGGCAACCTCCACCAGGGGGCCCCAACTGCCCCATGATGGCCTTGGTAAGAATATCGTCGTCATTCTGCAACTGTAAAAATCTGTTTATTGCTCTTGTTTAGGGTTCTAAGTTTGCTTTTTTGCCCAGGAGAGGACACTTTTATAAAGTGTCAACTGTGTTTATTCAATGAGACACAAAATGCAACAATAATACAATAATTTTAACAGATATTTTCAAAATATAAAACCAAAATTCCTTGAAAGGTTGCGGGTGTCCTCATAATAAAATGTCCTCTTATATGAAAACCTGGAATAATATATTAAAAAAGATATATTCAAGGCCAAGAAACTGCGTGATGTTGTGACTGCTAGCGGCTTACCTCTTGCTGCTGCCGTGCTCCATTGATGTTCTTGGCCAGATCATGGACATCCATCACATAGCTATGATGTAATTCTTCCAGAAATTGGATGTACTCATCTTGCGGTCCATCTAATCTTGGTTCTGGTGTTTCAGCAGGAGAGAGTGCTTCTTCTTTTATTTCTATTACTTCAATGTCCATGGGCTGTGACACAGGTACATGGGGAAAACTTTCTTTGCTGAGTTGGTGTAATTTTTTGTCTCTTGGTTGGACTGTGGTACAGCCTGTGCCAACTGCTTCAAACTGAGACACAAGATGAGAAACTGTTGTGGAACCTCCAACCACTGTTGAAGAACTTGGAATGTTCTGTTCGCCTATCATCTCTCTGGATGTGGTGTTGACTGGTAGAAATGTTCCTGGAGAAGCGTAAACTACATTAGATCTTATGTTAAATGTTGCCTGTGTTGCCTCAGTATAAAAGGTGCTGGATGCATTAAATTGTGCCAGTCTTGGTTGGTGATTGGCATGTGAGACAGCAGTGACACCTGGTGGTGGAGCACAAGTTGTGAGTGTTGTGTGCTGGGGCATGGATGGTGTTCCGGTTTGAGGATGCTGAGCATGGTGAGACTGAGAGGTGATCCTATTGGGGCTGAGATTTGGCAGTCTGGTCTGCGGCGACATGGAAGATCCCATACATACTACGGGCTCCTCGCTTTGTTCTTTCAAAGCCTTGGCGTCCAATTCTTGCTGCTTCAATTTGGCCTCTTGGATTAAATGGGTTCTCTTTTCCAACCTGTACCGACCTTTCTTTATCCCTACAAAGGTCACTTTCAATTATTTTTCATGTTTGTGCAAATTCTTTTATCACTTTTTTTAAAGTTTCATCACACAATGCTTAATACTTCACCGATAATTAATTGAACCTGTTTCAAAATATAAACTTAAAAACAATTTGTGTCAATGTATGATAAACTAAATTAGATCAAAACCAAATTTTATGTGTGACATAATTAATTGACCTATAATAAAACATGGCCGCGTCTTAAGACATTCTCACCTTCTCGACACATTCCCACACTGAAGCATTTCTGCAGCCTGCAGTAGGTGCAGGTGAACCTTCTGGCTGAGGCCACTGCATAGATCGGACACTTCTCCTCCTTGTGACACTTCAACTTATCTGCAGACTCCATTTTCCTCAGAAAGAAAACCTGGAAGAGAAAACTTTGGTTTGAAATATTTCATGCAAGAGGCCTTTGTGGCTCTTGTGAAATCCTGTTATTTAAACAATTTAATAGGTTTAATGTGAGGATATTAAATATGGATACATACAAATACAACGTATAGAATACAGGCCAATGGCATTAGAGCTGTGGTGATCATTGCTCTTTTGCAATGTTTGCCAATATTTTCTGAAAATGCCTGCAAATTGTTTCATATATGATCATTTGAATCTCTTCCCAGGGTGGACTTGAGCAGATGATAATTTCAGCCAACCAAAATGCATATTACTGGTACATATTGAATTTGTTATCTTGATGCAATGCATATGTTGTTATTCTCGCCATCTCAAAACAGCAATGACATCAATTGGCCATGTTATTGCATAAGATTATCCCTTTTTAGTCACTGCCCATTGGCTGCTTGAAAGCTGACTGGAGTTGGTGTGGAACTCATTCACACAATCAGATCTGATTGCAGAGGTAGAAATAAGACTCTACCTTGCTATGCAGAGTACCATGTACTGTAGCAAGGCCAAGATATATGCATTTTAGCTCTTATTTATATGTGGGTCTCAGTATAAGGTCAATCTTGACTGCTTTCTAAAATATAATTAGAAAATTAAGGATTCTATGGATTTGATATTTTCAGTTAAAAAAACTTCTGTGAAAGCATAAGGGATAAAATCATCAACTCTGTCACAAATAACCTATCCATATTTAATATCCCCACATTAAAACCTAACAGGATCAACTGATTTAAATAACAATTGTCAACTAGCTGTGTCTCACACCCATAGGCCAAAGGAAACTATATTTTCCCCACATGATTTTTTCTCACCTTATTTAGGCAACTGAATCCTAGTTACCATTGTGACAGACTGATTGAAATTTATAATCAAAATGTATGACAATTTGCACTGTGTATGTTTGTCTTTGTGTGTGGGTGTAATATTATCTAACACCATATAAAATGAAATGATTAATGAATCTAATTATCAGGCAGGATTCTCTATCAGGAGCACATTGTATTAATATTAAAGCACATTGTACTAATATAAAGAACATTATATTAATATAAAGCACATTGTATTAATATAAAGCAAATTGTACTAATATAAAGCACATTGTATGAATATAAAGCACATTGTATTAATATAAAGCACATTGTATTAATATAATGTGATGATCCCTTGCTACTCAATTATTATCATTTTAGTCCTCTTCCATAACAAATCTAGGCCTCTGCATGTGCTTTTAAGACATATATGTGCCTTCAATACATACATGTGCCTTTAATACATATGTTCCTTTAATACATATATGTACCTTTAATACATACCTACATGTGCTTTTAATACATATATATGCCTTTAAATACATATATGTGCCTTTAAACACATATATATCCCTTTAATATATATAAATCTTCCTTAAATACATACATGTGCTTTTAATACATATTTATTCCATTAATACATACATGTGCCTATGATATATTTTGGTAATATTCTCACCTTGCATGCCTCACAGGTAACTGCTCCAAAGTGATGTCCAGAAGACTTGGCCCCACAGACAGCACAGGGAGGTAAGATGGCCATCGCGGGCTCCATGGGAGCACACCCTGTCTCCCCTGCGCCTCGCCTCCGCCGCCGCTTCTTCTTCCCGGACCCATCCAGCTCGGATGAAGGTATTCCAGAGGAAGTGACGGCGTTGTCGTCCTCCTCATTCTTGGTTGATATGGGCCGAGTGCAGGGAGATATGTCTGCAGACGAGGTGGCCATATTGGACTGTGGATCCAAACCTGCATCATTTATAATACATCTATGTGACAAATGGACCAAATTTGAGGTTCATAACTAGCATCACATGGCACTGTCAAATATATTAATTTTTTGTGAATAAATGACATTTCTTCAGCATCATTATGAAGAGAGAACTCTTGTTACTTCCTGTTATTTGTGGAAATTCAGAAATGAGACAAAATGTGATTGAAATGTGATATTTTGTACTATTTTGAAAATGCAAGTTCTATTGCAGACATGTTTTCCTAAAATATGATCTTAATATCCCTTTAAAGAGATTGGTATTGAAAAATTAAAAAAGTAAATTTGGAAAAACTCTCCTTAATAATTGGCAAAAAGTTTGGCGTGATGTAAAACATAACTGGTTGATGTTTGGACAACATCTTGTCGCTATATCAAGGCTGGGATTAAAGTACAATAATTTTTATTTTCTGGGCATGGGTTTGATGTTATGAAATAGAACATGAACTTGACTGAACATACCGCTATCTCGACTACCATTAGATAACAATCAAAGGTGAGAATTGTGTAACAATTAATATGTTCAATGTATATCTCTTAATTAAGCACTCTTGTTTAAAATGTTAGTACTGGATTTAATTTTTTTTCATGGATATTTACATATTAAATTCACATATTTACATATCTAAATTGTGATAAAATACTAATAAGTATTCTTGTCACAAAATAGCAAACATTTTCTTGTTAATTGAGTGGTTTTTCATTCCATCCAAAAACAATTCAAATCCAATATTTATTAAATATTCCTAATATTATTTCTGACCATATCATGATGTTCAAAACAAATTATGGTATATATATTTATTGATTTGTTTTCAACGCTATGGCAGATCTAATCAGATCCATGCACGTTCATATTTTTGTAAAAAATTAAATGAAAAAAGAAATTAACAGAAATTAAATACTAACAAATTCTCATTAACATTGATAAGGTTAAGGATGTTTAAACTCAAAACCTGCTTCTTGAGTCTCCCTGGTCATTTAAGGCACTGGTACAAAGACATTATCTGTTGTTATTTTCACATGAATATACATGTTATAAAATGTACACTTCCAATTTGCTAATGCTACCTCACCGTTCATCACGTTCGTGTCCTGGTGCAAACCAAAATGAAGGTTATATCGCTTCAACATGTTCAATATTGACAATATTTAAATAAAGCTCTGCGCTGTGCAGTTTATTCCAACATCAGTCTTTTCACGCTATTGTATATTCAGTGTGTCACAAAAACAACTTCTGTGCTCAGGCGCTTATGAAAGAGTGTCATGGGGACTGGATCGAAGAAAAGAGCCATCGTAACCAAAATTAAAGCGGTTTTTCCCGCAGCTTCCCGGTCACGCTGTGATTAGCACTGTCACCAGTCGTGACAATCACATCCTAATGATTCATATCCACCCACTGTCATATCATAAATCCACACCCAACCTGCCATTTTTGGCCTTATTTTGAGAGCAAGTTTGCGAGGAGCGCTACTCACCTGTTTCGCCAGCCGTGGTATTAATAACTCCATATAGAACTGACCTGGATCTGCACCACAACATGACCCCGATTTACAAACTCCTGCGAGCGTATCAAGGTCAGGACAATCAGGTCAAATGGGGGTGAGGCACAAATAATTCATATCAACAGGCAAATTAACAATGATAACATATCATTTTTTCCCAGTCCGGGTATACATGTATATGTTGCCTGGATGTAGCTACATGTAAATTACAACCACTTAACCGGGCACTTACCATACTTAATGATACACTTCTCCCTGCAAGACAGTGAATAATTACCATGATTACTGAATAAGGGGCGATCCATTTGATTTTTGTGGGGTGGGGTGGGACAGCAGTACTGGATGAATAATTTTTTTTTCTTTGGTAGGGTGGATGAATAATTTTTTTTTCTGGTGTGGGGTGGGTGAATAAATTTTTTTTCTGGTGTGGGGTGGGTGAATAAATTTTTTTTCTTGTTGCTTCCCCAGACTCTGATCCTTCATTTCAAGCAATCCATATAGAAGATAGAAAAACTGGAAGGAGGTGGATGAATAATTTTTTTTTCTTTGGTAGGGTGGATGAATAAATTTTTTTTCTTTGGTAGGGTGAATGAATAAATTTTTTTTCTGGGATGGGGTGGGTGAATAAATTTTTTTTCCAAAATCTCCCACCCCACCCCACAAAAATCAAATGGATCGCCCCTAATCATATATAAATCCCACCTTATGAAGGAAGCATCAATTTTATAGTATTTTATTTTCAAAAATAATTTCTGACAATTAATGAACATGATCAAGCAGAAGTAAGAAGCTGATCATTTTTCTACATGTCAGTGGATTGATTGCTTCTGCTCATCCGTTTAATATACTGAGATTTTATCCCAGACTTATCTCAGATATTTCCATGTGTACAGAGACATCACCTTTTAAAGTAACATATCATGCATCTAAAATACAAACTACTCTACTCATTTTGAAAACTATGAATTATGCAACTAATTATCAACTTGGAAAATATTACCGCTAATTTCCTAATTATCATGCACAAACAGTTTTGATCTTGTATACAAATAATAAAAACAATTATTTTCTTCTTATAACTACCTGTACTAAAGTAGGTGGAAAAATCCATTTTCTGAAAACATTTACTAAACTGTTTTCATTTGTGCCAATATTTGTCAGAACCAACTTTGAGAAATCAGACCTTTGAATAATATTGATATAAACTTTCATGATATTAACAATCTTCTAACAGAGGCAAACAAGTCTTTGTTGCATTTTTATTATTGTGTTTTTTATTTTAAAGTACATATGAAACATAATTTACATAATACTGCAGATACAAGCCATGAAGACCTGGGCAAACATCTTACACACTATGACCAGACAATATATACATACCAAGAATTATCCAGTATGATACTGAAACTGACAAAAAATACAAATAAAATTATCAGAGACAGGGTTCAATTTTTAGACCTAAAATAATCATTTGTTAAAAAGTTAAAAAATTGACTCAAAAATGTTATATAAACTGGCAGATTAAATGCATTCTGGATCATGAACAATTGGAACAAAAAGAAGTTCAAATAACTAGCTGAGAAAACTCTAAAGACTTGTCTTGAATCACATTAGTACAATACATTTAAGAGGTATACATAATACAAAAACATGAAGTAAGCATGGTAACCAAGTCATAACACCCTTATCTGTGAAAATCTCTTTGATAGAAATATTATGATATTAATCTTTATGAATACAAATATAATTTGGAAATAAAATTGAAATCAAAAACATTTTAAAAGGCAACCCCCATGTTGGATAATGTTCGATTGACAATCATTTTCATTCGGGCTGGGTCAAATTAAAAAAAAAAATATATATCTAAAAAATTGATTGATTGTGAAATATAGAAAATGAAAAGAATAGTTAACAAGTTCTTATAGAGCAGTTAAATTTGGGCATAAAGACATACAAATAAGTCTTATTCCAGGTAACCTCATCCCATAAGGTCCTCACCTCAGCAAACCAATCAGGTTTATGTGACATCTTTGTTTTTTTCATAAAATAGAATTAATATCACATCACTTGTTTAAATACCTGTAATAATTTGAACGTCAAACATCATGGAATATTTTGAACATTATGTTGGCACACATAATATGGCACAGAGAGCTTCAAACTAAATAACTCAGTGGACTTGTGATACAGGATAACATGTATGTTTGTTGGTCTATGAGATTCATAATACATAATTTTAAACAAACACTTACCAACATAGGCATGTTTGTTATGAAAAAAATCAATTCACATCATCATCACACGGTGGACATTGACATACTAAGCACATAAATAAATACACATTTTGGTAAGAAAACTTGGATAACTCAATGTTTTCTCATAGTTTTCTATAACTCATAGTTAGGGTTATGATATACATTGGCAAGGGTAAAGAACAAGTATGGTATGTATGGGCAGCTTATAGTTAGGGCAAATAGCAAGTATGGTATGTATGGGCAGCTAATAGTTAGGGAAAATAGCAGGTATGTATGTATAGGCAGCTCATAATCAGGGCAAATAGCAAGTATGGTATGTATAGGCAGCTCACAGTTAGCAAGTATGGTATGTACAGGCAGCTCACAGTTAGCAAGTATGGTATGTATAGGCAGCTCACAGTTAGCAAGTATGGTATGTGTAGGCAGCTCACAGTTAGCAAGTATGGTATGTATAGGCAGCTCACAGTTAGCAAGTATGGTATGTATAGGCAGCTCACAGTTAGCAAGTATGGTATGTATAGGCAGCTCACAGTTAGCAAGTATGGTATGTATAGGCAGCTCACAGTTAGCAAGTATGGTATGTATAGGCAGCTCACAGTTAGCAAGTATGGTATGTATAGGCAGCTCACAGTTAGCAAGTATGGTATGTATAGGCAGCTCACAGTTAGCAAGTATGGTATGTATAGGCAGCTCACAGTTAGCAAGTATGGTATGTATAGGCAGCTCACAGTTAGCAAGTATGGTATGTATAGGCAGCTCACAGTTAGCAAGTATGGTATGTATAGGCAGATCAAAGAAGTTATAAATAGAAACCTTAGTAGGTACATTCCAGGAAAATATATGCCATGTTTCTGGTTGCAGGTGTAATGCGTTTTAAATTCATAGAAATTAAAGCCATTCACCTTGACAAGTGAAAGACACAATTTGTGTATTTATTTGTTTAAATCAGTTATGTATTATTTAAGTAACTATGCCCTGAGGCCAAGTTTTCATGTTGCCCTTATGATAAACTCCATTCTGACACCTTACCTACCCTTCACAAAATACTGATCCAAGTTAACACCAAGCTCTTCATATTCAATTCCTTTTTAAAATTCAATTTGAATTTTGTTGGAAATACATAACCTATTAACAGAAGGCTACCCCATTTTAAGATGAAATATTGTTGACCTTTGAAACAGATCCATCTTTTTTTCTATTTCAACTAAATTAGATATTAGCACATAAAATATGTTTCAACAAAACTCTTTATACAGGATATATCATATAAAACAGATAAAGCTACAGAAACAATACTTTTGCCAATGGTACAATTTATAAAAATTCCTTCACAAACAAAATGATGCATTCGTTTGATGAAAATAAATGTCTGATATACATAACATGTCAAATACAATTTCATATTTAATAGCTTATATATTTGCCACTGGAAATAAGTGTAATTTCCTGGACTGTTTAATAAATGTATATATATATATATATATATATATATATATTGACATGAATTCTCAATGTGTGCATTTAATCTCAATTTATCATGATATTTTGCCATTATTCTTGGAATGTTTTCGTGAGTATTTCCTTTCCTTACATTAGGCTTATGGCAGACTATCAGAGGTAAATGGTGACGAGACAAATTGTAAAAATGATAAAGTCTGGCAAAATCTATGACATGCTTGACCAAGTTCCACTTTTCGCGATGTATGGACACTCAGATCATAAAAAGGTGCATAAGGGATGGGATGGGTCAAACACAAAGCTCCACACAGAAACAACGCTCAGGTTTGATATATGAACAAAATGATTTGTTTCTATATGGTGCTTGTAGATCATAGACTTTTGATAGAGTTATCATATTTAACATTTAATAATGCATGTAACATTTAATAACAGATTAATATTGTATGTATTGTTCTGATGACGAAACCTATCAAACACTTGAATTGTGAGTAAGATTTCATGTGAATACCAAGTTAACTGTCTGGTTGGTCATAAATAACAAGAACATAGTGAGGAATCACATGCAAATAATTTATTTCCATTTAGTGTTTTGCCTCAAATACTTTCTGCTTGATATTGATGGATGAAATTATTAAACAGAATAAGGCTAATCAAAGAATATGGATGATATCTCGGCAATATTGCACAAACATTTATCTAAAAAAAACAACATTTATATATTTCATAGTAAATGCAATATACAGGATGTATAAATGGGATATATAAAATGATGCATAGCACCTCTGTACTGTATAAGTAACACATGTTGAATAGTTGGCAGTTGATAATAATTAACTGAATGAAAAAAACCCAAAAAACAGTGACTGAGTACATCTGTAGCATGGAGAGTGTATTTTATTATGTCATGCCACAGATTAGAGGTGTCATAAATTAAAAGGACAAGGAACTACCGGTAAACACTTAAGTTCTGGATAAATAGCTTGAATAGAAAACAAAGGCCTGAAAAATGGATGCAAATAGAATTTGGGAAACACATACTCCAAATAAATTCCCATTTCAAAGTAATTTTTATGCTGTAATAAAGATAGATCCATTTTTTACAACATGGTCATTGAGGAGATGAGTAATTTAATGTTGAGTCCATAAAGGTGCCTGGATGTCTTGCATGGTGAATCTACTATAGAAGTCATCAAAATGCTACATGCATGTCAAATTCTAATAAACTGGAAAAGGTCACTCATTGAGCAGTACAAACATGTAATATACCACACAAGAATCAGATTATTGCTGAACTTCATGTAATTCTATTGCAAAAGAATTTATACCTACTCCAAATCGATTGATCCTTTCACAGGCTCAAGAAAATCTTACATCTTTATCTCATTTTAAAAGCAAAACCTTAAAATTAGGTTTGACACAAACCCAAAAACAATGATAAATCCATAACAAATACCCAGATAAAATATGTAGTTAAAAAAAGGTAAATATATACATTTAATTCATTATAACCATCCCCCAATGAACCTTTTTTCATGCCATGATGGCTCATATATTCCTTCCACTTGAAAAATGTTGCATGAAATTAAAAGGCCAATGAGCAGTAATTGCATATATGTATACCAGTAGTTCTTTTAAATGCATAATATAAGTCTTTCTTTGTATATTTTCCTTAGTGACCATTTAATCTGTGCCACCATGTTCTAACTCTGCTACATGATGATCTGACTAGCTGCATCAAGTGTCACACAGCCAGCTTGCAGATGATTACACGAGGCCTAGGCAGATAAATGGTCCAGGGTGTGGACTCAACCACAAATCAGTAATCAGCTGTGGACTGAACCACAATTCAGTAATCAGCTGCAGGTGCCAGAAAAGGAGCTATTATATGTACTCTTCCTATAGAGTCTTAGAGCACAAGTCTGTCTTCTCCACACATATAATACTTTTGTGTTTCCCAACTCTCCCCTCAATAAAATTTGAATCTGTATGTGTAATGGCAGTTTTAATATTGCGATTGATTAATCACAGAAATTACAGTATGTTTTTTTATATTTAGACTAGAAAGAGGTGTACCTTGATGTATTCACTCTGATTTTAATCATTGTTTTGTATGCTATTCTATACATTTGAAGTGTCAAGGCAATTCCTCATCACTGTGGCTTACCACAAGGTGTCAAGGCAATTCCTCATCACTGTGGCTTACCACTAGGTGTCAAGGCAATTCCTCATCACTGTGGCCTACCACAAGGTGTCAAGGCAATTCCTCATCACTGTGGCTTACCACAAGGTGTCAAGGCAATTCCTCATCACTGTGGCTTACCACTAGGTGTCAAGGCAATTCCTCATCACTGTGGCTTACCACAAGGTGTCAAGGCAATTCCTCATCACTGTGGCTTACCACTAGGTGTCAAGGCAATTCCTCATCACTGTGGCTTACCACTAGGTGTCAAGGCAATTCCTCATCACTGTGGCTTACCACCAAGTGTCAAGGCAATTCCTCATCACTGTGGCCTACCACTAGGTGTCAAGGCAATTCCTCATCACTGTGGCTTACCACCAAGTGTCAAGGCAATTCCTCATCACTGTGGCCTACCACTAAGTGTCAAGGCAATTCCTCATCACTGTGGCTTACCACTAGGTGTCAAGGCAATTCCTCATCACTGTGGCTTACCACAAGGTGTCAAGGCAATTCCTCATCACTGTGGCTTACCACCAAGTGTCAAGGCAATTCCTCATCACTGTGGCCTACCACTAAGTGTCAAGGCAATTCCTCATCACTGTGGCTTACCACTAGGTGTCAAGGCAATTCCTCATCACTGTGGCTTACCACAAGGTGTCAAGGCAATTCCTCATCACTGTGGCTTACCACTAGGTGTCAAGGCAATTCCTCATCACTGTGGCTTACCACCAAGTGTCAAGGCAATTCCTCATCACTGTGGCCTACCACTAAGTGTCAAGGCAATTCCTCATCACTGTGGCTTACCACTAGGTGTCAAGGCAATTCCTCATCACTGTGGCTTACCACTAGGTGTCAAGGCAATTCCTCATCACTGTGGCTTACCACTAGGTGTCAAGGCAATTCCTCATCACTGTGGCTTACCACTAGGTGTCATGGCAATTCCTCATCACTGTGGCTTACCACAAGGTGTCAAGGCAATTCCTCATCACTGTGGCTTACCACTAGGTGTCAAGGCAATTCCTCATCACTGTGGCTTACCACCAAGTGTCAAGGCAATTCCTCATCACTGTGGCCTACCATTAAGTGTCAAGGCAATTCCTCATCACTGTGGCTTACCACCAAGTGTCAAGGCAATTCCTCATCACTGTGGCTTACCACCAAGTGTCAAGGCAATTCCTCATCACTGTGGCCTACCACTAAGTGTCAAGGCAATTCCTCATCACTGCGGCTTACCACCAAGTGTCAAGGCAATTCCTCATCACTGTGGCTTACCACCAAGTGTCAAGGCAATTCCTCATCACTGTGGCCTACCACTAAGTGTCAAGGCAATTCCTCATCACTGTGGCTTACCACCAAGTGTCAAGGCAATTCCTCATTACTGTGGCTTACCACCAAGTGTCAAGGCAATTCCTCATCACTGTGGCCTACCACCAAGTGTCAAGGCAATTCCTCATCACTGTGGCTTACCACCAAGTGTCAAGGCAATTCCTCATCACTGTGGCTTACCACCAAGTGTCAAGGCAATTCCTCATCACTGTGGCTTACCATCAAGTGTCAAGGCAATTCCTCATCACTCTGACTGGCAAGTAGATGTGTCTGTCCATCCAGCAGGTTGCCATCAAGCATGTTGTGGAGTGGCACGCTAAGGACGCGCCGGCGCCGAATGTGAATGTGGTACACCCTGCAGGCTGCGACACAGAAGATACCAGATACAGTGGCAGCAAATACAGCTGACATCAGGACTAAAACAAAAAGTGTTCACCATTGTAAAAGACAATTGCTAGCTATCAATTATAATTGATGTTATGTTATGGAGCACAGTGTTACAGTACAGCATATGATGTAATTGAATTTGATGAATATAGAGTACAGTTTTATACTGATGAATCTGAGGATGAGACATTTAATAATGACCAAACCACTTTATGTCATGGAGACTTGAGGAAACTTATCTTTAACTTCAAAACCAAGTGAAACAAGCAAATAAATGATTGTAAACAATTAAAATGAAAAAATATTCCAGGATTATCAAAATTTATTCAAGCAAACACAACATGCAAGGAGTGCATATACGTTTCAGACCAAAAGTACATAGACCAATATTTTTCCAACATTTAATTAGGACATGACCTCTCCCTCCAAACTGAAAATGTATTTTTTGAGAAAATTATGATTAGGGAGAAAGCTAAAAGTAATTAATGTGATGGGAGATTCCTGATCTTCTGGATCTCCTGATATGTTTTAATAAAATATGGTAATACTCACATGTAATCATGGTGATGTTAAAGCCAAGGTGCTTATCATCATCCATGGCCAGCAGGTGGAGCACCGCATCAAGAGAACCATCACAAGGCAGAGGAGTTATGCCCAGAATGTGGCACATCAGTGGATAGATATCAACCATTTTAATTGGTTCGGATGTGTAGTCAACCTTGAAGGCTGGACCACTGGCAATGAACAGTGGGTACATACTGTGCAAACGAGTGTCGTAGCCATGCTCACCCTCTGTAAAGCAAGAAATGGAAATATTAAGGAAATTATAAAATATCAATTTTCGTCTTATATTATATGTCGTTTATTTAAATTTAAACAGCAAATCTAGATATTTATTTTTTCATGATATTTTACATTACATTTGAAATTAACATTCAAAATTTAAAAGATAAAGCATTTTCATTTCTGTAAATAGTTATGCCTCATACATTTTGTTGTATTAATGGATAAATCTTTCTGCATTCACATGATTACATCTACCAAAATATTACTCACTTCTTTTCGTGATCTGGGTTTTATTCTGCACAAGTTGATAGCCCTCATTCGCCATGACAATAATTGGCAAGATTCGTTTATTGTGCTTGAAATGTAATCTTGGTGGAATATCATCTTTGTACCATATTTGCAAATTATCTGCTTTCCTCAGTGAATCAAATACCTCCTTATCTTTACCTTAAAATAAAAATGGTGTGACTTAAACAAGGTTTATAATGTGGGATATTTTTGATGATTGACAATATTTAATAATTTGTGATGATTGACAATATTCGATATCATGCATTGGAAATGTTCAATTATATATATATACTAGACAAATCTATATCTGCCCCAAATGAACCTTTTGTCAATTAATATTTTTTTTCTCAGTTGTTTAACTATTTGTCTCTGTCATTTATTCTGAGAAAGCCATCTGTGCGATGTTGAAATGTAGACATGTGGTGATAGACAACCTACACCATTGTAACTATGGACACTACTTGTAATCATCTATTCTTATGCAGCTCCTATGCTTTGGGTACCAAAGAAATAAAATACCATTAGAAATTAAAGAAATGAAGAATATTAACTCTTTTAAAACATCCTTGAAATCTTACTTATTTAAAAAATATTACAACAATAGTAGTAGGCTCATTGATAATTTTGGATGATTTTAATTTTAAGCACTACAGGCAAGTTCTGTTTGGTGCACTATACAAATAAATTATTATTTACTGCTCTCTGATTGGTCAAAATGATTACCATTGTCTCCCACCATTGTCTCAACTGCCAAGATTGGTCCCTAAACCGATGAACTCATTGTAATTTGTATTATACAGACTCTGACCAGCTCGTATACAACTTTACTTACCTGGCAAAACCAATAGGTTTACCCATCTCTTAATCTTGAGTCAAATGTAAATTTATAAAGTGTAAAATGTTATAAAACCTTCTTGACTAATGAAACCTGTATTCCATACTGAATAGAAAAAGCCTGATAATATGATACAATCCCAATGATTTTATATTAATGAATTAAAAATTTAATTATTCACTCTACGATATCAAAAAAAAATAAATAAATAAATAAATAAAAAGGATTTACCATTATTGGGTAATATCTGCCACACAGGTGATGTTCCAGAGAACTCATACAAATTTGGGTCAACATAATGGTTAAGTTCTACAACTTTCTCTGGAGAGGTATCTACCATTCCATGATCACTGGTTATAATGATATTCATTTTTTCAAGTAAGCCAACGTCTCTTAATTTTTGCAGCAAGTATCCTAATACAGTGTCCAAGTGTTTGATTTTATCAGCTATTGCAACATCATCTGGGCCGACTATATGTCCTATCAGATCTGGCTCCTCAAAATATAACATTCCGAGGTTGATGGGAGTATATTCTGCAGTGAACCAGTCCACTATGTGATCTATGCGCTCAACATAACGAACTGTGGCATCGTATGGCAGAAACTTGTAAGGGTGCAGTCCATCGTAATCAGTTTCGCTGCCAGGCCAGAATATTACTCCACTTTGTCTTGCAAGTGATTGTTGCTTTCCATGTTGATTAGTAATCCAGATAGGTTCAACCTTGTGATCTTTGCTACCAGATCCATTGTTAAAGAAGCGGCTAATTCTGTGATCACCAAAGTTAGATTTTGAGAATGAACTACTAGAATCTGGATCATAGAACTGGTCACCTACCACACCATGATTCTCAGCGTACATGCCAGTCACAATGCTAAAGTGGTTTGTGTAGCCATGTGTTGGAAATACATTCTCAACCCATTTTGCAGTCAGCCCATTTTCAATCAGGAAATCAAAGTTTGGAGTTTGTTTACCAACAGCCTTTGTTTCTTCGATGTAATTCCACCTGAATCCGTCAAACGATATCACAAGTAAGAGAGGGTATTCAGTATGGGCAATATATAATTCAAGATACAATAACACACCAATAACCCTGACTAAAATGCCAACGAATACATCCATTTTGAGCAAATTTCATGAACATTTCATAAAAGTCGTCTGCCATTCTGTTTTGACAGATGACAGGAACCGGAAATATCAAATTGGACACAAAGATTCCTCCGATATCGTTTAAACTTATATTCTATTATGACTGTCTTATAATTGTAATTATTTTTCTAAAATCTAAAATAAAAAGCATTAAAATTAAATATAAATACTTTATTTTATCTATCAAAAGTTTCCGAAGTGATTAAAAAGTTTGTACGCATGCGTAGATTACATCTCCCTAGCGACAAAACAACAATGGCGGACAGCGGACAAGTAAGTAATCTGCTATCGCAGACGATTTTGTTTTTGTCTTTTACATTATGCACTGAAAATTGTGATTGTTCTACTCTAGGCGTAGCCTCTCCAACCAGTTTTCCCCTGAATGTGGAATTTTGTCGTGTTAAACGCGTTGGTCAAACAGAGCGAAAACACAACCCAAACAGAAAGCCGAAAGTTTCGTCCATCGCATCCGCTCTCAAATTCAATCATAAAAATAAGTTTGTATTCAAGACAAGTAGTGAAGGCGGAATTTCCACAGTCAAAATTCAACCCGACATGCCATGTCGTTTTGTCGAATTTGGTCTGATACTATTGATAAACGCATCAAATTACAAGTTTATCGTTTTTATGCCCCCAAATCAATCATGCAAATTCGTAATAAAACTTAGTTATTCAATTATCTTAATCATATAGAATAAATACAAATTTTCAGAAGGCAGACGAGTCCCCGCCAGCCGGAATTATGGCTTCTGTCACTCAAGACAAATCAGAAACAGATGATATGATTAAGAATCTGGACATTGATCCTTATGATGAAGACCAGGTAAGAAGTTTATGTAATTAAGTTTATGTAATTTCATAGAATCAAACGAAGGGCGATATGATTTTTCACTGATCTATGAAATATGAAAATTACACTGATCATTGCTTCAAATTGATATAATTTGCTGCTCAAGTTTTTAAAAGGATAAAGAGCAAATATAATTTTCAAAAAGGGATATTCAGTCAAGGCAGTAATTACTATGATGCATGTCAAAATCTAATGATTTCCAACAAATTCTAATGTTTGTCAATTATCAAATTGATTTTCTATGTTTCAGGCTGAGCTACGCTTTTTGTTATCCAAGCCATCATGTTTTATCTTACTTGGGAAGCCTGGGGCAGGCAAATCAAGCTTGGCACAAAGACTGGCTCAGGAGTGGAAATGTGAACTGGTTAATGGTAATTTGATTACTATTTTTCCTCTAGTTCATCAACAAAACAATTTGAAGCACAAGCAAATTTTATTACAAAGAATTTTTCTCAATTAAATTACTGCTTAACCGTATACAGTTATAACGGTTTGGAACTGATTTTTATTTATTGTGACAATTAATCTTGATTTGAAAGATATTTTGATATTATTTCCCTTTTAGCAACTGATGTGATAACCCAGGCCATAGATATGCAAACAGAGATGGGACTCAAGGCTCAGGAGATATTACTCCGAGGTGAAGCAGTCCCAGAGGACATGGCTTCCAAAATGGTAGAAGAAAAGATTAACTCCATGGAAGTAGCTCACCATGGCTATGTCCTGGATGGCTTTCCATCTGTCAATGAGGACTACATGAGCATTGGGGATCAGCTTGAACTTGTGAAAAACTGGAAACTCAAGCCAGATTTTATTATCAATATAAAGGTAAGCTTAGAATATTAAAAGATATCTTCAAGCTGAAAATAATTACTCATTTCAATTTTTTTTTAATTCAAGCACTTATGATGCATTGGAAATGAGCCTACAAGTTATTTTTTTACAGAAAATTATTTTCTTTTTATTATCAGATTCCTGACAAGGACCTAGAAGCTAGACGGATTGGACAGCGTGTTGATCCAATGACTGGTGATATGTACACAAAGGAAATGTATGATCCAGATAAACCGGCGCAACAGGTGAGTGTTAATCTAATTCTGATTAATAATATCATACTTGAATGGGTAATGGCTTTGTTCATGATCATAATGTTTTTGAGTCAGTCAGTGATCTCTATACATCTCTGCCACCTTTAAGCATGTTTCATACTCAACATATATTTTTGTATCTTTTGCAAGAATCATCACCAAATATAACAAATATAATTAAAGTCATAAAGTCTTTGTAAGCATACAGAGTTTTACATTTGTTTGGTGATCATTGATAATTTAAGAACATTTTATTTTTTAATAGAAAGGACACTATTTTTTATCAGAATAGTGAGTCTGTAAATAATGCATACTGATGTCAATAACCTTTTATGATTTTAGCTTGATGAAGGAAAAGGAGAGGAGGAAGAAGAAGAGGAAGAGGAGGAGGAAGAGGAACAGCTTCCAGAAGAGGTGAGAATATTGGTTCCTTCTAGACAGAGGTAGTCAGTTATCTACTTAAAATCAACTTTATTTAGCAGTGTAGGGCAACTTTGAATTCATAGAAAGAGCTATAGGAAGTGTAAGCATACTACATGGTTAAAATGAGTTGATAATATGCAAGACAATAACTGATTTTTCCCTTGTACTGAAAACAAGATTTTATGTTCAGGAGGAGGGACCAACTGAGGTGCCGGCAGATGTGTTAGAGCGGCTAATCCGTCGCCCAGAGGACCTCCAGAGTCATGTACTGGAAAATATCAAGCAGTACAAAAGCAACATTCTGAGGATCCTGGAGGATTACATGGCAGACCACGACCAGCAGTACCTCATAGAACTAGATGGCAACAAAAACATCAACATCATATTTAAGGTGCGCTTTGCCTAACATCTCAAATAAAAATGCCTATTGATGTTTATATAAAACATGAGATATTCTTTAGTAGAAAGGTATAAGTACCCATTTTTCATGCTCCATGATGCATTTCTGTAATAGGAGCTGATGGCTCGTCTCAGCTGCTTCCCGGTGCGTCCTGCTGCCGTGCCTATCAGGCTTCAGGATCCTGAGGAGGAGGAGCTACCGGAGGATATAGAGACAGATGAACTGATGCGAGCTCTTGCTGGACGTGACATGGTGGCGCCACGCTTCAGGTGGCGACGTTCACGCTGGCTGCGATACTGCCCAGTTGCCATGGCAGAAGGCAACCTGCTGCAAGGGAAACCAGAATTTGCTGTTAGGTGAGAGCATAAATTCCAAAGTTTACAAGAAGCTTTTCCAAAATCATATTGATAGTTATTACCCACTATGGGCATGAATGACATAAATACCATTTCTTTTTTGTAAAAAAGAGATTTTCTGTTTATTTCAGCTTCTTAGACAAAATATATGTTATGTCAAGTGGAGAAGCTATGGGTAAATTCCTCAAGAATCCGCGTCCATACTTGCTTCCTCCACAGCCGAGGCCTCCTTGCAAAGTGAGCGTTGTGGGACCTCCGTGCTCGGGGAAGACTACTCTTGCCCACCAACTAGCCCAGAAATATGGAGCAAAGGTAATAATATCAACACACGGTGTTACAACCAATTCTTATCTATCGCCATCATATGAAAGGATGACAAATATATGTTTTTAATTAAGGTGAATTATTGTTCAACTAAGTTTCAGTGATGCCATTAACTTATGTAAACACACACAGATCGTAAAATTATGTTATGGAGTATATACATTGATGATGGTATTTGTTTTGAAAATTTAATGGTTTATATATTTGAAACTTGACGTGGTTCCCTTTAAGGGGATGAATACATCAAACACTGCACCTATTACAGAATTAAAAGGGATGTAAGATTGTTTATATGTGCAAGTTATTGAAGGAAGTTGATAATATTTTTAATGAAGGTTTTGGATCTTGATGAGCTGATCAAACCTCACATTGAGGAGGAACGTAGGAAGCAGGTGGATGCAGCGAGGGAGGAGGCCTTGGAGAATGCCATCTCCACCGTTAAGACCAAGCTTCAGGAGCTCGCAGAACAGGCCAAGGCTGAAGAAACAAGTAGGTGGCACCACCAGGCTATAGCAGTCTTGCTTGTATGCAGTTTTGTAGAATAATGTGCAATGATAGGAAAATATCACCATTCAGACAAAGAGTATTATTTTCCAAAGGGTTCCCTCTAGTTAGAAACAAGAAAATAGTTTATTCCACCATAGTTTATAGTTATACCACCCCCATCATGTCCTGTGCAGTGCCCTTACCGACCAATGAATGTCAATTGGACCCAATAATGTACCATCCAATTCACTTTCAAGGCACTCCCAGACAAAACTCTTTCAAAAGTTTAAATGTAAATGTATCAAATTGTAATCTTGGATCAAGCTGCAGTAAAGTGCAGTTTAAAATTTGTCTTCCATTGCTGAGTGAGAAGTTCACTCCCCACATCAATTATATTAAAGGAATCAGTGTTGAGCTGATTTAAGCTTAAAATTCCAATGATTGCCTGTAATATTTGTGTGTTTGAATACCCAAATAGACCACAATATTAATTGATTGTGTGTAGTTGCTCCTCAACTTATGGGATAATATGATTTATAGACAATAATAATAGCTTCTATAGAATCCCTAGAGCAAAAATGATTATCTGGTTTTATATTTGATGATTTAATATTTAAATCAATAAGTCTTTTACAAATTTTATTCCTACTTTACATATAACTACCAATGCAAATTTATAAGAAATTATCCAAAATGCTTCCCCAGATGGGATTTTAGAATAGATGTATGCATAGCTTAAAAATAATATAAGGCTATTTTCGTCACTATACCAGAATCTAACAAATATTTGGTGAAAGGCACCCCATTCTTATACATAGAATTATTATAATAAAACCAAAATCATCAAAATCTTATTTCTGTACACATAGTAACAATTTGATTTGAACAAAATTTTCAACATAGAACTAATATTTGGTGTGAAAACAGTTAAAACACCTCTGTAATACCAAGACAGGATTTGATATTTTAGCAGAATCTACTTGTAGCAAATGTATGTTTTTCTTTGAGATTATGCTTTTGTACCATGATTAAAGTGTATAGAGATACTGGTATAGTGTGTGGTAGTATAGAGCACAGTGTGTAGCTATGGTAACCCCGTGTGTCATGCACACCATGCTTGTAGACAAAGCTAACCTACCCCCATCTGTGGCCCCTGATGCTCAACCCCCACCTGCCGACCCTGCTGCGACCCAGCCTGATGAGGCACCTCAAGGTATTGTATGGTGTTGCTTGATTTTGCTTGAAAATAACTCTCCAGTCCTTTCTATTTATTTCTTGCTCTTTCCAAGACAAGATTCATGGAGTGAACATATCTTTCTTAGAAACAAGAAATTTATGAAAATTTCCATCTTTTTTCTTCCATTATAATGACAAAGAAATTAGTATGAGTTTGCTTTTTGAAATAACATCTATTTTGCATTTTACTTAACAGTGATAAGTAAGTTTCAGAATTTATGAAGGTAACATTTGACACACAACAAAATGTTCATTGAAAAACTATATTTCAGTACAGATTTTTAAAATGTTTTTAACTGTGATGGTGGTCACATACATTGTACAAACAAATGTATATACTCCCTTAACAGAAATTCCCGAGATCGCTGAATACAAATGCTTACCAAATGATCAAGTCTGTATGAGTGCTTGATAACATTTGCTGAATATATAATGATCATCGTCATTGATTACAGTGACATCTGAACCAGAGACTGGACAGGAGGAGAAGGATGAAGAAGGTGAGCTATTCCTACGTTTTTTTCTAACGAAATAAGCAGTCCAGTTTTTCAACACAACATGCTGAACTTGGCTGGATTACTGCTGATCACAGAGTAGATTATGTAAAACCAGTTCATTCAGTTAACAGAGCTTCATTCCCCTCCCTCGTGGAACGGGGCTGATGGGCAAAATAGGGACGATTTTGAACGCTCTGTCACAACATAAAAAAGATTCATCAGGGATTGTAACAGGCAATCAATCCAATGGCTTAGTTAAGAAGTTCTCAAATTCTGCTGTAGAAATGAAAGGTCCATTTGATGTAAATACTTTATTGGATAATCCAAGGGAACTTCTGCACAATGAAGTGTTTATTTTAGATTTGAAAGTTGCATGCCATACGTCAATGGGTGTGAAATTCTCAGTGTAAAGGAGAAGAGAGGCTCATTTTATTTGGAGGGAAAACTAGTAAATTATAATTTCATGTTGAAATTTGCATTGCCTCATTATCATGATTATGGTACAGACAGCAGCACAGAAGAGGAGGACGCCAAAACTGACCAACAGGTGGCAGCACCAAATGATACACGCCAAGATAGGTTATCGACCAGTAAGTGGTATACAGTAGTGCCACCAGGTGGCGATGTGTACATAGTGGTATTACCATACAGACTCGAGTGAAAACAGCATTACATATACACAAGTGTACAAATATTGGATTTTATAAATCTTTCCATTTTGGTAAAGTCGTATCTTATCAACCCAACATTTTTTTCATTTTCAAATAGGTCAGAACAGATTTCGCTTTTGTCAAAATATTTCAAATAGCATACAGTTCAAGAAATCTTGTTATTTGTTGTCAAGTCTAACAATAAATTATGTCACAGCAACCTCCTTTCTCAGCTGGTTAAATCAGATTGATTTGCATGAACAAGAACATTATTGTTGAAGGGAATGACAAAATAGGCAAAACCTGAGATATTTTGTCATTACAGGCAAATGGAAAATGAATTTAATTCGAAATGTTGGTGTCTAGTGTGGGATGGGTTGGTCACCAGGCACATGTAATGCTATTTTCTGTGTATGGTTAGACATACTAGTAAGTTTACACTGCACCATATTCTTTTCATTAAATGCCTGTGTCAACTGTAAATCCTCTCTTGATGTCCATGATTTAGATGTGGAGCCAGACTACTTAAAATGAAAATTTTTCCACTGATGAAAAAATTAAATAGCCAAGGGCCAGATTGAAATTCTTTTTATCTTGCAACCCACAAATATGCAGATTGGCTCCACCAAAATGTCTTATTGGGAATATTTTTTTAAGACAATGCATGATTGTGTATGATTTAACAGAGCAATCTGGTGGACTGGCTGAATGCTGTTTTGAATCTTTGCAAATGTATGGAAAAAACATATATTCATATTGATAATTGAGAGGAATGTGACAACATAAGGCACTTATTGAAAGGAATATGGTACAGTATGGTAGATACTCTGACAAACTGTGTTCTCCTCGATGCCCTGCCATTGTACAGACAACTATTTAAGCAAGTATGTCAAACATCCGATGTGCTTTATATAAGTATGTCAAGCATCTGATGTGCTTTATATAAGTATGTCAGGAATCTGGTGTGCTTTATATAAGTATGTCAGGCATCTGGTGTGCTTTATATAAGTATGTGAAGCATCTGATGTGCTTTATATAAGTATGTGAAGCATCTGATGTGCTTTATATAAGTATGTGAATCATCTGGTGTGCTTTATATAAGTATGTCAAGCATCTGGTTTGCTTTATATAAGTATGTCAAGCATCTGATGTGCTTTATATAAGTATGTCAAGCATCTGATGTGCTTTATATAAGTATGTGAAGCATCTGATGTGCTTTATATAAGTATGTGAAGCATCTGATGTGCTTTATATAAGTATGTCAGGCATCTGGTTTGCTTTATATAAGTATGTCAAGCATCTGATGTGCTTTATATAAGTATGTGAAGCATCTGATGTGCTTTATATAAGTATGTCAAGCATCTGATGTGCCTGTACTCTCTAATGTTTTCAATGCTGGTGAACACAATACATTTGGACCATACATCTCATTTTTCATGTGAGTCCCACATGACTAAAAAGAGTTGATTAGTTAAAGTGTGAAAACACGATTTGTAAGATTTGTGGGAGACGAATAAGATGTTTGGGACCAAATGGCAATGAATATGTAGAATATAATAAACAACTGCAATGTCCTGGAAGTGGATCCTGTTGAAATCACAGTTGATGATTTTTGACAATTTTCCCAACCTGTTTGAAATGTGTTTGATACACAACAAGACTAGAGTGTAATTGACCCATAGTTGACTCCTAGACCAGCTGTATGTCAATCCAGTATCCATCTGTTAGCCTAAATTTCCTCTCTACCTTTAAGCTGTGAAGCAATTCTCTTTCTCTGTGTGTCAGCAATATCAAGTGATTATGATATTGTTATCAATAAACTGTTAGCTTCAAGTGGTCATTCCATTTGAAATGTAGATATTTTTATAGATGTTTTAATGTAAATGTTGTGAAATAGAATAAGAGATTTGATAAGATACATGCAAATATTGTCAAGATATGATTTTTTACTACAGGTTAATGAACTTAAAATGTATTTGATATATTCTATATGATATATTATGTTCAATGGATGCTATATGACTGGTCAGATATATGAGAATAGTGTTGAATATTATGAAGCTCTTACCTGCTTCTTGATGGCTTCGGCAGCAGGAGTAATAGGCATGGGAAGATGTGCCGGTCTGCCATGCTCTGACGACCCTGTAACTATGATACAAGTGTAAACATGCACTGTCTAATTAAACCAGCAAGAGGATTACTCCTCGGGCTGGCAGAGAGAGCGGAACTGGTCACGCCATGCGAATCCCACCACACCTCGTGCCCTCAATCAATACCAAATCATCACGATTATCAGTGGCAGGCTGGGATCGTGACAGGAAGATGATTGGTCTTACACCTCTGACTGTCATAGAGACCAGATATCTGACTGTCATGGGCATTGTTGCTATGGATTCTGACAATAATATGCAAGTGGACTTTTTTTTTTGGGCGGGGGATTCTTTTCATCTTTATAAAGACCAATAATTCTTTTCTTTGGTAATTTATCATTTTTGGAACTAATTTATCTAAAAATTACAGTATCAATGTAATGTCCTCTCTGGCCTTTTTCCTGGAAAGTATCTCAATAACAAGACAAGAGATCTGCACAAGATAGGCAGATTTTATACTGTCTGGGAGGGCAGGTCATCAACTATTGATACCATTTGAGCAGCTAATTTGACATCAGTGCAGCTACCCAACTGGGAAGAAAAGGCCCGGGTATTGATTATATATAGCCTCGGCCTATCCAGTGCTGAAAACCTAGTCATGCTTCTTTAAATGTTATAAAATCTATTTGAGCATGTAATAGGTTATAGTGGAGCACTTTCCAAATTCATTAATATGGTAAAAAAATGCAATATTTGTGTATTCCACCCCCCTAAAATGTTTAAATGATTTAACTTGTGTGAAATGTTAAACTATAAGAAAACTTTTATTTTTACAATTAGCATAAATTGGTACCATATTAAAACATAGTTTTATTATCATTTTCATAATTCATGTGCTCACACATATATTTATGAATGTCCATGACAGTATTATGATTATTTTCACTGCCAACATAGCAAGATTAACAAATTGGAAATGTCATGATCTAAACTATTGCCTTAATTATGCCAGCACAATCATTGGATGACAGATAGTTGAGTCTTTAAGATACAAAATATACAGAACAAGTATTTTTTGGTTAATTTGAAATGATGACAGAAAAAAATAACTTCAGAGCATATAATTCAATTGTCATAATAATGATATGTGTGAATTAATCTTAGAAAAAAAAATCTGTCAATCATGAAAAGCTGAGATACAAGAAAACCACAAAACAAAATTGTTACGATTATTTTCAACTGTAAATTGATGATTCTGTTTAAGGGAATCCCTGTTTGCAGTGCCACCTCTTGGTTGTGTGTGAACCGCTACGTACCCCATTTCGTGTTGTTATCATGCTTATTATTTATTGACTGCAGAGAGGATTCGTGAAATTATTCTGACTTGATAAATGGTAGCTTGTCTAGCATTTTGTGATTCTCATCTGATGTATTGGTGTGATATTTGCCCCATTCTTAAATGAGGGGAAAACTGTATGTTCTTCTCAGAAGAATGGCACATAATGCATCATGTTTTTGCTGTCAACAGGCCTGTGACAAATATTTTATTACATTTTAAAATATAGACATATATTGACGTTCTAAAACTGTCAGCTTATCTTTTCAATGTACTTAAATATTTCAGTGAATGATTTTTCAACCTTTTTTTTTATATTTTTACAAGCCTTTATAACTTTCTGTGTTTTCTTGGTTGAATTTCAGTACTATTTGCAATTCTCATTATAGAAAGCTAATTATTTCTTTAGTCATGATTTCAAGTACCGTATAACTTGACTTCACAGTTATGCATGAAAATTAATGATAAATGAATAAACGACAGATCAGTCACAAATGTACACAGACAGCATATAATGTTATTGAATTTGGGCACCCATGAATGTATTTACTAAAAATAAATGCATGTTTCATCTCATATTATATTAGCTGATGTGATTTATAAAATTTCTGAAAAAGATGTGAACACAATTTTGGAAGGTACTGTGGTCAATAATCTCCTGTACATGTATGGTGTATAGTATGTGAATAAGATGATGCCTTGTCTTCCACCCTCAAGTTCAAGAAGAGGATAAGCGAGAAGATGCACAGGAAGAGAATGCGTCTGTCACTGACCGCACCAATACCATCCCGGAGATATCAGTGCAAGATGAAGGTGATAAGACAGTGACCTCTGGTGGTGACGAGGTGACTCAGTCAGAAGGTACACCAAGCCATGCACTGTGAGCTTGATTGAGCCTATGTAGATGGGGCTACAGAAATAGCTAGCTTGTAGATCAGCTTCTATATAGATGTATTGTAGAATGTTTATATATATATATATATATCAGTTTTTGGTGTTGAGCACAGATAACTATGTTGTACACCTTTTCGCTTGCTATAATGTGTATCTTCTTGATTACATACAATTCTAGAATCTTCTTTTATATGTGACACATGATTGTGCTGATTTCTTGATAGCTTATTCGTATGAATTATCAAATAGACTTTTGTTGGGTCAAGTACACTGCATTCCTAAGCCTGGGTGGATAGACAAGCTTGAACACTCTGCTGTTTATGCCTTTAATTGTCACTTATTTAGATAAATATCTTCTTTTTTGTCAGCACTACACTCACTCTGGTACTGCATTTATAGACACAACAAATGTGGCACCATATGACTTTCAACTCAAGTTTTCTTTTTGCTTTAGTGATATGAGGATGTGAAAAATGCAGATTAATCTTTATTTCTCTTTTCTAGCACTATGACATGCCAAACAAGAATATGGAAAATATTCTTAAATTCATGTAAAAAGTGTCTCCAAATAAAGTATTTTTGCATATCATTTATGAATTTTATATATAATCTAACTATTTTATATTAAAATGTGAGGTCATCTCTTTTACGAATCTGGGATGTAAAACTATTTCTGAAAATCTAAACTTGAGTCTTTTAATATTTTTTCTTTCTTTGCATAAATCTCCTTGAAACATTAATACAATGTTGTGACCAGTTTATTGTTATATTTGAGAATATTAAGTGAGAGGATTTGTATGTTGCTTAGAAATAGAAACGACCGCTGATGGGGCGGCAACAGAAAAACCGGAGCCTCCAGACAGCAGCATTGCCACGTCACGCTCCGAGGCGCCCACAGTAGAAGAGGTCACGGCGGACCACCCTGAGGTCAAGGCCATTGTGGATGCTGCCATTAAACAGGTCAGTTATCTGTGATACTACAAGGTCACGAAGGTCATTTACTATGATCCTAACCCAAATTTGAATTTAACCTTGCATGTTTGACATCATTGCAACCCAAGTATCTAATTCTAATGTGTGAATACTTTTATGATATAAAATTGTCACATTTTCATGAGAGACTGACCTTTTGATATGCATAGTGACTTTGAAGTAATTATAAATGTTGATCTCTGATAAATGTTGATATTTGATTCTCACTTAACAAAATGATATTCTGATATAATGATTGTTTTGAACATTCTGACATATTCCATCCTATGCTGACAATGTGATGTTTATAAGCTGCTGACATATTTCATCCTATGCTGACAATGTGATGTTTATAAGCTGCTGACATATTTCATCCTATGCTGACATTGTGATGTTTATAAGCTGCTGACATATTCCATCCTATGCTGACATTGTGATGTTTATAAGCTGCTGACATATTTCATCCTATGCTGACATTGTGATGTTTATAAGCTGCTGACATATTCCGTCCTATGCTGACATTGTGATGTTTATAAGCTGCTGACATATTCCGTCCTATGCTGACATCGTGATGTTTATAAGCTGCTGACATATTCCATCCTATGCTGACATTATGATGTTTATAAACTGCTGACATATTCCATCCTATGCTGACAATGTGATGTTTATAAACTGCTGACATTTCATCCTATGCTGACATTGTGATGTTTATAAGCTGCTGACATATTCCGTCCTATGCTGACATTGTGATGTTTATAAGCTGCTGACATATTCCGTCCTATGCTGACATCGTGATGTTTATAAGCTGCTGACATATTCCATCCTATGCTGACATTGTGATGTTTATAAACTGCTGACATATTCCATCCTATGCTTACATTATGATGTTTATAAACTGCTGACATGTTCCATCCTATGCTGACAATGTGATGTTTATAAACTGCTGACATTTCATCCTATGCTGACATCGTGATGTTTATAAACTGCTGACATATTTCATCCTATGCTGACATTGTGATGTTTATAAGCTGCTGACATATTTCATCCTATGCTGACATATTCCATCCTATGCTGACATTGTGATGTTTATAAACTGCTGACATATTCCATCCTATGCTGACATTGTGATGTTTATAAACTGCTGACATTCCATCCTATGCTAACATTATGATGTTTATAAGCTGCTGACATGTTCCATCCTATGCTGACATTGTGATGTTTATAAACTGCTGACATATTCCATCCTATGCTGACATTGTGATGTTTATAAACTGCTGACATTCCATCCTATGCTGACATTGTGATGTTTATAAACTGCTGACATTCCATCCTATGCTAACATTATGATGTTTATAAGCTGCTGACATGTTCCATCCTATGCTGACATCGTGATGTTTATAAGCTGCTGACATATTCCATCCTATGCTGACAACGTGATGTTTATAAGCTGCTGACATATTCCATCCTATGCTGACATTGTGATGTTTATAAACTGCTGACATATTCCATCCTATGCTGACATTATGATGTTTATAAGCTGCTGACATGTTCCATCCTATGCTGACAACGTGATGTTTATAAGCTGCTGACATATTCCATCCTATGCTGACTTTGTGATGTTTATAAACTGCTGACATTTCATCCTATGCTGACATCGTGATGTTTATAAGCTGCTGACATATTCCATCCTATGCTGACATTGTGATGTTTATAAGCTGCTGACATATTTCATCCTATGCTGACATATTCCATCCTATGCTGACATTGTGATGTTTATAAACTGCTGACATATTCCATCCTATGCTGACATTGTGATGTTAATAAACTGCTGACATATTCCATCATATGCTGACATCGTAATGTTTATAATCTGCTGACATATTCCAACCTATGCTGACATTGTGATGTTTATAAGCTGCCGACCTATTCAGAGAGATAGTGATTGCTGTTTGTGTGATATGCAGGTTGAGGAGCAGCCAATCACCCTGCCTGCCGAGACCTATGTGGAAGTGATGGAGGCAGCCATACAGGAGTGCGAGAAAGAACTCAGAAGAGAAAACCAAACAGGGCCTCTGTGAGTAACTTATCTCAATAATAATAATCCTATGATGTCCGGACGCACATCCGGTTTTGGGACCAATCACGGCAGTCGAGATAATGGTGGGAAACAAAAGCAATCATTTTGACCAATCAGAGAGCTGCTAACAGACGATTACAAGAAGTGTCTATAGTAACAATAGCGGGAAGCGATGATCACCACATGTCGACATTTCAACATCGGATGGGTGGCTTTCTCAGAATAAATAACTGAGAAGAAATGTTAATTGACTACAGGGTCATTTGGGGCAGCTACGGATGGTCTAGTACACCATATTCATTAAGAATGCCAGTCTAATTATAAAGAAAATACATCACATGAGATGTAAACCTCAATCTCTCATGAATGTATTGATTCTAAGGAATTCTTCACATGAGAAACATAAAAACTGAGTGAGTTGTTATAAAGTTGAGATGTATATTTATTATAAACTAGGTCAATAATCAATATGTTTTGCACTCAAGAATCAAATTGTAATTGGAACATCTTATGACTGTATCTGGAGTTTTGCGACATAGAAATGCAGACAATTATGATATGGACTTGTAACCATTTGTTAGCTGATCTCTGATTGGTCGAAAATATTCACTCTTGAACCCTACCATTATTTTGGCTCCTGTGATTGATCAGTGAACGGGGCATGTATACGACAGTCATAATTTTTTTTATTATTATATAACCATTTATTTGTGTGAGGATTTGACTTTTCATTTCATGTTGCCTTTGTGCTTGAATGGTTCACAGGAATGGTGGATGGATTCTGGACAACTTTCCGCGGTCCCGCGAGCAGTGGGGTGTGCTGATAGAGAAGGGAGGCCCATTACCTGACGATGTCATATGCCTGAAGGATGAGAGTGAGAACGGAGATTATCTCATCAAACGCTGGTACCGAGATAACCACGAGAGCATTGATGAAAAGGCACAACAGAGAAAGCAAGCCGAGATGATAGAGAAACAGAGAAAAGAAGAAGAAGTTAGGTGAGCAGTGCCCTCTTGTGTAAAAAAATGCAAATAATACTCAGACTGACATTGAGTGTTTTGTTTTCATCATTTATATTATGGATCACAAAAGTTGGTTTGAATACAGCACATGTATTATTATAACATGTTACAGCTGCAAAATAGAATACTTTTCTTTTGTTTACAAGTCTTGGTAATGTTTAAAAAGAATGTTTTGGTTGTATTTGTTCAGGAGAAAGGAAGAACAAGAAAGAAGAGCCGCAGAAGAGGCGGCCAAACGAGCTGCGGAGGAGGAACAGAGGCGCCGTCTGGAGGAGGGAGAGGAAAGCGAACTTGCTGATGGTACGATTATAGTTTTAGCTTTGTCAGTTTTATTGATATGTAAGCAAATATTCAGCAACACGATGTTAAGATTTGAATGGTATTACCACCAGGTGAGGCTGCAATAGAACCTATGGAGTTTGCTGGGGAGCCTGATTCAGTGCCATCTGCACAGATACAAGGTATACATATATATATATATATATATACTGGTGGCCATCATCAGATATATAGCATTTTTAACCAACTGACAATCCTAACATAGTTATCATTTAGCTTCTATTTGGATATATTCAGTACATTCAGTTTGTATTTGTCATCATTTTCTAATCAGTGAAATTAATATGAACAGAAATTATTCAAAGACAGTTGAATAAAATGTTGATAGTATAATTTATGGTTATGTAGAATAATTCATGGTAATCAAAAATTGCCTCATTAATTTAATGTTTTTTTATGAAAACTTTGATTTATTGTTTCAAACTGCAAAAAATTTACCATGAGCAAGTGATTAGAATTATATTTAACCAATAACAGAGGTGAACTGGCCAGGATAAGTTGTAGCATAGCTTTGATTAACAATACTTGATAACACTCTCTGAATCTCGGTGCTGAAATGGGCTTGATTGGGCAATAAATCATAGGCTTTTATGCAGTTGAGTCTTATATTGTGCTTAGATATCAATATAAGAACGCATAAGTTGTTAATGCCATAAATAGAAGAAAAAAATCTGATATCTTCTTTTGTAAGTGATAGATTTTACACAGCAGTAGGAAACGTTTAACAATAAACAAGGAAATTATTTGTCTTGCATTAGACTGTGACTCACCCATACTATGATTATAAAGGAAAATATGAAAATGATATGTCTTAAATGTGATTTAGATACTTTGCAAAATGGATACATTTTTGTAAAATTTTATTTCAGATTATAAAAAAATAAACATATACATGTACTATTACATTTTAGCATACACACATGTGAACAATTACACTGATATATATTAATTCAGTCAGACTTGAACTGTTACAGGCATAAAAATACACATCTTACCTCTCTGAAAACAAGGCACATTTTGACAATAGATTTTTTTACTTAGTGAAAAAGCATTTCAAAAGTTTGAGACTGTTCAGTTAATTAAAAATAAATGTGTTGATGCCCAGAAACCCCATCAGAGCCCCCGAGGGAGCCTCCCATCGCTCCTATTATCACAGTGGACCATGTGGACCCGCAGACTACAGGTAGACATCTGGTAGACAATAAGTTCTGTGTGATAGACATGTGTCTCTGGTTTTGTAGTGATGCACCTGCCTTTCAGAAGTTTTTGTTGTTGTTGTTGTAGACTTTCTCTGATTCCAAGTAGACACTCCTTTTCATTTTAACCCTGTGGCACATCTTTTTGCTGTGGTGATTTGCAGACAGATTAGTTTCTTAAACCATTATATGAGCCTGTAGACACAGCATTATCTTATCTTGTCGACAAATACTGTTTTGCAATCAATCTTTGATCCTGTAGACACTGCAGGTTATGAAACCATACTCTGATCCTGTAGATGCTACATTCTCTGATCCTGTAGATGCGACATTCTCCGATCCTGTAGACACTGCAGGTTATGAAACCATACTCTGATCCTGTAGATGCTACATTCTCTGATCCTGTAGACACTGCAGGTTATGAAACCATGCTCTGATCCTGTAGATGCTACATGCTCTGATCCTGTAGATGCTACATTCTCTGATCCTTTAGATGCTACATTCTCTGATCCTGTAGATGCTACATTCTCTGACCCTGTAGACACTGCAGGTTATGAAACCATACTCTGATCCTGTAGATACTACATTCTCTGATCCTGTAGATGCTACATTCTCTGATCCTGTAGACACTGCAGGTTATGAAACCATACTCTGATCCTGTAGAGACTGCAGGTTATGAAACCATACTCTGATCCTGTAGATACTACATTCTCTGATCCTGTAGATGCTACATTCTCTGATCCTGTAGACACTGCAGGTTATGAAACCATACTCTGATCCTGTAGACACTGCAGGTTATGAAACCATACTCTGATCCTGTAGATGCTACATTTTCTGATTCTGTAGATGCTACATTCTCTGATCCTGTAGATGCTACATGCTCTGATCCTGTAGATGCTACATTCTCTGATCCTGTAGACACTGCAGGTTATGAAACCATACTCTGATCCTGTAGACACTGCAGGAGTATGGTAGACACCTGTAGACACTGCAGGTTATGAAACCATACTCTGATTCTGTAGATGCTACATTCTCTGATCCTGTAGATGCTACATGCTCTGATCCTGTAGATGCTACATTCTCTGATCCTGTAGACACTGCAGGTTATGAAACCATACTCTGATCCTGTAGACACTGCAGGTTATGAAACCATGCTCTGATCCTGTAGATGCTACATGCTCTGATCCTGTAGATGCTACATTCTTTGATCCTGTAGACACTGCAGGTTGTTAAATCATTATCTGATCCTGTAGATGCTACAGCAGGTTATTCTCTGATCCTGTAGACACTGCAGGTTATGAGACACCGCAGGTTATGAAACCATACTCTGATCCTGTAGATGCTACATTCCCTGATCCTGTAGACACAGCGGATTATGAAACCATACTCTGATCCTGTAGATGCTACATTCTCCGATCCTGTAGACACAGCAGGTTATGAAACCATACTCTGATCCTGTAGATGCTACATTCTCTGATCCTGTAGACAAATCAGGTTGTTAAATCATTATCTGATCCAGTAGACAAAAAGGTTCTGAAACCATTCTCTGATCCTGTAGACAAATCTTCTGTCTAGTAGACATGATCTACATGTACCCAAGTAGTAGCGTTCCTATAGACATGATCTACATGTACACAAGTAGTAGCGTTCCTATAGACATGATCTACATGTACACAAGTAGTAGCGTTCCTATAGACATGATCTACATGTACCCAAGTAGTAGCGTTCCTATAGACATGATCTACATGTACACAAGTAGTAGCGTTCCTATAGACATGATCTACATGTACACAAGTAGTAGCGTTCCTATAGACATGATCTACATGTACACAAGTAGTAGCGTTCCTATAGACATGATCTACATGTACCCAAGTAGTAGCGTTCCTATAGACATGATCTACATGTACACAAGTAGTAGCGTTCCTATAGACATGATCTACATGTACACAAGTAGTAGCGTTCCTATAGACATGATCTACATGTACCCAAGTAGTAGCGTTCCTATAGACATGATCTACATGTACACAAGTAGTAGCGTTCCTATAGACATGATCTACATGTACACAAGTAGTAGCGTTCCTATAGACATGATCTACATGTACACAAGTAGTAGCGTTCCTATAGACATGATCTACATGTACACAAGTAGTAGCGTTCCTATAGACATGATCTACATGTACACAAGTAGTAGCGTTCCTATAGACATGGCTCCTCTTAGCTTGATTAGACTGTTATTTTTCTCTAGTCCACAAGTCACCATTTTTGTTTGTTGGGACTTTTCAACCAAGCTAATTTATGGTCAAATTGAAAAGAAGGAATAAATTTTTGTGAGATCATTCCTGAAGCAAAAATACTAAATTCTGCCTCTCACTCTGGAATGTCTCAAGTTTTATATGCTTATTTTCAAGACTTTTTGTATTTTGTGGACATTGCACTTATTTAGTTGTCCAGTGTGTACAAATAGGGAAAGAGCTTATACCGATATATATCCTGCCATGAAACAGGGTATGCTATGTTGCCCGTTTCTCCCTTGAACTGATCTTCCTACTGGCCTGTTTCCCCCTTGAACTGATCTTGCTACAGGCCTGTTTCTCCCTTGAACTGATCTTCCTACTGGCCCGTTTCTCCCCTGAACTGATCTTCTTACTGGCCTATTTTTTGGCACAGAATTGCTCCAACTAATTTTCCGCCTTCCTGTGGCTCCCTCTAAACTGATCTCCTCTTTGGTAGGTTACTTCTTACTTCTTACTTGAGGATTGCTTACCTTTCTATCAAGGGACAACTCCTTCTGAACTTATCTTTCAATGAGAGGATCACTCTCGCTAAACTGATCCTCCACCTCACCTCTCAGTTTCTCCCGAATTTTTTGCTTTTGCTGAAGTGAATTCAACACTTGCTATTTCTTTCCAGAAACTGATCTAAACAGAGATTGTAATTTTAAATCATTATCAATCAATGTACTTCCCTTAGTCTTCATTCTCCCACAGATTTTTCATTTTTTTAACTGATTATGTAGGCTGTGCCTTGATTTTCATTGGAGCTCTGACCTATCACAAGAGAAGGTGCAACCATACATGTGCTGTAATAGGAGGTTTGCTTTCACAGCCAATAACATGTTGACACACAGATAAACAGTAGAGGGCAGTAGTGTATCCTTCACCACAGTAGGTGCTGCCACCTAATGAGCATGTAGTGAAATAATAGTTTGTGGCTTCAGAAGAAGAAGGCGCTGAGGTTGCAGAAGAAGAGAGAGATGCTTTGAGAGCAGAGGAGCAGGACGCAGTATCGTCTTCTGAGTCCGCCACGCCAGGTATCACCGTAGATAACTCGCTTGTGCCTCGCACTGCCTATCAGTGTAGAACCTTAAGATTTCAGACGTCTACTTGCATGTGTGCTTCAATAGTTTTACAGCTATTTTCTCTTGTTTTCGTCTCAGATATGGGTGAAGGGTATACTAGTTTGCTGTTGGTGCTTTGGCTCCTGGTTTTATGGGCCTGTTATCACATTCTCCCACGTGGACAGGCTGGTGACAGAATGCTGAGACAGAATCTTCTCTATCTTATACTTCACAAACAACATGTTAACTTCTATATATATGTATCAATAGAAAGCTTCTTATCAACTCTTTAAATTGAGAAGGTTGCGACCAAAGTTTGAAATAAGCAGAGATTTAGATTTACATACAAAGAACTTTATTGTTAATTTTGAGATCAATAGCCAGTTGGCTCCAAACATTTTTTGGCTACTCAAACACGTGACCAGTTGATTTTGCCACATAATTGTCCTGTACTGTGACATCATTTGGTCACATGATGGTCCTGTACTGTGACATCATTTGGTCATATGATGGTGCTATATTGTGACATCATTTGGTCACATGATGGTCCTGTACTGTGACATCATTTGGTCACATGATGGTCCTGTACTGTGACATCATTTGGTCACATGATGGTCCTGTACTGTGACATCATTTGGTCACGTGATGGTCCTGTACTGTGACATCATTTGGTCACATGATGGTCCTGTACTGTGACATCATTTGATCACATGATAAGCAGTTGTTAAATGTTTGGTGCCAACTGTTAATGATAAAAGTCAATAATGCTTGGAATAAATCTTTACACACACAATCGCTGATTACCACCAAACTGATATAGATGAATTTTCTGTCTTTAACTGGGGGATTTTACCAATGATCTCTGTGATTGAATAGTTCTGTGATTGAATATTTCTGACTTTTCCAGGTTAGACTGTAATCTTGGCTACAGGGTGGCTTATCACGTCACATTGTATGAAGGGGCTCCCCCTGGTGTCATTTGTGAATAAACACATTTTATCATGGGATTACATGTATATTAAAATGACCCCAATTAAAGCTCTTCGACACAATGTATCAAGTGATTTACCCCCCTGTAGTATGAATACTTAGTTTCTCTTCTATGAGATCTCTTACCATTTGAGTTTTACAGGAATTGCACGTTTGCAAGTGTTGCTGTTACCTAATAATTGCACTATGTGACAAAGCTACTTATAACCAGCTCTGTATTTATTAAGTTGTATTATCTCTCATAAGATGGTGATGGACCTCGGGTGATGGACACATCAGTTGGCCCTTTCTTACAGTTTATGCGATTAGAAAAAACACAACACCTCAGCTTTACTGGAGCAACTTCATGCGATTTATAATTATGAGGTGAAGAATATAAGAATAATCAATTAATGTTTCCATCCTATCTTAATAGCGCCCACAGTCAGTGCAGAAGCTGCAGAATCTGAACCTGCCAAGACTGACACGCCCTCTCCAGCCATCCTGAATGAGGTACTGATAGGATATTCTCTCAATTACCTAAAATGTTTCAAGATTTAATTTATTTTGTTTATATGTATATATTTAAAATAAATATAAATATATACATTTAAGGCAGCACAAGACCTTATTTATTATATGGCCTTTTATAGGACAAGATGCCACCAGAGGGCCCTGAACTGACTGCCCAGCGCGAGCTACGCAAGGCCTTTGAAGCTGAGTGGCCAAGCTCGGCAGCCATGTTGACTGGCTCCACCCCCATAGAACCAATCACTATCGAGGTGGGCAGTAAGAACGAGGAAGGTGTGTTCGCTGGTAAAAGCTATGAGGAGATCCAGACCGAGACCATCACAGCCCTGGAGAGTATGTACCACATAGACAAGCATTTGTGTGCATTTTCAGAGCTCAGAAGCTAATTACTCTTTTTTTTCACATGACAGATTAACCGAATGGTTGACTTTGGTTGATGGATGTTATATTGTTTCAGAGAGTCTGCAGTATCAAGCCTGGGAGGTGACTGGTGTCGACCTGGATGAGGAGGCGGAGGACATGGAGGCAGATGCCGTGGAGGCTGGAGAGGAGGCAGAGGAGGGAGAAGAGGAGGTGGGTACTGGGTGGAGTACAAGGCGGGTACTGGGTGGGGTACAGGGCGAAGAGGTGGTGGGTACTGGGTGGGGTACAGGGTGAAGAGGAGGTGGGTACTGGTTGGAATGATCTGGAGGAAGGATCTCAAGATCCCGAAGAGTGGTAATAGAGCGCGGAATATAGTATAGACACAACATTTATATTGGGATATTTTGGAAACCAAAAGGCTTGTACTGGATGCTGAGACTTTCAGAAAAATAAAGGTGGTCAAGTTTCAGAATTAAGGCTTTATTGAATGTTGCAGGAGGAAGATAAGAACAGATCCCAGAAGAAGGCCCTGGGCGACACCAACTACTTTTGTCCAGTCATGCTGAAGGAGAAACACGTTCTGTGGCCTGGAGACCCTGAGAAATCGGTGAAATATCGAGAGAAAACCTACTACTTGTCCACAGTGGAGAACAAGGAGAAGTTCCTTGCTGACCCACAGACCTACCTGCCTGTCGACAAGCCTTTCAGTGTCAGTACTCCTGTCAGCAATCACTCAAATGTTGCTGTGGTCAATAATTGATTCTCTAATAAAAAGATAAAGCGAATAAAATGATAATGTGTGACAATTTTTAGCTCTGGACCAAATTTTTTTTCTGATTTGGGAAAAATGTAAATTTGGTGCAGTAGGCAGCTCGTATTTGTTGATTAAAAAAAAAAAACTTTTGACAAAAAAAAATAAAAATAAATCTGTTAACTGAAAGAGGGATGGAACTTGATTGGTGTGATCTTGTTGTTTTCAGCCGCCGCCCATTCGTCTGTTGATCCTTGGTCCCAAGGGGTCTGGGAAGACGCTGCATGGCCGAGATCTAGCTCGCAAGCTGAAACTATTCCACATCCAGTTCCACGAGAGATTACAGGAACTGGTGATTGGCAAGACAAAACACAAGGGCAAGCTGGGTCCCGAGCATGATGAGCAGAGGAAAGAGGATGAGGAGGCCGAGAAAATGTGAGTCTTAATATTACCCTCCTGTTTATACTCGGCTCATTAGCATTCTGGAAAGTATAGGTGTGATGGGAGAACTGGGTAAACGGAGGGACTTGTTTCGATCGTTTATATCCAAGTATGGTAGAAATATGCCATAAGATAAAGTGACAAAATAGCACTACCATCACTAAATACTAACTTTTCTTATTGATCTCCACATAGTCTACATATCACTAATATATCACAGACTTGACTATATCCAAATTATTCAAATAAGTTACTTAAATGTCCTTTGATTTGTCGTGAGTTGATTGCAGTGTATTTTGCCTACATGTAGGTATGACCTGGCAGATCTAGAGGACGTGGCAGCCATCACCGGACCGGATGGTCAACCTATCAACCCTGACCAGCCCAAGGTAGACAGTAATGCCTCCCTGGAGAAGGAAACAGCGGCCGCAGCCAACGAAGAGGACAAGAAAGAGGTCAGTGTGACTGTCTCCTAGCTTCCCTGATATTCAAGTCATTGATCAGCAACTTTGCGTCTTGCCACTTAATATCTTATAAAAATTCCTAAGGTAAATGAATGCCATTTGCAAAAGATCTTTTTTGACAAAGAAATATGATGCATAAATATTTTTTCTCCAATTGTTTATGTGAAATATATGGAAAAAGTTTGAGAAGAAAACAAAAACTTCTTTTTGCTTTAAATTGTTTTATTGCATTTTCTAACAAAGTTTATATAATTTCCAGGAGGAAGAAGAGGAGAACTGGACGGAGGACGAGAGTTCTATCAAGGCTTACCTGGAGAATGAGGACCCTCTGCCCAACGACCTCCTGGAGAAGATAGTCGGGGAGTGGTGGAACCAAGAGCCATACAAGTCAGTTCTGGTCAACATTAAAACAATGTTTGATACTGCTTTAGCCAATAGTGTCATAGAAATCAATGAAATATTCATAAAAGAAGTGTACCCTTTGTTTCCCAAATATGTGGTATCAAATTGACCATACCATACTTATTCAAAGGATAGAACAATTAGTGATTCCAATGTTTTTGTATTTGTACAGATCTACTGGATTTGTTTTGGAGGGATTCCCCCGAACTGGAGATGAGGCTGAGTTTATGTGTAATGCAGGACTGTTCCCAGATGGCGCCATTATCCTGGCACTAGAAGATAGTGATGTCATTGCTCGCTTGCTGCCCCCAAGACTGGAAAAATGGCATAAACGCAGAGCCATGGTGCTTGAGAAGAAAGAAAAACGCAAGCAACTTAAACAAAAGAAAAGGGTAAGAATTTTTGATGATTTTCAGCAATAATAATTCATTTTGATTGATTTTGTGTTGACTTGGGAAGGCATTTGACAGTGTTAACTGTTATATTTCAGGAAGCTGAGATGGCAAAGCGTCGTGAAGTTCTGATCAAGGAACGAGATGAGAAAAGAGCAGAGCGCCGAGCTAATCGTGAGGCAGAGCGTGACAGTGATGAGGAGTATAACAGCGAGGAGGAAGGGGAGGAAGAGGAGGAGGAGGATATCGAAGAATTGCTCGCTCTTGAGTTTGAGGTTGGTCCCTGTTTTATGTTTTGATAGTCAGGTGGGGAACTCCAAATCACATATTGCAGTATGTAAGTTAGGCAGAGTTGATCTCAGGTGAAATATATACATCAGGGAATATATAAAAAAAATCTTTTTTTGCCAATTTGTGTGTTTCTATTAAAATGAGAATACAACCCCAGGTGGACATTAGGACTATGCGATAGCTAGTTCTATATACGTCAATAAAATAAACATTTTGGACTCGCCCTCCTGCCACCGACGGCGGCGCCACCATCGCCTGCCCAGTTTCCCGCTCAACCTCGCTTGAGAACCACTTTTAAAATTTGACGCCAACCAACAGGACGGTTGGCGATTTTAAAATAGTCTATAATTGTAGAAAATCTTGGCCATCATGAGTGCACGGGAATACCGTAAGGGCCTAAGTTACGGTTATGAAGGACCAGAGGTGCCTCCTGGGTGGAACAGCTATAATCAGGAGAGAAGCAGGTCCTATAGAAGGGGTAGATCCAGTGGTTGATCTCCGGAGGTTTCCCACTATAGATCCCGTGACAGCTTTCGCAGTAGATCTCGTGATAGATCCCAGGAAAGATCCATTAGTTGGGTTCAGGATAGATCTAGGGACAGGTCCCCTGTTAGACACCATGGTAGATCCCGGGATAGATCCTATGTCAGTTATCAGGACAGATCCAGGGGTAGATCACAGTTTGGAGACCATGGTAGAGATCGGGAAAGATCACAGGGTAGATCTCAGGAAGGATCCAGTGTCACCAAGTCCGATAGAACTCTTGACAGATATCATCTAGCGAATAGATCACAGGAGAGATCTGATGTTTGGTCTGAAGAGAATGAGGAGAATAGTCCTTTACAGCTGATTAGATATCCGACGTATCAGTCAGATTCTGAGTATGATGATTGGACAGAAGCTCCTCGGAAGGCTTCTGAGGATGAGTCAGAAGAGATTGAATATGGTATGACTAGGAAGAAAGTTAACTTGTTGATGAAGGCAGTAACTAAGATAGCTTCAGGGCAACAAGTGAAGGAAGGTCATCTGAAGGAGATTGCTAAACAAGCAGCCACTAAACCGTTCAAAGAAAGAGCCGAGCTAGCTATCTGAATTGTAGGAAAGGGAACAGTACAGAATGTTGGTATCCTTTTCTATACTCCATGGAATAGTCTAGATTGGATGTATTTATGTTTGCTCTGAGGAAGGAAAAGATGCACTGAGAAACTTAAATGGAAGCATCGGTGGCTCAGTGGCAGAATGCTAGCCTACCACGCAGGTGTGTCAGGCTAGGTTTTCTGCTGATACAAAACTGAAGTCCAGTTGATTGATTAAGTGTTGCTCCTTCAAGAGTAAAGGATTGAGGCATGAAGTTCAATTCATACAGATGGAATTTATCTTCTATAACTGGAAAGGACTGGTTATGAAATTAAATAAAGTTTGGGTGATCCACAAGTGATCATCAAATGATGAAAAGCCATTGCTGATATGAAATATGGTTCAAATTACTCATTAATGAGTTTTTCAATCATAAGTTGTAACAATTCTGGCCTGATACTTGGGGTCAAGTTTCAGAAGTGCATCAGAAGTTTCTTGTCAGATGTTACATGCGTTGCCAAGATTCATATGGTACTGTGAAGAGTACATGAAACGAATAAATGGTATTAATTTATCGTTAGTTGAAGCAATGCAAACCTGAAGGTGAAGATTGGTAACATCGGGATAAATATTTTATCCAAAATGTTATGATATGGAAGCAATGAAGTAATAAGTGTGGTGAATCAGTAAGCAATTGGTTCTTTCAACACTTTGAAATAGAATGAGATATTAGTGGGTTGTTGTACTAAGACTTACAAGTAACAGAATATGATAACCTAACCCAAAACTGAGCTTCTTGTAAGTGATCATCAACGGAAACGAGAACAGTTCGGATTCCGTAAAGTGCACGTCAGCTCAGAGGAAGGTTCTCGGTCCAGTACATGTATATGCATAATGAGCAGACAAGGTTTGCTGGATACTATGCTATGAAAACAGGAGGAATAACAACTCAGTTTCAGTTGAAGTTCTTCTGTTAAGTAATCAGCAGTTCTTTGGTAGGCTGGCATATGGAGAACTGTGCTGGTGTAATGAGCATACATAGCAGGAATGCAGGAAAGTCTGTAGAATGGGGTTGCTCATGTAAAATGAAATTCTGCTGAATAATATGTTGTGTATACAAGAGAATCAAAACAACATGAGTCAATGCTGAGATGTAGGAGTTTTCAAGTTGGTACTCAACAACTCAGTGGTTGCAATGCTCACTTTGAGAGTGAGGTTGAGATCCCAGTTCAGTTCAGTTTGGTTACCAGAGGATCAAAGAATCTGAGGAGGGATCGAGTGAATATGCGGTAAAGCTGGATGCTCAAGGTCCCAAGAGACCAGAAGTAGGAGCCAGATAAATCTCAGGAGCCAGAGACAAGACTGCAGTGATAAGTACTATCTGCCTTAGACTAGACTGCAGTGATGGCTTCAGCTAGAGAGTACCATAGTGGGAGTACCACTAGTGGATTCTCTTAACAGATCTCCAGACCTTCATAGGTGCCTCCAAGGAGGGTTGGGGGCATGTGTGTGTTGGATCTGGAAGGAATAGATCTGGAGAGTAGAGAACTAGCACAATGATCTAGCTATCAGATGATTTACTGAACAAGTTCATAATGACAGCAATGATCAACTTAAAAGTACTGGCGTATGTCAGCTCCTAGAAGAGACCAGGTCAGAAGTTTTTGGAAAGAGACTCAAGTGTTTTCCAAAGTTGTATTCAATCCCAGAGGTGTGAAAATGACCCGACATCCTTGGCAATTTCTATGTGCCAGCATAGTGAGGGACTGAGGAAAAAGATCGACTACTTGCAGCAGTGTGGCTTATACACTTGGAAGGGGGTCTAAGGACCTGTGGCTGAAGTGGAAATATCCATTCTTGAAGTGGATTGCTAAAAGGAATTATTCTAAACTCACATCTTTCGTGTTCAGTGGTTCTGGATAGATGCGAGTGGATAGTGGATGCAGTGAGCATGGTATGGGCAGGATTAGATGTACATACTTTTGGGACAGTCCAGAGATCATTAGATTGAGAAGGGCTGTATCCAGAGTTGTTCAATTTATACATGAATCGTCCAATACAGTTACCTAAGAGGAAAGACTACTGAAACAATTGATCAGGTCAGTGTTTCATATGTGAATAGTGATTCTTCTATTCTGGCAGTTTTATAGGACTGCAGTTGTGATGGAAGGATTCTCAAAGGAGGTTTCTGTGATATGGGAGTAGTGACAGAGGACTCCAGAAGAGGGCTAAGAATCAAGTATGGGGACGCCTTTATTCTACAGAGAGGCTCCATCGGACATAGTTATATAAAGATTATAGATATGCCGTAAAAGGTCATTGAATGACTTCTACCAGAGAGCAAATTCTGAAAGCGACACTGGAGGTATCTTAAGTTACAGTGTGTTTAGGGTTTGGAACGGTTGGATCATTCCAGTACAATAGTACAAAACATGCTTCAAAAGGATATGGTCATTGGTTCCTGAGATAGGGACACTGTTACTGTAAAGCACCACATTCCCAGCAGTGAAAGGTGGAATCTCGTTGGATTTTGAAGTTCTGGGGAGAAGATGTATTGCAAATAATATGCAATCAATAGTGGGCGCATCTAATGATAACGTGAAGGTAATGTAAATATCCTGTGTTATTATATCAGTGACTCCCAGTGTATGCCTTTTGGGACTGAAAATCTCCCTACATGCTCACAGACGGGAAAATTTCTTTATACTGCCTCAAGATCCAAATTCTTGGTTAAGTTGTTAATCTAAAGGAGAGAATATTGGAAATATATGGGACTCAAAGTTGAAGCACCAAAGCTCCAGCTTGGGCCAGACGTAAATAAAGAGGCCAAGCTGCTATATATACTGTGTACAGCTTAGATACTAATTGGAAGGAACAAAGATATCAGTATGGATAATTCAGATTCCTTAGTTCCAAACAAGAAACGAAAAGATGTGTAGCAGAGCACAACATCAGTATGGCTAAATAAAGCTCTCAGTAAGAAGACCATGATGCTTGATAAGAAGATGGGGAATCTCATCAGGGGAAGTTCCTTAAAGTCTAAGCACTGGTTCAGATATAGATCTCGTTAAAGAAACTACCCAGATTTCTGTCCGTATCCAAACAGTAAGGAAAGCTGTGGGTGTTCATCAGGGATCAAAGATTCAGTCAAACCATTTAAGCTGAAGGAAGTCAATTCCACTGAATACCAAGAAGTCCATACAATGGTCCATAAGGCTAATTTGGCTAAAGGGGACATGGATGGTGTATGGTTAACTGCAATATGGGTCATAACAGTCCACCTTCAAGTAATATCCCAGATTACAAGGTAAGGTTGGGACAAAAGTAAAGACTAGAACTTATTTGGTAGACCCTCAGATATCTTGACAAACAGCGGTATCAGAGGAGACCTCACACAGCTGGATGTAAGATGGGTCAAAACAGTCCAACTTCAAGTAATATTCCAGATATACAATTGAGGTTGGGACGGAAGTAAAGGCTAGGACCTAATTGGGCAGATCCTCAGATATCTAGACAAACAACGGTATCAGAGGAAACCTCGCACAGCTGGATGTTATATATATACAATAGAAACAGAAAGCTGGGTGGAAGAAGATATCTTCATGGCTGTTACTCATAGTCAGATCTGGAAGAATGGTCATGAGGATGTATGGAATTCCGAGTACTGACCCAGGTAGCTACTCATATGCTGATGGGCCTAACTGTCCACCTTCAAGTTATTCATCAGAGTTGGCAGTCAAGGTCTGGACAGTTGGAAAAGACTCGGTCCTGTTGTGGTATGACATGATGGAAGGTAGCTGGCTGACTGGTGGTACGGGTCATAACTCTCAAGTTCTGATGGGTGCCATTCAGTCAGTTGCCCAGTCACAACAGAAGGTAACTGACTAAAATGTACACATAACTCACAAGTGCTGGAAGAAGAGGAGGATGTCTCCAAGGATGTAGCAGGGATGAACTAATGGAATTTGGATGAAATGTTGGTTCTTCTGTAGTAACAATGGATTGATTTCAAGGGGTTTGAGAGTCTTAGAAGAGGATCTCAACAGGATGGTCTTTGTGAGTTTGTGCATAAATTAGAGGTCAGAGTCAGTTACAAGAGCCTTAATTAGTCAGTGAAACTCCTCAAGCCCATGAGAGTAGGACTAGACTGATTAGTATGCATCATAGCACCTTGCACCCTAGTAGTGAAGTTACTAGGCAATTGGACTTAGTAGCGCTACTAATAGAAACCAAATCTTGTAGTGCAGTAGTATCAACTCTGGGAATCCATCAACAGGTTGGCAGAGTATACTCAGAAAATGCACACATAACAAAGACCTCTGAGGGTGCACTAGTAAAGCAAACAATACCTCCCACGGGATAAGTTTGCTATACTAGATGGTAAGTGAAAAGAGTGGACTCGTTAAAGATTGGTGCTTAGTGTGAGCTAGTAGTACCTACCAGAGGAAACCTAGTTGCTACACTATAGAAATTAGCCCTCCAATGATGCATGGCTCTATAAAGTATTGTCTGGATATAAGAGAAGGGAATCTCAGCAATAGTCCTCAGTCTCTAGTATCAGACATACAAGTGGTCAGACCTAACATGGTTTTTAACTATGAAGAGGTTTTGGACTACTATTGCCACCTATCGCCCTGAGTTTCAGTTGAAATTGTTGGTTGGAGACCCTCCTCCTAACTAGTAATTCTGTCCTAATGTCCACCTGGGGTTGTATTCTCATTTTAATAGAAACCCCACAAATTTTATTAATTGGTGTGTTTCTTATTAAACATGAATACAAACCCAGGTGGACTGTGCTTTCCCACCCGACCTCCCCGCTTAGGCGTCAAATTTAATTTTGATCAAAGTGGTTCTCAAGCGAGGTTGAGCGGGAAACTGGGCAGGCGATGGTGGCGCCGCCGTCGGTGGCAGGAGGGCGAGTCCAAAATGTTTATTTTATTGACGTATATAGAACTAGCTATCGCATAGTCCTAATGTCCACCTGGGTTTGTATTCATGTTTAATAAGAAACACACCAATTAATAAAATTTGTGGGGTTTGTAAGAAATTGAATATTTAACAAAGCACTGAGAAAATAAGGCCAATTATTTGAAACTTCAAAGAAATAGTTCCAGACATCTTTTATTGTAAGAGAATCTTCCAAATCCCTATATCATATGATTATTATGATAAGTGCTTCAGACATTATTTAACTTTAATCCAGCAGTGTATTTTTCTGTGATGGACACTGCCTAGTTACTGGCCATTTGATGATTGGTAATTGCATATTTGAACTATCATGCATTCAGGAAGAAGAAGAGGAAGAAGAGGAGGAACTGGAACCAGAAGAGGATGCTGTGGACCAGATGAGGAACAAGCTGGAGGAGGTGTACGACAAGGACACGAACAGCCTGGCAGTGGTACAGGAGAAGTTTGAGGACTTCCTGGTGCCGCGGATAGAGCTGGACGCCAGCAAGAAACCACACATCGTCAGGTACCTCATGTCAAAGAGACTCAAGAAGATCGTGTCCTGTCGTCACAGCTTGTTTGAGCGTGTCTATCCCATCACCGAGAAGCTGGCAGCGCGCATGCTGCAGATCGGCTACAAGCACCCCAGCAGGTTCGGCAAGTGGGATCCTATACTGGTAAGTACATACCGAAATAAAAATAATGCAAAAAACCTTGATACTCTGAGTAGACCTTGTTTTGCGTTATGCTGTATTAATTTCTATATTTACAATTATTGTGACTTGAGTTGAGAAATAATTTTTCCTCGTGGTAATGAAAAAATGGCAGCTGCTGTATTAATCTATATTTAAAATTATTATCATGACCTTAGTTGAGAAATTATTTTTCTTCATGGTGATGAAAATATGGCAGTTGGTATAGATGGTTGTGTTTTGCTAGCTTGCTGAGGGAGACTGTGTGCAGCCGATGCAGGGTCTGGGCTACCCATCCTTCCCAGCTATATATCGCCAGCATATCTACTTTATGTTCTCAGCCCAGAACCGCGAGATGTTCATCAATGACCCTATGATGTATCTCAAGCTGCCTTCCCCCAAACCTGTCGTGCCTATACGTATGGCCATCATCGGACCACCAAAGTCGGGCAAAACAACATGTGAGTCTATCCCTTTGTGTGCTACTTTAAACACTACTTGTACGAGCAAAAATACATTTATTTTTGTAAATTCTTATGATTTAAATATTGGTGTTTCTAGTCATATGAGAATACAAACCCAGGTGGACATAAGGACTATGTGGTAGCTAGTTCAAATATATTGGTATTATGGTAAATACAATAAATTTGCAGATAGACTCACTCCCATTGTTAGTATTCACAGAGAACTGATTTTTAAAGATATAGAGATTAATGTTATCAGATTTAAAATATTGTGTTTGAACATTTAATTTTCAGTGGCCAGGAGATTTGTGGAAGAGTATGGGTTAATGAGACTGTCCATAGGTGAGGCAGTTCGTCAAATCATTGAGTTACAGCCAAACTCAGACCTGTGTCGTCAGATCAACTCCTACCTGTTCAAGGGGCAAGTCATCCCGGATGAACTGTCTGTGCAGTGTTTGGAGATGGCCTTGATGGACATGAGATCACAGACCAGGGGGTGAGTTGTTGGGATGAGTCGCATATCACAGACCAGGGGGTGAGTGGTTGGGATGGGTCACATATCACAGACCAGGGGGTGAGTGGTTGGGACGGGTCACAGGTCACAGACCAGGGAGTGAGTGGTTGGGATGGGTCACATATCACAGACCAGGGGGTGAGTGGTTGGGATGGGTCACATATCACAGACCAGGGGGTGAGTTGTTGGGATGGGTCACATATATCACAGACCAGGGGGTGAGTGGTTGGGATGGGTCCCATATCACAGACCAGGGGGTGAGTGGTTGGGATGGGTCACATATCACAGACCAGGGGGTGAGTGGTTGGGATGGGTCGCATATCACAGACCAGGGGGTGAGTGGTTGGGATGGGTCACATATCACAGACCAGGGGGTGAGTGGTTGGGATGGGTCACATATCACAGACCAGGGGGTGAGTGGTTGGGAGGGGTCACAGGTCACAGACCAGGGGTGAGTGGTTGGGAGGGGTCACATATCACAGACCAGGGGGTGAGTGGTTGGGATGGATCACATATCACGGACCAGGGGGTGAGTGGTTGGGATGGGTCACATATCACAGACCAGGGGGTGAGTGGTTGGGATGGGTCACATATCACAGACCAGGGGGTGAGTGGTTGGGATGGGTCACATATCACAGACCAGGGGGTGAGTGGTTGGGAGGGGTCACATATCACAGACCAGGGGGTGAGTGGTTGGGAGGGGTCACATTTCACAGGCCAGGGGTGAGTGGTTGGGAGGGGTCACAGGTCACAGACCAGGGGGTGAGTGGTTGGGATGGGTCACAGGTCACAGACCAGGGGGTGAGTGGTTGGGATGGGTCACAGGTCACAGACCAGGGGGTGAGTGGTTGGGATGGGTCACATATCACAGACCAGGGGGTGAGTGGTTGGGATGGGTCACATATCACAGACCAGGGGGTGAGTGGTTGGGATGGGTCACATATCACAGACCAGGGGGTGAGTGGTTGGGATGGGTCACATATCACAGACCAGGGGGTGAGTGGTTGGGATGGGTCACATATCACAGCCTGGGGGGTGAGTTGTTGAGATGGGTGACATATCACAGACCAGGGGGTGAGTGGTTGGGATGGGTCGCATATCACAGACCAGGGGGTGGGTGGTTGGGATGGGTCACATATCACAGACCAGGGGATGAGTGGTTGGGATGGGTGACATATCACAGACCAGGGGGTGAGTGTTTGGGATGGGTCGCATATCACAGACCAGGGGGTGAGTTGTTGGGATGGGTCGCATATCACAGACCAGGGGGTGAGTTGTTGGGATGGGTCGCATATCACAGACCAGGGGGTGAGTTGTTGGGATGGGTCACATATCACAGACCAGGGGGTGAGTGGTTGGGATGGGTCGCATATCACAGACCAGGGGGTGAGTGGTTGGGATGGGTCACATATCACAGACCAGGGGGTGAGTGGTTGGGATGGGTCACATATCACAGACCAGGGGGTGAGTGGTTGGGAGGGGTCACAGGTCACAGACCAGGGGTGAGTGGTTGGGAGGGGTCACATATCACAGACCAGGGGGTGAGTGGTTGGGATGGATCACATATCACGGACCAGGGGGTGAGTGGTTGGGATGGGTCACATATCACAGACCAGGGGGTGAGTGGTTGGGATGGGTCACATATCACAGACCAGGGGGTGAGTGGTTGGGATGGGTCACATATCACAGACCAGGGGGTGAGTGGTTGGGAGGGGTCACATATCACAGACCAGGGGGTGAGTGGTTGGGAGGGGTCACATTTCACAGGCCAGGGGTGAGTGGTTGGGAGGGGTCACAGGTCACAGACCAGGGGGTGAGTGGTTGGGATGGGTCACAGGTCACAGACCAGGGGGTGAGTGGTTGGGATGGGTCACAGGTCACAGACCAGGGGGTGAGTGGTTGGGATGGGTCACATATCACAGACCAGGGGGTGAGTGGTTGGGATGGGTCACATATCACAGACCAGGGGGTGAGTGGTTGGGATGGGTCACATATCACAGACCAGGGGGTGAGTGGTTGGGATGGGTCACATATCACAGACCAGGGGGTGAGTGGTTGGGATGGGTCACATATCACAGCCTGGGGGGTGAGTTGTTGAGATGGGTGACATATCACAGACCAGGGGGTGAGTGGTTGGGATGGGTCGCATATCACAGACCAGGGGGTGGGTGGTTGGGATGGGTCACATATCACAGACCAGGGGATGAGTGGTTGGGATGGGTGACATATCACAGACCAGGGGGTGAGTGTTTGGGATGGGTCGCATATCACAGACCAGGGGGTGAGTTGTTGGGATGGGTCGCATATCACAGACCAGGGGGTGAGTTGTTGGGATGGGTCACATATCACAGACCAGGGGGTGAGTGGTTGGGATGGGTCACATATCACAGACCAGGGGGTGAGTGGTTGGGATGGGTCACATATCACTGACCAGTTTAATAATATGTACATTATAATAACTAATTGCAAGGAGAAAACTGTTATTGCAGATCAGGTAAAACTTAATGATATGCACTACATGTCTGTGTGATATGTCCAGACCACAACAAATACACAGTGGTCCAGATTCTGTACATTTCATGATAACATGCTGCAGGTTCATTTTGGATGGGTTCCCTATCACGAAGAAGCAGGTAGATTTGATGACGGAGCGCAGTTTGATTCCGGTGCGGGTGATAGAGCTTCAGCTGGACAGTAAGGAAGTGGTCACACGAGCCACCAAGGACAGATACGCCCCCGACAGGTAACTCCATTCACCTCATTTAGTGCAATTTCATAATTTTCTGACATATTCCTGATTTATAATTATCAGTCACAAAGCAATTTTTAGGAAATCCGAAAAGATTGCTAAAAATTGCAAAAAAAGTCAGGGTCAGCACAGTTCCATGCTTGTGCTTTTGACTTAGAACTTTATTTTTTTGGTGGTGTAGATAAGAATGTAGGAGACACTGAAGTTATAAATGTTTCCAAGATTCACTCTCTGGAGAAAACATTGCATTGGTATACATTTTGTTTTATGCCAGGATGCAGGCAGTTCACGACAGTGCCCAGATCCTGGCTATCAAACTGGCCGCCTGGAAGAAGGAGATTGCATTGGTGCGACAGTGGTACCAGACCGAGCATGACAATCTCGTCAATCTGGACGGGGAGCGCTCCAAATGGTGGGTGTGGAACCGCGCGACTGAAGTGGCCAAGGAGAGCGTCATACAGATACAAACCTATCTACAGATGATTGCCGATGGTTAGTATTCTGTACAAACCTATCTACAGATGATTGCAGATGGTCAATACTCTGTGACAGTTAAACAATATCACCCGTCGCTCTGACAATCGCAACAACTTTGAAAAAAACATGTGTAGAGTTAATATATAACAAATGATCCATTTAACCTTGGAGTATAATGAATGGAGTTGTGACGCCATAAGATCAAAGGTCCTATGTGCGTTACTGACAATCCATTGTGTCTTTTGATGCCATATCGCCCGAAAACTTGAATAATATGACGTTATTCAACTTTGTGACAATTTTGACTCACAATAGACGATATTTAGACCAAGACATATTGCGAGTGAAATTTTCTACTCTTTTCACTGATTATGGAGATATAATTTTTTTTCATGTATTCCAAAGGGACACCATTCTACAACATCTTGGAAACGTCCATGTCAGTAATTTCCGCATCACATGGCTATTTCATAAAGAGCTCAATACAAACGTATTGATTCTTCTAAAACGTTTGGCAATTCTGCCAACTCTTACAATGTTCACATTTAGTTTACACTAGCAACGCATTCATTGGCAGGCCTATACAATGTATCATTCTTTTGCCTTGAAAAAATTTTTCTTCTGATATAATTTCCAAATCTGCCAATATATGCAGCCATTCCATTTACATAGCATTTGGCCAGCAAGGTGATTTCACATTGATGCAACATTTTTACCCCCCAAAGATTGATATTTCAACAAAAAAGTTTGATGTTTTTGTGAAAAACAATTATTTTTTCACAAAAATTCGATGTTGGGTTAAGAAAATACTGATAAACAGTTATGGCAATTTTCTGATGAGTATTATTTATACTGTGAAAATCTCACCCTTCTATATCCATAGATACTTTTCATATAGACTTTGTAGCTAGTGAAAATCTTCTTTGTACATAGCAACTTCAAGGGATTGCAGGGAATTACCTATGAAATTACATTCATCCAAAATCACACCATAAGAAAGCCAACAACCTATTCATTATGATATGGTTAATTTATTTTTATAATCTAAATATTTCAAAATAGCTCCCATTATTGGCGGTAACACACATTGCTTCAAAGGGATATTATGCCATTGTTCCAAACAATGGGTTGCTATGGCGTCATGTGCACAGTCCAAGACGTCACAACTCCATTCATTATACTCCAAGATTTAACTTTTGATTATTAGAATAATATTAAGAATCAAGTGCTGTATGGACAATTTAGTTGCTGTGTATGATTCCTTGATTACTGCCACATGGTGAATGTTTGATTTTGAGACCTGCATTCCAGTGCCATCTGGTGTCTGCTATGGATTATACTTATAAGTCATGTGATCTTCATATTTCAGGCAAGGCTGCCTCCATTGCAAACATGTGCATCACTCCGAGTGAATTTGAGGTGCGGCTTGGTGATTTTGGTCAGTATTGTCCGGTGAGCCTTGCAGATAAGGGAGAACTCGTAGACTGCTCCGTGGACCGGAAACTCAAACATGCAGCTGAGTATAGAGGTGAGAAAGTGCTTATTTTGGTTGTTGTAGATAACAAGGATTTCATCTACATACATATACTGGACCTCCTCTCTGCAGTTCTGGGTCTGAAGCAAATGAGTGGAATTATTAGGGAGCAGTTTGGATGACATGTTTATATTTGAAACTTTAAACCAAATTGGGTCAGAAATGTTTTAGGGCTGTTGTTTAATTCCATATTGCATCTATTTAAATCCACCTTGTCAGTTCAATTTTGGACCGCTTACATTTTCTGTATTTGTCCCTGGTATTATCACAGGTCACTACTACAAGATGGGGAGTAAGGAAGATTTAGAGCAGTTCCTGTCCGAACCTGAGCGCTACATTCCACCGCTGGCCCCTCGCAAGCTGCCTCCGCCAGAGATGCTCCCCAGGCGGCGCACAGCAGCTGAAGCCAAGCGCATGTTCCCCAAGCCCATAGAGCTGCAAGGATACTGCCCGGTGACGTTCCTAGACGGCAAACTCCGATATGAAGCTATCGTCCAAGGAGATTCCCAGCTGGTCGTAGAATACCGCGAAAAACTCTACTATTTTGAGTCTGAAAAGAAACTAGATAAATTCATGAGGTGTGTGACATTTGATGCATCTTTTTAGATATCATTGCTGTCATTTCACATGCCATAAACTTCAAAACTTACAAAACTGCCTAGATTCTCTTGGCCTAATGGTTCTCTATAGATGATATTTAGTCGCATAGTGTCTAATGGCCTAATGATTCTATATTGCTGATATTTAGTCACATAGTGTCTCTTGGTGTAATGATTCTCTATTGCTGATATTTAGTCGCATAGTGTCTCTTGGCCTAATGATTCTATATTGATGATATTTAGTAGCCTAGATTCTCTTGGTTTAATGATTCTCTATTGCTGATATTGCAGACTGCCAGAGAAGTACTGGGACCTGGTGTTGCCTCATAAGTTGCCTCCGAAGCGGGAGCCCCTGCTGATGACGAGCCTGCCGATGCTGGGCTACATGGAGCAGACGGTTGCCTCCAGCATCATCAAGGCTCTCACCGCCACCGGAAACTTCAAACCCAAATATCCCTTCCTCTCGCCGACACGGTCAGCTCTCATCTACGTGGCCTATTATCTCAAAGGTGTGTACTCAGAACTTTCCGCAGAAATACAAGATCTTCTGGGTCGATTTGATATATTTCAATCGGACATAAACATAATACATTCATTAGATCATTTATGGTTAATGTAGATTTTAAATGAAATTGTAAATGATGAATTTGCTAATGCACATTTTGATGGATTTGTTAATTGACATACAGATGTAATTATGAATGGACACAGAGATGAACTTTTTAATTGATAAATAGATGAATTTGTTTATGGATAAATGAAAATAATTCATTTTTTTCTTTCAGCTTATAATCCTAAGAGTTCAGATTATGTGCGGAGAAAATTTAAGCGAAAACTCATGAAATTTGAAGAGACATGTGAGTTAATCCGATACCTGGGAGACAATATGACCAAAAGATATCGAGCCCCTGTGACTAGACCCATTGACTTTGATTTCAAACTCGAAGCTTTCATGCAACTCAAAGGCAAAGAGCCCACAACTTCATGGGTAGCCTAAATCATTCAAACAATTTTATAGTATGTATTTATTATCTGGTTTTCCAGGTTTTGAAATAATGTGTGTATATATTTTTAATTATTTTTTTTTTTAAATCCTCATGTTAGAAGCAAAAGATACATTTTTTCCCAATAGGCCAATCAATAAAGACTAAACGTTTCTCTTTTGTTGTCAATATATTACACATCAAAACAAGCAGTTTTTACCACATATTGAATTATCTGTGATGAAATCCTGATGTTCCACAGAAGAGGATTGTGATTTCTGGTGACATCACCAGCATAAAGGTTGTGAGCTTTATCCAAAATGTGCTAAAAATATCAAGACACTTATTGTGATATATACATTGGAATCATATGATGTGTGTTAAAGCAGTGTACAGTATTGAAGTGTTTGAAACTCAGAGAAATAGAGTCCTGTCTGTACCATTGCCAAAATATAATGAAACATTTGTTATACAAGATTTCATAACAATATTATATTAGCCAAGAATTGTAAACTATTAAAGTCATTTTTTTGGTATAAATATATACAAATATCAGTGTTGGTGTATATCAAAGTTTTTTTGTTTAATTAAGAAAAAAAGCATAGCCTGTGATTTGATTGTTGTCTACAGCAATGAATATCCTTAGATAAAGGTGCACAAGTTGATAAAATAATAGTAATGTGTGGTAGATATCCAAGCTTCAGCTGGAAATATTTGAAATCAAATGAAGGAATCAGCTTTGAAGCATTGTTTAATTGCTTGAAACCATAACCAACATATAGTTCAAATACTTTTGCCATAAGATATAACAGAGCCGTAGATTAAATTTCTTTGAAGGATATCAACTGCTGAATTTTACACAAATTTAAACAGTAAATGCAAAATAATGTCTATCCCTTTACATCCAGAAGAACCTTGACACAGTATTCTAACCTATTATATAATAGTGTCAAATCTTGTACATACCTGTATATTTAGCACTGCGTATATTTTGTAGTCGATATTAGTGTGTATATATATATACATGGAATTATTAAATGAATAATATAAAGTTCCCAAAGAATTGTTTCTTTTTAAGGGTTTGCAAGAGAGACTTTTGACGCATGTATTTGGAGAAAGCCATCTCTGAAAGAGTTTTTCTTTCACGCCTTTAATTTATTGTCCACAAACAAATATATATCTTAAACAGGGGTCCATCATGAGCTGAATATTTGATAGTTTTTCATAAAATTTGATGATAACTTCCTTAAAGATCTCCTTGTGTTATTCGTGCTAAAATATTGAGTTTATTTTACATTAAAACCCTCAAATTTGTCTCCAGTAACTGCCAAACTCTTCCGGCCATACAGATGTCCTTCAATCCCACCTTCAAAATTGTTTATTATTTTGGTGAGCATCAGCCCAAAATCAGCTTACCGAAGTACAATCTCGTGACATGCTGCTATATAAATCATTTATTATTATTATATTACTGACAGGCCCATATATGCACATATAGCCTATAGTATATAACAAGCAGGGGTCCATCATTACTCTCCTTTGCATTGCTGGGTAGTCACTATTCTTTTCCAGAAAATTTGGTGACAATCTTGTCAGAGATCTCCCATTAATCATGGAGACAAATTCAACAAGCATGTGTTTGGACTGTCAAATGTGTTGCAATAAAAAGTTAAGCCCACAATTTGAACATAATCTGAACATCTCTGGAGTTTTGTGATGTTGGTTAGCGGGCCGTGTATTGAAGTATGGCCACACATCAGAAGAATTGGAGTTCTATTGATTACCTGTATTTGCAAGAATAGATTTCAAAATAATATTAACAACCAGGATGGTGCTTTCCTGACTGATTTACTCAGGTTTACTGACAGACAACCTGATGTCAGAACATTGCGTTCGAATGGACATGCTGACCTGGTTGTTCCCAATCTTAAAACCATGGGTGATGAAATAATTTCATGAAAATGCTTGATTATATATGCTGGTGACATGCTAGTCACATGCTGGTGACATGCTGGTGACATGCTGGTAACATGCTGGTAACATGCAGGTAACCTGCAGGTAACATGCTGGTAACATGCTGGTAACATGCAGGTAACATACAGTTGATGCACACACCAACTTCTTGTGCCATGTATATAATCATAGGTATATTTCGAAAACAAACTTCAAATTTAATCAGTTGAACTTCAAATTTAATCAGTCGAACTTCACCCTTTTAATTCTGTTCTGAGCTGAGATTGAAGTGCAGGTCATATGCCAAACATCGAAGTACAATCTGGAAGACTCAGTCTTCACAAGTATTGAAAATTTGATATGCTCAGTTCTTCAAATTAAAAATTCTAAACAATAAAGAATGCTAAATATTTCGTTTTAATTTTGGTGAGAATCCCATTCCAAACAGGTTCGCCATAAATGTAGATGTGGAGTTCATTATAGATTACTTTTTTCCCTTGGTACACGGCGCCATCTGCAGTGCTTTCTTCTCTTTGAAGCAATGTCACATTTGATCGACGAAGAATAAAACCTTATAACGAATGAAGTTGTGATGTATTTTGTGCACTTCACTCCATAGCAACCAATTGTATGAAATGATGAAAAAGTTTCCCTGAGATGTGAGGTGTGATACAGCGCATTGGCCCCAGGGCTATCTACTTTTGGTCGATATTTTTTGGATGTGCTGATTATTAAAAACATTTAAATACATTAGTTTCGTTTCCAAAGGCACAATCTTTTGTGACATGCTATATCCTTCCAGTGCCAAACCAATTATCCTTCCTGTCTCGTGCCACATCCTTCCCATCTCATGCCACATCCTTCCTGTCTCGTGCCACATCATTCCTGTTTCATGCCACATCCTTCCTGTCTCATGTCACATCCTTCTTGTCGCGTGCCACATCCTTCTTGTCACGTGCCACATCCTTCCCATCTCATGCCACATCCTTCCTGTCTCGTGCCAAATCCTTCCTGTCTCGTGCCACATCCTTCCTGTCTCATGCCACATCCTTCCTGTCTCGTGCCACATCCTTCCTGTCTCGTGCCACATCCTTCCTGTCTCGTGCCACATCCTTCCTGTCTCATGCCACATCCTTCCTGTCTCGTGCCACATCCTTCCTGTCTCATGCCACATCCTTCCTGTCTCGTGCCACATCCTTCCTGTCTCGTGCCACATCCTTCCCATCTCATGCCACATCATTCCTGTCTCATGCCACATCCTTCCTGTCTCGTGCCACATCCTTCCTGTCTCATGCCACATCATTCCTGTCTCATGCCACATCCTTCCTGTCTCGTGCCACATCCTTCCTGTCTCATGCCACATCCTTCCTGTCTCGTGCCACATCCTTCCTGTCTCGTGCCACATCCTTCCCATCTCATGCCACATCATTCCTGTCTCATGCCACATCATTCCTGCCACACAATCTTCACCCTTTTAGTTCTGGATATCAACCAAGCCTTATACTTTCAATATATCCTCATATTCCCAGTTCATTGCAGGGCATGTTAACGAGATATCAAATGTGTATTTATGTGTTTAATTTTAACAATTGGTCAAAATGATCACTTGGGCTAATCCGGGTGGACAGGTAAGTATCCCCTGCATTGCGTTCTGATCACACAATTCTCAAAAAATGCTGATAACTTGGTCTTATAACAGTAAAATAATTCAGTGAAATAATTTGGCATGTGTGATTGTTGGATTTACATAAATTTGAAGGACAATAAGTATATATTTTAAAGTTAAAAGTTATAAGCTTGATCATGCAGTTTTATTTAATAATCCCTGTGCCAGAGTGTGTCTCCTAACCTATTCCAGATCAAAGGATCGCATATGGGCCCAATAAGAGACCACAATGTTAGCAGTCCCTGATATAGTGTGTCAGTTTGCCCTTTCTCTGCACCCTTCTAGCTGTGCCCCCATTAATGTGAAGTGGGGTGGCCCACAAGGAGGCTGGTGATCCCACCCAGGACACCTGATAGCTTAAGTGGACAGTCCCTGCCACACCATGACATCTCTCTATCTCACTCTCTGAGGACTAAGCAGAAAACTCAGGTCAGTTCAATAGTTTCTATAGTAATAGAATTACATAGCTTTGTGACACTTTTCTATATTGATGTAAGGCGACAGCATGACAAAACTTTATCCAAGATATAATTGGTGTATACACAAGGAGTGCAATCATGACAGCTGGGTAATGTTAAAAGGGGAAAAAGTTAAGTTCTCCACATTGTCAATTACATTTAACAAATACATCCTTAAGAGTAAAGATAAATGTTATAGTCGTTCCGTATGTCACTGTAAACCTACCATAAACCTACTATGTCTTCCTCAACATTTTGTATTGCATGCAAAGAGCTCCATATTTTATGGGATTTTAACAGGGTCAAAAGAAAAAAATACCAAAAGTAATAATTAACTCTGTGTCGACATCGATAAATATCTCTCTGTTCACACTAAGTGTTTTAATATTTTATTTATAGAATATGTTATAATCCACCTCATATTATTTAAATCCAATGTTGTCTTTGTTTCTTCAGTCTTTTGGTAAACTGACATGATAAATCTGTCCTAATCTGTCCTAATCTCACATATCTTCGGCCAGCCCATGTCACTCACATGGTTAAATAGTGCCGTATTACAATAGGCTGCTTCAGACATGCAGGTTCATAATATTTATGATCAATTCTCACCTCTGAAAACGCTCAGTTTATTGACATTAAGTAACTTAAGTTTTAGAACTGTTACTGAGATTACTAGAACAATGATGCTTTCTATGAGGTCCCTGATAAAAATGAAACATATAAGTCACATTGCCAGCAGATCCCTCAGATTAATGGTTTACAGTTATCGACTCGCAGAACATTTCAATAGTTGTTTTATTTTAATTATAAAGAATATAGCATTTATTGTTTTTTTTTCTCAGATTATACTCAGTACTTCACATGCAGCGTTCCTTTCACGATGGCCACCAGCCTCGTTCTGATGTTGTTAGTGACATATATGCACCAAATGATCCATGCTGAACCTGAGGTTATGCTTTATTTCTATAATTGTATACAATGACACACAGAAAGATATATATGATACAATCTCGAGATAAGGATCTTAATGATTATTTTAGTGATTTGTATAACTAAAGCATTTCGTAGCATATATATATATATGGTATATAGGAATTTCCCCTATAAAATTTATTTTTTAATTTTTTAGGTGATAAACGTAAACGAAGGTGAGTAATTAAAAGTGAATGGATAACAGAGGGTATAAAGAGATAAAGGCTTTTTATTTTGAATGATTTCACGCTTGATTTACGCATGAATTAAAGTCGTGTTCTGCGAAGTTGAGTCAGTATAGCCTGCCTTTAGGACATAATGCCCCATTTGTTTAAGTGACTGGACTTTTCTGTGTATTATCTAGACTATGAAGCCTCTCTATTTTAATGTTCTGTCGACAGTGTGTTTGGTACCAGCACTATATAAGTTTATACTGTTGGTTTATTATTTATTGTTGTTGTTACTCAGATTCAAAAGACTTATTTTCAAAACATTATATCACTCGGAGTGCACCTCTAAACTCTCAATATTAAGTTAAAAATATATGCGTCTGTTACCAAATCAGCATTTAATTGTGGAGGATGGTATTCCTTGGACGAACTGTAAGCAATCCTCGTGATTGAATATAACCAATCATTTTCACACAACTGCTTGGACATGGCTTGTGTTTCATGTCTATGTGAAAATGCAAATGAAAGTTCCCTCTTTAATATAAAGGAGTAGGCCATTGAGTACCGGTGGCAGGCTTATATCCCGATATTGCCTATGTTGTGCTGGTCTATGATACAATCAAATAAATAAATATGACCACTCTAAATCCTTTTGCAAGACATATTATCTTGTTACGTATAATACTTATACATTTTATTAACTGGCCTATAGCTACTTGTATTATCAGCTATAATTCTAATTTGGTGATGAATAAGTATGCCTACAAAACGTACTTCAATGGGAAAGAAACCATCACAAATTATGGACTTGCAATTTACTTTTAATCAATATGAACACGTATATAACACGAAAAGAAGTCTTTGAGATATCATTTTAGTACTTTTACTTTGGTCAAATATTCTGAAATTCATCTTTTGCTGGTGGAAGCCATCTAATCAAGGGGAATAGAGTTGTATCAGCCAATCAGAAACAAGTTAAAAATTAATTGCAAATTACATAAAAATGTGGTTAAATAAATCCAAAAATGTACGTCAGTATCATTGTTTACCACAAACAAAATATATTTTATTTTAAACTGTGTTTAAGAAAGGTGTTGTGTCTTCACACCTGTGACAAAAGCTGGCCATTTAAACAAGTAGAAAAGTAATTACACTTGGCCTTTTAAAAGGTACATATTTGAGGCTTATAAATGTTACATTTGTTGATTGTTTTATGAAAAAAATATAACATGCCATGGAAAGTTATTTAAATCCAAATTCACAAGCTTTTGACAATAACAAATAACTCAAATATGATTTCATGGCAGCCATAACGCCTTCATCCCTTACGCTGGTCTCAGGAAGAAATAAGAAAACTTTTTTTTCCTTCAAAGTGCAGACTGTGATTCAATTGCAGTCATTTTGAAAGTTGATGTGGTAATTTACTATGAAGCAGTAAAACACTAAAAAATACAAGGGAGCCTTAGGTCAGCAATTGGATGGGCTACTTACAAGGATTAAATGACTGAGGTTTGAAATGTGTTTTTATTTTTGTCTTTAACTCAAGATTTCAAATTTTGTGAACAATATACCAGAAACCTTTAAAAAAAACCTGTAAATTATGATGAAATTGGAAATGTTTTTAAATGCAATTTTTAATATATAAAATTTTAGCTCCAGAAACCAACTGTCATGCGAAATTGGGCGTGGCTAAGTCAGGAACGGTGCCTTTCTATTGGTTGTATGCTTCTGATGGCCACGCGTATCGAGGACGCCTTAATCAGAACGAGTCTTGGCGCTCAGATTTGTCGCCATATTCCGATGAAACAAAAGACAGGTTTTATGCCTGGATACAGGTTGGTGACTTCATATTACATTAAGTGTCCCTGTTACCCATTCCTGGTATTGTAATGACTTAGTTTATGATGTTGCCCTTACCTGCTGAATAATAAAAAACAAATCAAAAATAAAAATATTTGGCCAGTATTTCAAAAGAGCAGAGCATTTTGCCTGCATCATCAAGACAATTCAACAAAGCAAGAATAGCCAATTCATTTTTTAAATGCAATAAATCAGTTTGTGATTTCCCTAGAAAGAAGATGTGGGGATAATTGAGTCAGTCATCATATTGGGTACATTATTTTGCACATTAACCTTTTTCGACCAGCGAAACATGGGTAAACACTTATAATTATCGTTTATCAAGCAATAGAAAGGAATCACAAAACAACGGTCAGCAAAGCACTCGGGTATCCAGTCTTTGTTTTTAAACAACAATCAGAAATATATGCAAGAAAATACTGCCAATTTCAGTTCACTAACATGTACTTGGAACCAAACCAGCTCCATTGATATGTAAACCTTATGCTCAAATCATCGAATTCACTTATTTCCCCTGACACATGTTTAGAAGATACTAGTTTATCTATGTAGTGTTTTTTATGGTAAGTGTTTTTTTTAGGTAGATCTCCACAGGAATACAGTGGTTTCCGGGATACTGACCCAGGGAGACCCCGCCGAGATGGACTGGGTGACAAAGTTCAGCATCTGGTATAGTGCTGACTGTGAGACCTTCATACAACTTAACAATGCTGACGGCAAAATGGCGGTACGTAATAACCAGCAGGTTGGATGCAGTTTGATTTTTTTGTCAGTCTGTCTGCCATCTTTGATCTTCTTCTCTGTTGAAACTACTGGTCAGAATTCTTAGCTATTAAAAGGAAAGTTGCTGTATTATCGTGGGACGAATTTTATCTATTTTCCAATAGGCTTAAGATTAACAAGTTGGGGCTAAATTTAATTTGTAAATGCATTCTGTTTTGTCCAAATTATCTGCTTAAGTCTGCTCAGGGAAAGGATTTAAATGATCATTTATGTAGCATTTTCCAGAAAATGTTCACAAACATCACAGAAATGCAATGATCAGCATAGCTCTAAGGCCATTGGCCAATGTTTTAGGGGCAAGGAGGTCTGTTCTAGTGAAGAGGGTGCTTAATTGCAAAGGTTCACCTTACAAAGTCCTCTAATTATTTGACCAGGGCGTAATAAAGCACCTTTTTGATGCCCTTGTTTCTGATAATAATAATAATAATAATAATAATAATAATAATAATAATAATAATAATAAAGCTTGTATAGCGCTGATACCAGACAGGTCTGTTCATAGCGCTGTGTTCAGGACGTGCATCCTGAAAAGATGAGTTTTCAGACTTTTCTTAAAAAAGGAGACTGAGGTACTCGTCCTGATGTCTATAGGCAGGGAATTCCAGAGCCTGGGGCCGACTGATGAGAAGGATCTATCACCCACCGTTTTCAGTCGGGTCCTAGGGACCTCTAGGAGGGTGCCGTCGTTTGATCTTAGATCCCGTTCTCCCTGCTTGACCTGGAGTAGGCCCCGCAAGTAAGGAGGTGCCTTACCATTTAAAGCCTTCCATGTCAAAAGTAGAATTTTAAAGTCAATTCTTGCATGAACTGGAAGCCAATGCAGTTCACGTAGTTTATCAGAGATGTGATCAAACTTTCTAATTTTGCCAATCACACGTGCTGCAGAGTTTTGTAGGTATTGCAACTTCTTGATGTCAGTTTTAGGAAGTCCGGCAAGAAGGCCATTGCCATAGTCTAGGGTTGATGTGATGAAGGCATGAGTGAGGGTTTCCGCTGTCTTCTCGTCTAGACAATGTCTGATAGCCGACAGGTTTCTAATGTGATAATAGCCTTTCTTGCACATTTTCTTGATCTGAGCCTTCATTTTCATATTTGTATCTAGGGTTATACCAAGGTCCACCACAGTCTCACTGGGAGCTATATGAGAGCTCCCGACTTTGATTGCAGGGTTACTGCTACAAGCGGCAGTATTATACTTGTCCGTACATATAAGCATTTCTGTCTTCCCATCATTTATCTTCATTTTGTTTGATATGAGGAAGGCTCTGACCCCATTGACGCATTCCTCCAGGTTATGGACATTGATGCCTGATTGTTGAGGAGGAGTAAGGTCAACCGGAATGTAGATCTGAGTGTCATCAGCGTAGATATGGTAGCTCATACTGTATCGAGATAAGATATCAGACAGTGGTGTCATATAAATAGTGAATAGTATGGGACCAAGAACCGATCCCTGTGGGATTCCGTATTTTATCGGCCTGTGACCAGACCTATGAGTCCCTACCTTCACGCATTGTTTTCTGTTTTCCAGATATGATCGAATCCATGAGAGGGCATGACCTCTAACATTGCATCTGGTCTCTAATCTATTAAATAGAATTTGGTGATCAATGGTATCAAAGGCAGCAGAGAGGTCAAGTAACAACAGGATAACAGACTTCCTATCATCTAGGTGGCGCAGGATATCATTCTGTACTTTGAGAAGAGCGGTTTCAGTACTGTGGTGTTCCTTGTAGGCAGATTGATATTTGTCCGAAAGGCCATTTCTTACAAGATGAGGTACTAGTTGGTCCGCCACAGCCCTCTCTGTAAGTTTAGAGATATACGTCAGGTTTGAGACAGGTCTATAGTTCTTCTCGACCAATTCCAAGCCTAGTTTTTTTTAGCAGGGGTGTTATAATCGCTATTTTCATACTTTCAGGTACAGTTCTATCCATCAGTGATTTATATATGATTGAAGTGATTATTGGTAAAAGATCGTCTATGAGGTCAGTTAAGAGCCATGTAGGGATGGAGTCCAGTTCACATGATTTCTTTGCAGACCTTTTCACCAATTTCCGTACCTCATCCATGGTGAGAGGGGTGAACCTCTCAAGTGGTACTGAATGTTCTGCCATCATGTTGTTTGTAGCGTCATCTGGCGACGAATTTAAACTAAGTGGGGTCAGACCCACATCACTACAAGTTCCACCTTTATCTTCGAGATCATGGGTGGTGTCCTCTGGTGAGGAATTTCCCTGTATGGGATGTTGCTCCATGTTTTTTCGGATTGTATCTTTTTTTTCCAAGAAATATTCATTAAACCTTTCAGCCAGTGCCGTGTTACATTGTGAGGGTGGCATTGGGACCTCAGTTGATTTGTGCATGACTCTGTCCATGACCTTAAATAATTTTTTCGGGTCATGTTTATTTTCATTCACAAGATCTGAGTAGTAGTTTGATTGTGAAGTTTTCAATAGCAAATTATATTTGTTCCTTTGCAGATTGTATAATTCCTTGTCAACATGCAGCCCAGTCTTCTTCATTTTTCTTTCAAGCCTTCTTCTTGTAACTCTTTCCTGTTTGATGTGGTTATTCATCCATGGTACTGGTTTATGCCTGGACACATTGGCAACCTTGATCGGGGCATGGTTGTCGATTATGGCGGTTAATTTTTCATCATAGAATTCTACCATGTCAGCCAGGGATAATGTCTCCCAATCAATACGATTTGACATTATTTCCTTAATGTCCTGCCTTAGTGAGTCCATGTTTCATATTTTTGAAATTTCTATATTTTATGATTTTTTTAGCAGGCTTTGGAGGAAGCATATCTAGAGTCATGAGGACCATTTTGTGATCAGATATGTATTCATCAACCCTATGACTTTTGATAAATTTATTTCCTTTAAAAGTGATGATCAGATCCAGTGTATTTCCAAGCCTATGGGTTGGTTCAGTTACCCATTGGTTCATATCGAATGTGGATAGTACATCATTAGATTTTACAACATCAGGTTTATTTGGTTTATTGACATGAAAATTATAGTCACCCAGGAATATGACTTCATGGTTAAAAGAACCATAATGTGCAATAAGTTGAGTGAATTCATCATAGAATTCTGTGTATGTATATCTGTTACCACCAGATGGCTCTGGTCTGTATATGGTTACAAAAGTCATCTTTTTTCCTTTCAGCAGCAGTGAGGTTTCCATTAGTTCCATTGTTTTTACAGCCGGAGATTTCAACCTATTAGGAAGCTCACAACGATGCAGCAGAGCGATCCCACCTCCATTCCGGCCTATCCTGGGAAATGAGTGGAGTTTCAGACCTCCTTCCTCCAGCTCATTCTGTATTCTTTCATCCCCGTATTCATGTAGCAATGCTCTAGCATTGCATGAGGACATCTTATCATTTAGAACTCCCCTTTCTGATCACGCCAAAACACCACAAAGGACGTCATCATTTGACAAAATATGTATAAGTTAAAAAAAAATAATAAGGATGGGAAAAAAAATTTGAAAAAAAAAAGTTATTTTTTAAATCAAGTGCCTGCGAGCACCACGGTGGCTGGGACGCTAGAAATTCACCTGAAATGAAAAACAATTTATTTTGAGCCTCTTCCTGTTTTATGCATATATACATACCACACTTGTCCTACGTTCTTAATTTGGAGTATTCAACTTGAGAAAATTGGAATATTTCCCAGTGCAAGCCTGTTGCAATATCCTGTAACTATGGTTACAATCTATGGTTACAATCGTGTATTTTTAAAGTGGAATTTTCCACATTGTGGCAGCAATTGAAATTTCCTTTTGTAAGACAGAATGTTTGATACCTTTTCTTCCAATATTCAAACAATATCGTATATTTATAGGAATTCCATGGGAATTTCGACCAGAATACCACAGTGACAAATATTTTTCATGAAGTCGTGTCAACAAGATGTCTGAGAGTTGTTCCACTAGAGGTCGCTGGCAACAATACCGCGCTTCGAATGGAGCTACTCGGATGTGGTATGTCATATAAATATCTACAAAATGCAACAACTACACTGTGTATTAACTTGGAGTAATAATGAATCCATTCATAATTACTCCAAGGTATTAATAACAACATATAGATGTAACAGAAGATTTCATAGAGACCTTAAATAGACAACAATATTTGTCAGTCCAAGTTTGAATTAGATTGCAGCTCAGGGTTCCCAGGCGGTGCATCTCTTGTATTATGCATCCTCACTGCAATGTGTGAGGTCATGTCTTATTCAAAGCAGCATTAGTGGCCATCACTACACAGCATGACTTAGGCAAAGAAATGGAATAAAAAGCACAGCCTTATGTACTGTGCCCTGAGGAAGGAAGCCATAGAAAGCCGTGTTTTAACACTTCCCTGTCCCTTGACATGTTTGTGTGACCTGACCGTGCCTTAGCCAGACGAGACCAGGCCGTTTGGCATCCATGTGACTTGGGATGTTCAGGGTTTAATAATGATATCATTTAGAATCAGTTTGGGTCATAAGCTATGTATACGTACGCCTTCAGGCCTTGACGAACGTCCCCCTTCGTGGGCTCTCATTTGCTCACTCATAAGTTTGACTCTCAGTTCAGAAAACAGATAAAACAGTGACGTAAAGTACATTTGGGCTAACTGACTGAAAATTCTCTAAATTTGTTTCTGTGAGTGATCTAATTATACATTTCCCGTGTTTCTTTATGCTTTGTTACTTATGTTTCCCTATATAAATAAATCCCTTAGCACAACTTATAATTAAGAGTAAATGTGTCTGCAGCCTTGGGGGTGTGTGTGGAGGCGGTGATACAGCATCTGTCCCAAGCCTCGCTGAACACGAGTCAGGGCAAGCGGGGCGAGATGAGTGACCTTCTGCCGGCGCAGCGCTCCTCCCACCCGACCGCCATCACGCGCGGCTATGCGGGCTTCAAATTCCCCGCCGAGCAGATCATATTTGGCGTGGTCCTGTACGTGGACGCGACCACTGAGCAGAAGGGGGAGCAGGAGAGACAAGATGACCGCATCATTATCACGTACAGCCGCAACTGCCACACCTGGGAACCCATCCGGGAGAAACGGGGCTATGGAGACCCCAGGGTGAGTCTAACTGCTGGTGAAAACAATAGTGCCATGGTTCCAATAAAATGAAAATCAAACCCAATTTTAAATTCTCCCCCCCCACCCTTGTGATCCCTTGCAGTTTTTGAAATGGCTAAAACCTACCCTCCATAAGAGGACTTCTCTCTCATATCAGTCCCTGCCTCCAAAGGTATAAAGGTGCGCACAGAATCGACCGCAAGTCACCAGTATTTATATTTATAAAAGTCTGGCTGTCCACTGATTAGTGGAAGAGTATGAATATATTTGTTTTGTACTGGCAGTTATAGTGATTGGTGAGTTTATCAGACAACCGATTACATGTTTATGACCTGATGTTGGTTAATTCAGATTTGATATTTTTGTGAACAAGGCAAGTATTTATAACTTGGGGAATTCCAAATTTAGAATAGTATCAAATATTATCATATATCAGAATAAGTAATCGAATACTACCTATGTAATCCAGAGTAAAACAGACCGTGAACCCTCAACTTCCACCTTTCAATATCTCGTGGTCACATATGTAGCCTATCCTTTCATCAATATATTTCTAAGGTTTGGAGTACTCAGCACCATGTCATTTAAGTTAGAAAAAGATCTTTTAAATAATTTATACTTTTTATTGAATGACTGATATCCTGGTTCTACATCCTGGTTCTTCATTCAAAACCTTCGAGTAGAATGCCCAGATTTAAATGCCAATTAAAAAACCCACATTGAATGGCAATTCATGTTTGTGTCAGGAAATGTCACTGTCATTTTTTGTTTGAGATAACAACATGATATAACAAAATAGAGATTTGTGCATAATTTTGAGAAATGTTTTATTAGAAATTAAAAAAATTTGAATGCCTATGTCTTCGCCATTAAGCCAATTAAGGGATGGTTTCTCAGTACGAAACACAAAGAAAATACACAGAGAAACAAATGGAGATTCAACAAATACTGATACATGTTATACACCGTACCTTATACCATGTCCATTTCACTCCTAATCTTCACGATTACCCTCTCTCGTGTCCATGTAGGTCACGAGAAGGTCCGTGAAGAGCGGGGAGTGAAGCTCAGACAATTATTTGTACATTGCAATTGCTATAAAATCTTGCAATGCCGGAGTCCTTTGTATGAATCCTTATGGCCTTCTAATCTGTTGTGAATCGCCTGCTTTTGAGGCTGAGACATTGAGTCAACTGCCGTCCAGTTGAGCCATTTCCCACTTCTGATTTCTTTATACTTTGAAGAGATAAGGAAGTTTGTATATTTATACGACAACGCAGATGTTTGAGGGAAGACATGTAAATTACATCTATTTTTAATCGTGAATAAATATCTTGAATGCATTGAGGTTATTGTCAAAGAAAATATTCAGGTAATTTCACAAGTTTGTTACAATGTAAAATAGATTGAAATTACCTAAACCTCTCTAGATATAGTTCTATAAGAATACTCCGAATTGACAAAATCATTTACAGATGAAAGAAACCCAATGGTCTTTACCATCTATACAAAATAATATGGCATATAAATTAATATAATTTTGGTAATTGACAATTGAGTATTATTTTACATTTGAATATCCATTTTCCCTTTTCGTATCTCATTTGATACTAATTTTCCCATGTGCATTGCTCCTCGTGTCACCACATATTAATCAGCCCAACTATTTCATTATTTTCAGGTATTTGTGATCCGCAAGCAGCGTTTTCGCAGCGTGTGGCAGCCGTTCAAGTACCCGGTGAGAGCCCAGTGCGTCCGGGTCATTCCCATCAACCATCGCTTTGACCCGGAAGCAGCTATATATCCCAAGGCACACTTCATCGGCTGTGGTCAGTGTCATCACATTCATGTACAATGTTTACAGGTTATAATGAAAGTTTCTTTTCAAAATAAAACGTGATCTAAGCTTATTTACATTTACTTTTTTATGTTCCTATCCATCTGCTAATATCACCCATCTGCTAATACCACCCATCTGCTAATACCATCCATCTGCTAATATCACCCATCTGCTAATATCACCCATCTGCTAATACCACCCATCTGATAATATCACCCATCTGATAATACCACCCATCTGATAATATCACCCATCTGATAATACCACCCATCTGATAATACCACCCATCTGATAATACCACCCATCTGATAATATCACCCATCTGATAATACCACCCATCTGCTAATATCACCCATCTGCTAATACCACCCATCTGATAATATCACCCATCTGCTAATACCACCCATCTGATAATATCACCCATCTGATAATATCACCCATCTGCTAATACCACCCATCTGATAATATCACCCATCTGATAATACCACCCATCTGATAATATCACCCATCTGATAATACCACCCATCTGATAATACCACCCATCTGATAATACCACCCATCTGATAATATCACCCATCTGATAATACCACCCATCTGCTAATATCACCCATCTGATAATACCACCCATCTGCTAATATCACCCATCTGATAATATCACTCATCTGATAATACCACCCATCTGATAATATCACCCATCTGCTAATACCACCCATCTGATAATACCACCCATCTGATAATATCACCCATCTGATAATACCACCCATCTGATAATATCACCCATCTGCTAATACCACCCATCTGCTAATACCACCCATCTGATAATACCACCCATCTGATAATATCACCCATCTGATAATACCACCCATCTGCTAACATCACCCATCTGATAATACCACCCATCTGCTAATATCACCCATCTGATAATATCACCCATCTGCTAATATCACCCATCTGCTAATATCACCCATCTGATAATATCACCCATCTGATAATACCACCCATCTGCTAATATCACCCATCTGCTAATACCACCCATCTGATAATATCACCCATCTGATAATACCACCCATCTGCTAATATCATCCATCTGATAATACCACCCATCTGCTAATATCACCCATCTGATAATATCACCCATCTGATAACATCCATCTGCTAATATCACCCATCTGCTAATATCACCCATCTGCTAATACCACCCATCTGCTAATACCACCCATCTGATAATACCATCCATCTAATAATACCACCCATCTGCTAATACCACCCATCTGATAATATCACCCATCTGCTAATACCACCCATCTGATAATACCACCCATCTGCTATTATCACCCATCTGATAATACCACCCATCTGCTATTATCACCCATCTGATAATACCACCCATCTGCTAATATCACCCATCTGCTAATATCACCCATCTGCTGATATCACCCATCTGATAATATCACCCATCTGATGATACCACCCATCTGATAATATCACCCATCTGATAATACCACCCATCTGCTAATACCACCCATCTGATAATACCACCCATCTGATAATACCAACCATCTGCTAATACCACCCATCTGCTAATATCACCCATCTGCTAATATCACCTATCTGCTGATATCACCCATCTGATAATATCACCCATCTGATAATACCACCCATCTGCTAATATCACCCATCTGATAATACCACCCATCTGATAATACCACCCATCTAATGCCATCCATCTGCTAATACCACCCATCTGATATCACCCATCTGCTAATACCATCCATCTGATAATACCACCCATCTAGTAATATCATCCATCTGATAATACCACCCATCTGATATCACCCATCTGCTAATACCACCCATCTGATAATATCACCCATCTGCTAATATCACCCATCTGCTGATATCACCCATCTGATAATATCACCCATCTGATGATACCACCCATCTGATGATACCACCCATCTGATAATATCACCCATCTGATATCACCCATCTGCTAATACCACCCATCTGATAATACCACCCATCTGATAATACCAACCATCTGCTAATACCACCCATCTGCTAATATTACCCATCTGCTAATATCAACTATCTGCTGATATCACCCATCTGATAATACCACCCATCTGATAATACCACCCATCTGATAATACCACCCATCTGATGATACCACCCATCTAATACCATCCATCTGCTAATACCACCCATCTGATATCACCCATCTGCTAATACCATCCATCTGATAATACCACCCATCTGATAATATCATCCATCTGATAATACCACCCATCTGATATCACCCATCTGCTAATACCACCCATCTGATAATACCACCCATCTGATAATATCACCCATCTGCTAATACCACCCATCTAATACCATCCATCTGCTAATACCACCCATCTAATACCATCCATCTGCTAATACCACCCATCTGATAATACCACCCATCTGATAATACCACCCATCTAATACCACCCATCTGATAATACCACCCATCTGATAATACCACCCATCTAATACCATCCATCTGCTAATACCACCCATCGGATATTACCAATCTGCTAATACCATCCATCTGATAATATCACCCATCTGCTAATACCACCCATCTGATAATACCACCCATCTGATAATATCACCCATCTGCTTATATCACCCATCTGATAATACCACCCATCTGATATCACCCATCTGCTAATACCACCCATCTGATAATACCACCCATCTGATAATACCACCCATCTGCTAATACCACCCATCTAATACCACCCATCTGATAATACCACCCATCTGATAATACCACCCATCTGATAATACCACCCATCTAATACCATCCATCTGCTTATACCACCCATCTGATATCACCCATCTGCTAATACCATCCATCTGATAATGCCACCCATCTGCTAATACCACCCATCTGATAATACCACCCATCTGATAATATCACCCATCTGCTAATATCACCCATCTGCTAATATCACCCATATGCTGATATCACCCATCTGATAATATCACCCATCTGATAATACCACCCATCTGATAATACCACCCATCTGCTAATACCACCCATCTAATACCATCCATCTGCTAATACCACCCATCTGATATCACCCATCTGCTAATACCATCCATCTGATAATACCACCCATCTGATAATATCACCCATCTGATAATACCACCCATCTGCTAATATCACCCATCTGCTGATATCACCCATCTGATAATACCACCCATCTGCTAATACCACCCATCTGCTAATATCACCCATCTGCTAATATCACCCATCTGCTGATATCACCCATCTGCTGATATCACACATCTGATAATACCACCCATCTGATAATATCACCCATCTGCTAATACTAACCATCTGCTAATATCACCCATCTGATAATACCACCCATCTGCTTTTACCACCCATCTGATAATACCACCCATCTGATAATATCATCCATCTGCTAATACCATCCATCTGCTATTATCACCCATCTGCTAATACCACCCATCTGATAATAGCACCCATCTGCTATTATCACCCATCTGCTAATATCACCCATCTGCTAATATCACCCATCTGCTAATATCACCCATCTGCTAATACCACCCATCTGATAATACCACCCATCCGCTATTATCACCCATCTGCTAATATCACCCATCTGCTAATATCACCCATCTGCAAATACAATCCATCTGCTATTATCAACCATCTGATAAAACCACCCATCTGCTTATACCACCCATCTGCTAATACCATCCATCTGCTAATACCACCCATCTGATAATACCACCCATCTGATGATACCACCCATCTGCTAATATCACCCATCTGCTAATATCAACCATCTGCTAATATCACCCATCTGCTGATATATCCCATCTGCTAATACCACCCATCTGCTAATACCACCCATCTAATACCATCCATCTGCTAATACCACCCATCTGATAATACCACCCATCTGCTAATATCACCCATCTGCTAATATCACCCATCTGATAATACCACCCATCTGCTAATATCACCCATCTAATACCATCCATCTGCTAATACCACCCATCTGATAATACCACCCATCTGATGATACCACCCATCTGCTAATATCACCCATCTGCTAATATCACCCATCTGCTAATATCACCCATCTGCTGATATATCCCATCTGCTAATACCACCCATCTGCTAATACCACCCATCTAATACCATCCATCTGCTAATACCACCCATCTGATAATACCACCCATCTGATAATACCACCCATCTGCTAATATCACCCATCTGCTAATATCACCCATCTGATAATACCACCCATCTGCTAATATCACCCATCTAATATCACCCATCTGCTAATACCACCCATCTGCAAATACCATCCATCTGCTATTATCACCCATCTGCTAATACCACCCATCTGATAATAGCACCCATCTGCTATTATCACCCATCTGCTAATATCACCCATCTGCTAATATCACCCATCTGCTAATATCACCCATCTGCTAATACCACCCATCTGATAATACCACCCATCCGCTATTATCACCCATCTGCTAATATCACCCATCTGCTAATATCACCCATCTGCAAATACAATCCATCTGCTATTATCACCCATCTGATAAAACCACCCATCTGCTTATACCACCCATCTGCTAATACCATCCATCTGCTAATACCACCCATCTGATAATACCACCCATCTGATGATACCACCCATCTGCTAATATCACCCATCTGCTAATATCACCCATCTGCTAATATCACCCATCTGCTGATATATCCCATCTGCTAATACCACCCATCTGCTAATACCACCCATCTAATACCATCCATCTGCTAATACCACCCATCTGATAATACCACCCATCTGATAATACCACCCATCTGCTAATATCACCCATCTGCTAATATCACCCATCTGATAATACCACCCATCTGCTAATATCACCCATCTAATACCATCCATCTGCTAATACCACCCATCTGCTAATACCACCCATCTAATACCATCCATCTGCTAATATCACCCATCTGATATTATCACCCATCTGATAATACCACCCATCTGCTATTATCACCCATCTGATAATACCACCCATCTGCTATTATCACCCATCTGCTAATACCACCCATCTGCTATTACCATCCATCTGATAATATCACCCATCTGCTATTATCACCCATCTGCTAATATCACCCATCAGCTAATACCATCCATCTGCTTTCACCATTCAATTCCTATCATTATTCATCTAATTCTAATCACTTATTCTTTCGATCGAATATATTGACTATACAATGACATACATTCTTCTCATTTTTCAGGAACCGGATATGGTAAATTGACTATTTTTTCTTTCGATTTAAATGTTATCAGATTTTGTGACATAACGTGTTATTGAGAAGTGAAGGTAATTCTTGAAGAATATTTCATTGCATATTGCAGGTAAATCATGTTATGTAATTTGATGAAAATTCAAAAGTGAACAAGGCTGAGGAGCAATACATTTAATTTGTAAAATTAAGTTAGAAATTACTCTCTGAGCATTACTTATTCATACATCTAATCGATTTTATTAAAATGAGCTGTAACTAACAATAATTTTGTCGCTAATTTTGCTCTTTGGAGGAAATCTGATTGCAAACATTTGCCAGACTTATTGATAGATGATCAATCTCCGCAATTGCAGGAGTGTTGCACAAGTGCGGGGTCCAGAAGCCGACCCGACGGCGGCGGGTGATAGGGGGCACTCCGTCAGGCGTGGGCTGGTGGCCCTGGCTGGCTTCCCTCAGGATTAGATATCCCCAGTCGGAAAGCTTTGATCACATCTGTGGAGGCAGCCTTATTCACCCAGAATGGGTTCTAACAGCTGCCCATTGTATCAATGTGTAGGTATGGTGACTGACAAGGGTCAACTGTGCTAGTGTGTGGGTGTGGTCACTGAAGAGGGTCAACCGTGCTAGTGTATGGGTGTGGTCAGTGAATAGGGTCAACTGTGTTAGTGTGTGGGTATGGTCTGTAACGAGGGTCAACTGTGTTAGTGTGTGGGTGTGGTCACTGATGAGGATCAACTGTGTTAGTGTGTGGGTGTGGTCAGTGAATAGGGTCAACTGTGTTAGTGTGTGGGTATGGTCTGTAACGAGGGTCAACTGTGTTAGTGTGTGGGTGTGGTCAGTGAAGAGGGTCAACTGTGTTAGTGTGTGGGTATGGTCTGTAACGAGGGTCAACTGTGTTAGTGTGTGGGTGTGGTCAGTGAAGAGGGTCAACTGTGTTAGTGTGTGGGTGTGGTCAGTGAAGAGGGTCAACTCTGTTAGTGTGTGGGTGTGGTCAGTGAAGAGGGTCAACTCTGTTAGTGTGTGGGTGTGGTCAGTGAAGAGGGTCAACCGTGCTAATGTGTGGGTGTGGTCAGTGAAGAGGGTCAACTCTGTTAGTGTGTGGGTGTGGTCAGTGAAGAGGGTCAACTGTGTTAGTGTGTGGGTGTGGTCAGTGAAGAGGGTCAACTCTGTTAGTGTGTGGGTGTGGTCAGTGAAGAGGGTCAACCGTGCTAATGTGTGGGTGTGGTCACTGATGAGGATCAACTGTGTTAGTGTGTGGGTGTGGTCAGTGACGAGGGTCAACTGTATTAGTGTGTGGGTGTGGTAAGTGAAGAGGGTCAACTGTGCTAGTGTGTGGGTGTGGTAAGTGACGAGGGTCAACTGTATTAGTGTGTGGGTGTGGCAAGTGAAGAGGGTCAACTGTATTAGTGTGTGGGTGTGGTAAGTGAAGAGGGTCAACTGTGTTAGTGTGTGGGTGTGGTAAGTGACGAGGGTCAACTGTATTAGTGTGTGGGTGTGGTAAGTGAAGAGGGTCAACTGTGTTAGTGTGTGGGTGTGGTAAGTGAAGAGGGTCAACTGTGCTAGTGTGTGGGTGTGGTAAGTGACGAGGGTCAACTGTATTAGTGTGTGGGTGTGGTAAGTGAAGAGGGTCAACTGTGCTAGTGTGATTGTGGTGGCTGTTTTTACTGTTAAGGGTCCACTATCTTAGTGTGATTTCCGCTTTGGACCCTTATATATGGCTTTTATGTGTTTTATATATCACTGTCAATATAGCAATATATATATGCATATTTATATATTTATATATGCATATCTATATATATATATATATATATTAGGGTGTTCCATTTTTGGCAAAAGTTATCAGATCTTATGGGCCATCTGGATTGGGGTTACATATGCCTTAGATATGATGCTGATTTTTTTTGGGCTTGATCGGACCGATTTGAATTTGTCCCGTATGAAGTTTTTTGCAAAAATAGGTAAAAATGGTTTTTTTCACAGTTTTTTTCAGGATTATCGTTCCTCAATATTAATTCATTTGCAGATTTTCTGTTATATATTCCATGAATATAATTTCAATGATAAGTATTGACCAGATGGTAAAACAGGTATAACATTTTATGGTTATATATAGGAAAATTAGGGTTTGCTTTGCAAAATATCACTCGCTTAATACATAGATACATGATACAATATATCATTGTCCAGTATTACAAGATTTGGTTAGATTTTATAACTAATATGAATGGATTCCCAGCTTATTTTGTTCTTTATATAGTAATATTGATGATAAAGAAGTGGCTATGTGTATTGTTATGCAAATTAGAAAAGTACAAAAAGTAGGTCAAAGTTCATATCCTGTTGCTAGCAACACCGGGTCAAACATGGTGGGCAGAAGTGTCATCTGCACATCATACAAGAAAGTAATGTGATCAATTTTTCAACAAGAGGACATTTACAAAAAGGTATTTGTAGTATATTTTTCAGTTATTTTGTGAAATATTTAACAAAAGAAACAGTAATTTGTAGCATAGTGCTTGGATAGTGCTTGGAATTGTGCTGGTATGCAATGCACGGTGCATGTGTATAGTGACTATTATGTCATTTATGACCAAACCCATGTATAAACAAGGTAATTATTATATCATTCTTGCACTTGCAGGTGTTTCATAAATTCCAATGATTCAAAATGGAGTAGATGATGTAGTGCATGTGCATAGCCAGAATGATATAAACTTACAGTGCTTTATATAGAAACTCTAGCTTTGTTGGTGGTGGAGTAGTAACAGTTTAACAATTATGCCTGGGAATAAGAATAGTGGACGTTAAAGGAAAGCAGTGCCTGACGTTGACCTACCAGAAATTAGAGCTCCTACTACACGGTCATCCAAGGAGTCCAAGGTGGTTAATCCTTTGCCTTTACCAGGGCAAACAAGCCAGGGCACAAAACTTACTTATGCACCTCGTGAGCCAACTAGAGAAACTGAAGGAAAGAAAAGCACTACAAAAAGTCCCTGTGTCTCTTCCTTGGATTTTAAACATACCATTGGCTCCCCCCTTGATAGTTTCTCAAATAATCACCTTCCACAGAAGCGGCATATCTTGCAGAGATCGAGAGGGCTTCAGATTGAATCTGATTTCAATAAGCGGATCACAACAAGGGACCATGTCAAGACAATATGGTCAGAAATCCAGTTTCTGTGGGCTAAGTCTAGAATACCTCTGAAAGAGTATAGAAAGGCAGATGCTGTGGACAAGAAAACAGATAAGAAGTGGATAGACAAGATTGTGACTGTGATCAAAGGTTACCACGCCTTTTCCAGAAATCCTGAACAGAGAATTCAAGAAGTTTATCAAGACCAGCTAAACAGTCTGTTTGAAATCTCCTTAGGAGATGAAGCAGCTATAGAGGAAGCATTGCGGGCAGAGCGTAGTGATGACTGGATGGAGGACTTGATATTTTACAGAGGCCAGAAGCAGCATCCACAGCTCTACACCATGGGTGGTGTAGACCTCAAACTGGCTGCCAGAGAAAAACGTGCTGCATCAAGAAGAGATCAGGAGAAGAAGAGAGAAACCAAAGAAGCTGAACGCACTATGGCCATCAGAATATGACAAGTTATTAAATGTTGATCATTTGAGTTCTACATTATTGCTTTCTCTCTTGTGGGTTGTACATCCTCGTCGCCATGGTGCTCTATTTCAGACTGGCTTTAGGATGAGAAGACCAGGTGCTGTAAGTACAATCAGATTCATGCAGCAAGGTCTGTACCTCCTGAAGATTGCCATGCTTCGTGGACGAGCAAGAGACAGATTTCACCATACTCAGAGGGAAGAGCAGTGTGTCCTAGCTATGGCCGAATATATCTGCCTGTTTTTGTACAGCACTACCTACAGGCTCGTCTGCTCCAAGATTAGACCTAGAGTTGTGGACAAAGCTGAAGAGGTATGAAACAGTACATAGAGCTGGATCAAAACAATGCACACTCACTGTAGCTGCTCTCCAAAGTGTGAAACGCCACCTCTGGTATCTTACACAGGAATGTGTCATTTTCTGCCTCTTTGATGAAGATCTGCCAGAGGTTGAATGGCAACAGGTAGCTGATCAACTGCTATAGAATCCACAGCCTGCCAACTTTCATACAGGAAAGCCATTTTTTTCAAACCAAAATCTGCTGAATGGTGGTAATCTGGCTGACTTTGTTGGACCACGCTCATGGTTGTTGTTTAATCTAACTAGACTAAACAGCCAATGGCTTCAGAGCCCAGTGGCAGACTGGCATCTTGACCAGGATTATGTCACTATGTATGACATGGTCAAGAAGCTAGAAGTTGTAAATGATGGAGCAGAGAGGGCCATCAAGGATGTGACAGAATATGCCACACATATGATGGGAATCTGCAGGATGATTACATTGTTATTGCCAACCGTCATGGAGAATTATTCCATAGTCTCAAACGTGATGCACTGATGAACTTGAGAATATGAATGATAACCCTGAGAATTCTTGAGAATATGAAGTCAAGAATAATTCTTGTACCATGGAAATAACTTGATGTTAATTACCTTGTATTATGGATTTAAGAGTCATGTAAAATTTGCTCCAGACTGTGTTTACCAGCTTGTTGTCTCATGTGTTGCATTGACATCATTTGATAATATCATTGATATGTATGATGAATATATGATTAAAAGTTGTCTATATTTAGCAAATTCTGCCTCTATCTGTGTTTAAAGTCATTTCATTTGTTTTTTACATTATTATTCACTTTCAACCAGAGAATCTGATATATCGCTTACAAACGGGTCAACACCTTAAACTGAATTGATACTTGTAACTAAATTGAGATAATGTTCATGAAAAGAATTGTCAAAAAGTAACGAAAAAGGCCCAAAAATGCAATTTTTGCCTATTTTGCAAAAAATGTCAAACGGGACAAATTCAAATCTGTCCAATCAAGCCCAAAAAAAATCAGCATCATATCTAAGGCATACGTAACCCCAATCCAGATGGCCCATAAGATCTGATAACTTTTGCCAAAAATGGAACACCCTAATATATATATATATATATATATATATATATATATATATATATATATATATATATATATATATATATATATATATATATATATATATATATGTATATATATATTTATATATATGTATATATATATATTTATATTTATATTGAGAATTCACAGACTAAATATTTTGCGTTGAAGATATGAATTCACAGATGTAGAATGATATGTTTCAGTGTCTATTCTATTGCTGTTGGGAATATGACATGGAATTACACACAATGGAATACACCTGAACTGTTGGATAACATACAAATACGCATGGGCGAACATAGCCTCGATCTGGTGGAAGGGACGCAGATTGACTTTGGCGTGGAGAAGATATTTGGCCATCTTGAATACAGTTAAGTTTAAATGTATTTAATGTACTATTGGTAACCTTTCTACACTTCTTTCCACACTGTCCGCCAGAGGCACACGCAAACCATTACCTCTGGCTAAACCAGATTATTATTCTCCTGTTACTACTTCTTTCACTGGCCGTGTGCTCTTGAACTCCTAAACAGTAGAATCCTTATATATTGAATGCAAGTGAAACAGTGAGTTTCATGAAAGTTGGATGTACTGACCCAGGACCAAAAGGCACCTTGTAAAGTTGTGATAGCTTACCCACGTCGCCCTCTGGTGGAGTTTTGCTAGCTTCTGCAATCCTGATTGGTCAAGGTTCATGTACCGGATGCGGATGTTTATCTGTTGCGACAAAATTATCTAAGCTTTAGTGAATGGGAAAAAATATTTGTCCCTTAATTTACAGCATAAAATATGGAGATGTGCCTATAAAAATAGTTTTGCAATGATTACTTGATCATCCCTTAAAGTGATAGGTTTGAGTGTGTTAACTCCAAACATCATGGCTAAATCTTAAATAATCTTACAGGACCTTGTATTATTAAAAATAATCCTCCAGGATTACCAAAAAAAAAATAGGTTCAACCCAAAGCAGTCGATATATGCCCGAAACAAACTTTTCTTGGGCTTGAATTCCATATGGGCAACATAACATCCGTATATCTAAAATCATTCTGTCTACCAGTTGCTCAATAAAGTTACTGCTAAGGCCAGAGAAATATTGGAGGCAAGATCCTGGCTTAGGGGACCATGAAATGTGAGAAGAAATGCATGCAAATGAGGTATAAATCGAGTACATCAGATCCAGCCATAGCAATCACATGGCAGCAATATATAAGGTATCACATACATCAGGTGATGGCTATTTCAAATAGTTATATATCATCTTGAAATAAATATAAGGTCCGACATTAGACTGGGAAGTGTTCAAATGGTATATTCATGATTTGAAGCAGAGTAACAGATAGTAAATGTTCCCAGAGGATCTGATATGCAATTTATTGTCTAGATGTGCCAATAGATAAAAGCTGAGATAATATATCTTCCTTCTTTATTCATATTGAGGATAGCACAGTAAAAATATGATATGTGTGTATAAAAAATAACAAAAAGTAAAAAATATATTTTCCAATGCCTATAGCACATGTTAATGTCTTCCAGAAGAATAATGTTCAGATAAATGTTCAACTCTGATTTTGTGAAATTGTAGTACAATTTGGAAACTCCAGCCACTTAAATCTTTCTACATTTTGTTCAAACGTTATTGATTGAAGCACTATGAATACTTCCTATTATGATTATGAAGATTCCCAAGGGAAAATTCCCTTCATACTTCTACGTCTATGGTCTATATTGACAATTAGTCATGTTTCCGGTGTTATCTACAATACATAATTATGTAAAGCCCATTCATGATCTTATCTAAAATAAAATCACTGGGAATGTTTTATATTTTTTGAACTAATTGAATTAATTAGTACTATTCATGATCTTCAAAGTAATTGTCAATTGCCAAGTCAATTATATCCAAGTATTGAAGTGGAAACCATGTGGGTCTGTAACAAAATATATAAACTTAAAATATACTTTTATATCTATTTCAGATGATATTATCATTATCATTAAATGTTTTAGTCACTGTACTTTAAATCAGATTTATATATTTGTCCCTATTATGTAGATATAAGCTACTATATCAAGGATATAGCGCTGCTCAAATTGAAGAAACCTGTTCATCTGACTGACCATGTAAATCCAGTATGTTTGCCGGAGTCCAACCATGCTTTCTCCACTGGTTCTGAGAATTGTGAAGTGATTGGTTGGGGCAGCACAATGCAAGGTAGCAATATCTCATATTATTCTTTTATTTGATTTGTTTGTATTAATGACCTTTGCTTATAGGCCGTATCAAGTCAGATGGAATCCTGTCACCGCGACGCAATGCCCTACTCTTTTCGAAGAGTGTATGTGGATCTTTCTTTTGCATTATCATATAGACACGACAATACAAACCACAATGGAACAATGCTTGGAATGGGAACGCAAAACTCCATATTTCTCGACCGTGCAGCATGACTTAAGTACATGTTCCAACAGGGATTCAAACCCTGGACCTTTAGCATGGGAAATAGAGGAAAGACTGTATGATCATTCCTTTGTGCATCTATTAAAGCATTGCGAACAGACGAATAGGTTTCACATAGTTCGATATAGTTAGACACTACGCAATGTCTTAGACTTTTTGTTTGAACACACACATCCACTTAAATGTGAAAAATATAAGATTATCAAAGTATGATAGTTCATTAGCAATCTTATTTAAAGACAATGTTCTTGCCCAGCGCAATGATGGTATTATAAACATATATATTTGAAAAAAAATGTCAAAAGTAAGACTACATTCCTTAATTGAAAGGAAGATTTGCCGTAATCTACTACAAACAATTTTTATTTATTTATCTTGCAACATGGAACACTTCTACTTTAACTTTTTCTGATAAAAATAAATGCAAAAACGTTGGATTGAATCATTGTCTTAATTTCACAGGTATGCCGGCCAGACCGCATCACGTGACCGTCCCCATCGTCTCAAATGATAACTGTCAGAAGATGTACTCCCATCTCATCATCACACCCGATATGCTTTGTGCCGCGCCACCAGATGGCAGCAGGGATGCCTGTAGTGTAAGTATCCTGATTTATTGGGGGTATCAAATAACCTTTTCGGCAGGTTTTAGGCGAAATCGGAATAAAAGTACAAACCTGCCACCGGGACTCATTGCCCTCCTCTTTTTGAAGTGTGCCTATGGTTATTTTTGTATTTTCTGAGATCGACCTTCCTCACTGCGGGATTACATCGTTAGTAAATTACCATTCTCGCGCTGTATAATGAGTGTACAACGAGATGGTGAGAACAAAGCTGTCCATTAGGACTATATATATATATATATATATATATATATATATATATATATATATATATATATATATATATATATATATATATATATATATATATATATATATATATATATATATATATATATATGGTAAACAAGCACCCGAGCACGTTCAGTTAATGTAAGATATATGATGGCATGCTGCCCAGAAGCAACGGCCTACCTTTCAGTGTCAGTGGCATCCCCTCCCCCCCCCCCCCCGGGCAGCAGGAGTGGGAGAGCTCTGAACGGTATATCTAAATCAGTCCGGACAAATCACGTCATTGCGAACGCTCACGACAGAACCGTTTGGTAAATCGCAGCCAATCCGAGTCAAATCTAAGCGGTGCTGCATTGTCATGAACAATGACCATAATTAAAAAGTTGTTTCCTTTAATCTGTATATATCAACTATCGTATCCAAATATTCAAGAAAATAACACTATCATCAGTTACTTATATACGTAAGCTCCAAGCTACTTGGGGGGACATATATTACCGTAAAAGATTGCTTGTAACATTTACATCATCATAATTAAAACACTGCTACGCACGTAACTGTAACAAAATTAATTAAATTTTGCGATGATTTTGATTCGATTTTAATACATTTTATTAGATTTCAAGAAGTCGTTTCATAATATATTCACCGGATTGGGTCAGATTTGATGTAGAACAATGGTATGATGTCATACCTGGCTATGCTGTGATTACAGTCCGGCACCGTTCAGAGCTCCCCCACCCCTGATACCACTCTGCTATGCTGTGATTACAGTCTGGCACCGTTCAGAGCTCTCCCACTCCTGATACCACTCAGCTATGCTGTGATTACAGTCCGGCACCGTTCAGAGCTCCCCCACCCCTGATACCACCTGGCTATTCTGTGATTACAGTCCGGCACCGTTCAGGGCTCTCCCACCCCTGATACCACTCAGCTATGCTGTGATTACAGTCTGGCACCATTCAGAGCTCTCCCACCCCTGATACCACCTGGCTATGCTGTGATTACAGTCCGGCACCGTTCAGAGCTCCCCCACCCCTGATACCACTCAGCTATGCTGTGATTACAGTCTGGCACCGTTCAGAGCTTTCCCACCCCTGATACCACTCAGCTATGCTGTGATTACAGTCCGGCACCGTTCAGGGCTCTCCCACCCCTGATACCACTCAGCTATGCTGTGATTACAGTCCGGCACCGTTCAGAGCTCCCCCACCCCTGATACCACCTGGCTATTCTGTGATTACAGTCCGGCACCGTTCAGGGCTCTCCCACCCCTGATACCACTCAGCTATGCTGTGATTACAGTCTGGCACCATTCAGAGCTCTCCCACCCCTGATACCACCTGGCTATGCTGTGATTACAGTCCGGCACCGTTCAGAGCTCCCCCACCCCTGATACCACTCAGCTATGCTGTGATTACAGTCTGGCACCGTTCAGAGCTTTCCCACCCCTGATACCACTCAGCTATGCTGTGATTACAGTCCGGCACCGTTCAGGGCTCTCCCACCCCTGATACCACTCAGCTATGCTGTGATTACAGTCCGGCGCCGTTCAGAGCTCTCCCACCCCTGATACCACTCAGCTATGCTGTGATTACAGTCTGGCACCGTTCAGAGCTCTCCCACCCCTGATACCACTCAGCTATGCTGTGATTACAGTCCGGCACCGTTCAGAGCTCTCCCACCCCTGATACCACCTGGCTATTCTGTGATTACAGTCCGGCACCGTTCAGGGCTCTCCCACCCCTGATACCACCTGGCTATTCTGTGATTACAGTCCGGCACCGTTCAGGGCTCTCCCACCCCTGATACCACTCAGCTATGCTGTGATTACAGTCCGGCGCCGTTCATAGCTCTCCCACCCCTGAGGAAGGATGCCAACGTACTCATTGTTCTGGCTTAAAGTTGTCATTTTGTGACATTCTCTTGGGCTGCAATGATTGCACTTATCATAATATTGTTACTTTAATCAAAATATTGACATCAGACTGTTTGATTCGTGACATTTTGACCCAAGTGTTCTATTGATCAGATTGAATAAACCTGGTTATGAATTTTATTTAAATTACGTGTAGTATTCAGACACACTGGTCCCGGAAAAAATTGGTTCGTCCTGCCAGTCAACAAAATTTTAAAAGGCTCGTCCTTTGGGGTTTAAAGGTAAATTCAGTGAAAAATGATTATACACATACACAAATACCAAACATTATACCAAATTGAAGTTACAATTTTAAATATAGACATTTGAAAATATTCTATTGCACGGATCATTCAACATCAGTTCTTTAGGATAGTGTTTTCTTGTTTAACAAAAATTATCAATTCTTATTGTTTGGGTGAATCATGCTGGCACCTAGTGTGTTAGAATCCGTCACGCATGGGGGAACATTGTAGACATGTTAGCTTGGCTCATTAAAATGTATGAAGTACGTATTACATTTGATTTACATGCCATTTCATTTATATTGGATTATTACAGCCATTAATGGCATTTTATTCTTCTAAAGTTCCCCAAACCGATCACTTTTTGGTGGATCACAAACGTTGAAACTCAAGCAGTGAGAATTGACTCTGAACGCTTCACGCTCATCGATTTAATAATTCTTTCCATACATGTTGGTCGCTAATAGGGCTGTTCATATCTGAAGGCGACAACCTAAGAAGATCACCGGAATGTCACACTTTGCTCTATGCGTAAATTCTGATCACATACAAAGTTGCTGAGCTCAATGATTGTAAAGTGGTAATGAGTTCAGCCGTATGCTAGTGTGTGAGGAGTTGACAATTTGTGCCTAATTGAGGTCACGTGACGTAGTTGCTCAGGGCAACAGGTTGTGCCCTGGCCTTATTGTTTCAGTAATGACCAGCCCCTTCCCACTGCTGTTCTCATTACGCTCAGGAGGCTGATTCGTCTTTTTGTAACTACTTTAAGAAGACAGGATTGAAGACTTCATTAAGCATAACACGTGATCTATAGAGATATCGCCCACAGCTAAATCACCGAAACTTTTATTCTTCAGTAATCTTTTAGCGGGGGTTGTCTTTCTCATAAAGGATCTAAGCCTTAGTTAGACATTTTTAAAATCAGCAAGTTGAAATGTCAGATGCGAATCTGCTTTATTTGTCGGTTGTATTTTAAATTACGACAGTTTACTATAAATCTTATTCGTTAGTTGTATTTTATGAAAAGGTGTAGGGAGGGATTGTTATAGTATATTTTAACTATAACTTTATAATTAATCATTATAGTATATTTTTAACTATAACTTTATAATTAATCATTATTTTAATGTAATCATATAGTGAACTCCAGTACTTGTGCTACCATCTTGTTTAACCATCTTTCATAACAGTTCATGTGGGATGATGATCAAAACAACTGAAGGACAATGTTCTTAACAAATATAACAAGTCATGAACTCTGTGAAGAACAATGTTCTTTAACTGATGATAACAAGCCAATATGGAATCACGTGAAAGACACTCATGGTCATCCAAAGGTCATCACCACACATCACGCCACCATTCAAGTTATCTAACTGGAGTTAATATATAAACCCCTGTCTGCTCAAATAAATTCAATCTGCATTTGAAAATCACAACGAGCGGTGTTTGGTTGTTCTTCCTAATCTCCAGCTTGCAATTTCTTTTTTTTTTTTTTGTTGATAACTTGAATGGTGGCGTGATCTGTGGTGATGACCTTTGAATGATATGTGTCCGATGACCATGAGTGTCTCTATTTAAAAACACTTTTATAATCAAATTGTTTCAATTGACAAGTATACTTCATAATGACCATGTGACCATACCTTATTCTGTACCATACAAGACTATGGGCCATGATTTATACCATTCATTATATGAGCAATGTATGGCATTTCTGGCCAAGCTCTTTAATTATTATGTAATTGCTCTCCAGGTTGGAGACTAAGGAACTGATCAGGGCCATAACTGGCCACTATTCCACTATTCTGTGGACATGAAACCGTGTGTTAAAAGTGGGCACACAGGTCTAAACAAACATTCATTAAGTATGATGTCCTACAAGGATCAGTCCTATCTACTATTCACATGTTTCATCTTGCTGACATCATTGCAAGGTATGAACAAGTCAAGTCAAGTCAAGTCAAATATTTTATTAGAGTCTCACCTTATTACTCACAATATAAAACATATATGTACTTATCTGGTAAAAGGCCCTTCTTAAAAGAATTATGAGAGACTATATAACACAGTTCTTCGTCTCACTAACATAGCATGTCAGGTTTTGGCACTTATTTTTATAATATTCTCATTATTCATAATAAAATTTTTTTTTGCTCTACATTGAGAGTATTAAAAATCCTGATTTATCTGACTAGCGTGTGTAAAAAGATCCTGTCTTAAGTCATTATAGAGAGGACACATTAAAATGACATGGTGCTCAATCTCAATTTCTCTGGTATCACACATAGGGCAGATACCCTCCTCCTCTTCTAGTCCTTCATAACGCCCAGTTTCCAGTCTTATAGGAGCAGTGCCACATCTGAATTTTGCAAGTGCACTTCTCTGGGCCCAGGTAATAAATATTGTTTTCACATAGTTTTCTGTTTCAAACTCTGATTTAAATGTTCTGTAAGTCCTTAACTTGTTTCGTCCCTTACCATTTCTACCACATTCTCTTGTTAAATCCTTTTTCCACAAATTTACATAATGATCATGTAATGCATCATTTACAATACCAAGATCTGCTAAGCCTGGAGGTGCTATACTCCATATACCAATACTTTTGGTAAAGTCTATGATTTTCACATACATGCTCCTAGGCCACGGGCCGTGGCACAGTTGGTTAGAGCGCCAGCTTATTAGCACCAGTTCCTCTGTGGTGATCCAAAGGTTGTGGGTTCGAACCCCGGCCGTGCCGGTATTGAACTCATGATACAATTTCCCACATGAGCTGAGGCCCGTGCCAAAAGGGTTAACCCGTTGTCCTTGTAAATCTGTGACCGGATGGGTTGTCATGTCAAGGACCTGCGACATGACAATTCAGTGAGGCAGCACTATATCTGCTACAAGTAGGTCTCATCACGAAATGACTGAAATAATATCGAAAGTGATGTAAAGCCCCAAACAAACAAACATACATGCTCCTGGTTCCCTCCAGTGCCAACCAACAAGCCCATGCGTGTACCCTGGCATTGATGCGTAAGGATGACAAAGCTTACAGTCTACTCCATTGTCTGAACACACACCACCATTGTCTTTCCCTATATCTCCAAGTACTGCCACATTTGGGGCATAATTTCCAAGCCCAAGGAAATATCGGCATGCTCTAAATTGTACACTTTTGATGTGGGAATGAGACTTCATCCCCCATATCGAGGCTCCATAGTCAAATATAGGTTGGACCAATGCATCCTACAGTTCAGAGAAATCACGGTGTGGGACACCACCATGTGCCTTGCACTTTGCAATAATCAAACCCAATGCTCTTGTTGCTGATTGAGCCACTGCTTTTGACATTGATGTTAGATCCAAATATTCAGTGAATAACAGACCAAGGTGCCTGTGCTTCTCTACAATATCCAGGTGTGCATCACCACATGAGAAGCTATACAATGACCTTGGTACACTTGGGCCTTTCCTGAAGTGCACCACCTGTGATTTAGCAGGGTTTACTTTCAATTTCCGTTTTTCACACCACTGATGCAACGTATCCAACATTTTCTGGAGGTCCTGCTCATTATTTGCATTCAGTGCTATGTCATCAGCATACAATAATATATCAATGATTTCATCCTCATCTATCTTAATACCACATTGTAAGCTCTTAATCTCATTCACCAAGTCATCAATGAACAGGTTAAACAATAAAGGTGATATTAAACGCCCTTGTTTAAGGCCTACAGATACTCCAAACCAGTCTGTTTTGTGCCCATTTATTTTCACACAACACTTGATGTCTCTATATAATGACTCGAGGGCACTGAGAAACTTTGGAGATACTCCAGCTTTATCCAGTTTTCTCCATAGCAGCGATCTTGGTATGTGGTCATAGGCTTTGCTAAAACCTATGAATGAAACAAAGGTTGCCTGGATTCTCTTCTTGCATGTGTCCATTATCTGTGACAATGTACTCAAGTGGTCATTACATCCTCTTCCTTTTTACCCTCAGCCCCTGATGTAATCAGGCTGAGGGTATTGCAGTACTCCTGGCGTCGGTATGTATGTATGTATGTATGTATGTATGTATGTATGTATGTATGTATGTATGTCTGTATGTATGTATGTCTGTAGCGAACATCCTTGTCATCGCGATAACTCGAGAACAAATGATGGCAGCTTCATGAAACTTGACACACATATGCATCTGGTGAAAACCTCGGACGAGTTCGATGGACGGCGACCTTGACCTATTTTTCAAGGTCACAGGAACAATTATGTGAAATCCCAAGAATCACAATAACTCAAGAACGAATAATGGTAGCTTTATTAGATTTGACACACATAAGTATCTGGTGAAGACCTCAGAATTTTTTCTATGAAACATGACCTTCACCTACTTTTCAAGGTCACAGGGACAATTATGTGAAATCATCTTGTCATCGCGATAACTCGAGAACAAATGATGGCAGCTTCATGAAACTTGACACACATATGCATCTGGTGAAAACCTCGGACGAGTTCGATGGACGGCGACCTTGACCTATTTTTCAAGGTCACAGGGCCAATTATGTGAAATCCCAAGAATCACAATAACTCAAGAACGAATAATGGTAGCTTTATTAGATTTGACACACATAAGTATCTGGTGAAGACCTCAGAATTTTTTCTATGAAACATGACCTTCACCTACTTTTCAAGGTCACAGGGACAATTATGTGAAATCATCTTGTCATCGCGATAACTCGAGAACAAATGATGGCAGCTTCATGAAACTTGACACACAAAAGCATCTGGTGAAAACCTCGAATGAGTTCGATGGATGGCGACCTTGACCTATTTTCAAGGTCACGGACAATTATGTGAAATCCCAAGAATCGCAATAACTCAAGAACGAATGATGGCAGCTTTATGAGATTTGACACACACAAGCATCTGGTGAAGACCTCAGAATTTTTTCTTTGAAACATGACCTTTACCTACTTTTCAAGGTCACAGGGATAATTATGTGAAATCATCCTTGTCATCGTGATAACTCAAGAACAAATGATGGCAGCTTCATGAAACTTTACACGCATAAGCATCTGGTGAAAACCTCGGACAAGTTCGGTGGACGGCGACCTTGACCTATTTTTCAAGGTCACAAGGACAATTATGTGAAATCCCAAGAATCGCAATAACTCAAGAACGAATGATAGCAGCTTTATGAGATTTGACACACACAAGCATCTGGTGAAGACCTCAGACTTCTCTTGATGGAACATGACCTTCACCTGATTTCAAGGTCACAGGGACAATTATGTGAAATCATCCTTGTCATCGTGATAACTTAAGAACAAATGATGGCAGCTTCATGAAACTTTACACGCATAAGCATCTGGTGAAAACCTCAGACTAGTTCGGTGGACAGCGACCTTGACCTATTTTTCAAGGTCACAGGGACAATTACGTGAAATCCCAAGAATCGCAATAACTCAAGAACGAATGATGGCAGCTTTATGAGATTTGACACACACAAGCATCTGGTGAAGACCTCAGAATTTTTTCTTTGAAACATGACCTTTACCTACTTTTCAAGGTCACAGGGATAATGTGAAATCATCCTTGTCATCGTGATAACTCAAGAACAAATGATGGCAGCTTCATGAAACTTTACACGCATAAGCATCTGGTGAAAACCTCGGACAAGTTCGGTGGACGGCGACCTTGACCTATTTTTCAAGGTCACAGGGACAATTAAGTGAAATCCCAAGAATCGCAATAACTCAAGAACGAATGATGGCAGCTTTATGAGATTTGACACACACAAGCATCTGGTGAAGACCTGAGACTTCTCTTGATGGAACATGACCTTCACCTGATTTCAAGGTCACAGGGACAATTATGTGAAATCATCCTTGTCATCGTGATAACTTAAGAACAAATGATGGCAGCTTCATGAAACTTTACACGCATAAGCATCTGGTGAAAACCTCGGACTAGTTCGGTGGACGGTGACCTTAACCTGCTTTTCAAGTTCACAGGCCCATATCAATAATTCTAGAGTAAATGATGACAGTTTCATGATACTTGACACACCTAAGCTATCAAAGGAAGTAGATTTTATGGGTTTTTTACCCCTGCATCAATTTGCCTTGGTGCAGTGACGTTTTGTTCACAAATATTGTGTGGAGTGAATGTTGTGCAATGAGTTACCAGGGCTGAGGGTTGATGCATCTCTGATGCCTATGTTCTAAACCCATTTTGATTATCATTCAGTTTTTCATTACCTTCAGCCCAAGTTGTCAGCCTTTTGTTCAGAATACTCACATACAGTTTATAGGTTGCTGGGGCCAGGGTTATTCCATGGTACTTCAACGGGCACAGGGCTAATTATGCCTCGAGACCACAGTTCTGGTATTATTCCATTATTAAAGCAAGTGTTAAACAGTCTTTGTAAACATTTGATTGCACCATCATTTCTCAGCACTTCCACAGGGATTTCATCATACCCTACTGCTTTACCATTTTTCGCACGGGATGATGATTGCTTTACTTCTTCTGTGGTAATATACTTATCCAGGAGTGGAATGGCCCTGTTTTAGCCCGCTTTATTGGGCATCGGTGTAGTAATTTCTGATTGATTTAGTAATTCAGAGAAATCTCTTCTTCATTTATCCATAACACATTTATATTCAGTGGAAACACTTCCATCATCATTTACCACTTTCCATGGAATCTGCTTTCACCTTGTATTACCCACACCAAGCTTCCCTACATATTTCCAATACTCCTTAGGATTGTCACTTTGTAGGTTCAAAATGTCAGCTTGCATTTTATGCCAGTGTTGTCGTTTTGCAGATTGCACTGCCCTGTCTAGCACCTTCTGTTTTTGACCTGCAGTTTCCTGGAGGCGTTTTTTTAACTGCTCCTTTAATCTTTCCAACTGCATTTTGTGCCTCCACAAAGTCGTTCCCCAGAGCACTAAGATTATCATTCCAGAATGCTTTCTTGACTTTCCGGCGCTTATTACTCAGACCATTCCTGATGGTGACTGTCCCTGACCCTCGCCTCCCCTGACAGCCTGTGCATAGTTACCATTTGAGCCGCCTCCTTGTTGGGCTGCTACTACTCTGTGACCTCTCATTTGTAGCTTATCCCTGCCCACAGCCCTCACAATAGTTTTCAAATTGAATAAATAGTCTCTTTCCTGGCATGTTCTCTCTGGCTCAATATAAATATTTCGAAAGTCTCTGTGACCTTTCAAATTAGATTTGCATCTTAGCACAGTGGAGCAGTCTTCTTTTGACTACATTTTTGCAATCACAACCCCCTCAATTCCTTCAGCTGGACTATCCTTTTTCTCAGCTGATTTTAGTTCAACATTCTCCAGTTTTAGCCCCTCCTTCAATAAAGTGTTTACTTTATCCTGCACCTCTTCTTTGTCACATGCCAAATTCTTACTGTTTGTTTACAAGTTGTGGCCTCTGTGACCTCAGGTCTACTTTCCAGCTGACTGACTCTCTCTTTCAGTAAGTCAAGCTGACCTGTAAAGTCTTCTTTAGCTTTCTCAATGCTTTCTGCCACAAATGATTTAAACTTTTCTATTGTATCTTCAAGAGTTTGTAGTTTATTGTTGATATCAGATCTTAGACCCTCAATGGCAAGCATTAAACTGTCCATTGTCACCTGTCCCTGCACACCTGACTTAGAACTGGTTTTTACCCGCATGTCTGCCATATTGGCTGGCTGGCTTTGTCCACAGGTAGGCTGGCTGTCAGTGACTTTTCCACTGTTTTTTCTGTGCATTGATATCCACTGATCTTGACCATGTCTTTCTATTCCCTGACATGTTAACACATCATTATTGTAATTAGAAAGTTCCACTTGTATGTTAAACAGCAATAAACTCCACTATTTTGCAATAAACTCCACAACTATGCAGATGACACTCAGAGATTCACATCTCTGGATCAGACAAGTAGACACGATGTAGACACATCTAGATTTGAGCAAAATAACTGCATTACTGATGTCAGAACCTTTCTGCTCAGAAACAGGATGCTGCGCCCAATCGCTGTCATGGTCCGAAAGCTGTCAATATCCACAACTTTTGACGGAGATTGGGCACGTGACAGCTTTGGGACGACTATTGACAGTCCCGGGGCCGTCATGGAAATATCCACTGGATAATGACTGACTTTTCACAACCGTGACATCTAGCGGTTGACTATTGACGCCGATTGGGCAAGGGGTCCCAAAGCTGTCAATATCCATCAACTGGTCTCCTATCATTTGAAATTAAGAAAATGATCGGTTTCCAGTCAGTATCATTATCTTGAGACAAGCGGGAGGTGGAAAGAATAGCCATTGAATGAATCGTAGATTTTACTACGTTTTGGTTCTGAAAAAAGAGTATAATATGCAAATATTGGAATGGTTGTTTTAAAATATTAATATCTCGGCTAATAATCCACGTACAGAAATGATTTTAATGTCTATGATATCGTGGGAACAAGAGGAAAACAATTGTGCATATTACAAGCGTGTCCGACTCCCGGGAAGCGTGCCAGCTGTGGTGCGGCCACAGTACTTTGATGTTTGGTTACGGCCACGGTCTCAGAGGGGGTAAAACAGAATGGCTAAGGGGCGATCCATTTGATTTTTGTGGGGTGGGGTGGGACAGCAGTACTGGATGAATAATTTTTTTTTCTTTGGTAGGGTGGATGAATAATTTTTTTTTCTGGTGTGGGGTGGGTGAATAAATTTTTTTTCTGGTGTGGGGTGGGTGAATAATTTTTTTTTCTTGTTAGGGGCGATCCATTTGATTTTTGTGGGGTGGGGTGGGACAGCAGTACTGGATGAATAAATTTTTTTTCTTTGGTAGGGTGGATGAATAAATTTTTTTTCTGGTGTGGGGTGGGTGAATAAATTTTTTTTCTGGGATGGGGTGGGTGAATAAATTTTTTTTCCAAAATCTCCCACCCCACCCCACAAAAATCAAATGGATCGCCCCTAAGGTAAAAGTCGATGGGATAGGAGAACTGTCTAATAGTATTTCCGGTTTATTATCTGGATGGGGTACCAACAAATATCATTTCCGTCAATTTGAACTTTGAACCTGGATATTTCTTGACCTAATTGGATATTTGCCATGACGCCTTTCGGACGTGACGGCGATTGGGCAAAACACAGGATAAAACTTAAAGATGGAAAGACATAGATAAAAGGTTCATCAGAACAACAAACCTAAAAATGTACCTAAAAATCTAAAAATGTATTAACACAGATGGAAGCAGTCTTTGAGAAAGAAAAATAATTTTAAACTATTAAGATCAATAAATGTTATATTCAAATATAATTTTAACAATTTTGACAATTTTTATGAGAATTCTTCTATACATCGTTTTTCGTAGCATTGTCTTTTCTCTTAAATATTGTTAATAAAATGCATTTAATTCTTGTGTATTTTAAGGGTGATTCTGGTGGACCTTTAGTGTGTCAGCAGGATGGTCAGTGGCATCTGGTCGGCATCGTATCATGGAATGTGGGCTGTGGCCGCCCTGGATATCCAGGGGTCTATGCCAAAGTGTCCTACTTCCTGGACTGGATCGATGACGTCATGAATACATACGCCATACAGTCATGATTAGAAATAGTTAATTCTGACATAGCCTCATCGCATTTAATGATTGGATATATGAACATATAGGTAGACCTTCACAAAAAAGAAAGAGACATGAGGACTAAAGGCATTGACTGTCAATTAATATATATTGTGTTTAATTCTTATTCGAATATACATTATTAAGTATGGACATATGAATATGGTATTTATAGATGATTCATATTGATAAAAATAATGCTTTCCACATGTAAATTAATGTCCAAGGACAATTGATATAATAAATATAAATCTTAACAGGAGAGCCGAAAACAACAGAGTTGAAAATAAGTTAAATACGTATTGTAATAAAGATAAATTGAATTATTCAATAACCACTTAAACTATTGGAAACCCTATAAGTGTGTGTTAATATTTAGATTCTAAATTCAATTCATAAATGTATATTTGTTATATGAGCTTGTGGTATCTTAATGATTTTAATAATATATTTGGGAACTTCTGAAAGTGGATAACATCTGGAACTTGACCATCAGTTGTAGAGATGTAGTAAATCAGATCATGACGTGTTTTGGCCTGAAGAAAACATCCCTGACTGAAGGCACCGTGCCATGTTTTAGTGAGAGTTCAGTGTGTGAGTGATTAAAAAGTTGAAAAGAGTTAAATCAGGAGAGCAATTATAGATGCTGTGTTAGATGGAGAATCGTTTATGATTGTGGTAACCAAGCTGAGAAAACATTAAAAGCAAGATTACTAAAGTTAGTTAAAAATTGCCAAACACTCTGAAGGGCCGAACACGGAATGTTAACTCAGGACCACGGGACAAAATCATGATAATGACAAAACACCCCCTCCACCACTGAGTGTGGTAGAGTACGATAAAAGTGAGTTGCCGTCTCCGAGGGGCAGCCATTACAGTTTTCTCTCAGATATCCTCCCATCTTATGGTCTGATCTTAAACTGGGGCACATTCCTGTGTTAAAATTATGCAAAAATCTCGTTTTAACTGATGAGTATTTGACCAGATTGGTTCAGATTTACTGCACAGACTGGTTCAGAGCTCTCCCACCCCTGAGTTTAATGTCGGATGAAAAACTGAAGAAAGAACGCAAAAAATACAAAACAAAAAACAAACAAACAAAAAAACTGGGGGGTTGTATTTAGACAATATGACTGGGGAAATGATGGCATAGCTTACTAGTGTAATAAGTAATCATTAGAGGTCTTTTTCACTCATCATGAAAGCATAAATATGATGGCAACGCATTTCAAGTCCATTTTGCCCATTTCTTTGGTAGTCATTTTATCTTTCACTTAATTTTGAACAGTCAACACCACCGACTTATCATCAATCGTCATACATCTCTTCCCTTGAATAATGCACAACGAAAAGTCAGAACGACATGCATTCCATTTTCAAATAACGGTGGTAGCTTTTTTGGGCATTTTGTACAATGACGTTCTCTGGTGCCGACTTTTAAATCTGGAGATTCTGAGCCTTCCATTTTAGAAAGTAAATTTGATTTATATAAAATGTATCTTTTAAATGGTAATACATCAAATAAAACAAATTTCAAATGGTCATTTTGGGTGTTTTTATTGGTATACACATATTCAATTATGTATGTTTGCTCAGATATATGAACTGGCGATAATCATTTATCAAGTCAACATAGATCTCTCACATTAATGATTTCCTCATAAGTGCAATGTATAAGTGCAGCAGAATCTATTGATATGTTTATATGGCATGGTGATATTAAGTGCAATGCATAAGTGCAGCATAATTTATTGATATGTTTATATGACATGGTGGTATTCCTGTTCATGATTCATTCAACAGATGCATAATAATCTCTACAGACAAATACAAAAAGACAATAAAGGCATAAATGCGTGATGGCTCAAATAATGGAACACTTTATTTGGGAAAATAACGATTTATTAGGGAAAATGGGAAATTTGGCATATGGCAGTTGTAGTTATGTCGTTGTCTCAATGTATATCCTAACACCTACTGCAAGATGATTATTTGTCACGGTTAAGCTGAAATGTAGATATTTGAGGAGAACACTATATCTGCTACCCCATGTCCATACTAACCCAAGGTTGCAAGGGTAATATCTCTACTCAATGTACCACATTCCTAACGACCTGATATCTCAAACGTATATATGTCTCAATATACAACATTTATCATGAAATGTCAAAGGCACCTCTCCTTTCTGATGTATTCTTATAACTGCACGTTTTAAAGTCTCATAATTGCTAATCAATATATAGCGCATTCATAACGACCTGCAACATAACAACATATCTGCTTGATATATACACTCCCTCCATGCCGATCCTAGCTTTCAAAGGCTTCTATTCCTACTGATCATGCAAATTACAGTCATATATAAATATATGATTAAGCCAATGGAGGTTTTAAATGTGGGTTTTAATGACTGTCTTTCAGTGCAAGCCATGACAAATAAGGGATACAAGAACAGAAATAGTCCCAGAAATGTTTAAAGTCGATTCAAAGTGAAAATAAGTATAAGGATCAATTTATCTTTAATATGTGTATAGCAAGGAATAAGACCATAAATGTCACTTGAAAATGCTTGGTGAGAAATAGAAGGAGACAAGCAGATTTAGTCTGGTGACTGCCCTTGAGAAATGCCTGAGGGCTTGTATCACGCTGGTGTAATTGATCACAAGTTTGTTTCGCGCACGAATTTCCAGCAATGCGGATATATATATATATATATATATATATATATATATATATATATATATATATATATAGATATATATATATATATATATATATATATATATGTATATATATATATATATGTATATATATATATATATATATATATATATATATATATATATATATATATATATATATATATATATATATATATATATATATATATATATATATATATATATATATATATACTGTCCGAGAGCAGTTTTAGGGCTGTCTGCAAGCTGTCTGCAAGCTGGCTGATGTTTTCTCTCTTTCATATACGCGACACTTCATATGCAGTTAGTAAGGTTTCAGAGGTGGCATGTAAATCCTTCAATCTAAAAAAATAATTACCTACTGCGATCTATAATCATTTTGATGGTGGCATTAATCTTAGCTGAATCACTTGTTTTTTTGGGTGGGGATATATCAGGATCAAGAATATGTGTGTTATATAAATCCATCATTTTATTAAGAATGTAAAAATCAAGGTGTCATATACAACAGGTCTCTTTCTCATGGTTTGTTTTCTTGATTTCTTCTTTTTTTGCGGAGGGAATGTTTGACGTAAACAAAGTAGTTCCGGTACAGTATCTGTCGCCAGGGGGCACTCTTCAGGTAGATGCGTGGCAATCATAAATGTATTTCAAACCATATTTTCCTACAGCTATTCAGAAGTCAAACGTAGTTGCATCTTATTCAATTGACATATCAAAAGCAAACCTTGCTGCCTATCAAATATGCATTAAATTTGTATATCTCTCCGCAGAGAGCTAAAGGCTTTTATTGCAATTTACTGTACATTAAAGAAGACACCCTTTCTCAGCATTTACCAAAGCGAACAGCCTTACTTAGCTCCATGTAATATATAAATATTTCTTACAAAATATAATGGTGCGGTAAAGATTAAGTTAAACTCAATTAGGCCTGGCATGCGAAATAAAATTCATCTGTTATTGGCTGGAGGCGAGATTAAGATTGACAGTGGAGGTATGAGACACCAAAGTGCCCCAAATCTTCGGAATTCTCTGTCTTCTTCCTTCAGCCCCAATACCCGTGGCCTGGTTCAGTAGGTTCCACAAAGGTTTTGCGGTCATCCTTTTTGGATTTCTTTCCAGCCCTGGACTTTGTCCTCTTCGGCTTTCTTCTGGAAGGAGTGCTTGTTCCGCCACTTGGGGCAACGAATTTAGCCTCCATCGGACGGATCTTCAACACCGACTTCTTCAAAATCTTGTCTCCCCAACTCATACCTGGAACGTGTTCAAGAACATGAAATATCAGAAATCCACCAATCAATCATAATCATAAACATAAATATTATTCTGAATTGTACATTACATTCTTGGAATTACGTGTTATCCTCTTACATGACCACCTTATTGGTAATTATTTTTTAAGTATGAACATACTACACCCACAAGGTCTTGTATACACTGATTGACTTTTCTGAACTTTTAAGGCTTAATTAACGTGGGATATTAGGGGGTGTATTTTGATGTCCACATGTTTTGCCATGTATGAGGCTAACATGTTTTAATATCATGTTATTTCATTATCACTAATGCTAAGCCATATTTCATTTCTTTCTGAACATTAATATATATGTTTTTATATTTCTATTTCAATACATAAACCACTATGAGACTTAAATAAGGGTGTTTTTTCTCCTCCAATAATACACAAATCATAATTGATATCATAATTACGGATGTGACTAAGACTGTGTCAAACTACACCAAACTTGGTACAGAGCCGTGATTTATGCTGAGCAGCATAACATGTTACAAACAATCATGGCATTCAAAGATATGATATTACACGGGGATTGCTATCTTGTATCTAACAATTCTCAAAGATGAAGTATTCAGACGGTGCTATATGTCATAATGTAATGGACACCACATCATTGGTTACATGAGTGGCCAGTGGAGGGCGGAACAGCGCCGTTCTTTAGCTCTGATCTAATCTTATATGATAGTCTCCATGACATTTATAGCGTATCAATGATCATGGTGTGGCTGACCAAGCTTTTGTTTGTCGTGTGGCTTTCACCTGACAGTGCAATAAGCTCCTGATCTACTTACAGGAAGAAATAATGATTATGAAGCCTAATCGTGTATGATAAATATATTTAATTTAAATTTATTCTATTTTAACCCCCCCCGCTATATATATATTTGATGTATGTGATTTTGATAGTGATTGGCCTCGCGATGATTGGCCTCAGAGTGATTGGCCTCGCAATAATTGGCCTCACAATGACTGGTCTTACCGTGATTGGCCTTGCAATGATTGGCCTCACAATGATTGGCCTCGCAATAATTAGCCTCACAATAATTAGCCTCACAATTATTGGCCTCACAATGATTGGCCTCACAATGATTGGCCTCACAATGATTGGCCTCACAGTGATTGGCCTCACAATGATTGGCCTCACAATAATTAGCCTCACAATTATTGGCCTCACAATGATTGGCCTCACAATGATTGGCCTCACAGTGATTGGCCTCACAATGATTGGCCTCACAATGATTGGCGTCAAAGGAATTAGCCATTTGATGATTGCATCTAGCATTCAAGGAATATTTGTTGAACTGCTTTCAAGGGGGCTTTGCTGGACTGCTTTCAAGGAAGGTTTGTTGGACTGCATTCAAGGAAGGTTTGCTGGACAGCTTTCAAGGGGGTTTGCTGGACTGCTTTCAAGGGGGCTTTGCTGGACTGCATTCAAGGAAGGTTTGCTGGACTGCTTTCAATGGGGTTTGCTGGACTGCTTTCAAGGGGGTTGCTGGACTGCATTCAAGGAAGGTTTGCTGGACTGCTTTTAAGGGGGGTTTGCTGGACTGCATTCAAGGAAGGTTTACTGGACTGCTTTCAAGGAAGGTTTGCTGGACTGCTTTCAAGGGGGGTTTGCTGGACTGCTTTCAAGGGGGTTTGCTGGACTGCATTCAAGAGAGGTTTGCTGGACTGCATTCAAGGGGGTTTGCTGGGCTGTTTTAAGGGGTTTTCCGGAATGCTTTCAAGGAAGGTTGCTGTACAGCTTTCAAGGAAGGAAGGTTTGCTGGACGCTTTCAGGGGGGTTGCTGGACAGCTTTCAAGGGGGGTTTGCTGGACTGCATTCAAGAGAGGTTTGCTGGACTGCATTCAAGGGGGTTTGCTGGGCTGTTTTAAGGGGCTTTCCTGGACTGCTTTCAAGGAAGGTTGCTGTACAGCTTTCAAGGAAGGTTTGATGGACAGCTTTCACAGGAGTTGCTGGACAACTTTCAAGGGGGGTTTGCTGGGTTGCTTTCAAGGGGGGTTTGCTGGACTGCTTTCAAGGGGAATTTATTTGATAATTTTTTTTCATTTTTAGCAAATCTATTAGATACTTATCGTTAGAAATGTTAGCTGGAGAGTATTGATGTGGGAATGTTTGTTATGTGGATTGCAGTGCGGTACTTACATCCACCTCCTTCACACCACTGCCTGTGTGGATCAAAGCCACAGTTCTTGAGCCAGAAGCCTCCCCGGTAGTAGTCAGCACAGTTTGAAGTGTACCACTCATCGTTATCGTGGTTAGCGGCTGTGAAACCAATGCCATCAAGTTCAGACATCACGTCCTTGTAATTGCCAGAGGTCATATTTCCGATCTAAATCAGAAATAAATCAGAAACTCAATGGTCAATTCCATCCAGTCATATATGGTCCATATCTGTTTTAGAAACTTGAAAATAAAGAATATATCTTATACATTCTTGCTGAAATTAGTTATATGTAAGTATATACAAGACAGGGATAACGAACAATTATTATTTGATCAAAAAGTATGACATGATTCTTAGTATATATTAACGTGCATTTTATAAAATAAACCAAGAAAGGCGTTCTTTCACATTTGAGATATAATTCATATTGAAGGATGAGGTATAATTGCACTGATTGAAACATACAAATCAAGGGGATCTACCTTAAACGCGGGGGCTTTTGCCACAAACAAATAGAATATTTTTTAGAAAAGATTTGAAAAATATGTTTACCCCGATTGCATAGTTGTCCATTTCTCCGGCGACAAAGAAGTCATCGTAGTTTTGGTAGTAGAGCTTTCCGTTCCAGCCGAGGAACTCCACGCGGAACTCATACTCTTTCTGCAGAGTGAGCATGTGAATGTTCTCCAGACCCAGCCAGAACTCTCCAGATAAACGCCCAAAACCTTTACTAAACTCATCCCATGTCCTGAAAAGAGAATGGTTTGTTTGATTGGGGATTTACATCACTTTCAACAGCATTTCAGTCATATCGTGACGAGACCTACATGTAGCAGATATAGTGCTGCATATCCTTGACATGACAACCCACCTGGTCACAGATTTACAAGGACAAAAGGGCTAACCCTTTAAGCACAGACCTCAGCTCAGATGTGAAATTGTATAATAAAACCACTCTCGGCACGGCCGGGATCGAACCCATGACCGAAAAGAGAATTGTACAAAAAATGAATTAACATTGTTGTCTTTTCAGTCATGGTTATTGAATTCAGACTATTTGATGAATCATATCTATATGTGTATGAATATCTTTTTTATCTTTATGGTGAAACTGATAGGAAAGCTACGCTCTTTATCTTTTGTATTAGATTATGAAGATTAAATTATTCTACAATGACAAATCACAAATATAATTGAAGATAATAATTTTATCAAATTATATTTCTCGTCGCCATTTGTGGATGAGGTGTTTCGTACATAAACCATCACAGTTAGAACTAAATAATGAGGTAACACCTTAGTTTATGGGATTAATATTACAAGCTATATTCCTATAGCGTCGATATACTATAAGGAATGTGCCCTGGAGATTGAAAGTGATTGAGAGGTGAGGTGAAGCTTGTGATCAATCAGGAACAATATTCCCACAAGGCAATGTAACCATAATATGTCATGATTTCTCCACCTTAATAAAGAAACGCACTTCACACTGTATTCCAGTGATGAATATAAATAAGTTTCCCCCATAAGGACAACCACTTCACATTATATTCTAATGATGAATATAAATAAGTGCCCCCCCCCCATAAGGACACGCACTTCACATTACAATCCAGTGATGAATATAAATAAGTGCCCCCCCATAAGGACAACCACTTCACATTACATTCTAGTGATGAATAGAAATATTTCTTGTAAATACTTGTACATATGTTTTGTAGACTATACATCGATAACTAGCTTTCAGCTAATGTTTTTGTGTTAACTAATCGATGAAAAATAAAGTTATCTTATCTTATCTTATCTTATCTTATCTTAAGTGTCCCCCCACCCGCTAGAATGAATGGCTGCCCTGTAGCATGGCTGTCATGATGGTGCAGTTAGAACCATTTTAATTTTGTCCCAAATATTTATATTGTTAACCTATTCCAATATCCTTGACTGCATTGCATAAGAAGATCTAACAAGTAAGTGTATTTGAAACTGTCAATCGAAGTTATGTTTCATAGATGTGGACTCAACAAAACAAGATCATTTTATAAAGAAGGTTGATTATATTTGAAATTCCTCAATGGCGTTTGGGTGTGCTGATGAAATTCGATGTTGCAATGTTATGTTCTGAGTTACGATCTGTGTTAAGGATGTCCTCGACGAAGTCATGTCATACGTTTTCCTAAAGTTGATATTGTTTGTAGACCTTTCTTCAGAAAGTACTACTGTTTGCACTGAATGGGTTTATTCATTAGTTGTTCTGTCAAATTCCAAAAAAAAAAAGATATAGGACAAAATATCTTTTTCTTATGATGAAGATGGTGTATATCTTCAGCAGGCATTTAGTATGCAGAAATGTCTCGGCAGTTTTGATCTGGAAATGTGTCTCTAAGTTAATCCTCTGAAAAAAATGGCGTCGATCAAAAACTCCACATAAAGACAGCAATATTTGAAGTGCGTAGTTAACCAAATGAAATATTAAAATATGTTTTTAAACTTTTAACATTATCATTTGTACAAATTTTATTTATGATAAAAACAATTTTGTCGCGATTTGTAAATGAGATCCAATCCCCATCTTATAACAATTGGGCAAAGTATTTTTTGATTTGCTCACAGAAAGCCCATGATAAGGATCGGGCATCCTGAACTCTATCAATTTCATTTATGAATTTATTGGTTTTGCTGGTTAACTTTTGCATCTACATATTAACTTGGTTCTTTTTTCCTCATTTGAATATAAATGTAATTCAGGTATACACTTTTATGGGTGTTAACCTGTGTCATTTCATAATAATTTATAAATTATTCCCACATGCTGAAAGCTGCTGGCACAGAGGTAACAGAGGTACATGTTAGAAGCTGAATGGCCAACGGAATACTTATCAAATGATTAAGCAGGGATTGTGTAATCTGAGGATGATGGCAGTGTTGTGCTCAGACTGATAAGGTCATACATAGGCCAGGGCCGGCAAATAATCTCCGCTCATCACATACATGTGTTGCCTGCGCTATTTTTGGCAATCGTCAGATAAATTGCCATGGTAATATGACTTATGAAAATATTGCGGCAATCTGACACACACACACACACACACACACACACACACACACAAATCGGATAACAATAAATCGAGCTTAAAGAGTGTAACATCAATTCTTATTTGAACTCTAGTGCTATATAAGGATATTTCCGGACCTGTAGAATTCGACTTTTCCGTCAAACCTCCTCTGGATGACGTTCCATCCCTTGTCGTCACAGTAGCCGAGGAATGGTGCCAAGGCATCCCGGGGCTTAATGCTGTAGATACCTTGCTTCTTGTGGCCCTGTTGGTAGGCTGTCCAACAGTCTGAAAACAAACACAACCATCACTTAACACACAGCGTAAACACACTCTCATCCCTAATGTGTTCAGAACATGAACAAAACATCTTTAAGGAACACAATTTATACAATAAAAAGTGGTGCTCTACGTGTAACACGGATGGCAAAAAAAACAAAAAAAACAACAACCTAAAAGAAGAACAACAACAACAAAACCAAAGACAATAGTAAAACAGAAGTAAAATCAACTTCGTGAAAATGAATAAATAAAGATATAAACATTGAAAAATAAACAAAAACAAAGAAAAGAACAAAATATAAACATAATCTTAACCTATTTTTGTAAACCTTTTTACTCAAAACTCGAAATATATCCAAATTGTTACGATTTTACCACAAAAAGAAAGCCAAGAAAATGATCTGTTACTTTTAGCACGTGGGTGTCATCTTCCAATCTACACAGAATTGTCATTTCTGCAAAACTAAAAACAAAACTTGCAAAATGATGGGAAGGTTGAAATTCTCTTTATTCATCTTCAAAACCCTTTAATTTAGAAAAACAGATTTGTTTTCGTTCAATCGCATGCAAAGAAAGTTGTGTCTTTTTAATTTCGATTGTAAGAGTTCTTCTAATATCACTCAGGCACTAACGCAAATTTTTTTATCAGACTTTTGCTTGTCATTTCTGTTCAAATAGTCCGATTTACACCAAATATGAACTAAACTTACTTAAAATTCCTCGTTCTTTTAATTGGGAAGCATTTCCAAGCAATTTAAAGTGATAATTTTATGCAGCGATGCGCGAACACGTTGATCTTGTTTTGAAGTTCTGCTTTGTTTACATCACACACTTCTTTTCCCTTGTTTACCTCTTTCAGAAATGTATTCATACATTGACGCATGCGCAAATTGGAATCTATTACATGCAAACAGACGAACTGGTGTCTGTTGCTTGAACCATATTGACCACAGAAAAGGTAAAATTACAACCCACAGGAAATAACTACACATTCCCCGTACTGATTAATCGTACTGATCACAAAATAACACAGATAGTTCCTTTTTTTTTGACAATGGTGGCATGTAGGCAAGTAGTGTTCAGCATGGTGTTCAGGTGAGGTGAGAGTGAATCCCCCTCTATTTGGTACGATCTCTATGAAAGGGAATCCTTCTGTACTTGGTATGATCTCTATGAAAGGGAATCCTTCTGTACTTGGTACGATCTCTATGAAGGGAATCCTTCTGTACTTGGTACGATCTCTATGAAGGGAATCCCCCTCTATTTGGTACGATCTCTATGAAAGGGAATCCTTCTGTACTTGGTATGATCTCTATGAAAGGGAATCCTTCTGTACTTGGTACGATCTCTATGAAGGGAATCCTTCTGTACTTGGTATGATCTCTATGAAAGAGAATCCTTCTGTACTTGGTATGATCTCTATGAAAGGGAATCATTCTGTACTTGGTATGATCTCTATGAGAGTGAATCCTCCTCTATTCGGTACGATCTCTATGAGAGTGAATCCTCCTCTATTTGGTACGATCTCTATGAGAGTGAATCCTCCTCTATTTGGTACGATCTCTATGAGAGTGAATCCTCCTCTATTTGGTACGATCTCTATGAGAGTGAATCCTCCTCTATTTGGTACGATCTCTATGAGAGTGAATCCTCCTCTATTTGGTACGATCTCTATGAGAGTGAATCCTCCTCTATTTGGTACGATCTCTATGAGAGTGAATCCTCCTCTATTTGGTACGATCTCTATGAGAGTGAATCCTCCTCTATTTGGTACGATCTCTATGAGAGTGAATCCTCCTCTATTTGGTACGATCTCTATGAGAGTGAATCCTCCTCTATTTGGTACGATCTCTATGAGAGTGAATCCTCCTCTATTTGGTACGATCTCTATGAGAGTGAATCCTCCTCTATTTGGTACGATCTCTATGAGAGTGAATCCTCCTCTATTTGGTACGATCTCTATGAGAGTGAATCCTCCTCTATTCGGTACGATCTAGATGAGAGTGAATCCTCCTCTATTTGGTACGATAATACAGTGGCAAAATATTGCTCATTTCGTAACAAATTGAATGATTTAAGAAATAATTTTTTTTTATGCAGCTTATTTTGGCATCATGTGATGAGGTTCCTTATGATTAGTGGCAGTAGTATCATTAATATAATAAATAACGTGTACATTGAATATGATAATCCATGAAATGTCTCAAGGATCCTTAATTATGTTTTTACAAAGCAGGAATGTTCTGGAAAACTCTCATTGTGCAAAACCGGGCAATAATGGAAAAAGAACACATACAGTAACATGTAACTCGTTGGTGTCTGTCATGGCCGATAAAGTCGAATTTGGACAACACCACATTTTGAAAATCTTGAAATTCAATGTTTTTGTTTTGAAATAGTAGTGTGCTGATCTGATGGACTCTATCGCAGAAATCAAATGATAATGTAAATGTAAATGATAGATGAATTATTATCATAACCATGAGCAAACTTGCCAGGAGTGAACCTAAATGCGTACATTCAGCCCTGTGAGACACACGATTTATGGTGTTATTGCATTGCATAGGACATAATCGTAACATCTCATATCATTTCTGTGTCACCTTATAATACAGTGGCAAAATCTGCAAAACGAACAAAAAGGGAAGTTTTTTTTTTTCAGGCTTGTCTTTTTGTTAACATATTTGTAGACTGCATCTGTCAATTTCCACGGCTCCTGTGATGTGATTTATTGTTTGATTTTGCAGGAAACTACACTTAAGTCCCCTATATATCAGTGATAAGCGATGTACAGAACTACCTCACATATTATTGTCAAATCAATCAGGATTTAAGGCAAGCAAAATATAAACAAATTTTGACAATAAAAGCAGTAAACTTCCCGGATTTCCTTGATTAAAGAAAAATAAGGTAATTTATTTAAGATCCCGGAAAATCCAAGGTATGAAAAAGCAGGTTGTAGTGGGTTTTTCAAATTATTCAGATATCAGTATTACAGGAAAAAAAACCAACATGAATCACATAGAGTGAAATCCAATTTGGCAGACTCGAACTCGGTTTCCCATTTGGCAGACACAAACTCGGTTTCAACAAATGCCTCTGTAATAGCTAGTAGTAAAAATGATGTATTTGTCTCCATGTACGGAGAGTTATTCACAACTAACAGAGTAGGCCGAATGACAGTGACTGTCATTCTCATATTAAACACAGAAAAGCGCTACTAAAGATTTCTTTTTTCTTTAAAAAACCTATTTGAACAACATATTTTTAAAGACATCGCCGTGTTCATGAGCCAAATAAGAATAACTTTGATCTCAGCCATGTAATTATGTATTAGTTGCATATTTGAGAGAATGGAAAATTGACAAGGCATCACACAATTTTGGCACTATCTTAGCTTTTCAGATTCCCTGTGGCCGTATTTCTACTGAAATGATACAGTGATTCTATTATTAAGAAATTCTGAGGCAATCTATACACTCGCATATGCACACACGCACTTTTACCGATACGCACACGCACTTTTACCAATACGCACATATTTAAACAAAAGCACACGTGCTAAATGTTCTAACTACTTTTGTTAAATAGATTTCTACAGTGTTAACGTACGTTTTGGTTTCTTTATTTATGAAATCTTTCTTGTCAGCACTATCACAAATGATTTTCCCACTTTCACGCATGTTCGGGCTACTCATATTGAATGACATTCTCAAAACCAATATTGGTCACTATCTTCGAAAAGACAAAAAAGAATATTGGACTTTTCAACATGGATAGGATTAGATAATATATTATCTTGTGAAAATTCTCATCAAATATAAATATTATTCCTATCTTTATAAAAATGATCAAATCCAAAGTGGCAAAATTATAGAAGATATAATATGTTATAAATATTGATATAAATGACTAAAATATTTGAATTGTGTTATTAGTGAATCATTTTAAAATGTATAAACAACTTCTTTGATATAGTAAACATGAAATGCTGTCTGTAAAAAAAAGCATGGAATATGCCACGTTATGTTAAATCTGAAACTTATAATTTGCATTATTGGCGAACTATATATTGAGGTGTCTAAATTCAAACTAACCTAACCCAGCCAAGGGAAAATACCTTTCATAACAGGGATATAATCCAGTGTAGAGAGAGGTGAGCTTTACAATACTCAGAGAGCTTTTATAATAATAAATAATAATAATAATAATAATAATAAATTTTGTATAGCGCTGATACCAGACAGGTCTGTTCATAGCGCTGAAAGTGATGATATGGTAATGATATTAATATGAAAAGCAAATCGTTTAATTTTCACCTACATAATTCCTGTCTTCTTCGTGTGAACAATCAACGTGGAAAATTCACATCTAATCCACCTGAATAATTTAGGTCCTATCCATGTAAAAATACACGTCTTCTCCACGTGAAAAATTCATGTCACTTTCTTTTGCATATTCTACCAGTTAATCAGGTCAAAACTGCATCTGAAATTCACGTCAAAACCATATTCATATTCAACCGGTTTTGCCTGCCCAAGCATCCAGCCCTAAAGCCAAAACAAAAATTATTAGGATGTACATTTTTGGTTTCATGTTCTACCAGCTGCTCATCTACAGTTCCGTGCTAAATGCTGAGTTAGTATCTTTCTCCTAATAATTGTGTAAATCAAGTATAAGGAATGTGGGCAATATTAAGACAAGAACATGGGCTCGTGCAGTGTTCAGGGAGACGGATCTCTCAGGTTGGTTATAGTGGAAGGATCTCACTTATCCTTCGGACTCTGGAGATCTTTCCACCACAACCAACCTGAGAGATCTGTCTCCCTGAACACTTCACTCACATGTTATTGCCTTAGTAGTTTGGCACAGGGGTGATCTGCAAACAAATATCTCATAGGTGCAGAACGCTCTCTTGAGGCACCAAGTACGAGATAAATATGGGAAATGCTTCATTGGCTTGAGGCCCAAAGCACTGAAGCTTCGAACTTTTTATAGCACAATATGCATAACTGGGTACAGGGGGTTTCTTTATATGAACACTGTCCTTAAGGAACCTGCATTTGTTTTGTATTGTGATCCGTAACTGTTACATAACCAAACCTTACTGTTATATAACAGGGACACGTGTGTTTATTAGATTTGCGACACACATCCTCAATATCACAACTCCCTGGCAAGGATGCCAGTAAGTCTATAGGCGTTGGGTGGAATTCAGATCTTAATTATAACAACCAATGAGAGGCGCATTGAACACAATACGTCTCTACTCTCAGCCCGGCCCTCAATAGTAATCTGCATATTGATACAGGCGATTCACCTCTCATAGACAAACTACTTCAACACCAAAACCTTACTTTTTCAGGATTGTTAATGACAGGCAAATTATGACATAGTGGTTTATAAATAAATGAATTAAAATAGAGGATCACAATTATGATTATATATTATGCAGCTGACACACCAAACATGCAAGTTTTTACACAAACCTGATTTAAAATGCCCGACATTAGCTGTTTCTATATCAATTAGTCTTTATTGACATGAGTAATGCATCCCACAGTATAACATTTAGTATCTCCTTTGTTTCCTGCACATGAAGAAGCGACTTATAACTGTAAGCCTCTGGGTGCTATTAGCTAAAGACACATGTGCTCAAACAGTGAACAAGCCTTCAATAAAGCCGCCTTGATTCTAAAGTACATGTAGACAGATCGGGTTACAAGACTAAATTTCTTCTCGGGAAAAAGTATTTTGTGATGTTGTAAGACGTCTTTTTGTAGTTATCATAGGAATTACTGCAAGTTGACATTTATAGGATTAGATCATATTAAACTAAGTTCAATATTCAGGATTTGTATTATATCAATAAATGAGTAGTGGCCACTGGTTAGTAGCTTTTGTCGGATGCATGCACGATAAGTACATTAAACTTAAGAGATAAGACGGGATAAAATGAGATGATTTTATCTCATAAATTAAAAGAAATATGCATATATTTTAATCTTAATATACAGAGTTTCCTTACTTCAATTTCAGACAATCTGAACGCAATTTTAAACACTTTTTGATTCTCATTTTACGCCGAAATTGTTTAGAAATCTGGTTTATCTTCTAAACACATAGCTATGAGTGTGTATTCGACTCAATCGCTAGATTTTTTAAGAGGGACCCCACGGATTACTACGCATGCGCTATAAGGTCTAAAAGAATGGACGAAAAACATGCCCGACTATTTTGCTTCTAGAATTCTAATGAGAATGTGTAAGCTGTCTTGACATTGTGAACATCTTCCCAAAAATACATCTGTGCATTTGGTTTGAAGACTCTAAGCAGTCGGAGAAATTTGCCCTTTTCAGTAATATGACAAGAAAGTCTTTTTTTAAAAAAAAGAATTTATGTACAGTTTCCTTTTTGAAAATGATATTTATATTTTCTCATCATTTTGAAGTTGCTGTAAACCATAGGCGTGACTGTTTGAAACTGGCAGTTGAAACTCGGACATTTTAATGCAGTCAAACATCTAGCGTACCTTGTTGTACTAATGCAATTGAGCTGAATGTTGTGTCTCACAGTCGCCTTGTAATTCCACTGTCTTTCAAAACATTCAAAGTGTTTATTTGATTTCATGACACAAGTGATGTGCGGCCTGCCATCTTTAATGAAGCCGCATTAGATTTGTTTTTTTTGGGGATGGTGGCACTCTGAACCAAAAAGTACACAGAAATTGCGATGTTTACATATCAACCCTCGTCGTTTCTGATCAGATAGTATAGAGTATGTTATAATATAGTCTTTATTATCACAAATATTTATTACTGCTTTAAGAACTGTAGACAAAAGCAGTGTGTTAAGACTGGAGAAACTTAAATCTTTCTCACCACCAATATGAGTGTGCCATTTTAAAGAAATTAAAAAACATATTTACTTCATTGCTTTCCCTTAAGAGGTTCAGACAACAAGAGTGTCTCACCATACCCCAGACAATATCTATGTCCATACTTATTGCAAAGGGTACGAGAGGGTTAATCAATGGTGTATTATGTGCGTGCGGCAGACTCATTGCTTAGGGTTAATCTATGGTGTCTAATGAGGGAGTAAAATTCAAAACAATTGGACTGAGGTCTGCAGCTGAAAGCATCAGTCCTTTCAAACATATCAACTTATATCTGTAAATATAGGATGGATTATCACAGGTCTCCTCACTCAAAGTAGGTCAAACCAATAGGACACCAACCTTCAAAGCTGGGTTCCTTCATGATAATGAGAGACGCGTTGGCTGGTTCAAAGGGCATCTCAATGCTGGGCCACTCGATGACCTCCCGCCAGGAGGTCGTGTCTGCCTCTAGCTTCTTCACCGTGCCCACCATGCCCTCGTAGTCGGCCCTCAGGGCATCTAGCTCCCCCCGCAGCTGATCGTTGTCGTCCTTCACCTTGCCGTATTCCGTCTGCATGGACATCACGATCCGCTCCAGCTCAGCCGTCCTGCAAGAATCCTGCAACAAACACACACAAAAAACAACAACGTTATTTTAGTGGTAATATCACTAATTTAGTTATTTTAGGTTCAATTTTATGCACAGTTTATTCAAACAGTGCTATGCATGCGGAATCTATCACTTAGAATTAACCCACGGCTTATGTACTATACAGCATGGGTAACCATGGAGAACTATGAAAGAAGTAACTATGGAGAAAGTTGGCAAACGTTACTATGGAAGAAGTCATTGTGAGACACAATGACAGCTGGCATAGAGAAATATGCAGGAAGTCGGCACGGGGTACAATGGAGAGACCTGGCATGGAGAAAAGGCAGGAAGTTGGTATGGGGAACTACAGAGCTACCGAACAAGTTGGATTTGTTTGTTTGTTTGGGGTTTTAATCACGTTCAGTCATTTCTTGATGAGACCTACTTGTATCAGATATAGTGCTGCCTCACTGAATTGTCATGTCGCAGGTCCTTGACATGAGAACCCACCCAGTCACAGATTTACAAGGACAACGGATTAACCCCTTTGGTACAGGCCTCAGCTCATGTGTGAAATTGTATCATGAATTCAATCTCGGCATGGCCGGGGATCACCACAGAAAAACTGGTGCTAATAAGCTAGCGCTAACCAACTACGCCACGGCCTGTGGCCAGAACAAGTTGGACTGGGGGAATAGGCAGGAAGTTGGTATGGGGAACTACAGAACAAGTTAGACTAGCGGAATAGGCTGGACGTTGGTATAGTGAACTGCGGAACAAGTTGGACTGGGGGAATAGGCAGGACGTTGGTATAGTGAACTGCAGAAAAAGTTGGACTGGGGGAATAGGCAGGACGTTGGTATAGTGAACTGTGGAGTAAGTTAGACTGGCAGAATAGGCAGGACGTTGGTATAGTGAACTGCGGAACAAGTTGGACTGGGGGAATAGGCAGGACGTTGGTATAGTGAACTGTGGAGTAAGTTAGACTGGGGGAATAGGCAGGACGTTGGTATAGTGAACTGTGGAGTAAGTTAGACTGGGGAATAGGCAGGACGTTGGTATAGTGAACTGCGGAGTAAGTTAGACTGGGGGAATAGGCAGGACGTTGGTATAGTGAACTGTGGAGTAAGTTAGACTGGGGAAATAGGCAGGACGTTGGTATAGTGAACTGCGGAACAAGTTAGACTGGGGGAATAGGCAGGACGTTGGTATAGTGAACTGTGGAGTAAGTTAGACTGGGGGAATAGGCAGGACGTTGGTATAGTGAACTGTGGAGTAAGTTAGACTGGGGAATAGGCAGGACGTTGGTATAGTGAACTGTGGAGTAAGTTAGACTGGGGGAATAGGCAGGACGTTGGTATAGTGAACTGTGGAGTAAGTTAGACTGGCGGAATAGGCAGGACGTTGGTATAGTGAACTGCGGAACAAGTTGGACTGGGAGAATAGGCAGGACGTTGGTATAGTGAACTGCGGAACAAGTTAGACTGGCGGAATAGGCAGGACGTTGGTATAGTGAACTGTGGAGTAAGTTAGACTGGGGGATAGGCAGGACGTTGGTATAGTGAACTGTGGAACAAGTTAGACTGGCGGAAAAGGCAGGACGTTGGTATAGTGAACTGTGGAGTAAGTTAGACTGGGGGAACGTTGGTATGGTGAACTGTGAATGAAGTAAGAATGAGTAAACATTCATCTATTAAGTCAATATGATTTAAGTCAGTGCAATACTGATACAATATAATGAAAATAGAATCAGATGAGGAGCAATGATTAAATCAACTGTGGAAAAAGGCAACATTTTCTAGTGTCTCTTACTCTCAGCATCCAAACGGGCTAAACTCTCTGGGATTACAAGTCATCGTATTATTTAGAGTAATACATAAATGCTACAATGTTGCAGTTCAAGATAAACATGTGCATGATGACTAATGTGAAGATATACACAGATCATATGACTTTATAAAAGTTGGTGAGGACTGACCTGCATCTGTGCAGCATCGATTGTAAAGGTGTAAGTGCAGGTTCCAGGCCTTGACACCTGCTGAGGTCTGGCTCCCCAGCCCTGACCTTCCACCAGCGCCGGCAACAACAGACATATCGAAAATACTGGCAACAACACAGCCATGCTTAACTCGCTCTTGTGTCTCTCTTCTCACGTTTGGAAACCCCAGGCTGTTCTCTGGACCCACACCCCACTTGATGTTATAACTACTGTAATATATGGCCCTCACTCAGCGTGACACACTCTGGCTTTGTACGCGTACTCATAATTCGGCCCTTCTCACAATGCTTTTAGATAGGGTTACACCTTATCCACACTATGTCAACTTAAGGTCTGTAAATGCTACAACACATAAATCATGAGAGCATGCTTGGTATAATTTTTTATTGTAATTTTTTTCAGAGAATATTATATTAAAGTGGATTTCTTGGAATTATTTCACCACAGAAATGTAGCAATATTTCCTAGTGGTGACGTGGCGAGAACACATGTTACATTTAGGAGGGTATAAGGTGTCACACGGCGTGAATGCGTCCCACCAGACAACACATACTGGGTGTCGGCTCTAAACATCATGTCCTGCCCAGATGAGGTAGAGGGAACAAGACGTCATGTCCTTACAAGAAACCACACATTTATCTTAATTTAGGACTATAAAATTCAGAACCTAATACTTTTGTCATATAGAACTCAAATTGGGACCAACGATTTAGTTTGATCGTTGTCTCCCAACTTTAAAAATCTTGAATCAAATATTGAATTTAAAGTTTAACTCTTAATAGCAACTCCATCATTCCTCCATATAGAGTTTATTTTCACCATTTACAAAACCTCCATCTCATGCGGTGAGAGACTCGTTTGGTCAGCATCACCTTCCCTCTGTGTTTAAACATATTCATTATGTTAACATCAAGCATATACATCTCCTTTGTAGCCCTCCATGTGAGGAATATATTCCCCTATATGTGTTAGCATCACCTCTCCTCTCTATGTGTTAGCATCACCTCTCCCCTCTATGTGCTAGCATCACCTCTCCCTTATATGTGCTAGCATCACCTCTCCCCTATATGTGCTAGCATCACCTCTCCTCTCTATGTGTTAGCATCACCTCTCCCCTATATGTGCTACCATCACCTCTCCCTTATATGTGCTAGCATCACCTCTCCCCTATATGTGCTAGCATCACCTCTCCTCTCTATGTGTTAGCATCACCTCTCCCCTATATGTGCTACCATCACCTCTCCCTTATATGTGCTAGCATCACCTCTCCCCTATATGTGCTAGCATCACCTCTCCTCTCTATGTGCTAGCATCACCTCTCCTCTCTATGTGCTACCATCACCTCTCCCTTATATGTGCTAGCATCACCTCTCCCCTATATGTGCTAGCATCACCTCTCCTCTCTATGTGCTAGCATCACCTCTCCTCTCTATGTGCTAGCATCACCTCTCCCCCATATGTGTTAGCACCACCTCTCCCCTATATGTGCTAGCATCACCTCTCCTCTATATGTGTTAGCATCACCTCTCCCCTATATGTGCTAGCATCACCTCTCCCCTTAGTGTGTTAGCATCACCTCTCCCCTATATGGGCTAGCATCACCTCTCCCCCATATGTGTTAGCACCACCTCTCCCCTATATGTGTTAGCATCACCTCTCCTCTCTATGTGCTAGCATCACCTCTCCTCTCTATGTGTTAGCATCACCTCTCCCCTTAGTGTGTTAGCATCACCTCTCCTCTATATATGTTAGCATCACCTCTCCCCTATATGTGTTAGCATCACCTCTCCCCTATATGTGTTAGCATCACCCCTATATGTGTTAGCATCACCTCTCCTCTCTATGTGTTAGCATCACCTCTCCTCTATATGTGTTAGCATCACCTCTCCTCTATATGTGTTAGCATCACCTCTCCCCTATATGTGTTAGCATCACCTCTCCCCTATATGTGTTAGCATCACCTCTCCCCTTAGTGTGTTAGTATCACCTCTCCCCTATATGTGTTAGCATCACGTGTTACCTATATGTGCTAGCATCACCTCTCCCCTATATGTGTTAGCATCACCTCTCCCCTATATGTTAGCATCACCTCTCCCCTATATGTGTTAGCATCACCTCTCACCTATATGTGTTAGCATCACCTCTCCCCTTAGTGTGTTAGTATCACCTCTCCCTATATGTGTTAGCATCACCTCTCCCCTATATGGGTTAGCATCACCTCTCCCCTATATGTGTTAGCATCACGTGTTACCTATATGTGCTAGCATCACCTCTCCCCTATATGTGTTAGCATCACCTCTCCCCTATATGGGCTAGCATCACCTCTCCCCTATATGTTAGCATCACCTCTCCCCTATATGGGTAAGCATCACCTCTCCCCTATATGGGCTAGCATCACCTCTCCCCTATATGTGTTAGCATCACCTCTCCCCTATATGTGTTAGCATCACCTCTCCCCTATATGTGTTAGCAACACCTCTCCCCTATATGTGTTAGCATCACCTCTTCCCTATATGTGTTAGCAACACCTCTCCCCTATATGGGCTAGCATCACCTCTCCCCTATATGTGTTAGCATCACCTCTCCCCTATATGTGTTAGCATCACCTCTCCCCTATATGGGTAAGCATCACCTCTCCCCTATATGGGCTAGCATCACCTCTCCCCTATATGGGCTAGCATCACCTCTCCCCTATATGGGCTAGCATCACCTCTCCCCTATATGTGTTAGCATCACCTCTCCCCTATATGGGCTAGCATCACCTCTTCCCTATATGTGTTAGCATCACCTCTCCCCTTAGTGTGTTAGCAACACCTCTCCCCTATATGTGTTAGCAACACCTCTCCTCTATATGTGCTAGCATCACCTCTTCCCTATATGTGTTAGCAACACCTCTCCCCTATATGTGTTAGCATCACCTCTCCCCTATATGTGTTAGCAACACCTCTCCCCTATATGTGTTAGCATCACCTCTCCCCTATATGTGTTAGCATCACCTCTCCCCACTATGGGTTAGCATCACCTCTCCTCTCTATGTGTTAGCATCACCTCTCCCCTTTATCCTCTTTATTGTGCATCTTTATTGTGATAACACCCCTTCAATAAAGAACATATTTGTTATAAATGTCAAATCACTTTTCCTCCAAGCACCGATCACCTTCCCTCTATATTTATTATGCCACATCACCTTCCCGCCTGGACAACAGACCTTTATGTACCATGTTCCATGAGAACATGAGTAAATCGAGCTATCAAACATCTAGTAGTGCTTAGAACGGTGCTTAGAGCTGTGTGCGAAGATGTATATACCTTGTTTGAGGTTGACCTCTCAGTGAGGACACGTGATCCGTTAGCTGTCACAGACAATAAGGATTCCTTTGCAGGGTTACAACCCTTCCTGCATAATGTTCACCCCGTATATCAAACATGTCATAATTTACGTACTGTGTCGCATTAACAGACCTTACACATTGTGTAGCATCTCAAGTCGGAAGGCTTACAAGTTGAATGATATTTTATCTTCTTTAATTGACCACAAAGCGATACAGATTGTTTCACAAATATTTTGAAATGAAATCGATCTAAACAGCATACAAAAGCTCCATTAACCAAGTGATATTAATCTGACTCAGGTCAACAGGTCCCTTTTAGTGTGACCAATATATAACTGTCTCTACCCCATGCATCCGTTCCTTTCCTTCCGTTGATATTTACAAGCATCCATCTTTTGCAATATTACATTTTGTATACCCAAAGATGCCGTGATACAATAGCTTTGAGGATCTTTAATTAGTAAACCCACAGAATGCTATTTTGGTCTGAAGGTTGCACTCGATAAGGCCAGATGAATTACTGGGTGTAATCTTCTGAGATACTCATCCAAGTCTTAAAGTGGTACTAATCCTGTCCTAAGTGCCACTATAAAGTGTCGCCGTTTGCCCTTTAACATTTCTCATCTTCGGTGATAGAGTTGTGATATTTCTTATTATAGAATGGTCAATATCTAAAGTCGTCCCACTTGCGGTGCGGTCACTTAAGCCCGGAAGCAGGGATGTTCAAGCAATCAGGGTGCGGGGGCAGTGCCACTTTTGCCCCTAGCGGTCGAGGGCAAGGACTAATCAAGCCAGCTCTGTCGTGAAATCTCTCTGTGGGGGAAAAACAAGTTTGTAAGCAACACAAAGAATACCAAATTTTATAGTTTAACAAAGAGTTTGCTATTTTTTACGCGCATTTGACGACTGCTTTTAAAAGTATTTTTTGAACGTACCATCATAATGTTTCAGTATAACGTTTTTAATATCTATATGATTTTCATTACCTCATTGTGAAAATAATGTTGATTCTTTTCAAAAAATCATATATTTTCACCAGCACAGAAATCTTTCTCATTAGTGCTGTAAATATAGAAATATCCAAATTCCCTGTTTTTGTTAATATGCACCTCGGATTGGAAATCTTAGGAGGAAATAAGTTAAGGGTATTTACGGATGTCAAAAAGGGTCTCTATGGTTACCTTCTGAGAAGCTGCACATATACAGTGTAAACATAGATTTCCTTTTATAAATCAGTGTGTTAATGAATTTAATCACAATATATTATTATTAATCACTGCGATATTTGAATGAATAGATATGTGAACAAATGTGTATGTTGCAAAATACTATTTTTGTTTTGATGTCCCTTGATATTGGTTTGGTAAAGAAATGAAGAAGACAAGCAAAATGTTCTGCAAATTACTCAACAGAGAAAGGCTTGTTTTTAACCGTGGTGGCATCGTTTTGATCACAAAAATTCACAGTAAATATTGGGAAGAACACTTTTTTAAAGTTGTTTGGGAATCATCTTTTTTATGGTCACATAATGTGCAGAACCTTTTCTATCTTGCATCTGACCTGGTAAAACAGATATTTCCGGAGTGATGTAAAACTATGCCACCTTTTTATTTGAAAAGATATCAGGACATGAAGTAGTTCAATATAATTTCCATATTATTATGATATGTTAGATCATGATTTTCAATGCAAATGTACCAGTTTGAGACCAATATGATCAGTGGAAAGTATAAATGTAAAGAGATCTATTTTGCAACAAGTAGTTCCTTGAAATAATCTGCCACTAGAGGACACTATATCACATCACAGAGATACAGGATATACTGGCAGGCAATTAATGTCATTGTTTTGACTGGAAAGTGAGCACAACAATTGATGAGTAAGGATGTGAGTGACACAAAAACAAAATAGTCAGCAAAAACGTTTAGGAGACGGAGCAGGGTAGAAGCTTTGCTGTCCTGAACATTTATTATTGCCATTAAAAAATCGTGCTTGAAAGAGAAATCTTAAATTGATGCAACTTAGTCTACAAGGAAAACTCAATGTGTAATGTTCAACGACAAAGGAAATTAACAATCGGTGTTTGATATTATGCTCGATCGATTTGATATGCCTTTTATATATGGATTAATTACTGCTACATGTACAATGCTATGAAAGTATTTATTTTTATTTTCAAACATTGGGAATTCTTGATGTTCTAACCATCAACTTGAAAGGGCATGATTGGAATAGCTATCCCTTACATGAAGAGACAGGATATACTGGCGAGGTACCCGACCAGTGTTTCCCTGATAGTATCAAATCCCCACAGAAACACAAACAGCATGTCATACAGGCCGTATTAACGGGTAGCATATCCCCACAGAACCAAAAGCAGTATATCATACAGGTAGACTTTAGGGGTAACAAATCCCCACAGCATATCATACAGGTAGTATTAACGGGTAACAAATCCCCACAGCATATCATACAGGCCGTATTAACGGGTAACAAATCCCCACAGTATATCATACAGGTTGTATTAACGGGTAACAAATCCCCACAGCATATCATACAGGTTGTATTAACGGGTAACAAATCCCCACAGCATATCATACAGGTAGTATTAACGGGTAACAAATCCCCACAGCATATCATACAGGCCGTATTAACGGGTAACAAATCCCAACACAAGCACAAGCAGCATGTCACACAGGCCGTATGAACGGGTAACAAATCCCCACAGCATATCATACAGGCCGTATTAACGGGTAGCAAATCCTCACAGAAACACAAGCAACATATCATACAGGCCGTATTATGGGTAGCAAATCCTCACAGAAACACAAGCAGCATGTCATACAGGCTGTATCAACGGGTAGCAAATCCCCACAGAAACACAAGCAACATATCATACAGGCCGTATTAACGGGTAGCAAATCCCCACAGAAACACAAGCAGCGTGTCATACAGGCCGTATCAACGGGTAGCAAATCCTCACAGAAACACAAGCAACATATCATACAGGCCGTATTAACGGGTAGCAAATCCCCACAGAAACACAAGCAGCATGTCATACAGGCCGTATTAACGGGTAGCAAATCCTCACAGAAACACAAGCAACATATCATACAGGCCGTATTAACGGGTAGCAAATCCCCACAGAAACACAAGCAGCATATCATACAGGCCGTATCAACGGGTAGCAAATCCTCACAGAAACACGATCAGCATATCATACAGGCCGTATCAACGGGTAGCAAATCCTCACAGATACAGAGGCAGCTTCTAGCGTAAAACATCAGACACTACAGATTCTACAGTCCTATCTTGTCCTGTATAAAAGTCACCTGTTCCACACCACAAACAACACCGAGATACTAGATACATACCTATGTAATCGTCCCTATTGCCATTCCCTGACAGAGTTGGTCAGGAAGGATTAAATATTTTGTTCCATATGATATCAGAGCTGTGGAAATCCGCAAAATATTTCAAAATTTAAGAATCCCTTTTGATAAGGATGCAGATTTTCCTGGCACCCGAGCATAATTGTCAATGTGATAGACACAAGGAAATGAAATGGTACAAATATCCAGTCTTACAATGGCTTCTAAAAAGGCTTCTTATATCCCCAGCCAAACCTTAGCATTTAGAAACCTTTTGACATTTCTGTCATTGGTAAATATTAAAGAACTTGTTTTCAAACTATATAATTTTACAAAAGTTAAAGAGAGAGGACAATCAATGTTAAACAATAGTTTTCATGAATTTCCATTCCAGAACATGTCCACATATCTCCATAGAAACCCATCAAAGTTTATTTTACCGTGTGCTTCCAGGAAGGACATGCTCAGCGAGAGTTCACACCCACGTGACCCCTCCATGAATCAAAGACAAATCCAAATATAGCAAGAAAGAATTATTCTTAGTGCTTTTTTTCTGAATATCATCAAAAATCATTTAAACCATGATGTCAATTAATGAATTCCTCAGTTTCAAGTTTAGGAAAGGTATTCCCCACATAAACTTCTATTCTACTTCACATGATTTTTAACCTCGTTTAAAATTGGTTGATTACCGTGCCATTATACATGTTATCCAATCTGAATGCTAGACTCTGAGCATAGATTAAATAATAATTATCTTTACAAAGTGTTCTTTACTTTAGATAGGGCTTAAATCATGACACCAAGTGTGTATTTCCAACTGGTATTTCATCAGGAATTCTCCAAAAATTCAATTGCATGGAATGGAAGGAATAACCTAAATGCTTATATGATTTTTACATATCATATTAAGATTTGTTGGTTGGTGTTAACATGCTTTCATCATTTTGTTTGAATTGACGGCCGGCCATTGGATGTAACTTTTCCTCTGAAGCCCCTCATTGTTCAGGTACTGGATGCGGATGTCCAGATGAGTCTGGTATTCGGATATGGCCATTCATGGACTCCGAGGTACTTGCGATTGGAGTTATCGTATTTCAGATCATTGTGGGGAACGGCCACAGAAAGGACACAGGGATATCGTCTTCTGCTGCAGAATATCTTGGGATAAAATGTGTTTGTACACACAATCTGGTATATTTATGAGAAAAATCCTCCTTGACATTTACGATTATCAATTCAAGTAAAGGAAGCTGATGTGTTATTCCCCGAAGAGAAAATAAGCTGTGAAAACTCTAAACACGCGGTGGCTTAAGTTAGTCGAGAAATGGCTCCAAATCTCGTTAGGCCCGAACAGGCAATGATGTCACAAGATTTAGAAATTTGAGGGATATATTTTGCATTTATTGTATATTTTGAGTAATCAAATATTTTCAATATTTGAGGATAACTGCATAATACGTTTTTCCCACGAGTGACCACGAAACACTGCAGTAAGTTGTTGGGGATCAAAAGGTTAAAAAGAGTTCAGTAGTCGCGAATGCATTTACACATATTATATTAAACGCAAAGCATTTGCAATAGCGGTAACAAAGCTTTGGAAGCACTAAAATGCCTCAGAATCTCGTAAGAACCTAAATCTGAATTTCATGTATGGCCAAAAAATCTCTAAATCTAATCTACTTTCTAAATCTAACCTACTTTCTAAATCTAACCTACTTTCTAAATCTAACCTACTTTCTAAATCCAAACTACTTTCTAAATCTAACCTACTTTCTAAATCTAAACTACTTTCTAAATCTAACCTACTTTCTAAATCTAAACTACTTTCTAAATCTAACCTACTTTCTAAATCTAAACTACTTTCTAAATCTAAACTACTTTCTAAATCTAACCTACTTTCTAAATCTAAACTACTTTCTAAATCTAACCTACTTTCTAAATCTAAACTACTTTCTAAATCTAAACTACTTTCTAAATCTAACCTACTTTCTAAATCTAAACTACTTTCTAAATCTAAACTACTTTCTAAATCTAACCTACTTTCTAAATCTAACCTACTTTCTAAATCTAAACTACTTTCTAAATCTAACCTACTTTCTAAATCTAACCTACTTTCTAAATCTAACCTACTTTCTAAATCTAAACTACTTTCTGCAGATTTATCTACCAGTTATCTGCCAAGACCCTAAGTTCCTGCGTCAGTTAGTTCGGTTTAAAAAAATCTAAATACCGACAATATATATTGGACTTTTTTATAATTTCATCAAACATTATTGGCATAGTGTAATTTTTTATTAATATATCTGACCAGCAGTTGCAAGATATCATAATTCTGGCATTGATAAAATCTTAGAGCGGTTCCCAAGGACAGGTTTGTGTTGAATGATCCTGTAATTAGGTACAGCGATTTCTTGTTAGCTGATTAATTCCAGAAGATTAACTGAGCTTATATCCCTTATTATTGTTCATCTGCATGAAGGCGTTATCCGAATGTTGGTCCTGATATTCACCTTGATTTCTGGTACATGTAGCTCGTCTTAAAGCTCACAGGAGCTTACTTTCTCCAGATCAGTGAACACCAGCTGAGACCCAGAAAGAACCGTCTTCAGATAACAAACAAATATGCTTCTTGAGAGCATTAAGCTTTTATCTTAGATTTGCCGCATTTTAATACACCTCCGTGCTATTATCTCCTTAAGAGAAAATGCCATACTTTGAAAGGGAAGGTTTTGGTATGGAATTAGCGTGGGAGATTATAAAAGTTGAATTGGGCATAACGGCGAATGCATTCGCATATATTGTGTTCTTTTGTGATACTGGTAGCCAAAAGGTGAAAGTAGTTTTAACTTGGCGGTCAGATGTTGGTCGAAGTATGTCTCAAATTAAGGACAAATAGCACGTCAGCAGGAATTTGAAATAATATAATGACCATCGTGCAAAGTAAGGCAATCAGTTATGGTAAACTTGGAATGTATTTAGATTTTACAAGGGAAGCTGGGGTAGGAAGTAATTGGTTTCCATCTTTTAGAGTACGTATTTATCAAAGATGGAGATATAGAAGCAGTGTATATGCCACTGCACAGTCCTTCACCCTCCACGTGCTAAAGCATCATCCCTCTTATTTTGGGGCCAAATCTAAATTCTAAATATCTACAAATGTAAGATTACATATAAATTAATTTTCAATATGATTTTAATGATTTCATTTCTATTATTTCTACGAAATCATTTCATGATTTTAATGATTTCCTATGACTATTTTGACACTTTTTCGTGAAAACTCGACTATATAATTCTAAATCCGTCCCCGGATTACAAACAAAACTACTTCCAAAAGCATCAAGCATTTAATTGACACCGTTTCGTCAGCATCGTTTTCAAGATTTCCTTTAGAAATATGTTTCCATATCTGCTTTATGTGATCAAATGTCCTTCTTATTCTTCACTGATGCTATTTACGTTTATTATAATAAAATACGAAAGATCCCAAATATAATTTGCTGTAATTGTAGCTGAGCCTTGAGATCATTTACTGTAATTGTAGCTAAGCTTTGAGATACATTACTGTAATTGTAGCTGAACCTTGGGATACTTTGCTGTAATTGTAGCTGAGCCTTGAGATCATTTACTGTAATTGAAGCTGAACCTTGAGATACTTTATTGTAAATGTAGCTGTATCCTGCCTTGAGATAATCTGCTGTAATTGTAGCTGAATCTTGAGATACTTCATTGTAATTGCAGCTGAGCCTTAAGATATTTTACTGTAATTGCAGCTGAACCTTGAGATACTTTACTCTAATTGTAGCTGAACTTTGACATACTTTGTGATTATTTGTAAAAAGTACAGGATCCATTCTGCAGTGGCATAAACTTAATATAACTTTATGAAAAGAATAAAACATAAAAATCATTTTTCCTGACTGTTTTAAGAATTGCATTTGGCATCAAAACCAAACTAGAAGATAAAGTCTTTGGCCATAACGGACAGAAAGATATATTCACATTCCCTTAAATTGTTTAAGGTTTTATGATTAAGGACAATTATTCTTGTCTCCAAAACCTTCAAGATGTATCACAAGTCACTCAGTGTGTCATGAGAAGCCGAGAATCTGTCTTTGAGCTATCAGATATACCAAGGTAATTTATTGGGTCAAACAAACACGTACATGCTGCTCTAGTAAAACGTTTTATTCAGAACAAGAATTAAGATTTACATTTGATCATTAACATTTTATCGAAATTTGATTTGAAATAAATCTATACAATCTTAATCGGATTCATAATTTAAAATATTCCAGCCAAAGCAAATTGCATTCAATTAAAAGCGAGATTCAGAACACATGTGTGATTAAAAAAAAGTTCTCGATATTTACAAGAGGAATTGATACAAGCATGAAACAAGAAGGCTTTTTACTCAATATCACAAAACAAGAATACAATAGCATCTATGCTTATTCCCAATGCTTAAACGCTATATTCGTTAATCGGGTAATATTTTACTAGTTATACAAATGTTATTGTGTGTGTTTCATCCAAGGCGATGATGCAACATTTTTGTGGAATATCACACAACACCAAAATAATACATCATTTGGTTGATGTCTGCTGGCTTGTTTTGAATGTTGGTAAATGAATGATATTACACTAACTAATGACAGTTTGGCCCCAGCTAAAGGAAATATTATATATTATGTTTCCTGGGATACATATAGTTCTTACATCATTTGCCAAACAACACGCACCTTTACTGTATTTACTCTAATTTCTGAGTATTGAGTAATCGATTTTGAAGGCCATTCTTCAAATGTCACGTACATTTTTCAAAAGCTAATTTTGACGAAGAAATTCAAACCAAAAAAAGAAAATGTTTTATCTAAGGAGAGCGAAGAATCAGCCATAGAATTTAAATGGGACTTGGTGCCTGGAGCGACAGTTACCCAAATTACCCAGGTAAATGATATTGAATGATAACCTCCATCTCAGACGATTAATCCTAACGGTTACACTGATAGGTTTCTAGGTCCCCAATATCCATTAAGGTCTGAACGTGAAGACCTTTCTATTCATAAATATTTTCTTTGGGGAGAGACGTTTCCTTTTACATGTCCTATTTTGTTTCGACTCAAAGGCCAACCATCAGGTACATTACATCACAAGAGGCAGAATGTCATGAAGAGTCTGCAGAGTAATCCAATAAGAGATGGTGCATCATGACAGGGTTGACCTTTGACCTCAATAGAAGCCAAGCCCAGGGCAGATCACACATCTTGCTGTAGCCTGACTTGCAACCTTGATTGGCCTTTTGGTATTTGGGGACACCTTTCAAGAGCCAATATACATGTTTTGGCAGCCAATAAGTAAACCCCTGCAAGTGTACGGAGGCAAGACGTGCGACTGCCTACAATCTGTAAGCATATGGCCTCGTTTTGGTGCGCTTATGATCGGAGCCCAGGCTAGTAGGGTCACATCCTTACAGATGGGGAACCAGTGTGTCCTGTATGTTCTTGTTATGAAGCTAATAGTTTCCAAAGGTATTTTATCTGTTCTTTTGCACCATGTCAAATAGGCACGTGACACAGTGCCCCCTCTTCTGGATCCAAACACACGAAATAATAGGTCACGTGATTACTACTGTATCAGTGCTGATCGTCAAAGATGTATTCAGACAACTCACAATCCGATATTATATATTCCATCTAAATCGTCTTCTGTATGACATAAATAATAAAAAATGATAAAAAAATAAATCCAATGTTTATCAAATAGTGTACATTTACCATTTATAAGTCACTTTTCCAATAACATAGATATATGCATTTCGACTGAAGAGGAAGGTACCACGCACTTATATGGAAATCCAGGGCACATTTAATTTTTGGCGATAGTTTCCTCGATCCAGGGTACGAAGGAAGCCACCCTAGTGTAGATGCCTGGGAATCCAGGGCGAGCACATCCGTATCCGGTAGACACTACCCCGGTCAGCAGCCACTGGTCTCCGTTAAAACACACCATGGGCCCCCCGGAGTCATACTGAAATAAACAGAAACATTATTCATAAAGTTCATGCATAAAGTGGACTTATTTTTAAGCATTATTCTCCAAGCAGTCAGCCCCTGGCGAAGCAATTTATTTGGTTACGAATGAACGTGACCATATGTTATCAAGAATGACCATTGGGAGACCATTTTGTGCCATGCACATGGTTTGACCAAATTTTGCAACGCAACTGCTCTGCGTGACCAAATATTACCATATTTGATCACGTTTATCAGTGACCAAATAGATGTTTGTCTCCAACTGCATAGTAAGTGCTTTATTAAGAAACATGGAACATTGTGGCAAGAATGTGATAGTTAAGATAGATGTTGTTGACAGAAATTTTGCATAACTTTCAACTGGTATATGGCCTTCCGCTTGAACCCTATTAAAGGGAAATGCGCAAAGAACGTGTGTAGATTCGTAGTACATTAGGAAAAGCCTTGCAGGCGATTGAGTGCAAAACAATCTCATAAAATGGTTCTGGTCAGGTGATCACTTATGAAGTGATGTTTAGTATTTGAATTCAAACTAGGTAACACGCAACTCTTTTCCGTGCAGTTACAAATTACATATGCGACTTGTATCGTGCCACGCTGTTTTGGGCAGTTCAATATCATTAAACTTCAATGATATATTTAATATCACTTCGTAAATGTCTCTGAACGTATATCTAACAGGCCATATACTAACTCAATTAGCAGCCTTAACATTTAAAGTCAGAATTTTGCTGTAATGATTAAATATATAAACAAACAGAACTGTTATGCTATATGATATTAAATATCATGTGACTTTCACTGTGAGAAGGATCATGTTGTTTTCGAAGCCTAAAGCAGAATGACATGCGCATGAACTCCTTAATGCACTACCGATATATATATATATATATATATATATATATATATATATATATATATATATATATATATATATATATATGCTGAATGCAGTAAACAGAGAGCACCATAACATTAGGCATAATGAACGCAAACGGTTATCTTACATTGCAAAGGCTGGCTCTTCTTCTGAATTAAGCACAGTCATTATATAAGCCACTTTGGGTGTGGCACGCTCATTACCACTGTTAACTATTAGTTATCTTCGAGATGAAGGGCAATAAAAAAGCTAAACTGTACTATACATCTTCATAATATCATATAGATATGAGTGAGTATAATTTGATAGAATAATTTCAACTGCTTATTGATAGATTTCTCCTATTATCTCTCGAATAGAGAAAGTGTTAGAATTCATGAGATAGTCATCTGTATTTACCTGTGAAATACACCGTAACAATATGCATAACGATATGTGTATATAGCAAGGCACACATGGAGTGCAATAAGGAAAGCATTTGGATGTGTTTGTGCTAGTTGTATGTGGAATGTATCTCAACTATTTCAATTAATAAAACAATGGCATATGTTACATTGGATAAATACTTACACGTGTTGGCCTTGGCAAAACAGACACGTAAATAACAGCAACACGATTTATCATTTTATTGCAAACTGATTTCAATTATTGATTAAAGGTATATGAATTACATAATTTGAATGTATAACATGGACAACAGGGGGAGCTCAATGTAAACAGTAATGTCTCACAGACGCTGGAGTTGCTTGCTTGGCTTTTCACATAATTCAATTATTATAAATTCTGAATAGGCATATCTACACATTCCCAATAAAAGATAAAAAGGTTCTAGATTACTGAATGTCCAAGATAGGTTACACATACTCAGAGTGGTTGATGAACTAATTCCTGTTTACTTTTCATGGGCATTTAAGCACACGGTCATCGACAATTGAGCTAATCAATAAATAAAGAGTGGAAGAAAGTATAATTAGCAACTTGTTTTCCATTCTGATGCCATTCGCAATGTTCCGCCCAAATCACACCTCCATATTATTCCCCAGTGTGTTTTCAAAAGTGTATTTTCCCAAGTTTTTTTTCACTCGTGTGTTTTCCTCAGTTTGTTTTCCTCAGTTTGTTTTCCCCAGTTTGTTTTCCCCAGTTTGTTTTCCCCAGTTTGTTTTCCCCAGTTTGTTTTCCCCAGTTTGTTTTCCCCAGTTTGTTTTCCCCAGTTTGTTTTCCCCAGTTTGTTTTCCCCAGTTTGTTTTGTCCAGTCTGTTTGATCACCAATTTTCTTCCCCAGGTGCACAGTATCTTTATCTATCTTTCTGTTTGAGGATAATTCATTTAATAGGAAATTATATGATGCTTCATTGACACTAATTTGTAGTTAATAAAGCCGTTCCAAACAGTCATTCAGTGCAAAGATATAAAACATAAACAATTAATTAGCTGACAACAATGTATCTTCTTGGATACCATAACGTCTTGTTATTTGGATAGGGAAACTGTTAAAACTGCCTTGACTGAGCTTCACCCCCTCCCGCACAGAGGGGTATGGACCCCCAGAGGTTCATAAGGGATAGAAACATTTAAAAAAGTGTCCCATTCATACAGGTATCAGACAGAAAATTCTTATCATATAATGTTTCGAACCTTTCTCAAACAAAAGTATTTTGTCATTAAGCAAGTATTACTGTTTAGATATTACCTAATTATTCATATGAAGGGAAGACTAACTTTTCGTATTTGTTACTCATGTGTCAAAAACTGGCTCCCAAAATGCATTGGCCAGACTGTACATATTTGTGACAGGCGAAATAAAATGTTTTTCATGGTCACCTTTTATCCTCTCAATGTAACTTGAAGCAAAAATATTAAAATAATTGAACCCTTTAAACTTTGTTTTCTCTAAAACTGAATGAGGCATTTTCCTTTACCCTACCTCTTTGTGATAACCCAGTTTTTGCATTCATCCAAGCTATCGTGTTATCTGTGTCTATATGATATCTAAGTCAGTTCGTGCACCTCATCAAAATTCCAAAACAGAACATGAACTAGATTAATCATATTACAGAGGATTGATTATTCTCTCCTGCACATTAACAAATTTTTACGAGACTTCATCATATAAAGACTGCCTTTTGATCACCTGTATGGCTCATCGATTCGATTGATTGGGGATAATTATGATCTATCACTGGTATTGTGTATCAACCTACATGGAGTTTGGCATACACAGTTTGCAGCGCAGGTGAATGTGAGGCCGGCAGATAATCTAACAACGCTGTCATTGATGAGAGCTAATGCTGACCCCTCATTGTTAAATGCTTTATCATAATCGGGTTATATGCTGGAAAACGTAGGTAGAAAATCAAAGCTGAAAATCTAAACCTTGCATCAGGCGGTAAGGCTTTACTTCATGCACTGATATTCCATCTTTGTCCTTTTATACAAATACGCCAAATGTTACTTCAAATCCGTGCTTAAGGTTTCTTATTTCAGTTGATATCTATGCTTAAGGTTTCTTATTTCAGTTGATATCTATGTTTAAGGTTTCTTATTTCAGTTGATACCTATGTTTAATGTACCTTTAAGTTATTACAGTTGATATATGTTTAAGGTGCCTTATTACAGTTGATATCTGTTTAAGGTGCCTTATTTCAGTTGATATCTGTGTTCAATGTACCTTTAAGTTATAACAGTTTATATCTGTGTTTAAGGTGCCTTATTACAGTTGATATCTGTGTTTAAGGTGCCTTATTACAGTTGATATCTGTGTTTAATGTACCTTTAAGTTATTACAGTTGATATCTGTGTTTAAGGTGCCTTATTACAGTTGATATCTGTGTTCAATGTACCTTTAAGTTATTACAGTTGATATCTGTGTTTAAGGTGCCTTATTACAGTTGATATCTGTGTTTAATGTACCTTTAAGTTATTACAGTTGATATCTGTGTTAAAGGTGCCTTATTTCAGTTGATATCTGTGTTTAAGAAGGCTAATTTCAGTTGATATATGTTTAAGGTGCCTTATTTCAGTTAATATATCTTTAAGATGGCTTATTTCAGTTGATATCTGTTTAAGGTGCCTAATTTCAGTTGATATCTGTTTAAGATGGCTTATTTCAGTTAATATCTGTTTAAGATGGCTTATTTCAATTGATATCTGTGTTTAAGGTGCCTTATTTAAGTTGATATCTATTATTCACCATAAAACAGAGAAATGCCACCAGCATGGAATATGATAGGTGACTGATAGTAAGGTATCGTGGGATTTTGACCAGTAAAACAAGCCACTTCTGGCTGAGCACAGAGAGTAAATATTAAAGCCGATGGTTAAAAAGGGGGAAATGGTGTTTTTACGTCCCTTTCAGCAATAATGGCGATATCAGGTTGGCTTTCGAACCATTTAGTGTAAAAGTATCACTGTCAGCATTTTAAAGTTTGTGTTGTCTTAAAGATTAGGGGTACTTGGAACTTTATATGGTGATATTTTACAGGGTATGTAATATGTACCTGGCATGCTATAGTGATATTCTACAGAGTGTGTCACATGTACCTGGCATGCTATAGTGATATTCTACAGAGTGTGTCACATGTACCTGGCATGCTATAGTGATGTACCTGGCATGCTATAGTGATATTCTACAGAGTATGTCACATGTACCTGGCATGCTATAGTGATATTCTACAGAGTGTGTCACATGTACCTGGCATGCTATAGTGATGTTCTACAGAGTGTGTCACATGTACCTGGCATGCTATAGTGATGTTCTACAGAGTGTGCCACATGTACCTGGCATGCTATAGTGATATTCTACAGAGGGTGTCATATGTACCTGGCATGCTATAGTGATATTCTACAGAGTGTGTCACATGTACCTGGCATGCTATAGTGATGTTCTACAGAGTATGTCACATGTATCTTGCATACTATAGTGATATTCTACAGGGTATGTCATATGTACCTGGCATGCTATAGTGATATTCTACAGAGTATGTCACATGTACCTGGCATGCTATAGTGATATTCTACAGAGTGTTTCACATCTACCTGGCATGCTATAGTGATGTTGTACAGAGTGTGTCATATGTACCTGGCAGGCTATAGTGATATTCTACAGAGTGTGTCACATGTACCTGACATGCTATAGTGATATTCTACAGGGTATGTCAGATGTACCTGGCATGCTATAGTGATGTTCTACAGAGTGTGTCACATGTACCTGGCATGCTATAGTGATATTCTACAGAGTGTGTCATATGTACCTGGCATGCTATAGTGATATTCTACAGAGTGTGTCACATGTACCTGGCATGCTATAGTGATTTTCTACAGAGTGTTTCACATCTACCTGGCATGCTATAGCGATATTCTGCAGAGTGTGTCATATGTACCTGGCATGCTATAGTGATATTCTACAGAGTGTGTCACATGTACCTGGCATGCTATTGTGATGTTCTACAGAGTGTGTCACATGTACCTGGCATGCTAACGCGATATTCTACAGAGTGTGTCACATGTACCTGGCATGCTATAGTGACATTCTACAGAGTGTGTCACATGTACCTGGCATGCTATAGTGATATTCTACAGAGTGTGTCACATCTACCTGGCATGCTATAGCGATATTCTGCAGAGTGTGTCATATGTACCTGGCATGCTATAGTGATATTCTACAGAGTGTGTCACATGTACCTGGCATGCTATTGTGATGTTCTACAGAGTGTGTCACATGTACCTGGCATGCTAACGCGATATTCTACAGAGTGTGTCACATGTACCTGGCATGCTATAGTGACATTCTACAGAGTGTGTCACATGTACCTGGCATGCTATAGTGATATTCTACAGAGTGTGTCACATGTACCTGGCATGCTATAGTGATATTCTACAGAGTGTGTCACATGTACCTGGCATGCTATAGTGATATTCTACAGAGTGTGTCACATGTACCTGGCATGCTATAGTGATATTCTACAGAGTATGTCACATGTACCTGGCATGCTATAGTGATATTCTACAGAGTATGTCACATGTACCTGGCATGCTATAGTGATATTCTACAGAGTGTGTCACATGTACCTGGCATGCTATAGTATTATTCTACAGAGTATGTCATATGTACCTGGCATGCGTCGCGTCCTCCGGCTTCCAGCCCGGCACACATCATGTCTTTTCCGATGGTGAGCCGCACCATGTTGGCAATCTTGGCATACAGCCGGTTACATAAGTTGTTGCTGATCACCGGAACCTGAACGTGCCTCACGATGTTTGATACATTCCCAGCTGCAATTAGGATATACGGCACAGATATAATGGTTGATATTTACATCTAAAATGATTTTTTTCCTGCAAATATTTAGTATATAGATATAATGAAACAATAAATTGATGTCATGAAACAATGAGAAAAGTAACACAATGAAACAAAGAGAAAAACAACATCAATGACCGAACACTTCATAACGTGTTATTTTCCATAAGCGAATATACTTGACTTCAGATCATTTGTGATATCTAAACCCAAAATGGCCAAATGTTGGTTGAATATTGCACCAGAATCTCTCAAGGTCCTAAAACATTATATCCTCGAACCAACTCATTGAACTGCACTGGCATAACTGATCTAATGGAGCTAATAAAAATCATGATTACTAATGTCTTGCTTAATAAAGACTGACATCAAAAACAAGATATTACACTGGGAATCTGTTTCACTAATATCGCAGAATTACCAATTGATGATTTTGCCTCCTGTTTGGATGAGCTTGAGAGATAATCTCATTATCAGTTAATTATTAGGTTTGGCCTAACCATTATTGTTTTATTATTTGTAACTTTTGGCAAAATATTTATGATTACATTTTGACGTGTGCTCGGAAAATACCGACGGGACACTTATGAAGAGCTTAAGAAATGATTATGTCGACAGTAAGAACAAAAACGGAATTAATATCTTATTTATCCTGAGCGGATGAGCAAATAATTTGTTTCCAATTCCAGTAAGTAAATACAAAAGCGTATTTAGTGAATGAAAAGAGATATGAAATGTTAAATTGCAATTAATAAGTCTAAAAAATATAAATGGGAAAACATAAACATTTTTTTCATGTTTGGTGCATTCGAGGATTGTTGTGATTAATTTGTCTCAATAGTTTAACTTGCCAAACAAAACATTTTCGAATGAACCTTATTTCTAACATCAGCACAAAGCGACGTATTCGTTGGTTAAAAATAGAACTCAGTTGGATTGAGTTGATATATAACCTGTTAGTCAACGACATCGAAGCAAATGATATATTATTGCATGCAGCAAATGATGTATTGACGTAGATACATGTCCAATAGTTCCGGGATGATTTATCAAAATTTGACCATTTAGCGATTAGCTACAATATCAAACAGGAAAATATACAAAGTTTTGGGTTGCATCAAACATTACATATGTATTACATTAAGATATATAAAATATAATGGAGAATTGTCTGGTTTTTGCTTAATAAATAAGACAAATGACCTTAACAACTGTGTTGAATTTTGTTTTTTTGTATTGTTTGTGACCATAACGTTAAAATGGCTGGACACTCATTGATCAGTGATAATTTTAATTATTTAGCCAGTTTTTCAGGTCGAATACAATAAATGTGGTAAAAATAATGTATCCAATATTGGAACTAATTCCAGATCGGTACAAGACAATCGGAACCGGAACTGTACAACCTTCTTGAATCTTATCATTAAAACACACAATAAAAGCGAACATTTGAGCTATGTGCACGAGGGTGATATGTACCTTCCATAGTGTGGCCCCAGCCGGCCGTGACGCAGATGTCTCCTGGCGGGAAATAGTCCTCCGAGTCAGGAAGGCAAGCCACGTTCACGTGCTCCGTCAACGAGACCGGATGTGAAAGCTTCACCAGCGCAATGTCAAGGTTAATCGTCTTTGGTGCTGCAATGTTAAATTTAAATGATTTATAATAGATGGTGTCAGTAATGTACTAACAGGGTGAGCCCTGGCAAATTATTGTCCAATTTACTTTTTATCAATAACTGAAATTAAGAATATCTTTAAAGAAGTATTCTGCCTACGATTATCTGCTATATGATTTATTCTTATTGTTTTTGCAATGACCACCAAAACTATCATTTTCACTATCGTGTCACTATGTTACATGAAGTGTGAATCTATTATTTGACAATTGGTATAGAATGTTTGACATATGACGTTTATCTGGATACAATTGTTTTCCAGAACCACAATGTGTATAAATCCAGAAGATTGGACTCAAATGCCAAATTATATGTAACAAAACTATAACAATACGGAATCAACACCTTGGAAAGTGCGTTATGTTATGCTGGAAGCACGCTTGCAGCACATAGATATCAGTAAATAGTGTTTGCTAAGATATTGTGCATGTTGTGTACAAGAGGGAACATCAGAAATCTTTCTTTGTCATCAATATTGTCTGTATCCCATTCCATCCCAAGTGAGCTTTATTCCCTCATATATCTTTTTCCAAAATATATTGCGTTTAATTTATACATTATATTTATTTATATTTATTTAAAAAATGCGAAATGCAAAAAGTGTTGTATCTTTTCTCTACCTTGATATTTGCCGAACTCCCGGGAAGGGTCTGACAAAGAAACAAGTGGTTTGAAAATCATGATGGATTGCTTCACTAAGAGAACAAATTTCCCTCAATTATCGCCCACTAGCAAAACCAATCCAGGTCCAGAAAGCAATTTGGTAGCCATCATCAAATGAACATGGAGAAAAATGCAGGGATCTAACGTATCTATCCCAAGACACGTTTACTTTACAACGGCTCTGAAGCAAAGCTCCACTCAAGCGCCCATTCAAGTTGGTATACAGCATTTTATAGTTGTCATATGACACTTGTGATCATAACACCCATCACATTCTAGATTTTAAGTTATGGCGGAAAGCTAAAACTATAATGCAGTAGATTTACTATGCCATATTTTTACTTGATTTGAAATATTATTGGTTGAAAGGATATAAGATTTGTATTATGATTATAGAATATTAGGTTTTGGATATAGTGTTTATGAGGATAAATCCTGACAGAAAGGGTTAGCCATTAGATTTATAAAATAAAGATTGTCATAGCTTAGTCTAATGTCAAGTGCACAAGGGGCGTCTCATTCCCTACCCTCAGATCATCCACCAATATACATTTCTCATTGACATGGCATGAGTTTATAGAAGAACAAATATTGTTAACTCATCTGATATAAGTTTTATTATACAATCCCATGTTAGAAGTTCTACTTTTTAAGAAGATATACCAAATTGTTTAAAAATCCCAAAAGGTAGCTTTATTTAATCTAATAGGTTGAGGATTCTATGGCTCGTGACGGGTAATCTACTTCTGTAAGGCTAGTGATATCCTAAGGTTCAGTATTTATGGTATGAATCTTTAACTTCCTTATAGTTGCACACTTGGTTATATTCTTATAATACTTCCTTCTTATCATTACCAGGGATATCTTTTTGTATTATTTCATCAATCTGAAACATGTCTGTACGTTTGGAAATTCCAAACAATGCGTGTTCTTAGTGTCCATTTGCGTTGTTTTAACAGTTTCCATATTCTTAAAGATAAACATAAATATTAATTTAAAAATAAAACATGAACATGGTTTTATCGACCATCTGTACTTACGATTTCTATCTGGATGAAATATAATTTTAATAGGCTTGACGTCTACGTGAGTGCCTTGGTCTTGAAACATTCTATGTTCCCCCACCCTCATCATCCACGCATCTGGGTCATCAGTTAAGAAATCTGCCCACACAGATCTGGAAGGAAAAGCAAACAAATTGAGGAAAACATTGATCTACTCTACACATGTAAGATCTTCAAAAGAAAGCTGGTCTGATATGTGTCTGATATTGAACTTCAAGTTGAATTTGTCCTGATGTGCCTTGAACTACAACCAATATAATACTGTCCAAGACAATAACACATATTGTCCAAGACAATAACACATTGAAATTATGTGCCTTGATAGCTTAAACGTATTAAAGGCTCTTTCGGACATGGCAATCTTAGACAAGATATATGGTAAACAAATTACTGGAAGGAAACACATTAAATAATTATCAATGTTAAATTATCGAAGACAAATGTTCATGAACAAAACAATGTGCTACATAACGATTTCATGACTTATTTAGAGAACTGGCATACTCCGTCATGTATGATAACGTGTTCGAATTGAACAATAAATCATACCTATGCCTAAAATTTTATGTGGAATAAAATGCATTTAATTTATTGATAATTTTAGTTTGAATCAATAAAAATTAGACCATGACGTATTTTTCATTAAAAAACGTTTGGAGAGACCGGACTCCAGTCATTGGCTGGTCAGATAGATGCACAATAAAACAAATAATTATGTTCATTCTTTTTGTTTTTGTTTTCTTTTTGTGTATAAAAACCCCACTTGTACTCACTCAAAGCAGTGCGCCGCGGTGAGTACCCACTGCGGGTGTATAAGCGTGCCTCCACACAGGTGCTCATGCGCCGAGTCGTTCTTGGAGAGTTGCATTGTCACCAGCCAGGGCCACTCTCCATACTTAGATAACTGGCCGCCAACTATCCGCTTCCTCGCCTGGTGCCACATGATATGCTCATCCTGGTATCGACTTCTCCCACAATGCTCTGGGATCGGTTTTTCTATTTAATAAAACCAGTGATTTCATCAGTTAATGCCTCAGTCACATTTGCACGGGGCGCCGGCCGGGAAGTAACAATCGGCCGATTTCCCAGTCTGCCGGGCGCCGGGGAGTTTATAGGCAACAATCTGAAAGATGCCGTAGCTATGAAGCTCTGGAGGTATCATTCGTGCCTCGCACTTCGCTTTTTAAGTTTCGCTATATTCGTACTTCTACTTCGCCATATTCGCATTTCTACTTCGCTGTATTCGCATTTCCACTTTGCTTTATCGCTCTTCTACTTCGCTATTTTCGCATTTCTACTTTGTTATTTTCGGCCTTCGTCTTCTAATCTTCTCCCTTCGCCTTTAGTAAACTTTATATACTACAGTAAGCTGCTCACTGATTGGCTACTTGAATATGAAGTGCGAAGATAAGAAAGGCGAAGGTAGCGAAGTAGAAGGGCGAAGATAGCGAAGTAGAAGCGCTAAGTTAGAGGCGATGTACGAAGCACGAATGATACCTCCAGAGCTTCATACGTAGCTGTGGTCACATTATTAAAGGGCACTGCACGGCATGTACAAGACTGAATGACACAGACGTCTGTAGGATATCTTAAAGACGTCTAGATCATTGACAGACGTCTGTAGGATATCCTAAAGACGTTTATGATGTATCGCAGGGAGCCCGTGGGATCATCTGACGATGGTCTGTGAACACATGAAATAAAAATAATCCTATTTTCACCGCACGATGCCACCGGCAGCCCTACGATAATCTGCCGATGTCCCTGCTGGACACTGCCGGGACCCTGCCGGGACCCTGCCGTGTACTTTAAGATGACATTTGGTGATAAGGCATCGGTGAGACGCCGGCAACTTTTATGTTGCAGCTAAAAGTTCCCGATCGCCCGCCCAACGTCTTAAAGATGTCCAATTGTGGCCGATGATCTCCCAGTGCCCACACGGCAATCTGAACTGCCGGCCGATTGTGTAAAAAATACTCATCGGCCGGGCATCTTTGCTGAAATCGGCGCAAATGTGACTGAGGCATTAGGGAATGTAAATATATATTAAATAGTCAAACACATCATTAAGTGTGAAGCAATAGGCTCTACTCGATATAGAATCACATATTAAATGCTATTGCATGTTTTCCATCTTGTTTTTAGCTATGCTGTCTATGCCAGGGTAGCTTCTGTAGTGAATGGGGGATGTCATTCTGTCCATCAACTTTCATCTTCCCTTCTGAGACTATTGATCGGAATTCTTAGCAATTAGCAGGAAATATGTTGTATTTTCATGAGGCCAATTCTATCTATTTTCCATTAAGCTCAGATTTTTGTCCATTTCGTTATGATTTTTCAAAACTCTAAGAGCTATGTACTGAGTAGTCAGTGAGGCTGCCATTTTGAATAACATTATAAATATTAGCCAATGAGAATATCGAGATTGGGGACAAATTCAATATGTAACATGCATTTTGATAGGTCAAAATTATCATTTGCTTATGTCTGCCTGGGAAAGAATTTAAATGATCATTTCTGAAGCAATTTCCAGAAATGTTCACAAACATTTCAAAAAGGTAAGGAATCTGTATAGCTGTTAGGGCATTTGCCCATGTTTGTAAAATAAGTTGACCATGCTAATTTAGCTCACCCATAAAGAGTTTGGGTTTTGTATTTACCAATGTTTGCCTATGTTTTCTGACATCTTTCATATTTTGCGCCAAATCTACTCATCATGAACTATTATTCAACTGATAATTCAGCATTAATGTGATATTTTATGTGCCCTTCTTTGATAATACAGAGATTAAAAAAACGAAAAATAATGAATGTTAAAGCTTTCATGAAATTATAGAAGTCAAGTTTTCAGAGAAAAAATCAACGAAAATACACCTGCCATGATAAATATGTTTTGCTGAAAGTACCACATACTGAGCAACACTCTTGTGACTACTGTTGTGGTCCGTAAGGATGTACAAACAGGCCTCTGTAAGCCATTTCACTCCACTGTCAGAATCTGGAGGTACCCCATTGTTTATCAAGCAGGTGTTAACACCCAATCACTGGTTAGCCTAGCAAACTTTGTTGACAAAGTGTTCAATGGATTTAGGTTTTAGCCAAAACAAATTGTGGGGGTAATATGATGGATAATGACATTTGATCACAAAGTTTAGGGTATAAACCATGATATTATGTAAGGAAAAAGTGATTGATAATCTGATTTCACGAAAGCTTTAACAAGGAATGAGGAATTACTTCCGGTGGTCACAACTTGGCACGCAATTGATATCAGCTGCATCCGGGTCCTGTTCACAATGTCTTCGATTAGAAAAGTAGGTTTTAAGTCAGATATTTACCAGGAAATCACTTCAATTGCTTGAAATAATGTATCAACACATGGCTTCTTATCACCACGACAATTGGACTAAAGAAAGCGTCCATGCAGGAAATGACATGCTCCGTATTATCGCCCACATGGCAGATCTGGTATTTTCACAAATGCTGATTTTTTATATTTTGATCAGTAATATATGGAAACAAAACAAGCATTTAAATTATTCTAGTCCATGCAAAATCCATCTTTAGCGTATTAGCGTATTCTAATAAGCTTTTTAAGATTTGACATTTGTAAAATCTTAGAGTTTTAGAATAATTAATGTCAAAAATGTTAAGGTCATGAACGCTGATAAGGAAAGATTTATCAATCGCGGCAAACATTGTCACAACAAATGCTCGAAAATGTATAAATCACATCAACGTCGGTTCTCTAACTTTTTGTGCCTTGCATATTCTTCTCTGTACCTTATTTTTTATGTGTCTCCATGTAAAAGCGTTGTCAGCCATAATTTTGAGTTATTGATATACTAAGATTATAATAAAGTTATGATTATGACATTACTTGATGCGTCGTTATAAATACAATATAGGACAAAATTGCAACTTTTTATGTACGGAAACTTCTCAAGATAGTATATAAGGTTCAGAACAAATTGGTTTCGTTGCATTCAGTCGGTCCATTTATAACGCATCTGTCATCATATTTACCTCAGAAAGCTTTCATTATATCTTGGATAACAAAGCTCTGTTGTGGTCCAAAGAAAATGTCTGTCATATTAGCTCTTCTGAGTGTCTTGTAGAAGAATAAATCTGTGCCTGGGTGCGCACACAAAGACACGGGAGCAATGCTAATTTATTTGTTTTCATCCTGAGTAATAAAAGCTATATAAATGCAAGTCATAACAGTGACATAATGCCCTTACAGAATACCCACAGGCTGTTTATTTGATACCATCATGTCTCAAGAGACTGATCTATGTTTTGACTGAGTTTCATTCACCTGCCTCGCAAAGACAACGAAAACGCGTACAAGGGACGGAGACGGTCAAATGTATGACATAATAGTACATAAGTATACCCAAATTATACAAAACATGTCCGGTCTTGGGATATGCTTACCCTTTTTAATGTATACCATCTATAATGACCATAGCTTAACATTTTGATTATTTTAGGTGAGATAATGTTTCTCTAAACATTTTACCCAAATATTATAATATGGACATCAAAGCTTGCATAATGTTATTTAATTAGGTAAGTTTTCCATTACCTTTTTAAGATTTATTTTCAATTCTAGTAGTAGTGATAACAATTATGAATATATTATGGTGTGGGACAAATCGCAGTGATAAGCAGCAACTAGTAATGTTTTCGTCAGGGGACAAGTCTCGTGGTGTTTTTTAATTGAAAACAACTATGTAGGTTACCCAACAACTATGTAGGTTTTAAAATATTAGAATTGTGAGCGGTTTTAATGATAGCATGATTCATTTTAGATTGTTGAAAAAGATTTCATTTCTTATAACTTATTTTTGATTTTTGACACGCATTTCCTGAAGATAAATCAGCCACATTTTCAACCTGCTTTCAGCCATGGGAGCACAATTATTCAAGTATAGGAGTACCAATACAAGATAGTTGATACTAAGAATCCTCCAGACTGGCTGGGTAAATCAATCTAAATTTGATGGGTTCCCTTTTGTAATAAACACGTCACAATATGTTTCCCTATTGTACACAATATTCTAAAGCTCTAATTGTATTCTCAATACGAAATCAATACCTGGATACCTGTATAATATGTATAATAAATGTCACCATCTCGCATGTTGAAACACAGCATGCCAATCAGACCATTGTTACAACAAACCAAGGAATCTTTTCCTAGCCATATTTTCTTTTCATAAACAAAAAGAATAGAAGAAATATGAAATGTCTCCTGTTTTCAAAGACGACCAAACAGTGCACCTGCAGAACCTAAAGAAAGGTTGAAAAGATGTCCCAACAGATTGTTAAATGGATGCTGGACACAAGTGGAGCTTCAAAGGGAAACTAATTGCTTTGTGACGGTGGGATGACACGTGTAGACAGTATAGCAGGGATTGTTATAGATCTATGAAAATAAAGTGTGTCTAATCGTGAGAGACCTGAAGGCAAAATGTAAACAAGAAAAAGTGGTGCTCCACATGTAACACGGATGAGAAAAAATTAACAAACAAAACAAAAATTAAAATAAACAAAACAAAAATTAAAACAAACAAAACAAAAATTAAAATAAACCAAAAAAATAAACCAAAAAAGTACAACTTTATGCAAAGATATGCCTTTCCAGGTCTGATTGCGTATGTTGCTCTAATATCGCTCAGGTGCTACCGCAAATCATCGATGAGAATTTTTTGTTTCTCATTTCTGTTCTAATTGTCTGATTTACACCAAATTTGAATTAAACTTACTGAAAATTCCTTGTTCTTATGATCGGGAAGCATTTCCAAGCAATTTAAAGGGATAATTTTATGCAACGATGGACGAAGACGATGACATCGTTTTAAACGTTCTGCTTTGTTTACAACACGCAATTCTTTTTTGTTTTACTTCTTTTACATATGTCTTCATACACCGGGAAGCATGCGCGGATTGGAATCAATCGCATGCACACAACGAACGCTCCACAGTGGCGTCAGTTGCTTCAACAATAATGACCACAGAAAAAACCGAATTACAACCCACAGGATATGACTACGCATTTCCCATGATTGTACCGATCACAGAATAACACAGATCGTTCCTATTTTTGACAATGATTGCCGATAGCAAAAAAATTATAACAATTTATGCCCTTAAGAGATATTGAAGCAACTTTTATGTATTTTCAGCCATCTTGTTTTCACTGTGTTCACAGCTGTGACAATCACAATTGATTTTGCCTCCATAGTATACCTGTGAATGTGCTTCCTGCACAACAATAGTCAATCTTTTAATCCCCTGCATTGAAGTTTTTAGCCATACCACTTCCAAGTCAGGGACGTTGTCTAAAGCGAAAACATACATCATGATTTTTCCGAGAAGATACACCATTTATCATTAAAGTGGCGTGAAAAAAGAAAGGCGTCATCAATAATTTTATTTCCGAATCTTTTCCTCTTGTGCTCTCCTGTGAATGTTGTGAACGTGAAACAAATAATAAAAAATAATGTACATTCTTGGAATATGCTGAAATTAGATATGAACATAGTTTGTACGTCAACAGAGAATTTGTATATCATATTTTGAATATATTTTGCAATGCATGAAAAGAAGAGTGTTAAAGAAAAGATGTGACTCCAATCTGAAAGTGTAATCCATCACAAGAAATGGCAGACATAGGGATATAACTTTTTTACTACTCAGAATACATCTACAAATGATATGTGATTGAATGTCAACCTTCTTAGGCTATTTTGATCAAATATTGCCAGTGACCTTGAAGTGACCTTTCAACGACCTTGAAAATAGAAAGCCTATTTCCACGAAATTATCTACATGTTTTATTATCCTATCATCTACATCTTTCAAATACGAGCTCGTAGAGTCCTTATTCATCAAAATCTGTTCATGATTAACAATTTGAGAGCAATTTATAGTTTTGGGGTCAATCTGTAAGGGAAAATAGAGGAAAATACTATAATTCTTAGTTTTTTTGAAATAATATAAAAATGCCAGCTTATTGGGGGTTAGTTTATGAAAATATATAGAATACTGCACAGAAAAACACATTAATACTAAAAAGAATTTGGAAAAAAAGTCTGTCAATTTCAAGATTTATTATGAAGCTAAAATGATTAAAAATAGCTTGAATCGGTAGGGTTACAAAAGTGACAAATTGACGGACTTTAATTTGACCTCACATTTATTTTTGAAGTATTAGATGAATCGAATATTAATCTAATTTCAGAAAATAATCAGCAATAAGTTGCTCTTATCATAATAATACCTAAAAAAGAAGAAATATTCCCTGAAAAATATGAGAAAATTAGTCATGAATAGAAATGATTAAAAAAAAATATAATAAAAAATATATTGAATGTAGAGTCAATTGGGTTATAACATTTAGTAGCTGATGTATTTGTAAAAAATCTCATGTATTTGATTTTTCTGAACAATATGAGGAAGTTAGTGAAATCCTTTTATGAATATATCAATGAAACACATCACTAAAAGTGGCCAATCATTAAAATGGCCTATGACCCCTTTTATTATTTGGATAATTCTATAAGTGATACATGACAAAACTTGGGTCCATTTGATTGTTTCCACCTCAGCCATTAAAATGTCCTACGGTATTGGATTTGCTTAAAAATGCCGAATCTCTATCCATCCAAAATGAAATGGAAGTGGAACGAGGCCAATATTAAATGTCACTGAAAGTGCTCTGCAGGGTGCTTTCTGGACGTCTGCTCCTCCCACTGCTATAAACCCGTTACATGCGCTATGTCACTCATTCTCGCTGATGAGTGGAATCAGTGTAAAGAGGGTGGCATAAAGTTCTGACAAAATTATGGTCTAATTACCTGACGTCATTGCAAAATGTAAGAAACTGATCCCGTTGGTATTGAGTTTTTTCTATTATATTAGAAGACAAAAGTCACTGCACATGCCTTGTGCGAAGACTGAAACATTAAACATTTAACTGCTTGATTTGTTTATAAATATATTAAAAATATAAACTAGGCACTTATCATAGAGACACATCTTTTAATAAAAAATTGAATGTATAGGATTTATGCACAATCATTGTTTGACAACGAGTTTCCACCCTCTTGGTAGAACACACCATGTACTTGCCAATCTGCTACTAAAACAATACATATCGTTTCACTTATTTGCTCCTCACTACGGGGTATTTATTTGTCCAGTTACCATTAAGGTTGACTTTTTATGGTTGACATAAATGCACAAAACAATTTTTAGAACCTGAAAAAGTGGTCAATATGTGTATGGCATTTATAGATATATAATATTTATGTTTAATTATACGTTATCTGTTATGTGTAGCAAATTTTGAAATGCAATAACGTTATGAAAATTTCCATTGTTTATTCACACCATTGTGATTACAATGGTGTGAATAAACAATGCATGAAATGGATTTACATCATAATGAAAACTGATTGTTGTGTATATAAAAATCTTTAAATAAACTCAAGAGTAAATGTGGAACCCAGGGGCAATATCTACATAAACAAGTGGCATAAAGAGTCTTCCTGTGTGAAAACACTCACAAAGTCATCATTCATGTACACTACTAACAATGGTGTGCAAAGGTTATCTGTTTTCTGTTAAAACTGTTTGGCAAGATCCTACTGTCAAGTTGTTGGTTTAGAATGGTTTCAGCATCTTACTTATTTCTTATCAATATCGCAAAGCTTGTATATATTACATAGATGCGTGTTTTGTACATATACAAATGGATTTCATTTGCAGGCTTGCAACAAAGCTTAGCGTTTGGATTAAGCTAATGCAATATATATTCTAAGCGTGTACCCATGGGATGGCCATTTGCTATCCTGGAGAGGGTGAATATATCAATTGTATCTTACAATCAAAGTATTTGCGAAACGTAGCCGCTCGCCTTTTTAATTATCGATGTTATTGGTTGAAATAAGTTTTGCTAAATAGTATAAGTATGGCGAAAATCCAATGAGAATTATCTATATTATGCTCCAAGAGGAAAAGGCCAACGGGAGTTTGTTTCCCTGTAAATATACATTAAACAACGTTACATGAAGTACCCATATGTTTAAATGACAAATCCTAGGAGAATAATACCACAAGCTAATGTAAACATTTGTGCTGCGCCGACGACGACTGGTAAATATACGAATAATTGCTTTGTACATGACAACAAAGATTTCCATTAAGATACGGGGATGAAAATACGATGATAGGTGATACACACTGAGGAAGGGTTAGAAGTAGAGATATATAGCGACGATTATAGTGTTGAAGGCTGGAGCAGCTTTGTTAGTGCAAATAAGAGTGTAAAAGCAGAAAAATAGTCCATTTTTATGTCTGTGTGGAAAATAAAGAGAATATTGTTTGATCAAAAACAACTTATAGCCAAGCAGGTTGGGCCCTTGAACAGTTTAATTTTGAAGCCGTTACGTATGATCAAGTTGAATCATTATCTCCACATGCTCTTCTGATATGCTGTTTGTGAGACTTCCGTATAATTCAGCCGTCATGATCATGATCTGTCTTGCTGTTGGGTTGTTTGAGGAGCTGGTTTGTATAATTCAGCCGTCATGATCATGATCTGTCTTGCTGTGGGGTTGTTTGAGGAGCTGGTTTGTATAATTCAGCCGTCATGATCATGATCCGTCTTGCTGTTGGGTTGTTTGAGGAGCCGGTTTGTATAATTCAGTCGTCATGATCATGATCAGTCTTGCTGTTGGGTTGTTTGAGGAGCTGGTCTGTATAATTCAGCCGTCATGATCATGATCTGTCTTGCTGTTGGGTTGTTTGAGGAGCTGGTTTGTATAATTCAGTCGTCATGATCATGATCAGTCTTGCTGTTGGGTTGTTTGAGGAGCCGGTTTGTATAATTCAGCCGTCATGATCATGATCTGTCTTGCTGTTGGGTTGTTTGAGGAGCTGGTTTGTATAATTCAGCCATCACGATCATGATCTGTCTTGCTGTTGGGTTGTTTGAGGAGCTGGTCTGTATAATTCAGTCATCATGATCATGATCTGTCTTGCTGTTGGGTTGTTTGAGGAGCTGGTCTGTATAATTCAGCCGTCATGATCATGATCTGTCTTGCTGTTGGGTTGTTTGAGGAGCTGGTCTGTATAATTCAGCCGTCATGATCATGATCTGTCTTGCTGTTGGGTTGTTTGAGGAGCTGGTTTGTATAATTCAGCCATCACGATCATGATCTGTCTTGCTGTTGGGTTGTTTGAGGAGCTGGTCTGTATAATTCAGCCGTCATGATCATGATCTGTCTTGCTGTTGGGTTATTTGAGGAGCTGGTTTGTATAATTCAGCCGTCATGATCATGATCTGTCTTGCTGTTGGGGTGTTTGAGGAGCCGGTTTGTATAATTCAGCCGTCATTATCATGATCTGTCTTGCTGTTGGGTTGTTTGAGGAGCTGGTTTGTATAATTCAGCCATCACGATCATGATCTGTCTTGCTGTTGGGTTGTTTGAGGAGCTGGTCTGTATAATTCAGTCATCATGATCATGATCTGTCTTGCTGTTGGGTTGTTTGAGGAGCTGGTCTGTATAATTCAGCCGTCATGATCATGATCTGTCTTGCTGTTGGGTTGTTTGAGGAGCTGGTCTGTATAATTCAGTCGTCATGATCATGATCTGTCTTGCTGTTGGGTTGTTTGAGGAGCTGGTCTGTATAATTCAGTCGTCATGATCATGATCCGTCTTGCTGTTGGGTTGTTTGAGGAGCTGGTCTGTATAATTCAGTCGTCATGATCATGATCCGTCTTGTTGTTGGGTTGTTTGAGGAGCCGGTTTGTATAATTCAGCCGTCATGATCATGATCTGTCTTGCTGTTGGGTTGTTTGAGGAGCTGGTTTGTATAATTCAGCCGTCATGATCATGATCTATCTTGCTGTTGGGTTGTTTGAGGAGCCGGTTTGTATAATTCAGCCGTCATGATCATGATCTGTCTTGCTGTTGGGTTGTTTGAGGAGCTGGTTTGTATAATTCAGCCGTCACGATCATGATCCGTCTTGCTGTTGGGTTGTTTGAGGAGCCGGTTTGTATAATTCAGCCGTTATGATCATGATCTGTCTTGCTGTTGGGTTGTTTGAGGAGCTGGTTTGTATGATTCAGTGGTCATGATCATGATCTCATTGGGAACTGTTTGGCGTGATTCAGCTAATGTTATCATCGACAGTAATTCAGTCCGTTATATACGATTGAACGGTTTTCGTACATTAATGAATGAAACTACACTGACTGAATGGCGTTTTTAAGGACCTCCAACAAGATGTGATCCAACAAGATGTGATGTATTCCTAAAATAGTGTTTTAGTAAAGATGCTACAGCTTTTTGCTACATACCTATTGACCCTGCTAAAGATAGTGGTGTCTTTGTTATCGCCGTTGATGAACATTATTACCCTTAGGTAAGGCGTTACAACGAGGCCACTTACCAGTGCTCAGCAGCCAAACTTACCAAGGTCTACATTTGTTGTCTAGCATAAAACCCTTCACATCATACTCAAAATACAAGAGGAAAAGATGTATAGATCATGGAGCAAATGTGTTTTGGGTGTATTCATTAAAGAAATGTAAAAATCACGATTGTTGGCATTTTTGTCAGGTTTGATTTGTCATGAAATCATTTTATGTCAATCAAAGCCTTGTAGCATATCTTCCCTTGCTTTGTAATGAACTGTTTGTGGTTATGATTAAACCAACAGTTAGAGATTTGGAAATCAACGCCAACTGTAAACTGTAAATCATTGTGAATCTTGCCCACTGTACTGACCACAGAAATATTTATTGGGCATGACAATTATGAAATGATGTTCAAGAATGCAAAAAACCTCAAAGATGTACTGTGGCATAGACTCCATGAAGACTCACCATGAAGATGCATATTTCCAGAAACCCGATTATCGCTCACGTAAGGACTGCGTGGTCATAATTACACAGCGTGTAATTCCAATACAATCATTAAGAATCGCGTCAGTTGGACAGACAGTCATCTAATGCATAATACCATATAAGTCTGCGATAAGCTGACCTTCCTCCTGTGCTTCTAATCTGACCCCTAGACCGGCCCTGATACCACACTCTGACGGCCACCGTGTTCAGCATATGCCAAGCACTTCTGGAAAGCGAGTTGCAATTTAAGGACACAAAACCTTTGAATGAATATGTCCCCCAAGCTTGTGCCTTGCATAGGAGTATGCTACTGGAACTCATTAATAAATCTACAGGACTAAATGGTGGGTGTGGAGTGTCAATCTCAGATGACCTCCGGAGACTGCATCACATCTTAATACTTTAAGATGTGATGCAATAGATTTGGAATAGAGACAGAGAGAACTTACAATGCACCACAATATCACCCTTGTAATGTTATGATGACGATGATACATATATATATCTATATATACATATATGCGATTAAAGAGAACTAATTCATCTCCAGAGGTTGAGTATTATTTTCATTCATTTTGTTTGTTTGGTTTTTACATCATTTTCAACAGTATTTCGGTCATTTCGTGCCGAGACCTACTTGTAGCAGATATAGTGCTGCCTCACTGAATTGTCATGCCTTGGCTTGACAACCCACCCGGTCACAGATTTACAAGGATGACGGGTTAACCCTTTAGGCACTGGCCACAGCTCATATGCTAAATTGTATCATGGGTTCAATCTCGGCACGGCCGGGGATCGAACCCACAACCTTTGAATCACCACAGAGGAACTGGTGCTAATAAGCTGGCGCTCTAACCAACTGCGCCAGACCTGGGGCTTTTCTTTTCATTCAAGAAATATAGAGCCAATTATATGACACTTCATTGAGGTAAATGCAAACTTAATATATGGTGACAAATTTCAAATATTACAGAATAAAAGTACAGAATACAGAATAAAAGTTACAGAATAAAAGTACCAAAATCAGAATAACACTCTCTATTTAAATATTAGAGAATATAATATGGTATACAGATCGGTTTTAACATGCATTTAACAATATCAAATTGACTTACCATTTATGATTTCATTTAGTAAATTAAATGGGAACATCGACTGAAAAAGAAAGAGAGAGTAATATATTGTTTAAGCAATTTACCAATATCGGTTGATGTTGATGATGCTTTGAAGCCAAATTCCATGTTTGCTTTCCCTTATCAAAATACCCTTATCCCATTTAATATATTATTGAAATTATGCCAGCTGTCTCTTACAATAATCAGGTTTGTAGAGATCAACATATCGAATTATATCCTTTATATTTGCTATTTTAAATTATTGTTGCATATTTTCAAAGTTTTTCCTATTGAACATTTATAAGTATACAGCGTTCATGTATATATACATATATTAAAATTGATATACTCGGCCAGAAAGGCCATGGAAAATTTTATGTTTCTAAGTGTAAAACATAGGTTGATGAACTGTGAGTTATGCCGATCATTGCTTTTTTGTAATGTTAGATAATATTTTCAGATAATACCTGCAAATTGCTTCATAAATGACCTTTTAAAACCTTTCTCAAGACAGATGTGAGCAGATGATAATTTTGGCCAATCAAAGTGCATGATACATATTGAGTTCGGCCCCGACTTTCGTTCACATCTCGATTCTCCTCGGCTGATATTTGATATGTTAATACAACTGAACGATAGCTATTATTTAAAATAAATAAATTAATAAATAAAATTTAAAAAAATAAAAAAAAAAATAAAAAAAAAATAATAATAATAAATAGATAAATAAATGAACGAATGAAAGAATGAATGAATGAATGAATGGATGAATGAATGAATGAATGAATGAATGAATAAATAAATAAATAAATAAATAAATAAAAGTGCGAGCCATATGGAAAATAGATAGAATTTGTCAACCGATAATATAACATCTTTCCCACTAAAAACCAAAACAAGCAGTTTCAGAGAGGATCAAAGTTCACGGACATACAGAATGACGGACGGGTTATCCTCCCTCACGGCAGAAGCTTTATGCTATTTTGAATTCTGTTCTTGTAAACTTTGTTCCTTGGTGATAAACCAAAACTATATCTTAGCTGGCCTTATTATTTGTTCATTACTGACATCTAATTGCTGTTAATTGTCTCATTAGAAGTCATCTCCTTGGAAATGATGACACATCATCGACAGAAACCCCAGAGATAGAAAGAGAAGAATTCCCATTCGAAACAAGAGAGATATTTTGGAAAAAAAGCATCATAAATAACATGTTTATCTAAAACGTTGCCACCCCTGAATAATTATTTTAGGAAATCGTTAGAATACACGATTTTATTCAGGTCCCCGAATGTTTTGGCCGAAATTCTGGCCATGTATTCGGGCACCAACGGGAAATACATCACAATTTTTGGTTGTTGTTTTGGGTTTCTCTGTTCTATACTTAGGTGAACCAATCCGAACGATCACACCAAAGCATTCACGAAATGAGGTATTCAAGCACTTTTTCCTTGCATAATATAAATGTTTATACCCCAAACTTTGCGATCAAAAGTTATTAGAAATCATATCTCCCCATCATAAATTTCTGTGCCATTTGAAAGTGGATGAGTCTTCTGATGTAATCCAAATCATCCATTGGACACTTTGTCAACAGATTTTGTTTAGCTGACCAATGATCTTGTGCAAATACCTGCTAAATAAAGTCTTGCTAACAGTGGGACACCTTTAGATTGAGACAATGGAGAGATTTTGCTTACAGAGCCCTGTGTATCCATTAATGTTTGTCCAATGGTGCAGGCCTAACTCCCTGACAGACCACAATAGAGGTCACATGATTATCTACATGTGGTCACCAGTTGGTCAAAAGAGTACAGGCAGTACTTGGCACTTTCAGCAAAACGCAATATACATGGTCAGTGTATTTTGGTTGATTTCAGTGAGATAGCATGCCATATATCATTTAAGCATTCCCCAAACCTCTGTAAAATTGCCTGTGACCTCTGTGGTTTCATAAATGCTTTAGTAACCAGTGACGTTTGACGGCCGCTGCAAAAAACTATTATAATGACCTCCGTGATTGTCTTTCTATTGGTTGGACAAGGATTGTCTAATATTTTGTGCTGTGATTACTATTTTGCGAGCACCCAGTCATGGTAAAGCAAAACACTAATTCAAGATTCCATATTCATCAAACAAAATTTCGTCGCTTTTTCTTTTTGCAAACCTCTGATTTAAAACCATTTCACAAAAGATAAAATCGAGATATGCAAATCCTTTTGTGCCTTTTATTCTTAAAATAAGACTTACCTTTGAACTAATTGTTGATATTAACACCACAAGGACTGCTAAATGTAAACAACCCCCGTTCATTTTCTGAAAGAACAATCATAATATGTTACACAAAGCTATCAGTTTAGTTTCGAAATCTGTAATTGTCATTCAGTATTCACATGTATTTTCATTAAGTTAAGAATAAACTTTAGGTTTTCACTTGCATCACTAGAAATGGTAGACATTGAATTTGAAATGGGTAATAAAAAACTTCCTATAGCAGTGGGTACTTTGCGTCACTTTTCACCCAGCATAAATGGCGCCAAAAATAGAATACATTCTTCAATTTATCTACATCTATAAGTTTACTCGGCAAAACCAATTGGCATCCCGCCGATAATACATATTACATATTCAAGAAAAAGATAATAAATAAGTTTGTGAAAATAGCAGAAAGATATCAGCTATTCAATGAGGTAATCCATTTGAGTCTATATTCAAGACATTTCTTGACAACTAATTTTTTATATTGCAAATTTGGAACATTTTTCAAGTATGAGAGTATATTATCATTTTTTATGTACTAGTATAATTATTGGGGATTAATTTCTGAAATAACACCTATTTTTTTACCCATATGAAACTTTAAATGATTGCATTGGATCAATTTGAAGTTCGTCAATACACCTACCACATTCAAGCTATTTTTTAACCAAATTTAGCTTGTTAATAAATCTTGAAATTGACAGAATCTTTCAGTTTATTTTAAACATTTAAGTTTTTATGCAGTATGATTTGCTCTTAAATAAATGAACCAATACTACGTTGTTAAATTATAAATATTCTTTCAATTATTACTGGCAATGTGTTGTGAAAGGTTCACATTCAGTCATGTATCATTTGTAGATGTGTCCCACACAGTTAAGGCATTATATAAGCCTATGTTTGTCATGCCTTCTGATGACTGCGCCGCTAGAGGTCGCCATGGTGAGGGATTTCTCGAGGTCTGGCACGGACCGGAAGCGGAATGCTCATTAAATCAGAACTTATGAACTATGTGAAGCCGATTATGGAAAATGGAAAATGACAGCGGGATCTAACTCAAAAGGAATTTCATTTTTTAAAAGAGGCTCCTCAATGTATTTCATCCTAAATCATTATCACTCTTATCAATTTCCCTTTACAGCTTCAACTGCAATCTGTCAGACAACAACATGTCATTATATGCATTTTAAACAGCTGAATAATTTCACAGAAATAATTTGAAACAAAATTGTTGGTGTTAATATGTTAATTCTAAGCATACAGAATAATGTAATTTGCTTTTAATGTGATTCTTGGAAAAAACTAAAGAATTGTTAATCCAAGGTCAACATTCTCAGAATCCGAGGTCAACAATATCAAGTTTCTATTGAATCAGGTGGGAGGTGGGTGCTCATGACGTGTACCTCCCTTCCGAATAATCAAGCTTTATTCGACCATATTAATTTCACTTATGAGTGAATTATTAAGAATACATCAATATGTTAGCGCCCTTTAAAAATAACATCTTCCCCAACTACTTTGCACAACACTCCAGTCACTGGCTTTCTTTGCTTTATTACCATTTTCTGTTTTACAAGTTCAAATAAAGTGTATACAATGTGTCTGGACATTACATGATAAACTTCATATTCAATTTAATTAATTACACACTTTTAGTTTTGATAGCATCTTAGACATACATATTTTCAGAATATTTGGTCCATAACTTTAACTAAGTCTTTCAAATAAATGAATAACTTCCTTCCTAAAATAACTTGATAGAGTGATGAAGATTTTAACTACTTCTGTGATTTACAAGTGAATCTACGTAACTAAAGATCTGGGGTTCAATTCACGGTTGAGACAAGCTCTTTCATGCTGAAGATGAAATCTTCATATTGGGGTTCTATTTGAGCAACATGCATGTCAGAACATTCAGAATTGATAGTTTTTGTGAAACATAAATATGAAAAATAACGGCCTTTATCAGAAACCAGAGATGAAATATTCATGTTGGGTTTTTGTTTATCGATATGCATAACAGAACATAAAGAATTGATTATTTTTTTTACAAATGTGGAAAATAAACTGTAATGAGCAGACAATCGATGACCGTTTGTAAGGGTTAATATAAGGGTTACTTTATTAAAACTTTAATGTTAAAGCATAATTGTCCATATATTTGTATAGACATTTGTTTATATAAAGGGCAACCTCTCAGTGAAGAAGCAGAACAAAACCCAATCTATTTTGTGATATTCAGGTATTATTTTACAATGAAATGTAATGGGTATTGTGTTCCGGTTGCAGGTTTTTTTGAGGCATGTGAAGATAAACTGCTTTGCCTCTCACGATATCGGACTATCTTGGCGCTTCTTTTCATACTTTACTAATGATATATAGGGGCAGCTTTAATTCACAATTTGAGAGATTCGTTTATTATCTAAAGAATATACAATTAAAAAACCCTGCTGTTTGTCATGGACTTCATTGCAAAATTCCATGTTTTGGTTAAACGAAGAAAACAAGGAGAAGGCTGTGTGTTAAACTTTTAGCAAACCAGTTCTTACTTCATTAAATGTGATTTGCCATATATCGTTCAGAAGACCGTACACGTATTGCTGTGGAGATTAAGGGATCAGGAGACTTAGAATTAGGTGTATCTATCCATCCATTAACACATCGCAAATCGTATCACATGCTAATCCAAACTAAAATAAATCAAACATCTTGCACAGACGGCTTACAACAGACACTGAATCCTCCCCAAGATGCACACAAGCGTATTTGCTAATTTATAGTGCTCTGTGGGGTCTCGCCATAAAGAATCATGTCCCTGTTGACACCATAAGCCGGCTCAACATTAATCACTCATCCTGTGGTAGTACACTAAGTTTTATTTTTCAATAGATGATTTTTCTACCTTTTTCATGTGAAGTAATTGTGCGTATGTATTATATCTTATGCGTATGACGTATTAGTTGCTTTTTTGTAAATATACAAAGCAAAGATGTGTGCGATAATCTATCACATTTTATTGGAAACATATTGTATATTAATGAGCATAATTCCAGGAAAGAACCTTTCAAGTCATAACAGCAAACTACAGTTCATAATATTTGTGTTGTTTAAACCTTTTTTCCACTATGGTTGTTGGAGATTTGAAAAACGGTGCACATGTTAGTAAAGTAAGTAAAGCTGACATTTATATACCGCTGATTCCAGACAATGTCTGCTCATGTTCAAGTTTCCTTGTTCAGGAAATCATAATTATTTTCCTGGGGCATTTTCAGTGCATTTCCTAGCGAGTACATTGAGTACAGGGAAGAGAGGGATCTGTGTCTATATCTGTTTTCTTAGTGATAAGAGACAATTTATCATCTAAAATATTGCTATCAATAGTATCATCATTTAAAAACATCCGCCATTTGGGAGAAATACGGAAATCTTTCAGTTTGAGAAACTTGTTTGGTAAATATAAACAAATTTGTCTATAGATCAAGCAGATTTTAGATTTGGTATTATGTCAAATTCATTTGGAGAATGAGAGTGGCTTAGTGGTGAGATGCCCAACTCTCATGCTTGATACTGTATCTCGAATCCTAGTAAGGCACATAACTGGGCAATGTAGAAATCTATTTACATTATTTCTCACTCACATTCATCAAAGGCCGTGGTCTTAATTGTACGTCAATAGAATAAAAAAATATCCCGAGCTGCTCTTGGTAATGAGTAGGGCATTACGTCGGGGTGGCTGGATTCTATGTTACGTAATATAGTCCAACTCGTGATTTAACTATCACTTGTAATTATCACTCAAAATAGATCCTAATTAGACTAAACATCCCCTTTGATTGTCTCTCACATATTTGAATCTCTCCATTTCTCGCTAATTGGACCATTTCACTCATATGTGACCTAACCCTTTGTCTCTTTCTGATTTAAATACATCCCTGTCTTCTCAATTACACTTTATTGGTTAAAAAGTCTACATATATGTTTATGCGCTTCTATGCTATATAAGGGACAATGCAATATCAAATATAACAATTTTCTCAATAGTGTGAAGCAACTCTTTAACGGCATGAGGCTTTAACTGATTTTGATCTTTAGGATGACCTTGAGTAAGAAATGTGACTTTGGTTACTGTTTACTTTCTTCTCAAGGGCGCAGGTGTCCCATCAAATATGTATCGTCAAAATGTTTTATACATATACTATCCCTGGAGCCCGCTCATGAGGGCTATCGTTCAAATCATACTGTGGCTGTGAGAGTTTTATAATTCACAAAGGCCTCGTTGTTCGTAGTGGAGGATTGTTCTATACCCATCTTATTCAAGGACATCAAAGGCAATAAGACAAACAAAGATTAATGATAAATATGATGAATCTCCTCGCCTGTCACCTCAAGCATCTTCTACAACTTAGCTACAACTGGTATAAGCTAACTAGCAGACCGCGAGGCAATGTCTACGAGGCAATGGTGTTTTCTGCTGGGAAAGGGAGGATACTGCGCCTGCGGGGACATCTAACACTCTGACTGATGCTGGTAAGGCGAGATGCCAAGGGCAGCATTGGTTGTGAGTTAAGGTTATGTAACATGGCAGGTACAAGAACTGCATTGTTAGCAAAGTGCTCTACTTGTTACCCTTATGCACCTCTGACTGGATTGGCCTCACTATAACGTGTACGGTGTGTCACTAGCAGGCCTTTCAGGAAGGACCACTATTCATTCTGCCATATTATGTCAATGTAAATCCTACAGAGGACATATATGCTTAATCTGAGATTACTAATTGACTACTCAGTCCTTTTGGAACCAATTTTTTCTCACATTTCTTAGAATTTCCAGTGGACCGCATATTACGCAAATTAGAGTGTGTCGGAGAGGTCAGAACATTCTTGATCTCAAATAAGATGAAATTAAATGATGGTAAAACTGAGATGCTCATCTGTGCTGACAGGTATGGTACTGTTGTTAACAATATCTCAAATGCTGTCAAGGTAGGTGACTCTGACATCACACATAGTGAGTCAGTTGTTGACCTTGGTAGGTGACTCTGACATCACACCTAGTAAGTCAGTTGTTGACCTTGGTATCCCTTTGGACTCCAAAATGGACATGAAAGCACACATTGAGAAAATCTGCAAAAAGAACATTACCACATCAGACATTTGGCTGCGATTAGACATTGTCTAGACGAGAAGATAGCTGTAATTCATGCTTTTGTTACATCTACCTTAAAATTATGGAACTCTGCAGCCCGTGTGGTAGAAAGTTCAGGAAATTTGATCATATATCAGGAAAATTGAAGGAATTACACTGGCTCCCTAGGATCACGCTAGGATTGATTTCAAAATCCTTCTTTTGACCATGGTAAGGCACCGCCTTACTTGCGTGATCTACTCCTAGTGAAATAGGGAGATCGGTGTCCGAGATCTACTGTAATAATAGTACTGACCTATCTGTTTCTTAGACCCGTCTGAAGACAGTGGGCGATAGAGCTTTCTCTTCTTTAAGAGTAGAGTGAAAACGCATCTTTACAGAAAACATGTTCTGAACACAGCACTATGAACAGACTTGTCTGGTATCAGCGCTGTATAAATTTCATATTTATTATTATTATTATTATTATTATTATTATTATTATTATTATTATTATTATTATTATTATTATTATTATTATTATTATTATTATTATTATTATTATTATTATTATTACTATTGCTATTACTATTATTAGTATTAGTAGTAGTAGTAGTAGTAGTAGTAGTAGTAGTAGTAGTAGTAGTAGTAGTAGTAGTAGTAGTAGTAGTAGTAGTAGTAGTAGTAGTAGTAGTAGTAGTAGTAGTAGTAGTAATATCAGTATTATTATTACACTTCAAAGCAAGTCATTACAAATTAATGATTGAACAGTGATTGAAGTGATTGAACAATACTGCCATAAATTCAAACGCCATTGTTGATTATTTTTGTAATTTTGCATTTTTTGTTTGAAATATTTTTTGAATTAAGTGATGAAAGCATCACAGCCCTTTGAGCATCTTGGAGTTTTTTCACAATGTAGTTGTGATGGTTTTCTGACGTTAGTTTGCCGCAGAAGATTGCTTGGAGAGAGACTGATACTACTCATCAATAAAATGATTTGGTTGTGGATTTACTTTGTGATTCAAGCTAGTTTTTCTTCTTTTCTGCTAAAATAATTTAATATTGACATAAGCATATGTACAAACAAAATATACTAGATTAGATAATGGTTAACGTCATATCTGACGATGCATCACTATAAATAAGCTCTTGCGTGACAAAATTGTATTGGTCCATCCTCTACATTAAGGAGGTTACCTCATTAAATTAAAAGATCACAAGAACAGGGGCTCTATGGATTCTTAGCATCTTTTAAACTTATGAAAGTATTTGGTGGCTAAGTGACAATTATACACCAAAGTCATGTCACAGAAGTTCCATTTTCCATTATGCGTGGAATATGAGAGTATTTGAACATTTATCATTCTAAAGTCGGATATTCAACTTTATTGAAATAGTTTTGCAGCATATAACATAATAGACACGACAGCTCTTTGGACCCGAGGTTTAGATATAACTGCAGAAAACATCAATAAATCAGACAGTGTCAGTAAAGATGAGTAATGTCAACACTAAAAAGTATTGAGATCTGTCACATACAATACCATTAAAACTATCTCACCCTGTTTCACATTTCCAATAGCCGAGTAAAGAATAGGTTCGTTTTTATATCTGCCTACTATAAAGTCAATCGAGCAGATGAGACATTTTAAAATCGGCGTTTGAGACTTTTGCACGCTTTGTTATTTGTTTATTTTCATTCAGTACATTTATAATTTTACGGTTTTCATAAAAATATGGGGTACTGCATTAAGGTAAAATACTGATGGTATGTAATATCATGCCATGATTTTGAAGATGGGCCCATTACATTGTATTCTCTCGGTCCCATCTGCTTGAGTTACCCAAGAATAAATATTAGCAGAAAGTGTTGAAATGTCTTCTGCTTCTGATGTGTCGGGCAGGAGTAAGTGCCGTATGTGTATGCATAATATATATCAATAAGTAGAGAAGTCTCGTGGTATGTGGGCGAGAACTGGGAGGACAACCCACGCAGATACATCCCACACTCCGAAAAACTCCAATTGGATAATTTACACGTCAGGTCATGACCCCATAACAAACTTGTCTTTAGCAATGAAAGGTACTTTTTTCCAAAGAAATAAATATCAACTTGTCTCAAATGTGTGTATTTAGTTGCTAATATTTTGTATTAAAACTAATTAGCAAAAAGTGTTGAAATGCAATCTGCCTCTGAATAAAGTGCTATATAATTGTCTTAACATTTAATCTGGCGTTCCAGCAACCAGGCATGTGCTCCAAGATATATAAATGTTGTAAAGTATGTTCGTATATGTGAATCTATTAAGGTGTCCAAATCTTTTTGATGCAATAACGCTGGAGGAGAACAAGCGGAAGCGATCCGTTAGCACAGTTTCTGCCAATCTGCCCACTCATGTAACCGGAACCACATAAGATATGTTTGGGGAAGCAGGTCTCGTTGCTCACTGGGTAACTACACACGTACATATGTGGCACTATACCTTGTGCAGACTCTCAATGAGGTATACATCCCAAGCCACGCCTTACCAACCAGGTCTAATCAATATGGTGCAGCAATAATCAGCCATGGGCCGTGGTGCAGTTGGTTAGAGCGCCAGCTTATTAGCACCAGTTCCTCTGTGGTGATCCAAAGGTTGTGGGTTCGAACCCCGGCCATGCCAGGACTGGACTCATGATACAATTTCCCACATGAGCTGAGGCCCGTGCCTAAAGGGTTAACCCGTTGTCCTTGTAAATCTGTGACCGGGTGGGTTGTCATGTCAAGGACCTGCGACATGACAATTCAGTGAGGCAGCACTATATCTGCTACAAGTAGGTCTCATCACAAAATGACTGAAATAATGTTGAAAGTGATGTAAAATCCCAGAAAAACAAAGCAGCAAGAATCACGTGATAATTACTCAACTTAGAAATTTGCAAATATATGTTTTTACTCTTCAGTGTTTTCACACATTACCAAGTAAAAACTCAAACCTTACTGGGTGCATATGTATTGGGACGAGTATTTTGGTTTTTTATCTATTAATATATGAAATCAATGCATATAAAAAAAACGGTGAATTGTTTTTCAACGCTAATCGGTTAAAATTAAGTACTGTAAAAGAGAACAAAGCCTGTTGCTATGATAAATGTGTCAGTTATATTTCAAGCTTCAATTCTGTGCATGTTCAAAGCATTTTAATGTGGGCTTTGAATAAACATAACGCAAACACAGTGGATGTGAATGCGTCGTGTATACAAAATCGGTTAATGGCGTAAATACAACCAGGCTTCCATCCATCTGACTACTGCACTGTCTTCCTGGATACGTACATACATAGCCTATATAGTGCTGCAATATATGGACAAAAACTCCACAAGGAGGATAGCATTTTGGATGCACGTGACATACACTCAGACAGGTTTAAAAGCCATATATGTATGCTGACAAAGCTGATTGAGTGGAAATTCTTCTGAGTATGTATGGGTTGCAAATACCCACCCTTGTGTGTGACCGCATATGTCTACTCAGTCTATGCACTAAGTAGATAAATTGCTGTTCATGTACACCACAGAAGTATTATTGTCTTACCAAGTGAAACCACCGGCGATTCCGAGAATATAGAGCATTTCACACAAGTGCAGGGCCATGGGCCGTGGCGCAGTTGGTTAGGGCGCCAGCTTATTAGCACCAGTTCCTCTGTGGTGATCCAAAGGTCGTGGGTTCGAACCCCGGCTGTGCCGAGATTGAACTCATGACACAATTTCCCACATGAGCTGAGGCCCATGCCTAAAGGGTTAACCCGTTGTCCTTGTAAATCTGTGACCGGGTGGGTTGTCATGTCAAGGACCTGCGACATGACAATTCAGTGAGGCAGCACTATATCTGCTACAAGTAGGTCTCATCACGAAATAACTGAAATAATGTTGAAAGTGATGTAAAACCCCAAACAAACAAACAAACAAACAAACACAAGTGCATTTTATCTATGATAAACGATTTAACAAGTACGTGGTTAAGAGATTCTGCCGGTGAATGGTCATAGCAGCCCGTCATATGAATCCTCCACACTGCACCATTGTGCCTCAGTTTCAGGACTAAATCTAATAGAGTCCCATGTCAGGGATACTCTCGCGGGAAGTGTCAGTAATTTAGACCAGTAATGGGTCTCCTAGGGGGCGCCACATACCTTCACATGCACTCCTCATAAACTCGCTCCTCTGTTAGTCTCTAGTTCCCTATGTTGTTTATCAGCACAGATTTAATCACAAAAGCAGATTTTACTTATAACTATTTACGTGTTCTCCACAAAACCTGGTAGGGTGTATATTGCTTGAAAAGGTGGTAAACATCGTTTATTTGTTTTATTAACGAAACACTATTTCAATTGGACCTCCGGTTGTATATTTTACCTTTGATAAAAAACATACAAAACATAAATAAACAAGAAAAAGTGGTGCTCCACATGTAACACGGATGGAAAAAAAATTACAATAAACAAAACAAAAATTACAACAAACAAAACAAAAATTACAACAAACAAAACAAAAATTACAACAAACAAAACAAAAATTAAAACAAAGCAAAAAAAGAAATAAACAGAAATTGAAGCAATTATTGCAAACTGATAGGGGAGTTAAAATTATCTTTGTTCATCTTTCAAAACATTTAATTTGGTATATGAACGAATATATTACCACAACCGTGTGCAAAGTTGTGCATTTTCAGTCTCGATTACGTAAGACTCTAATATCGCTCAGGCGCTAACGCAACTCATCGATCAGAACTTTGTTCAAGAACTTTGTTATTTCTGTTCTAATCGTTCGATTTACACCAAATTTGAACTAATTTACTCAGAATTCCATTCTCTATCAATTAGAATGCATTTCCAACGGTATTAAGTGATAATTTTGCACACCGATTGGCGACGACGATGTTGTCACCTTGAACTTTTTGTCATCACGCACTTCTTTATCTTTGTAAACATATTCATACGCGAATGCAGGCGCATGCGCATATAAGAAGCTATTGCATGCACAACCGTGTGCAAAGCTGTGCATTTGCAGTTTCGATTACGTAAGACTCTAATATCGCTCAGGCGCTAACGCAACTCATCGATCAGAACTTTGTTATTTCTGTTATAATCGTCCGATTTACACCAAATTTGAACTAATTTACTCAGAATTCCATTCTCTATCAATTAGAAGGCATTTCCAAGCAAAATAATTGATAATTTTGCACACCGATTGGCGACAACGATGTTGTCACCTTGAACTTTTAGTCATCACGCACTTCTTTATCTTTGTAAACATATTCATACGCGGATGCGGGCGCATGCGCATATAAGAAGCTATTGCATGCACACGACGAACACTCCACAGTGGCATAAGTTGCTTGAACAATAATGACCACAGAAAAAACCGAATCACAAACCACAGGAAATGAATACGCATTTCCCATGATCATACCGATCACAGAATAACACAGATAGTTCTCATTTTTGACAAGCATTGCCTGTCGGCAATGCTTGTCAAAAAGGAACCATCCGTGTTACAAAAAATAATAAAAAAAAGAATCCAGTAACATCAACGAAAATAATCACCTGTACAATGCCCTACTCTTTCTGAATAACAAATGGGGATCTCCAGACATGGACATGTTAACCACGGTCTCTGATAAGCAGGTCCCTGGCCATACATCTCTCAGGTGCATGATGTAGCAGGTCAATATTATTAGCTCAGCTCTTATCCGATGAGACATTTGTGTTTCTCTCCATAAAGCCAAAGGTATTAGGGTTTAATCTAATAAGCTTAGGGTATGATGAGAAGATGGAAAAGAAACAATTATATAGCGCTCTCTTTGGAGCCGTTCTGTCTATTTTGGCAAGTTTGTAGAGATTTATATTATGGGGAGTTATCACGTGTATTATTTTGCAAAGAAGCTATGAAGCTGATGTATCTTCCTTGTCTTTAAGAGAGTCATATATTGAACGTGAGTGGCTTCTGATATCGTCCTACGAGACCTTTGATTTGTGAGTCTATCTCATAGATAAAGTATGATTATCACATTGTTTTGTTTTCATAAAAACGCTCATTCAATAATTTATTGTACAAGACGTCTTAAGTGGCCCTGTAAACATGATACAAAAGACAAGAGGAAACATAAAGTTTTTTCTCATCTGAAAAGAATAATGGCCCATTATGGGAGAGCACTTTTAAGATTTTATATTGGACAGACCACGACACCTGGTGTTAGATACAATTACGCAGACAGATACTTTATATATCGCCTGTAAATAATCTCGGATTCTGTGAACTGAACCTGTTATCAATTATACAGAGAAAGAATAGGAACACCCTGTGGTATCTCTGGTGGTGTGAGCTCTATGTATTCTCATATAAATCTCGGCAAGGATGGCATTTAGATGTTTCCGATAAATGCACGATATGGCATATCTTGACCTTGTGGCAATTCAGGAGATAGATTTAAGGAGTTCGTAAATGACACTGCTCCTTAATTTATTCAAATGTATATCAATTACCACATACATCTCATATCAGATTAGTATACATTTGTTTATGGTGAGTCTCATTTCGCCAAAGAAAATTAAGAACTTGTCCGAGGGAGCTGATATCTGTTATATCAAATAGGGGGAACACAGACAGGTGTGTTACGTGGCAAATGTTTTCTGCGTTGTCACTATTGTGATAATTACACATTGTCAGGGTCATAGCTTTTCAGTCTTTCCCTCGTAGAGGGCGCTCTGGTGGTGGTCTAGGTTTATTGCATCGTGCAGAGCTCCCCTTTGAAACCAATAGGCTGAACCAACCTGTGGTAACGACTATGGAACTCCTAGAGGCATCACTTTTAATAAAAGGGAAAAAGTTCACCTTTGTAACCATCTACCGACCTGAACCCTCAGGCAGGAATAGGTATACCTACTCTGAGTTCTATGATGAGTTCACTCAATTGGTTGCACACTATGGGTCATTTAGTCATGAAGTCATCTTTTTAGGTGACTACAATTTTCATGTCAATAAGCCAAATAAACCTGATGTTATAAAGTTCAATGACATTCTATCTACCTTTGACATGAACCAATGGGTACATGAACCGACCCATAAGTTAGGGAATACCCTTGATCTAATCATCACTTTCAAAGGGAACAAGTTTCTCAAGAGCCATCTAGTGGATGAGTATATATCTGATCATAAGATGATTAAACTATATCTGGGTATTTCACCCCCCAAACCCCCCAAAAAATTGATAAGGTACAGGAACTATAAGGGACTGGATCTTCAATCCCTAAGGAATGACATCAAATCCCTAACAGTTGCAACTGAAACCTGGGAACATTTACCATTGAGTGAGATGGTGGATTACTATGACAAGGGGCTAACATCACTCATGGATAAACATGCTCCCACCAAGTTTGCCAAGGTAACTCAGCGTAAACCGGTTCCCTGGATGAGTGACCAATTAAAGCTGGAAAGATCTCTCAAGAGGAGGCTTGAGAGAAAAATGAGCAAGACTGGCTCTCACATTGACAAGGAGCTGTATAACTCTCAGAGGAACAAATACAACTCAATGCTTAAATCTGCTCAATCAGCATATTTTTCACACCTGGTTGAGGAAAACAAACATGACCCTAAAAAGCTCTTTAGAGTCATTGACACAGTCATGCACAAGAAAAAGGACACACCTATGCCCCAATCTGACTGTGAGATCACTCAAGCTGAGAAGTTTAACACATTCTTTCTTGAAAAAATAGAGAGAATCCGCCTGGACATTGATAATGCTCCATCCTGCCAAACTTCGCCACCAGGTGACACTGCGAACAATAGTACTACATGTCTGGAAAGGTTCACACCCTTAACCATTGACAACGTACGGAAATTGGTCAAAAGGTCTGCAAAGAAGTCATGTGAGCTGGATCCAATTCCAACCTGGCTCTTACTTGACCTCTTAGATGACTTCCTACCAATAATTACTTCCATCATAAATAAATCATTGATGGAATCAGCAGTATCGGAAAATATGAAAATAGGCATCATAACACCCCTGCTGAAGAAACTTGGTCTAGAACTGGTTGAAAAAAATTATAGGCCTGTTTCCAACCTAACATTTGTCTCTAAACTGAGATGCTCATATGTACTGACAGGTACAGTACTACCACCCATAGCAGTATCCCAACCACAATCAGAGTGGGTGACTCTGATATTGCTCCTAGTCAGTCAGTGGTTGACCTTGGTATCACATTTGATTCCAACATGGACATGAAGGCCCAGATCAAGAAAAATGTGTCAGAAAGGCTATTATCACATTAGGAACTTGGCGGCCATCAGACATTGTCTAGACGAGAAGACCGCGGTAACACTTACCCATGCTTTTGTTACATCTACCCTTGACTATGGTAATGGTCTTCTGGCAGGTCTTCCTAAAACTGACATCAGGAATCTGCAATACCTCCAAAACTCTGCAGCATGGGTAGTAGGAAAAATCAGGAAATTTGATCACATTTCAGGAAAATTACAGGAACTGCACTGGCTTCCTGTTCACGCGAGAATTGATTTTAAAATTCTTCTATTAACCTGGAAAGCCCTTAATGGTAAGGCTCCGCCTTACTTACGGGATCTACTCCTGATTAAAGAAGGTGAACGCTGTCTAAGATCCAATGATGGCACCCACCTACAAGTACCTAATACTAGGCTAAGAACAGTAGGTGACAGGGCCTTCTCATCTGTAGGTCCACGACTATGGAATTCCTTGCCTACTAATATTAGGACAAGTACTTCAGTCTCCACGTTTAAGAATAGGCTGAAAACTCATCTCTTCAGGATGCATGTCCTGAGCTCAGCGCTATGAACAGACTTGTCTGGTATCAGCGCTATACAAATTTTATTATTATTATTATTTATTATAGCTGTGCCTCGAACCGCTTTCTTGCCTTAAAATAAAGGAAGACGGCTTTTTTCATTGCCTGGGTGCGACTTTGGACACAAGGTTATACTAAAGGTAATCTTAGATTCCTAGTTAAACATACTGTAACATTGGGCACTTGGTTATACTGGGTGCGACCTTGTGCACTTGGTTACACTGGGTGTAATCTTGGACGCTTGGTTATACTGGGTGTGACCTTGGACATTTGGTTACACTGGGTGTAACCTTGTGCACTTGGTTATACTGGGTGTAACCTTAGGCACTTGGTTATACTGGGTGTAACCATGGGCACTTGGTTATACTGGGTGTAAACGTGTGCACTTGGTTATACTGGGTGTAACCCTAGCCACTTGGTTATACTGGGTGTGACCTTGGACACTTGGTTATACTGGGTGTAACCTTGGGCACTTGGTTATACTGGGTGTAATCATATGCACTCGATTATACTGGGTGTAACCTGAGGCACTTGGTTATACTGGGTGTGACCATGGGCACTTGGTTATACTGGGTGTAACCTGAGGCACTTGGTTATACTGGGTGTGACCATGGACACTTGGTTATACTGGGTGTGACCTTAGGCACTTGGTTATACTATGTGTGACCTTTGACACTTGGAAATGACGAGTCTATGGATGCAATCACTACCTATCCCTAATGCAGTACATGAATCTGATGATCGGCATGACCTGGCATGAAAGTGGAATATCAACATGCATCGGGCCTGTGACAATGGCCTATTCTACTGCACAGGGAGCATTTGTATTTATTCTTTGTGATCATTGTCTCTATTTCACTCGGTGAGAATGGTGCCACTATATTATCTTTCAGAATTACAGAAATCTGCAAATGGAGATAGATACCCCAGAAATATTTAAAATGCTTAAACCAATGAACATGAGAATATATTAATGAATATCATTGATTTTGGTAATTCAAAATTCACGTTGAGTTTGTAAAAGACATTTACTTTATATCACACTTTGAATAAGAAATAAATGAGCCTTGATTTCACTTGTGACAATCATGTACTGGTTGGATAACAATATAATCATCACAAGCAGTATTAAGACTGAAATATATATAATACTTATCTGTACTGTCAGGTAAGCTCAAACCTTTTTGTTGATGAAAACTGTTGCACAGTTGTTATGTATTGTGTCAGTCTTTCATTTAATACTATCAGAGGTTTACTTTAGAAATGATAGAAATCTACATCTTGAATTGCTGGCCTCCAGGTTGGATAATGGGCATGCCTCATTTCATGTCTGCAGTGCGTTTATAGATGCCATCTATAAGCCATTGTATTGTGCAGTTTCGTGAATCAGATGTAAAGTACAACAATACTGATCTGTGATTGGCTAGAACAACTAGGTGATATTTTAAATAAGCTGTAGGCCAAGTCAAGATGTAAATTTTCATCAGTTGTAAAGAAATTCTATGATGAAATTGTATTGAAGACTGTGGCACATACTGAATACAGATATATGATTGACATGTTGGTTAATTCAGATTTGATAATATTTTTGTGAGCAACGCAAGCATTTATAACTTGGGGAATTCCAAATTTAGAATGATATCCAGTATAGGGCAATGACTGCAGAGGTAGGAATTAAATGCTACCTCTGTAATGAAGAGTAGGGCAATGACTGCAGAGGTAGGAATTAAATGCTACCTCTGTAATGTAGAGTAGGGCAATGACTGCAGAGGTAGGAATTAAATGCTACCTCTGTAATGTAGAGTAGGGCAATGACTGCAGAGGTAGGAATTAAATGCTACCTCTGTAATGTAGAGTAAATGATATTGAAATTCAGAATAATCCAAACTGACCACACCATGTGATAGGCATGAAATATACATTCATACATGATATCAATTTACTGTGATCCTCAGATTATATAACTTAATCAGTTTCAATTATTGGTGAGTACATATTTTAAAACAGATCAGGTATAGTCCCTCATTCATTACTTGTATAAACGTCTCGTTTTACACAATGATTAAACTGTGTAATGGTCATGTGACCATACCTTATCTTATACATATTTGAATGTTACAGAAACATGTCTCTACTCTGCATTGCATCAGTAGTATTGTTAGTCATTCAGTATTTTAACTACCTCTGCTGTCATTGCCCTGTTTTTGATCTTCATCAAAGCTTGGAATTCCCCAAGTCAAAAATACTCGTCTTGCTCACCAGAAAAGAATCATCTGAATTGACCTTTATCATGTTATAACTTGGGATCAGGTGCCAGACCCAAATACTGACCAATCGGTACAGCTGTCAGAACAAAGCAGAATCTGTTTCAGTAAGCATTCATTCCTCACCAATCAGTTAACAACCAGATTTTTATGAATATTGATGACTTTCTGTCAACTCTGTGCGCACCTTTATAGCTTTGGTGGCAGAGACTGATATGTCCTGTCATGGAGGGTAAATGTCTCAGGCCCTCAAGAGATTTCCAGTCATCTATCGTCCAACTTAAAACCATCGTGTTTTAGAGCTTTCAAAGCTTGACCACTGACATCACAAATGAGTTTGACCATACAGCAATACTTTGTATTGTGGGTCTAGGGCATGGATCCACTGCCCCCAGAATGTTGTGAAAGGTGACTAAAAGGGCATCCTATATGCCATGGGATACAATCATATCAGATGTCCTCAAGGCATCAGGGCTTGGAATTACCCGCCTAAAAAAGTGTCCCCTTATTGGGTTCTGTGGTGAAACAAAATTTGTGAAATGGTGTTTTTATAACCCTTTCGGCAACTATGGCCATATCAGGTCGACTTTCAATCCTTTTAACCAGTGTGAAAGTAACACTGCCGGCAGTGGGAGTTCAACCCACCATCTCCCGTTCTCCACTTATTAAACCATCAAAGGCACAGATCCTACACTCAACCAACTGTGCTACTAGGGCTGGTCCGGGTTCTAACTGATGAAAATTAACAAAACAAACTTGGTACAAAATCAAACAAAAATGAGCAAGGAACGAGATTGAGATGTCGCCCGGTCACAGATTTACAAGGGCGATGGGTTAACCCTTAGGGTGCAGGCCTTAGGTCATATGTGAAACTGTATCATGAATTCCATCTCAGCACAGTCGGGGATCGATCCCACAACCTTTGGATCACCACAGAGGAGCTTGTGCTAATCAGCTTGAGATCTAAGCAACTGCGCCACGGCCCATGGCGGACTGAGATTGACAAGGATGATGATTCAAATAGAATAGAAAAATGATCTTGTGGTACCAAAAACAATAAAAGGTAGAGGTAGACCAGAAAAAACCATGCAATTTATCACATGATATGCAGAGTGCTGGCTACAGTTTCAGTTTTAATAACAAAGCTCGATATTTAGAACAAGTTACAATGTGCTTATCCATTGAAAATATGCTTAATTCCTGATTCAATGCTAAATTCCTGAGAATGTGCTAAATGTATTATATTTACAACAGCTTCAGTCTGAATTAATGCTAAGGTCTTGGGTTTAATCCCTGGCCATGCCGAGATTGAAATCATGATACAAATTCACACATGAGCTGAGACCCATTGTCTGTTACAAGTAGGTCTCATCACGAAATTGTTAGAAAATCGTTTTTCCCAAGGCACATAATACTGTTATTTTAGAAATCTTATTTTATTACTTGGCATATATCAGTTTCGGCCAACACAAAGATAATTGTGTGCATTAAAGTTCCCAACCAAAATATATGGCTGTGGCAGCTGTAGTATTAATTTATATAGTTTTTTATATTAATTGGTTCACTTGGTGGTAAAAATACTGAACATATTGTTAAAGTAATGTTTGGTTGTTTGTTCGGGGTTTTACATCACTTTAAACATTATTTCAGTCATTTCGTGATGAGACCTACTTGTAGCAGATATAGTGCTACCTCACTGAATTGTCATGTCGCAGGTCCTTAACATGACAACCCACCCGGTCACAGATTTACAAGGACAACAGGTTAACCCTGGGCCTCAGCTCAGGTGTGAAATTATATCACGACTTCGATCTCGGCACGACCGGGAATCAAACCCACTACCTTTGGATCACCACAGAGGAACTGCTCATAAACTGGCACTCTAATCAAGTGTGCCATGACCCTTGTGAAGGAGAGGATAAGCCCTAAGAACAGGGGAGATGAAAAGTTTATATTGCTCTTAAGGTAGATTATGAAGCAATTGAAAAGTATGATTTCATCTTCTTACTGGTAAACAAGGAAATACACATGTAGGTGACATGGGACCTATTGATTTCCATCATGACTGACATTGACATCTCCACATTTTGAAGATCTTGAATATTATTGTTTTGCAAAAATAATCTGATGGAATCTAGCAAACATACAAATATGAATGTTGTTATATTAATTGCAGGTTTATTTTGAGGGTACTCTGCATGGCGAGATAGTCATATACTATCTCTGCTGCAATAAGTTGTTCTTTACACAGATTTTATCCGCATGTATTAGCATGCAATTTACATAGAATTTTTGGCTTCTGTATGTGCTCATATATAACAACTGTACACATGTTCATGCCTATTTCATATGTTCAAAGGTAATTTAGAATGGGTCATTGGCTAAGCTTATGAAAATCAGTTGAGCAAGATACCATTGGTTTTAAAGAAGATTCTTCAACTACTCAGTGCACACCAATGTTACTTGAAAGTAGGTTTTTATAATGCACATGAAAGTTTTGTTTATGCCTTGCTGCTACATGCTACTAAGACATTCAATTGTGTCAGATACTGCAAAGTGTTTAAGAAAACTAAGTCCAGTTAAGCGTGAAATGTCTCCTCTTGTTATTAGGTTGATAATACATACTAATCAATAATTACTGGTAAAATGGAAATCATGTAAATCTGGTTCTTTTTCAGTACAAAATGGGTGGTGTACCTATTTTGTTTTTTGTTTATATTGATGGTCTGTTTATTAGGTTAAAAAAGTAGTATTGGTTGTCATATGGGACATCAATATGTTGGAGGTCTGGGCTTTGCAGACGACTTGAGTGCAAGGGAGTTTAATGTAGCTTTAATAGGTCTAAAGAGTCAGTTTTTAATTCTGAAGGGAAGTGGATATATATGCCATAATTAGAATATGTGGTAGTGACCTATGTTATGTTACGATAGCAAACATCTGGGACATAAAATCTACATCGCAGATAAGAATAGCATTGCATGAGATTCAATTTGTATTTTTTTTTGAAAAGTTTTAATCTATTCATGGCTTTCATTGCATGGCATAAAGCATAAAGGGTTATCTGTAAATTTCCCTATATGACTCAGATATTTAATACCATTGTTACCCTCTCGAGATCAGTTTAGAAAAATGATTTCTCAAATTTTATTTATGTGGTATAAATAGCAAATCATCTCTTGTAAGACAAGTGACAAAGATGACTTTTTAATTTGATGTCAATAATGGGAATTGATTTCATTCAGTTAAGGCACAAGTATAAATTGTATAACGATATTGATGTAAGTGTTGCAAGTGAAAGATAGTAGGAAAATATTAGTGATGATAATTTATGTAATGCTGTCATGGTGAAAGAATTAATTGGTTTACACAATGAAGTTTCTTTCAGTGCCATTTTATCAGATTATGATGAAAATGAAATGATTGAAGCAATTTGTGGAAAGTGAAACCCTGAGCTAACTCTTTATACATTTTTTAATTTTCCCCTCAAATGTCTACCTGTCTGTGGTCTCCTAAAACTTTCAATCCTGGTCTATACTTGCAGAGCCTGGTATGAATTCAGGATTTGGGGGAACAGATCATGGGTTCGATCCTCGGCCGTGCCGAGATTGAATTCATGATACAATTTCCCATTTGAGCTGAGGCCTGTGTCTAAAGGGTTAATCAGGTGTCCTTGTAAATCTGTGCCCTGATGAGTGGTCATGTCAAAGACCTGTGACATGACAACTCAGAGAGGCAGCACTATATCTGCTACAAGTAGGTCTCATCACGATATGACTGAGATAATGTTGAAAGTGATGTAAAACCCCAAGCAAACAAACAAATAAAATCCCAATATGTTTTCTGTGTAAAGGTGTCAGGACGAGTCCCATGTCAGGGATACTCTCGCGGGAAGTGTCAGTAATTTAGACCAGTAATGGGTCTCCTAGGGGGCGCCACTACCCTTCACATGCACTCCTCATAAACTCGCTCCTCTGTTAGTCTCTAGTTCCCTATGTTGTTTATCAGCACAGATTTAATCACAAAAGCAGATTTTACTAATAACTATTTACGTGTTCTTCACAAAACCTGGTAGGGTGTATATTGCTTGAAAAGGTGGTAAAACATCGTTTATTTGTTTTATTAACGAAACACTATTTCAATTGGACCTCCGGTTGTATATTTTACTTTTGATAAAAAACATACAAAACATAAATAAACAAGAAAAAGTGGTGCTCCACATGTAACACGGATGGAAAAAAAATTACAATAAACAAAACAAAAATTACAATAAACAAAACAAAAATTACAACAAACAAAACAAAAATTACAACAAACAAAACAAAAATTAAAACAAAGCAAAAAAAGAAATAAACAGAAATTGAAGCAATTATTGCAAACTGATAGGGGAGTTGAAATTATCTTTGTTCATCTTTCAAAACATTTAATTTGGTATATGAACGAATATTCTACCACAAACGTGTGCAAAGCTGTGCATTTTCAGTCTCGATTACGTAAGACTCTAATATCGCTCAGGCGCTAACGCAACTCATCGATCAGAACTTTGTTATTTCTGTTCTAATCGTCTGATTTACACCAAATTTGAACTAATTTACTCAGAATTCCATTCTCTATCAATTAGAATGCATTTCCAAGCAATATTAATTGATAATTTTGCACACCGATTGGCGACGACGATGTTGTCACCTTGAACTTTTTGTCATCACGCACTTCTTTATCTTTGTAAACATATTCATACGCAGATGCAGGCGCATGCGCATATAAGAAGCTATTGCATGCACAACCGTGTGCAAAGCTGTGCATTTGCAGTTTCGATTACGTAAGACTCTAATATCGCTCAGGGGCTAACGCAACTCATTGATCAGAACTTTGTTATTTCTGTTCTAATCGTCCGATTTACACCAAATTTGAACTAATTTACTCAGAATTCCATTTTCTATCAATTAGAAGGCATTTACAAGCAATATTAATTGATAATTTTGCACACCGATTGGCGACGACGATGTTGCCACCTTGAACTTTTAGTCATCACGCACTTCTTTATCTTTGTAAACATATTCATACGCGGATGCGGGCGCATGCGCATATAAGAAGCTATTGCATGCACACGACGAACACTCCACAGTGGCATAAGTTGCTTGAACAATAATGACCACAGAAAAAACCGAATCACAAACCACAGGAAATGAATACGCATTTCCCATGATCATACCGATCACAGAATAACACAGATAGTTCCCATTTTTGACAAGCATTGCCTGTCGGCAATGCTTGTCAAAAAGGAACCATCCGTGTTACAAAAAATAATAAAAAAAAGAATCCAGTAACATCAACGAAAATAATCACCTGTACAATGCCCTACTCTTTCTGAATAACAAATGGGGATCTCCAGACATGGACATGTTAACCACGGTCTCTGATAACAGGTCCCTGGCCATACATCTCTCAGGTGCGTGATGTAGCAGGTCAATATTATTAGTTCAGCTCTTATCCGATGAGACATTTGTGTTTCTCTCCATAAAGCCAAAGGTATTAGGGTTTAATCTAATAAGCTTAGGGTATGATGAGAAGATGGAAAAGAAACAATTATATAGCGCTCTCTTTGGAGCCGTTCTGTCTATTTTGGCAAGTTTGTAGAGATTTATATTATGGGGAGTTATCACGTGTATTATTTTGCAAAGAAGCTATGAAGCTGATGTATCTTCCTTGTCTTTAAGAGAGTCATATATTGAACGTGAGTGGCTTCTGATATCGTCCTACGAGACCTTTGATTTGTGAGTCTATCTCATAGATAAAGTATGATTATCACATTGTTTTGTTTTCATAAAAACGCTCATTCAATAATTTATTGTACAAGACGTCTTAAGTGGCCCTGTAAACATGATACAAAAGACAAGAGGAAACATAAAGTTTTTTCTCATCTGAAAAGAATAATGGCCCATTATGGGAGAGCACTTTTAAGATTTTATATTGGACAGACCACGACACCTGGTGTTAGATACAGTTACGCAGACAGATACTTTATATATCGCCTGTAAATAATCTCGGATTCTGTGAACTGAACCTCTTATCAATTATACAGAGAAAGAATAGGAACACCCTGTGGTATCTCTGGTGGTGTGAGCTCTATGTATTCTCATATAAATCTCGGCAAGGATGACATTTAGATGTTTCCGATAAATGCACGATATGGCATATCTTGCTCCTTGTGGCAATTCCGGAGATAGATTTAAGGAGTTCGTAAATGACACTGCTCCTTAATTTATTCAAATGTATATCAATTACCACATACATCTCATATCAGATTAGTATACATTTGTTTATGGTGAGTCTCATTTCGCCAAAGAAAATTAAGAACTTGTCCGAGGGAGCTGATATCTGTTATATCAAATAGGGGGAACACAGACAGGTGTGTTACGTGGCAAATGTTTTCTTCGTTGTCACTATTGTGATAATTACACATTGTCAGGGTCATAGCTGTGCCTCGAACCGCTTTCTTGCCTTAAAATAAAGGAAGACGGCTTTTTTCATTGCCTGGGTGCGACTTTGGACACAAGGTTATACTAAAGGTAATCTTAGATTCCTAGTTAAACATACTGTAACATTGGGCACTTGGTTATACCCGGTGCGACCTTGTGCACTTGGTTACACTGGGTGTAATCTTGGACACTTGGTTATACTGGGTGTAACCTTGTGCACTTGGTTATACTGGGTGTAACCTTAGGCACTTGGTTATACTGGGTGTAACCTTAGGCACTTGGTTATACTGGGTGTAATCATGGGCACTTGGTTATACTGGGTGTAAACGTGTGCACTTGGTTATACTGGGTGTAACCCTAGGCACTTGGTTATACTGGGTGTGACCTTGGACACTTAGTTATACTGGGTGTAACCTTGGGCACTTGGTTATACTGGGTGTAATCATGTGCACTTGATTATACTGGGTGTAACCTGAGGCACTTGGTTATACTGGGTGTGACCATGGGCACTTGGTTATACTGGGTGTAACCTGAGGCACTTGGTTATACTGGGTGTGACCATGGACACTTGGTTATACTGGGTGTGACCTTAGGCACTTGGTTATACTATGTGTGACCTTTGACACTTGGAAATGACGAGTCTATGGATGCAATCACTACCTATCCCTAATGCAGTCATGAATCTGATGATCGGCATGACCTGGCATGAAAGTGGAATATAAACATGCATCAGGCCTGTGACAATGGCCTATTCTACTGCACAGGGAGCATTTGTATTTATTCTTTGTGATCATTGTCTCAATTTCACTCGGTGAGAATGGTGCCACTATATTATCTTTCAGAATTACAGAAATCTGCAAATGGAGATAGATACCCCAGAAATATTTAAAATGCTTAAACCAATGAACATGAGAATATATTAATGAATATCATTGATTTTGGTAATTCAAAATTCACCTTGATTTCACTTCTGACTACTGGTTGGATAACAAAATAATCATCACAAGCAGTATCAAGACTGAAATATATATAATACTTATTTGTTCTGTCAGGTAAGCTCAAACCTTTTTGTTGATGAAAACTGTTGCAAAGTTGTAATGTATTGTGTCAGTCTTTCATTTAATACTATCAGAGGTTTACTTTAGAAATTATAGAAATCTACATCTTGGATTGCTGGCCTCCAGGTTACATAATGGGCATGCCTCATTTCATGTCTGCAGTGCTTTTATAGATGCCATCTATAAACCAGTGTATTGTGCAGTTTCGTGAATCAGATGTAAAGTACAACAATACTGATCTGTGATTGGCTAGAAAAACTAGGTGATATTTTAAATAAGCTGTAGGCCAAGTCAAGATGTAAATTTTCATCAGTTGTAAAGAAATTCTATGATGAAATTGTATTGAAGACTGTGGCACATACTGAATACAGATATATGATTGACATGTTGGTTAATTCAGATTTGATAATATTTTTTGAGCAACGCAAGCATTTATAACTTGGGGAATTCCAAATTTAGAATGATATCCAGTATAGGGCAATGACTGCAGAGGTAGGAATTAAATGCTACCTCTGTAATGTAGAGTAAATGATATTGAAATTCAGAATAATCCAAATTGACCACACCATGTGATAGGCATGAAATATACATTCATAAATGATATCAATTTACTGTGATCCTCAGATTATATAACTTAATCAGTTTCAATGATTGGTGAGTCCATATTTTAAAACAGATCAGGTATAGTCCCTCATTCATTACTTGTATAAACGTCTCGTTTTACACAATGATTAAACTGTGTAATGGTCATGTGACCATACCTTATCTTATACATATTTGAATGTTACAGAAACATGTCTCTACTCTGCATTGCATCAGTAGTATTGTTAGTCATTCAGTTTTTTAACTACCTCTGCTGTCACTGCCCTGTTTTTGATCTTCATCAAAGCTTGGAATTCCCCAAGTCAAAAATACTCGTCTTGCTCACCAGAAAAGAATCATCTGAATTAACCTTTATCATGTTATAACTTGGGATCAGGTGCCAGACCCAAATACTGACCAATCGGTACAGCTGTCAGAACAAAGCAGAATCTGTTTCAGTAAGCATTCATTCCTCACCAATCAGTGAGAAAAATGACCTTGTGGTACCAAAAACAATAAAAGGTAGAGGTAGACCAGAAAAACCAGTGTTGGCTACAGCTTCGGTTTTAGTAACAAAGCTCGATATTTAGAACATATATTTATAATATGATTATCCATGTAAAAAATGCTTAATTCCTGATTCCATGCTAAATTCCTGAGAATGTGCTAAATGTATTATATTTACAACAGCTTCAGTCTGAATTAATGCTAAGGTCTTTGGTTTAATCCCCGACCATGCCGAGATTGAAATCATGATACAAATTCACACATGAGCTGAGGCCCATGCCAAAGGGTTAACCCATTGTCTGCTACAAGTAGGTCTCATCACGAAATTGTTAGAAAATCGTTTTTCCCAAGGCACATAATACTGTTATTTTAGAAATCTTATTTTATTACTTGGCATATACCAGTTTCGGCCAACACATAATTGTGTGCATTAAAGTTCCCAACCAAAATATATGGCTGTGGCAGCTGTAGTATTAATTTATCTAGTTTTTAAAATCAATTGGTTCACTTGGTGGTAAAAATACTGAACATATTGTTAAAGTATTGTTTGTTTGTTTGGGGTTTTACATCACTTTCAACATTATTTCAGTCATTTCGTGATGAGACCTACTTGTAGCAGATATAGTGCTGCCTCTCTGAATTGTCATGTCGCAGGTCCTTGCCATGAGAACCCACCTGGTCACAGATTTACAAGGACAATGGGTTAACCCTGGGCATCAGCTCAGGTGTGAAATTATATCACGACATCAGCGAGAATGAGTGACATAGCGCATGTAAAGGGTTTATAGCAGTGGGAGGAGCGGACGTCCAGAAAGCACCCTGCAGAGCACTTTCAGTGACATTTAATATTGGCTGTGTTCGACTTCCATCCACCAAATCAACCACAAAGAATGCCATTTTTTCAAAAATTATTAAAATGTTATAACCCAATTGACTCTACATTCAAAATATTTTTTATTTTATTTTTTTTATCATTTCTATTCATGACTAATTTTCTCATATTTTTCAGGGAATATTTCTTCTTTTTTAGGTATTATTATGATAAGAGCAACTTATTGCTGATTATTTTCTGAAATTAGATTAATATTTAATTTATCTAATATCTCAAAAATAAATGTGAGGTCAAATTAAAGTCCGTCAATTTGTCACTTTTGTAACCCTACCGATTTAAGCTATTTTTAATCATTTTAGCTTCATAATAAATCTTGAAATTGATGGACATTTTTTTCAATATCTTTTTAGTATTAATGTGTTTTTCTGTGCAGTATTCTATATATTTTCATAAACTAACCCCCAATAAGCTGCCATTTTTATATTATTTAAAAAAAACTTAGTATTATAGTATTTTCCTCTGTTTTCCCTTATAGATTGACCACAAAACTATAAATTGCTCTCAAATTGTTAATTATGAACAGATTTTGATGAATAAGGACTCTACGAGCTCGTATTTGAAAGATGTAGATGATAGAATAATAAAACTTGTAGACAATATCGTGGAAATAGACTTTCTATTTTCAAGGTCATTAAAAGGTCACTTCAAAGTCACTGGCAATATTTGATTTAAAAAACCTAAGAAGGTTGACATTCGATCACATATCATTTGTAGATGTATTCTGAGTAGTAAAAATGTTATATCCCTATGTCTGCCATTTCTAGTGATGCTTTGATCTCGGCACGGCCGGGAATCAAACCCACTACCTTTGGATCACCACAGAGGAACTGCTCATAAACTGGCACTCTAACCAAGTGTGCCATGACCCTTGTGAAGGAGAGGATAAGCCCTAGGAACAGGGGAGATGAAAAGTTTATACTGCTCTTAAGGTAGATTATGAAGCAATTGAAAAGTATGATTTCATCTTCTTACTGGTAAACAGGGAAATACACATGTAGGTGACTTGGGACCTATTGATTTCCATCATGACTGACAGTGACAACTCCACATTTTGTAGATCTTGAATATTATTGTTTTGCAAAAATAATCTGATGGAATCTAGCAAACAAACTAATATGAATGTTGTTATATTAATTGCAGGTTTATTTTGAGGGTACTCTGCATGGCGAGATAGTCATATATTATCTCTGCTGCAATAAGTTGTTCTTTACACAGATTATATCTGCATGTATTAGCATGCAATTTAAATAGATTTGTTGGCTTATGTATGTGCTCATATACAACAACTGTACACGTGTTCAAGCCTATTTCATTTGTTCAAAGGTAATTTAGAATGGGTCATTGGTTGAGCTTATGAAAATCAGTTGAGCAAGATACCATTGGTTTTAAAGAAGAATCTTCAACTACTCAGTGCACATCAATGTTACTTGAAAGTAACATTGGTCGGGACTGTGATCGTCGTCAAGCTCTATTCTTGTGATCCTCGCCTTATCTACTGTTACTTGAAAGTAGGTTTTTATAATGCACATGAAAGTTTTATTTATGCCTTGCTGCTACATGCCACTAAGGCATTCAATTGTGTCAGTTACTGCAAATTGTTTAAGAAAACTTAGTCTAGTTAAGCGTGATATGTCTCCTCTTGTTATCAGGTTGATAATACATACTAATCAATAATTACTGGTAAAATGGAAATCATGTAAATCTGGTTCTTTTTCAGTAAAAAATGGGTGGTGTACCTATTTTGTTTTCTGTATATATTGATGGTCTGTTTATTAGGTTATAAAAGTAGTATTGGTTGTCATATGGGACATAAATATGTTGGAGGTCTGGGCTTTGCAAACGACTTGAGTGCTAGGGAGTTTAATGTAGTTTTAATAGGTCTAAAGAGTCAGTTTTTAATTCTGAAGGGAAGTGGATGTATTGTAAGAGATGCCATAATTAGAATATGTGGTAGTGACCTATGTTATGTTACAACAGCAAACATCTGCGACATAAAATCTACATCGTAGATAAGAATAGCATGGCATGAGATTCAATTTGTATTTTTTTTTTGAAAAGTTTTAATCTATTCATGGCTTTCATTGCATGGCATAAAGCATAAAGGGTTATCTGGAAATTTCCCTATATGACTCAGATATTTAATACCATTGTTACCCTCTCGAGATCAGTTTAGAAAAATGATTTCTTAAATTTCATTTATGTGGTATAAATAGCAAATCATCTCTTGTAAGACAAGTGACAAAGATGACTTTTTAATTTGATGTCAATAATGGGAATTGATTTCATTCAGTTAAGGCACAAGTATAAATTGTATTACGATATTGATGTATGTTTTGCAAGTGAAAGATGGTAGGAAAATATTAGTGATGATAATTTATGTAATGCTGTCATGGTGAAAGAATTAATTGGTTTACACAATGAAGTTTCTTTCAGTGCCATTTTATCAGATTATGATGAAAATGAAATGATTAAAGCAATTTGTGGAAAGTGAAACCCTGAGCTAACTCTTTATACATTTTTTAATTTTCCCCTCAAATGTCTACCTGTCTGTGGTCTCCTAAAACTTTCAATCCTGGTCTATACTTGCAGAGCCTGGTATGAATTCAGGATTTGGGGGAACAGATCATGGGTTCGATCCTCGGCCGTGCCGAGATTGAATTCATGATACAATTTCTCATTTGAGCTGAGGCCTGTGTCTAAAGGGTTAATCAGGTGTCCTTGTAAATCTGTGCCCTGATGAGTTGTCATGTCAAGGACCTGTGACATGACAACTCAGAGAGGCAGCACTATATCTGCTACAAGTAGGTCTCATCACGATATGACTGAAATAATGTTGAAAGTGATGTAAAACCCCAAGCAAACAAACAAATGAAATCCCAATATGTTTTCTGTGTAAAGGTGTAATTTTTAGCATTTTCTATGTTTGGAAAACAACTATTCAATTTTATATGTTTAGACATGCACATTGCTCAAATAAAGCCCACATATGAAGATCTTATCTCTATTTTGAAGATGTTATTTCATGCATTTTCCGATTATATTTCCATTCTATATATTCTGACATGCCTATTGCTTATTAATAAATAAACCACAATATAAAGACTTCCTCGCCATGAAGAAAACACTTGTCCTCACTGAAAATTGAACCCTTGACCAACTACGCCATGTTGAAGAGTACAATTTAAACTTCTCACTGGCAAATCACATAAATGGTCAAATTTTTCAGGAAAAGTCACTGATTGGAATGTTGTGTATTCTTCTGGAGAAGTCATATGTAAAGTAGTCCGGTAGGATGTGGGTTTCAGAGGGAAGCTAATATGATCTGTACCCAATGAGTTCACTCATAATTATAGAAATCAAGATGGCCGAATAGAAGTTTAAAATGTGCTTGTTTCTCTTGAGAGTCATTGCTTGATATTTTCTCTCAGGAGAATAAGTAACATATCATGAAAATATTCACACACACACATACACACACACACACATACACACACACACACTGCCTCTCCATTGTTATGAAATCTTTTAACCAAAAGTTTGAAATCATTATTTTAATCTACTCAAGATTCACATTCATAAATTCAATGTTTGTTACCACATGAGGCATTCTACGTTTCTCTTTCATTTGACGGACAGTTACAATAGCCCTGATCACCTGGTACATGTACACGTCTTTGTCCATCAAGCTGCAAGCAAAATCTATCCCGAACGTTCATCTGGTGTTGTCTCCCGCTGATTAGTTGAAAAACATTGTGGGACAGTTGCAGCTCTATTACCCACAGATCCCTCGTTATGTTATCTGATAATTCCCCTTTATTATCGTTGCCTATATAATTAATATATGTCGGCTTCTGATAATATTCAAGTACGGCTGTTTGGGCGTTTTCACAATGAAATCATTAGCTGATTGACGCTAATTAACCAGTTATTAATTATATTTTAACACATTCTGTGTAAATCGCTGTTAATACAGTTTCTGTTGACACCTTAACATTTCCCTGACATTTCCCTGGAAATTCAAGATCGTAATATTCACATAAAAATGTACAAAGACAGACTTGATCAAACACTATTTTGAAGAGAGGTCATTAAATCCTGCATTAAATAAATCATAATCATGGCGAGTGAGAGGTATGCTACCAGATCCTATAGATTATTTCACAACCAAATATTTCCCCCCGACATGTATTCCCGTAGGGACTTTTCTCTCACTATTCTGCCATCAGGTTATAAACTTCAAATTATATGGTCCGAAGAGTAAAACGGTCTCCATGAATATTATCGGAGTCATTCATTTGACAGGTACCGCACATACTGAAAAATCGAGAAAAATCTGATCCTGTTGACGGAATTGTGGAAATGAAAAAATGTTCCACAGAATACTATTTAAATCACGTGTTCAGTTGAGTGTGATATTTCCTTGTAGTTCTTAAATATAATGAGCAATTGAGCAACGGGGGCAGACGATTTTAAAACTCTCTAGGGGTTAATTTCATTTATAGGATGTTCCACTGTTAACCTATGGATACCGATCTGGGCTATCCTATAGTAACCTGAGGGAACCTATGGATACCGATCTGGGCTATCCTATAGTTACCTGAGGGAACCTATGGATACCGTTCTGGGCTATCCTATAGTAACCTGAGGGAACCTATGGATACCGATTTGGGCTATCCTATAGTAACCTGAGGGAACCCATGGATACCGATCTGGGCAATCCTATAGTAACCTGAGGGAACCTATGGATACCGATTTGGGCTATCCTATAGTAACCTGAGGGAGCCCATGGATACCGATCTGGGCTATCCTATAGTAACCTGAGGGAACCTATGGATATCGATCTGGGCTATCCTATAGTAACCTGAGGGAACCTATGGATACCGATCTGCGCTATCCTAAAGTAACCTGAGGGAACCTATGGATACCGATCTGGGCTATCCTATAGTAACCTGAGGGAGCCCATGGATACCGATCTGGGCTATCCTATAGTAACCTGAGGGAACCTATGGATACCGATCTGGGCTATCCTATAGTAACCTGAGGGAACCTATGGATACCGATCTGGGCTATCCTATAGTAACCTGAGGGAACCTATGGATACCGATCTGGGCTATCCTATAGTAACCTGAGGGAACCCATGGATACCGATCTGGGCTATCCTATAGTAACCTGAGGGAACCTATGGATATCGATCTGGGCTATCCTATAGTAACCTGAGGGAACTCGCTTGCAGTGATTTGCGGGCCAATATACCTGACTCTATCTGGTTACCTGTCTTCATGAATGACTATATAGCCAATATGCAAATAACCTGTCGTCTGACGTTTAGCATAATGATTCATCACGGCCATGTTTGTCTCTCATATCATACATCATAATCATTTCTCTTATGTCATAGATCATAGTCATTTTGTGTCCCACACCACTACTCAACCACAGGCTTTTATCGTTTCTCTTGGAACACAGAAATATTGCAAGACAGCAAAAGATAAAGTTTACAGTTTCTAAAAATGCTTGCGATCTTAGCATTATATAGATTATATCCTGAGAATTCCTGACGTGATTTCTCTTGATTTCAAACACACCTTTGTTTGTACCCCAATATAATCATGCTAATTGTATGTACATGCATTCAACAATTCAGACAATAAGATATAAGCATACACTGAGTGATACTTTTCTAAAAAAAAGACATTAACATCAAATACCAAAGAAGTGAACGAGTTCATATTATTATTATGGAATTAATGCGCTATAATTGAGGCCGGACTTCGGAAGTGAATCATATCCCGCCAGTTGTTATTGGTTGTGTAACAATGTGTCAGTAGATGTTATTCTCTTGTTAACCTGAGAGCGTTAATACACATCAGTTTACCTGCATCTAATTAGACAGCGCTAATTAAAGCTTATCATTTGTCATCAACATCCAGGTAGCACACATTAGAATAAGAGAGATACCTTAATGACCATACACGTAGGCCTATCACTCTTCAATTTTGCTAGAAAAATGCAGGGATGATTACTTGCGTGACATAGTGAGATAGTGAGGTTTATCTTATTGGTAATACTTGACATTGCATGATCCTATAAATCGATAATCGTATGTTACATTCTTGCCAGGTTAACAAATCAGGGTCACTTTTTTCCCACACACTCAAATCATTAAAGCATTGTTCGTCTGTCAGGGCCTTAAGAGAATTTAAGCCATTTTTTTTACCAAGTTACAGCCGCCATGTTTTTAGTGCTTTGACAGTTTGAATAGCGCTTTAGGCAAAGATTTTTGATCATAGCACAAAAGGTTAGGGTGTTCCATTTTTGGCAAAAGTTATCAGATCTTATGGGCCATCTGGATTGGGGTTACATATGACTTAGATATGATGCTGATTTTTTTTGGGCTTGATCGGACCGATTTGAATTTGTCCCGTATGAAGTTTTTTGCAAAAATAGGTAAAAATGGCTTTTTTCACAGTTTTTTTCAGGATTATCGTTCCTCAATATTAATTCATTCGCAGATTTTCTGTTATATATTCCATGAATATCATTTCAATGATAAGTATTGACCAGATGGTAAAACAGGTATAACATTTTATGGTTATATATAGGAAAATTAGGGTTTGCTTTGCAAAATATCACTCGCTTAATACATAGATACATGATACAATATATCATTGTCCAGTATTACAAGATTTGGTTAGATTTTATAACTAATATGAATGGATTCCCAGCTTATTTTGTTCTTTATATAGTAATATTGATGATAAAGAAGTGGCTATGTGTATTGTCATGCAAATTAGAAAAGTACAAAAAGTAGGTCAAAGTTCATATCCTGTTGCTAGCAACACCGGGTCAAACATGGTGGGCAGAAGTGTCATCTGCACATCATACAAGAAAGTAATGTGATCAATTTTTCAACAAGAGGACATTTACAAAAAGGTATTTGTAGTATATTTTTCAGTTATTTTGTAAAATATTTAACAAAAGAAACAGTAATTTGTAGCATAGTGCTTGGATAGTGCTTGGAATTGTGCTGGTATGCAATGCACGGTGCATGTGTATAGTGACTATTATGTCATTTATGACCAAACCCATGTATAAACAAGGTAATTATTATATCATTCTTGCACTTGCAGGTGTTTCATAAATTCCAATGATTCAAAATGGAGTAGATGATGTAGTGCATGTGCATAGCCAGAATGATATAGACTTACAGTGCTTTATATAGAAACTCTAGCTTTGTTGGTGGTGGAGTAGTAACAGTTTAACAATTATGCCTGGGAATAAGAATAGTGGACGTAAAAGGAAAGCAGTGCCTGACGTTGACCTACCAGAAATTAGAGCTCCTACTACACGGTCATCCAAGGAGTCCAAGGTGGTTGATCCTTTGCCTTTACCAGGGCAAACAAGCCAGGGCACAAAACTTACTTATGCACCTCGTGAGCCAACTAGAGAAACTGAAGGAAAGATAAGCACTACAAAAAGTCCCTGTGTCTCTTCCTTGGATTTTAAACATACCATTGGCTCCCCCCTTGATAGTTTCTCAAATAATCACCTTCCACAGAAGCGGCATATCTTGCAGAGATCGAGAGGGCTTCAGATTGAATCTGATTTCAATAAGCGGATCACAACAAGGGACCATGTCAAGACAATATGGTCAGAAATCCAGTTTCTGTGGGCTAAGTCTAGAATACCTCTGAAAGAGTATAGAAAGGCAGATGCTGTGGACAAGAAAACAGATAAGAAGTGGATAGACAAGATTGTGACTGTGATCAAAGGTAACCACGCCTTTTCCAGAAATCCTGAACAGAGAATTCAAGAAGTTTATCAAGACCAGCTAAACAGTCTGTTTGATATCTCCTTAGGAGATGAAGCAGCTATAGAGGAAGCATTGCGGGCAGAGCGTAGTGATGACTGGATGGAGGACTTGATATTTTACAGAGGCCAGAAGCAGCATCCACAGCTCTACACCATGGGTGGTGTAGACCTCAAACTGGCTGCCAGAGAAAAACGTGCTGCATCAAGAAGAGATCAGGAGAAGAAGAGAGAAACCAAAGAAGCTGAACGCACTATGGCCATCAGAATATGACAAGTTATTAAATGTTGATCATTTGAGTTCTACATTATTGCTTTCTCTCTTGTAGGTTGTACATCCTCGTCGCCATGGTGCTCTATTTCAGACTGGCTTTAGGATGAGAAGACCAGGTGCTGTAAGTACAATCAGATTCATGCAGCAAGGTCTGTACCTCCTGAAGATTGCCATGCTTCGTGGACGAGCAAGAGACAGATTTCACCATACTCAGAGGGAAGAGCAGTGTGTCCTAGCTATGGCCGAATATATCTGCCTGTTTTTGTACAGCACTACCTACAGGCTCGTCTGCTCCAAGATTAGACCTAGAGTTGTGGACAAAGCTGAAGAGGTATGAAACAGTACATAGAGCTGGAACAAAACAATGCACACTCACTGTAGCTGCTCTCCAAAGTGTGAAACGCCACCTCTGGTATCTTACACAGAAATGTGTCATTTTCTGCCTCTTTGATGAAGATCTGCCAGAGGTTGAATGGCAACAGGTAGCTGATCAACTGCTATAGAATCCACAGCCTGCCAACTTTCATACAGGAAAGCCATTTTTTTCAAACCAAAATCTGCTGAATGGTGGTAATCTGGCTGACTTTGTTGGACCACGCTCATGGTTGTTGTTTAATCTAACTAGACTAAACAGCCAATGGCTTCACAGCCCAGTGGCAGACTGGCATCTTGACCAGGATTATGTCACTATGTATGACATGGTCAAGAAGCTAGAAGTTGTAAATGATGGAGCAGAGAGGGCCATCAAGGATGTGACAGAATATGCCGCACATATGATGGGAATCTGCAGGATGATTACATTGTTATTGCCAACCGTCATGGAGAAATATTCCATAGTCTCAAACGTGATGCACTGATGAACTTGAGAATATGAATGATAACCCTGAGAATTCTTGAGAATATGAAGTCAAGAATAATTCTTGTACCATGGAAATAACTTGATGTTAATTACCTTGTATTATGGATTTAAGAGTCATGTAAAATTTGCTCCAGACTGTGTTTACCAGCTTGTTGTCTCATTTGTTGCATTGACATCATTTGATAATATCATTGATATGTATGATGAATATATGATTAAAAGTTGTCTATATTTAGCAAATTCTGCCTCTATCTGTGTTTAAAGTCATTTCATTTGTTTTTTACATTATTATTCACTTTCAACCAGAGAATCTGATATATCGCTTACAAACGGGTCAACACCTTAAACTGAATTGATACTTGTAACTAAATTGAGATAATGTTCATGAAGAGAATTGTCAAAAAGTAACGAAAAAGGCCCAAAAATGCAATTTTTGCCTATTTTGCAAAAAATGTCAAACAGAACAAATTCAAATCGGTCCGATCAAGCCCAAAAAAAATCAGCATCATATCTAAGGCATACGTAACCCCAATCCAGATGGCCCATAAGATCTGATAACTTTTGCCAAAAATGGAACACCCTACAATAGGTGTGAATGCTTTCGCCGCTTTGCCCTACTCAAATTGTCAATCCCCACTCTGGTTCCAATACCAACCCCACTAGCTTAGGTTGTATAGCGTTAGATCTTTGCATTTGATAGTTCAATAAGTGGAGGACGGGAGGTGGTGGGTTCGATTCCCACTGCCGCCAGTGTTACTTTCACGCTGGCTAAAAGGCTCAAAAGACGACCTGATATGCCCATAGTTGCTGAAAGGCTCGTAAAACACCATTTCACAATTTTCTATCTGATTTCAAACCAAAGACACTCTCCCAATGTTTGATCTTTTATCTAAGGGAATAAAAAGTTATCTCTTGGACTGAGAGATATTTCAGAACGAACTAAATTATAATATCTTTGAAACCCAAGATATTTCAATTATTTTACTGGTACAAAAGTATATGTATATATATATATATATATATATAGTCCAAAGTAAAAAGGTAGTTGTATACAAAGAGTTAAAACCTTTTATTGAGACATGTTTCAGTCCTTCAAGGGACTTCTTCAGGCTTAACTAACAAACCATTGAAAGTGTTCACTTATATATCATTACAAGAGTATATAGCAAACAAGCTTGTACTAGCTGATAAACAAACAGATAAACAAGCAGATTAACAAGCTGATTAATAAGCTGATAAACAAGCGGATTAACAAGAAGATTAGAGACACAGTTAAGTTAATTGCACTTGTCTGCTTGCTGTATCGGGGTGTCAAAAAGCTGTTGACAACTCTGTCATATTGGGCATTGTTATAATCATATCTTAACTATACATACATTAAAGAGATTAAAGTAGGCAATGCTTAATAAAATTGAGTGAAAAATATAACATGGAAAACCTTAAAATATATCATGAAATAAAGTAAAATATAAGAAATTATAATAAGAGGACAATATACAGGTGTAGGAGAAACTAACATATGGGTAATCCCATTGCTATCAAGTTTGAAGTACTGTTCAACACTGGTTTATATTTTTCAATTAAAGAGTGTTCTATTCTGAGGAGTACATGGGGATTCTCTTTTTGTTAAATATATATATATATATATATTTATTCTATGATCACTGTGTATTCTGTGCTGTGATTGGTCAATTCCTGGTCACGTGAGCTTCTCTAAATTGTTGTATTGACCAGATGCATTATATTGCACGTCAATATACTTTCCACTGCACTGATGGGGAATTCCATGAGGTCACCATACAGACAAACTCGTCCTTTTCAGTTCTCACTTTTAGAGTTAAACCAATAATGGCAGTAATTAACACAGTGATCATAGAATAAAACAAATATGGACCTGGGTGTCGTGCAATATGACTTTTTATGGACCTTCGGAAAGTTATATTGCACTCGGCTGTGCCTCGTGCAATATAACTTTCCGAAGGTCCATAAAAAGTCATATTGCACTCCACCCAGGTCCATATTTGTATATTATATATATATATATATATATATATATATATATATATATATATATATATATATATATATATATATATATATATATATATATATATATATACACCTATATATATGTACACCTATATAAATATATATATATATATATATACACCTTGAATTAAAGATTAAGTATGTTGAAAATATTTGGTAAAAGATAATGGCCTTATCATGTCATTATGACCTTAGATTATATCATATCAGTTTAAAATTATGACCTTAAATAATATTATTCCACGTGAATCAAATTATATTTATTATATTTCTTTTTTTTGCATTATCACATTTTAAATAATACACCATACATAATTCATACATAATATTTCATTTAATAAATTTAATGAATTTAAATTATATTGATATCACTAGAGCAATTTTCATTTTTTATTACCACAAAGTCATGATCTAACAATGTTGGCACCTCTCTCAATCATATGGCATCCCCGAGCCTTGACATATGACCCGCTCTCCCACATAAAGCTATAGCAACCCAATGAATTATGGCATCCCCGAGCCTTGACATATGACCCGCTCTCCCACATAAAGCTATAGCAGCCCAATGAATTAATATCATGCCAAACTCCTTGGTTTATATCACCAAGGCACAGATCCAAATGTTTTTAAGAAGTATTTGGAACTGAAAGAAAATCTTATTTCACTCTGTCCTGTATTGTGTGCTATTTCATGTAGAGGCTTTCACTTAGACATTTGGATTGTATTGGTCAACATTGTTTTTAATTATGTCCATGTTGTAGTTATTTGGCCTTGCCATACATCAAAGGAATCTACCGTTACTGCAATAAGGATGGCTTTCAAGACAAATTACACAGATATCGGGGCATTTGACCAATGGATGCCCGGCCTTGCCAGGAGCGCAATCATCCCCAGAACAGCTGTGACAACAGTTATTTTGAAACAGATAATGAAAGGTCCTCGATGAACATACTTGGGCTAAATTAGCATGACAATATGTGGTACAGACGCGAAATTTTGCTTGTGCAGAATATGGTCTTTAATGGGGGTAGACTTGACTGGACTGCACTTGACTGGGGCTAGACTTGACAAGGGCTAGACCTGACTGGGGATGGACTTGACTGGACTGCACGTGACTGTGTCTGGACCGGACTGAGACTGGACTTGACTGCGCTTGACTGGGGCTAGACTTGACTGGGGCTAGACTTGACTGGGGCTGGACTTGACTGGACTGCACGTGACTGGGGCTAGAATTGACTGAACTTGACTGGGGCTAGACCTGACTGCACTTGACTGGGGCTAGACTTGACTGGGGCTAGACTTGACTGGACTGCACGTGACAGGGGCTAGAATTGACTGAACTTGACTGGGGCTAGACCTGACTGCACTTGACTGGGGCTAGACTTGACTGGGGCTAGACTTGACTGGACTGCACGTGACTGGGGCTAGAATTGACTGAACTGCACGTGACTGGGGCTGGACTTGACTGAACTCAATATCCCTGTGGCCTTGTTTTTGGCAGCATGTTAATTTTGGCTGTATTTCAATCAGAATGTATACTTTACGGAAAATAAAAGAGATATCTGTTCCTTAAATGATGATAACATTAAAATATACGAAAGGTCCATCGTGTTGTGCAATGTTTGAACCTTATGCAAGGGTTTTGAAACATATCGTTTCTAACATTTCTAAAGAGCATTCTTGAAAGATCTGCCTTGAGTATGCAAAACGTATGTTTACTGGACGGTAACGTTATAATTAAACAATGTAAATTAAATCCAAACAAGATTTATAAAATTAGGCAATAGCTGCAGAAATTTCCTGGCATTATATTTACTTCCCAATTAGATTGCAATACTTTCAATTTAGATGTCTGTATTTACTTACTGTACTTTTTATTCAGATTTATTCTTAGAGAAAATAGCCCCGCACATTCAAAGTAAATGAAAATGAAGGAATCGTCACTTTGCCTCACTTCAAATGCCTATAATTAGAACAAATTTACATTTATCGCCGAAATGTTGTTTCAAATGTAATCAAGTTGTAATTGCTTTTGTATGTCATGTGTAGAAACATCTCGCCTTTGCATTTGCTTTATCTGACGCATATTAATGGTGTGAATGATGGGTTGCTGTCCGGGTTGACCATTACATCATGCGAGGTGTTAGAATGATAAAACTCACTTTGTGATTGAACAAATATTCATGGAAAAGCTAGCAGAGGCAAATAAGATGCATAATTCCAAAACGTTTTTGAAAGAGTGACCTGATTTTCAAAAGGCACAACCATTGGAACTCAAATATCCCCCCCTTATATTCCACACAGATGCTAGTGTTCACAGACTCATTAGCGCTTTCCCGTAATAGAATCACATCTTGTATGCATGGGAACTCTTACACACAGTCCTTAAGACCTGGAGATACATAGGAAAACTTATAGTCTACAGAACAAGAACAGGCGCAAAGCTTTGGAGTTTGAATTCATTGATACGTTTTCTTTGAGGTCCATATTGTAATCATTGAAACTCACAATCAGTCAGGGCCGGCATTGAGAATTTCGATAAATGCTGATAACTCGTTAATTCTGAAACATTAACATTGACATTTCACATACAGAAATGGAAAAAACAGCTTTCCTGTTGGCGAAGAGTAAGTGAAGCAATAAAAAAATATTGCTAATCATAAAGGGAGTTTCTTCATAGGATATCTGAGTGATCCAAGAGAATGAAGCTGCCCAGGTACACATTGCTCTTGGCACAGATCGGCCAAACCAGCCATATTGAATCCCTAAACTTAACAAATCGGCCAAACCAGCCATATTAAGTCCCTTAACTTAAAAGATCGACCAAACCAGCCATATTGAATCCCTAAACTTAAAAAATCGGCCAAACCAGCCATATTAAGTCCCTAAACTTAAAAGATCGGCCAAACCAGCCATATTACATCCCTAAACTTAAAAGATCGGCCAAACCAGCCATTATTAAGTCTATAAACTTAAAAGATCGGCCAAACCAGCCATATTGAGTCCCTAAACTTAAAAGATCGGCCAAACCAGCCATATTACGTCCCTAAACAAAACAGATCGGCCAAACCAGCCATATTGAGTCCCTAAACTTAAAAGATCGACCAAACCAGCCATATTACGTCCCTAAACTTAAAAGATCGGCCAAACCAGCCATTATTAAGTCTATAAACTTAAAAGATCGGCCAAACCAGCCATATTGAGTCTATAAACTTAAAAAATCGGCCAAACCAGCCATATTGAGTCCCTAAACTTAAAAGATCGGCCAAACCAGCCATTATTAAGTCTATAAACTTAAAAGATCGGCCAAACCAGCCATATTGAGTCCATGAACTTAAAAGATCGGCCAAACCAGCCATATTACGTCCCTAAACTTAAAAGATCGGCCAAACCAGCCATATTACGCCCCTAAACTTAAAAGATCGGCCAAACCAGCCATATTGAGTACATAAACTTAAAAGATCGGCCAAACCAGCCATATTGAGTCCCTAAACTTAAAAGATCGGCCAAACCAGCCATATTACGTCCCTAAACTTAAAAGATCGGCCAAACCAGCCATATTGAGTCCATGAACTTAAAAGATCGGCCAAACCAGCCATATTGAGTCCCTAAACCTAAAAGATCGGCCAAACAAGCCATATTACGTCCCTAAACTTAAAAGATCGGCCAAACCAGCCATATTGAGTCCATAAACTTAAAAGATCGGCCAAACCAGCCATATTGAGTCCCTAAACTTAAAAGATCGGCCAAACCAGCCATATTACGTCCCTAAAGTTCATCTTCATCTTTAAGGACTCATGAACTAGGCCCTTGCTCAAAAATATATTGTCTGATCTTTATATTCAAAGGTTCTGTTTATATGTTCTATGGCATGGTAATGAACATAATGCTATTGATTTTCTTTATAGCCATTGTTGGTTCTATGACGTGTTAATAAAGATGGTGTTATTCATTCTCTATTTAAAGATTATAAGCGTTCATTGTTTTACCTGGAGTGAAGGCTGAGACCGATGATCACGATATTGTCAATTCATCACACAATGGTTTGTTATAATTTCAAATGATGAAAACGGACACGAATTCAGCGTTTATTTTTGTGTCATTTTCATCATCATCTCATTCTTGAGTAAGCATTGTGTACTCATGTTGTGCACATTAAACATGTTTATTTGTTTGTTTGGGTTTCCACATCGCGTTCGATATTATTTCAGTTATTTTATGACGAGACCTTCTTGTGATATATGCAATGCTGCCTCACTAAATTGTCCTGTATGTTACTAGTCCTTGATATGACATGGGTTTCATCTCATATTAGAAGCTGGAACATAATAATTCAATGTCATCTTGGCCAGGAATTGACCCCACGACCTTTGAATCACCACAGATGAACTGATGAGGAAAAAACTTGCACTTTAAACAACTGCATTACATGTGTATTGGAGTTTGAGCTACGAATGATAACGGGCTGCATTTGGCTCTCATCTTGTATAATAAGATTGAGGCTCCAGAAAGCCTACTCTGCATTACACAGGTAGTATTCAATTACTACCTCTGCAACCATTGCCCTGTATTTGAATCCATTCCAAATTTAGAATTCCCAAAGTTATAAATACTTGCCTTGCTCATCAAATCTGAATTGACCAACATCAGGTCATAAATTGTAATCAGGTATCTGATACATAAACTGACCAATCAGTACAATTGTAAAACAAAACAGAATCTATTTCAGTTAGCATTTATTCTCCCTCCAGTCAGTTCACAGCCAGATTTATTTTAATACTGATGACTTGCGGTTGATTTTGTGCGCACCTTTATAGCTTTGGGGACAGGGACTGATATAATAGAGAAGTCCTGCTATGGAGGGTACGGAAGACCACATTCAAAGCATTTTTGTAGATATAGATGCATAATTCATTATCAGTTGGGCCGTTGTCATCTTTCTACATAATATCTTACACTATTTAATGCCCAAAGTAATATTGTAAATATTTCTTTCATCTCTCTTTTGTCCATTCAAAATCATGTTTGGTTATCAATATTTAATGGCATATGAAGGAACACTATTTGTGATATCGCATTTGGCCCTTGTTCCTTATGATGGGTTGTGCTGTAATCCCAAGGTCTTGATTCCTAACTCTGATATCACTGACACTACCATTAAGGACATCATCCATATTGCTGTTCGTTTCACATTAAAATGGATTTTCAGTTGGAAAAATACTTTCCTATATCCATGATATTTGCCCTAATTATGACTCTTTGCGACGTCTTTTCCACAACTCTATACATCTTTATTAGCATCCTCATATATTCCTTGTATTGCTTACGTCTGCAATATGTCGCGGCATATCTTAGTTCAGCTTGTTAGACCTGCGGCCAAAGTCTATATGAGTATAATGTTATTGATATTTTCTTCTTAGATTTCTTGAGTTTCATATTTGGCATTTGTTTAACAAAAAATCATTGTGATAGGCTTTTTTTGATTGGGTGCCTTCTAGAAGGGAAGATTGTTTCCAAATATTACAAATTAAATAATGGTATTAGATATTTAGATATCGTAATAAGTCGGATTTGCAAGATTTGTTTGCAACATTAATAATGGAAGATGTATCATGTTTTTCAATCATAAAATATACCTGAAATATAGATGGATAGATTTTTGTTAACAAATAACAAATAAAATAATATTCATCATATTACCTCTTCTTTGGCATTTAATTGGAAAACTATCAAAATGAAAATGTCAAAGAAATCTATCCTCATAAATTCGATATTCAACTCAGATAGTTGAGTTCAATATTATGGGAGGGATTCTCGCAATGGAAAATCCAACTTGGCTGAAAGGTATGGCGCATCCCAAATCACATCCTGACTTTAAAAATACAAGACATTCAAGGAAATAGATGCTCCGTTTGGATTAAAACAGATACAACCACTTACTGCTTGATGATGTCACTCTCAGAGCCTCCAGAGGAAAAGTCAAGTAACTGGTGTATCCAATTATTTAGTTTTCCTCCTAAAAAACGATTATCATTTGTATCCTTAAGATAGTGTTTTATAAGTCCTCTATGTAATAATACTCCACAAATATTCAGTCCGGTCCTTGTTCCCTTTCTGTGATGAACCGGTTTCCTTATTTACTGCCTATGTCGGCGCAAATGTGTTTCAGTAGGTGATGGACGTATCCCTCTCAACACTGCTTAGTCTGTTTCATATTACTTCATTTACTGTGTTGCCCACTATATATATAAATATTTGAAAGCGAATATCTTCTTTCTTTAAAGATTTCTATCCAGAATCCTGTATTTGTCCACTTCACGGTGTTACCTTGCCGTTTAACTTTTCTTGTGTGGTATTGGGACCAGCTCTTTCGGCCTAGGTCTATGTAGGCGCGCTGGTCTGGCCCAGCTTAGCACTGCTATGTTGTCAACCTGTAAGCCACGGTGCCACAAGGATACACGCCGGCCCTTCACCTGGCGCCCCCTAGTGCGGGAATCTAAGCAATACACTGCTGCATTCACAATGATCATATTTAATCCCCGCCCATTACGAGCGTTATCATTACCAACACAGTTAGTGATAATGATTATGTTTCCATATGTACCATCTTTCTTAAACTTTCTTTCTTCATCATGAGCATATTTATTATTCTCAAAATTTATCTTTCAGTTTTTCTTAAATAATACATGCAGAAAATCATTTATTTCAATCGATTGTCCCATGTGAAAAGGGACGTGTCATACCTCTTCACTTTGTTAACATCAATGTTAAGCCAATAATTACAACCGCTGCAGACTGGATAAACAAACAATTGCTACCCAAAGGCACCTTCCATAATGAGAGGAATAATAGTTTGGTGCTAAATGCAAGCCCCACAAGCCATTTATCATCGATAGATGCATCCAGTAAGAAAATGACCTTCACCTTGCCCACACCACGCGGTTTCAAACAAGAGCATATCCTCGGGGTCAAAACGTATAAGAAGATTGGTGATAATGATACGATAATACTCACTTCTCAACAATGAATACACAAACAGAAATAATCGAAACAGTTCTGAGCTCATGAGAACAAGACGGACACAGATAAATTGATTAATTGATTGATTGAATATACTGGAATTAATCACAATGATATTGATTTAACTGGAATAAATTACATTGAAATACATGTAGATCAGAATGGATTAAAACAGATAAGAATAGATTAGATTTTGATATATAAGATGAGAATATATTTGTATAGATCATAAAAGAATAGATAAGAATGGATCATTGAGTAGAAAAGATAATACAATATAAGACAACAATAGAATAGAAGATACTAGACTAGAAGAATAGAGTAGATTTGATTAAAAAAGATCGGAAAAGATTAGGTTAGAAATTATTAAAATAGACTGGATTTGTGCTTAAATTTCAAGTCGGTGATTATGTTTCTTTTGTTGCTGTACCCCTGTCACACCAGAACTACATCAAAACTGCATCTGCTGGTCGTTGAATATTTAAGAAAACACAAAGAACAATCACGGCCCTGTGTGACAGGGGTGTCAGTTCAGAAGCATTGAACAAGGTGGAGTTTCCACTGAGATGGCATGGCGTTTGTTTGCGCTGACGGGGCTTGCTCTGCTCTGACGGGGCTTGCTCTATGCTGACGGGACTTGCTCTATGCTGACGGGGCTTGCTCTGCTCTGACGGGGCTTGCTCTGCTCTGACGGGGCTTGCTCTATGCTGACGGGGCTTGCTCTGCTCTGACGGGGCTTGCTCTATGCTGACGGGGCTTGCTCTGCTCTGACGGGGCTTGCTCTATGCTGACGGGGCATGCTCTATGCTGACGGGGCTTGTTCTACTCTGACGGGGCTTGCTCTGCACTGACGGGGCTTGCTCTGCGCTAACGGGGTTTGCTCTGCACTGACGGTGCTTACTCTGCACTGACGGGACTTGTTTTGCACTGACGGTGCTTACTCTGCACTGACGGGGCTTGTTCTGCACTGACGGGGCTTGTTCTGCGCTGACGAGGCTTGCTCTATGCTGACAATACTTGCTCTGTGCAAGTGCAAGGACCCAAGTGGGTTCTTACTGCAACTAAATCTGAGTTCCCTGATACGGCAAATGCCCTCGGAATGATGTACTCAGAACCAGACTGCTGTGGTGAGTTGAACGTGATTTTTCCCACCAAAGAAAGACAGGGAATGCTCGCGATGAGCCAGACTTCAGTGGTTAGGTAAACCAGTGATTATCCCACAAAGGAGAGACAGGGAATGCTCGCGATGAGCCAGACTTCAGTGGTTAGGTAAACCAGTGATTATACCACAAAGGAGAGACAGGGAATGCTCGCGATGAGCCAGACTTCAGTGGTTAGGTAAACCAGTAATTATCCCACAAAGGAGAGACAGGGAATGCTCGCGATGAGCCAGACTTCAGTGGTTAGGTAAACCAGTGATTATACCACAAAAGAGAGACAGGGAATGCTCGCGATGAGCCAGACTTCAGTGGTTAGGTAAACCAATGATTATCCCACCAAAGGAGAGACAGGGAATGCTTGCGATGAGCCAGACTTCAGTGGTTAGGTAAACCAGTGATTATCCCACCAAAGGAGAGACAGGGAATGCTCGCGATGATGCGCCCAGACCAGACTGCAGTGGATTAAATACATTTAAGGATCAATTTAAACCTTAAACTGTTATCAAGCATCCTGAAGGGAGTTTTCATACAATACGTTGGCTATTCGTTTACTCTGCTTGACCTGCACCTTGGTAATCACGGATAAAATATATATGATTTACAAGGATTTTTAAAGCTTTCAATATAATGCCTTATACACAAAATAGTACAAAGTATATTTTGTAAAACATTATAAACATTTAATGGTTTAACGATAAAATGATTCTATTTCTATATATATATAGAAAACTAAATGAAAGTATGAAATTTATCAATAATGATCTGGATAAGCCTAAGCTATCCAATGGTGTTTTCATTGCACTAGTTTATAGGGAAGTATTAAATTGTGATAATGAAAATCAAGAACGAAATTGAATTATGTCACTCATTGATAGACGTTTTGAGATTCGAATGTCCATGTGTGATTGAACCTACATGAGGAATTTTGAATTTCAAATTTCCAATTGTCTAAAGTTAAGATCGCCTTGACCAGACAGAGACTAATGAACTGTCATGGAGTAAACATTATACCTGAGATTCTATTAATTATTAAGTCACTTAATCCCTTCCCTTTGACGTTAGTAATTATCACCCCAGACCACCAAGAAGGATGACTGGCTGTGCCAGAATGAGAGCTAGCTGAAATCGGTTGACCGCTAATAAAGTGATTATCACATTTTTCAAAGAAAAGTGTAAAATCCACGGCGTCGTTTCCACCATCAAATATTTCCCCTGTATAGTAAATAGACAACAGATTTTTGCTTCATCTCAAGATGGCATAGGAGCCAATGAAGCATGATTTCTTGACTTCTCATCACAGCTATCATATATAGATCAATACCAGAGGCAGAGGCACCAGTTAGTGTGAAAATTGTGTAAATTGATCCACTCTTAAAGATACTGCAGACCTGTCTCCATTTAACCTATGTATCAAAACTGAAAGAGCAGTAGCCAATTAACTAGTGCCCCGTATTGAATAAATGGTCCTACCAACAAATTTCAATCTGCATGAAAGGAACACCACAGCAGGGACACTGCATTGTTTAAGGTGCAGAATGATATCCTTGACCTTAATAAAAAGAAGCCAGTAATATTACTGCTTCTAACTTTGTCAGCATCATTTGATACCATTGACCATAAGATACTGCTGGGTAGGCTTGAATCAAGATGCAAGGTCACCGGTCATACCTTGAAATGGGTCAGGTCAAATGTAATGGACAGGAAACAATGAGTAAAGGTGGAAACAAATGTATCCACCCTCACGCCCATATCATCCACCCTAAAGCCCATTTCATCCACCCTAAAGCACATATCATCCACCCCAAAGCCCATTTCATCCTCTCTAAAGCACATATCATCCACCCCAAAGCCCATTTCATCCACCATAAAGCCCATTTACCCTAAAGCCCATCGTGATCCGTTCTGGGAGTCATCCTATTAACAGTCTATATAACCCCTCTAGCTGACATCATGGCATGGTCTGGGCTGTCATATATTTGCTGATGATACTCAGATCTGCATCTCTATTGATCACATGAGTTGATTCCATGTAGACACCTCCAGAAAGCAACTTGAAAAATGTATAGATGATGTGGGATCCGTTCTGATAACAAATATGATCCGTTCATAAGCCGCCAGCAAAACTATTTTATAATTTTTCGCTATTACACGGAGATTAACATAAATAGAAATAACATATTAACATAAATATATATATATATTCCTACTCTGAGTTCTATGATGAATTAACACATATTGTGGCCCACTACTGTGCCTTTACTCATGAGGTAATTTTCCCTGGTGACTACAATTTCCATGTGAACAAACAACCGAGTGTTAAAACCCCTGTAATCCCTTTATTGCATGGATATTTTGAGGATTTAGATGGCAGTATATTCAGGTGTACTTTATATATTCATCCACCAGGTGTCTACTTTGCAGCCTGTTACCCCAAAAGGTTATTGGTAAATCGAAGGCATTATTCCCAAGTCCGTGGGTTGGTTCTTTTAGCCATTTCTGTCAGTTCAAAGGTAGAAAGAATGTCATTGTACTTGCATTAGATTTGGTTAGTTTGTACCTGTACCCTTCAAACATCATATGTTAAAACCCTGCCTGCCAATGATGTGTCTGGCGACATTATTAGAAATAAACAGCACAAATTGTCTTTCTTAATTCCTCCAGAAGAAGAGGACCCGGAAGAGATGGAAGCAGACACAGAAGAGGAATGCTTGGTGATTTGCCTCACACCTTCTGCAATGGGGACGTGGTTTCTTCATGGGACAGGAATGCCTTGGATTTTGGTGGATCCATACCGATACACCGATTAAGGAACCATCTTTACCCCGCTGATCTCAGCTGTATCTGGCAGTTTCATGATGTGGTCCGCGACCGGAACCCTGTCAGAACCAAGGCCAAGAATCTGGAGGTTCTTCGCCGTGGACTTGAAAGTGTAGTCAGTGCTCGCCCACTCTTCATCGCGGGAGTCAGTATTTACTTCCTGTAGGGAAAATGAGTGATCAGTTTAAAAACTACATGTCCAAAGCTTATAAAATTCCACTCCCGAAAAGGTTTGTAAAGAAATATGATTTTTTTCTATTCAAGTCACTTAACTGAATTCGTCATGTGGAAAAGCAAGAAATTTTAGCTGGAAGATTTCACATTTGTATTGTTAAAATCGAAATATTATCTATTGCTCAGTTTTTTTTGTTTGTTTTTTTTTTTTTTTTTTTTTGGGGGGGGGGGGGGGTACATCATTTCGTGATGAGTCCTACTTGTAGCAGAAATGAATTGTCATGTCCCAGGTCCTTAACATGACAACCCGTCCGGTCACAGAATTACAAGGACAACGGGTTAACCCTTTAGGCACGGGTTCAGCTCATAAAGGAAATTGTATCATATCTGAGCACGGCCTGGCATCGAACCCACGACCTTTGGATCAGCACAGAGTAACTGGTGCTAATAAGCTAGCACTCTAACCAACTGCACCACGGCCTGCTCAGTTGGCATTTGAAATAGTGGGTGGAGCATTGATTCATAGTAATATTGGGCTCTGGCTCCTTTTTCAAGTGTCCTTCACACACTTAATAGTCACTATATTGAATTCTTTGACATGTCAAATTAATCTAGACATCCACGTAGATTCATGTCACACCTTTCTTTAAAACTAAAAATCCTAAATGTATTCATGATGTTCAATATTATTAATTAGATCATGTGATAAATATTTTTAAATCCTTCGGTGTATTATACATGTTGATATGACAAATATGTGAGAAATTATGATCAGAAACATATAGAAACCGGAAGTAGGTGCTGAATAATGTCAACCCCTGGTAGAAGTATGGAGGGTCACTTGCACGTGTGTGATTTGGATTATAACAATGCAGAAGTAACATATTACCTCATTATTATCTTTTCTTTTACAAAATACCTTCAGTTTTGAATTGGATTGAATACTTATATGAGGACATCATGGATCATGGAAATGTCTGAGTAAGATACTTGAGTGCCATCTGTTGGGATAAATAATCTCAGGAATCTCAGGAAAGTGCCAAGTACTTGCCGTACAAACATGTGACATCTATTGCGGTCTGTAGAATAGTGTAAAGCCTATACCAATAAACACACATCAATGGACAAACAGGCCTCTTCACGCCAAATCACTCCAATATGACAAAGTGTCCAATGTAGAATTTGGAATTTAGCTGAAGACTGACCCACTTTGAAATGGCACGGAAGTATAGAGAAAATATGGGAAATATTGATTGCAACGTTAGGGTACAAACATTTTAGGCAAGGAAAAGTGCTTGAAAATCTCATTTCATGAATGTTTAAACCCCTTTTACAGATGAGTTGGTGTCTGTCAGATGAAGGCTGGTAAAATCAAGCAAAACATATGGCTTGAAATCTTTTGATAAATATTTAAAATATAACACGTAATAATGAAAGAAAAGTACAAATTATATATTTAAAAAAAGAATTTGGGCCGTTTATGTGATATTCATGAGGTCAGCCTAAAAAGAAGGTATATATATATACCTACCAAATTTCACCGAGTTAGATCACTTTGTAAGCTTCTGAAGAGGGGACAAGACATATGGAATATGTACAATTTTTAATAAGGAATTAAAGAGCCCCGAAAGGCCTAAAGCTTTACATCTCCAGTCATATTTTATTTATTCTTATTTATTCATATTTATTTCCGTACACATTGAACGTTTTTGAAAAAAACACATCTTTTTTCTACGCATTCTTCTGTGTATGATGATGATGGCTGGAAAATCAGAGTTATTATCATTCCAACATGGTGAATTAAGAAATATATCAGCAAGGTTGAATGACCATGGTGAGATCAAAACTACTCTAAAAACTGTAGTGGAGATATTACAGATCTTTATTACAAACAAGGAAAGTAGTAGAGGATACAGAAACAACCGAGACCGTCACAGAAACTGTTAGCCATATGAATGGAAAAGTACATTCATTGAGGTGCTTATGGCAGATAGGAAAATGAATTCAATCAAGGAAGATGCATATAAATTCAGGAAAGCACACATTTGGGAGTGGAGGCAAATTGTCAACAATAGAAAACTGGTTTATTACAACAGCATAAAGGAACTGAAAACTGCAAAGATATATGGCGATTTCATTTCCCTGGAGCCACCATTTATCCCAAGGAAGTATGACAACTCTATTTACAGAATAGAAAAGGAGATCGACGCACTGAATGAAAAAGGAGCAAAACATCAATCAATTGTTACAGAATCTGAGACCAAAATCCAGTCTCTGATTCAGAAATGCTCACCAGGAGAAATTTGACATAAACTTATTGAGATATGGAATGAAGACATCTCAAGGCAAGAAATCAAGTCTGATCAAATCTGGTTAAAGAAGAAAATATGGTTAGAGTCTCTACCTGAAAAGGAGAAAGAGCAGGCTGGCCAGAGAAGACAAGACAATATTGACAACAGGAATTCACTCCAACCACAAAATCAGAGAAGCTATGCATCAGTAACGAGACATACCCCTCCTCCAAGAGAGGATCCAAGGCAAAACAACTACAGAGGACCCCTCAAAACTAATAGGTGGGATAATAATGGAAGAAGACCTACAGATAATAGGAAACATACCAACAGACACCGTGATGAAAGCTCTGAAAGGGGACAGGACAGAAACAATTTTGATGGTTGGAATCAAAACAATAGACATTATAATTCAGAAAGAAGATTCAGAATAAATTATTTCTATGATGATAACATGTACTCCCTGGATAACTTCACAAATAATGATAGACACTCAAGCAGAAACCAAAACAGTGGGAGAAACCATGAAAGAGACATGGACAATGACACCGGTGACTACCATGACCCTAACCGACAAAATAACCACTAGTTTTTAGACAGGCAACCAGGAAGGTACAGGAGGAGATGGAATTGGAACCCAAGATTTTGAATCTTTCCTCAAACCTCTTTACCAATGGTGAGAAAAGCTTATTACTAAAATGCTTAAAATTCACTCCAAAGCTATCCCCTAATGAATTGGAACTGCAAACTGATGTACATAAGTTCAACCGAAAACTTAGACTTACAGAGGCATATTTTGACATGGAATATAATGAAGAATCATTGGTGGCAAATAAAAGTACCAGGACCCCACACAGAGGTAGGGACAAAAACCTGGCCAATTTTATAGACTTTCTTAGCAGCTATCTAATCAACAATGATCAAAGGAATTTTTTGTTTGGGGGTTTTACATCACTTTCAACATTATTTCAGTCATTTCGTGATGAGACCTACTTGTAGCAGATATAGTGCTGCTTCGCTGAATTGTCATGTCACAGGTCCTTGACATGACAACCCTCCCAGTCACAGATTTACGAGGACAACGGGTTAACCCTTTAGGCATGGGCATCAGCTCATATGTGAAATTGTATCATGAGTTCAATCTCGGCACAGCCAGGGTACGAACCCACGACCTTTGGATCACCACAGAGGAACTGTTGCTAGTAAGCTGGCGCTCTAACCAACTATGAATGGAAGATCGTAGAAATGCTAGAAGACAACAGCACCTATGAATCTATTGATAACAATATGGACAAAGAAACATTAAGAAAAAATGGTTTATTAATTCAAAATTCTGTATCTAACACAAAAAGAAAAGGATTATATGGTTAAATTTGAAAACAAGACCAGTCAATTTTATGGCCTATCAAAGGTACATAAAAGTAAAGAAATCATTGATGCAGTCAGCAGACAGAGATCGCCATACATTATAATTAATGAACCTGAGGACCTGAAAATGAGACCTATTGTAGCTGGTCCTATTTTTCCAACACACAGATTGAGTAATCTAGTTGATATACTTCTTAAACCCTTTATAAAGCATGTAAAATTTTATGTTAGAATTGATCTTGATTTTCTCAATCACTTACCAAAGACAATCAATGATTCAGAAATTTTTGTGACATTTGACATTTCAATTCTCTATAGCAACGTTAACAATGAACTTGGCAAACAAGAAATCTCTTACTGGATTGATAAACATCCAGAGGAACTACAGAGTGGATGTTCAAATGTATTCTTTATAGAAGCTATATCACTGATACTGGACAACAACAGTTTCCAGGCCACGGGCCGTGGCGCAGTTGGTTAGAGCGCCAGCATATTAGCACCAGTTCCTCTGTGGTGATCTAAAGGTCGTGGGTTCGAATCCCGGCCATGCTGAGATTGAACTCATGATACAATTTCCCACATGAGCTGAGGCCCGTGCCAAAAGGGTTAACCCGTTGTCCTTGTAAATCTGTGACCGGTTGGGTTGTCATGTCAAGGACCTGCGACATGACAATTCAGTGAGGCAGCACTATATCTGCTACAAGTAGGTCTCATCACGAAATGACTGAAATAATGTTGAAAGTGATGTAAAGCCCCAAACAAACAAACAAACAAACAACAGTTTCCAATTTGGAATCACACATTATAGACAGAAAGTGGGTGTAGCCATGGGAAGCAAATTTGCACCCAATTATGCCACTCTGGTTTTGGCATTTCTTAAAGAAAAACTGTATAAGACTCTCTCCGAAAACTATAACCAGGAAATAAAAGAAAGAATAGAAAGATATCTAAAGAGATATCTGGATGATGTATTCTTAATATGGGATACTATGCATGGTGATATACATGATTTTTATCTTCTTCTAAATGGATTAGACCCTGTGCTAAAATTTACAATGGAAACTGACAAAAATCAGATTTCCTTCCAAGACATTATGGTCCAGGGGAATGAATAAGCACAAGATTGAGACTGATATATTCTTTAAGAAAACAGACACAAAGCAGTATTTACATTTCAAATCATGCGACCCAAGACATGTCAAAAATAATATACCATTTAACCTTGCCAGAAGAATTTGTACAATTGTGACTGATATAAATGTGAAATTACAGAGATTAGATGAATTAAAAAGGTATCTCTGTAAGAGAGCATACCCATTATCAATCATCCAGAAGGGATTTCAGATGGCACTGGCTATAAACCAGACCAAGGAAAAGGAAAATGTTTTAACATTCATAAGTATATTTAATCCTAACAATATCAATATGTTCAGAGTCATAAAGGATAACTTACCAATGCTGAATGGAAGTGAAAGAATGACCTCAGCTCTTCAAAATACAAAATTAATCCATAGCAATAGACAAGCAGCCAATCTTAAACGACAATTCACACATGCTAAGTTTACAAAAGACAATAAAAGGGATCAAAGGGATCATAGGATGGCCAAATGTGGAAGTCAAAGATGTAAATGCTGTGATAATATTCCAGAAGTAATACATTTTATTTTCCACAACACTGGCCAAATATTCATGATTAAATCAGAGATGACATGTGACAGTCAAAACTTAATATATGTACTACTTTGTATGGGATGCAACAAATATTATGTAGGTGAAACTGGTGATATACTCTGTAACAGAACTAGAGTCCATAAACAGGGAGTACGCAACAATACAAGTTTATTTGTGGATCAACATATTTCTGAATTTTATTAGCAAAATGCCAATGTTTAAGGTTTTACCACTATATAAAATGCCTCTAAATAGCACGAAAACAGACAGACTAGTTAAAGAAGAATATTTTAGACATAAGTTTAAAACAGACCTTAATAGAAAATATTGCAATCAATTTCTAATATGTATCTTTATTTTGTTTATCTATCTTATGTGTAGTTAAATTGTAAATATAATTTGTAGTTTGAATCATAACATCAGCACAATACTTGTCCGGACATGTTGTTTATTTGCCTTTCCTGTAATAGCACTAATCCAATCAGATTATAATGTTTCTAAAGATTTTGTTTACCTAAATAGTACTACAATGGAGTTTCAATACTAATCTGAATCAGATTAAGTTTTAATAACTTTGTTTACCTAACAATTTTGTTTACCTAACAAGTTCACCAAGTTAGATCACTTTGTAAGCTTCTGAAGAGGGGACAAGACATATGGAAAGGCCTTAAGCTTTACATCTCCAGTCATATTTTATTTATTCATATTTATTCATATATATATATATATACATACACACATTTGATAACGACTGATGAGATCTCCTTTCAAGATCATTATTGCAGAAACATTGTGTTGCAGAATGCACGATGATACAATTGATTGTACTTAAGACTATATTAGATGGTGGCGATCCTATTGTTAGAATCTTGCATTGTGCCACCTTACGGGAAACCAGATCCAGCTTGGGCACATGCAGCAATGCATACAGCACTTATTCATTAAACAGAATATTTAGCTGAATATTGACACTGATGTGCTGGCCTATGTCTTGCAAGCTATAAGGGATTAACTTTAAAGATGAGGTACTTTTTTCATCTCATGTCAAATGTGATGTTCACCTTTTTTCAATTCTGTTAAGTTTCACAAAATACTTGGCAAGTCTGAATCTCTCGATTGACACATTTTGATGTCCAGTATAATGATGTTAACAATAAATATATGCAAGCAAGCTTAAGGCTTAAGCTTTATTCCGCATGGAGTGGAATGGTATTAAGTGTCCAATGCACTGTGTCTGTGAGTGTACAATGGGCCAGGATGACCAGAAAGTGCTACTAGGTTAAATGGGAACTGGATTATCAAGCGATACTCTTCAGTCAAATTGCTTGCAAAATAAAGTTCACTCAAACATCAGCCTGGACATGTATAACCCAACCCATATCAGGTGATTATCCACATAAGGTGGTTATCCCCAGTCATGTAGGATTAAAGGTCAAATCATTTAACCACAAATATTTTTCTTGTATTCTGACCACCATTACCTTTACTTGAAGTTAAATTGTGGAGTTGTTGGTGACAGATTATACAGACTGTTGTTTTGTGACGGCAAGATAGATGATGGAAGGTGCCCACACTGGAGCTACCTGTTTTATGACGATGCATGAAAGCTTAGGGGTGAACAATAGGAGCTCGCAGACCTGATATACAATCACGCATGGATTCTGTGGGCCATATAATTTGAGTACAAATATGATTTGACTGGCATTCAATTTTGAAAAGTTCCATTCTTGAGGCAGGAATAAATGTGAAATCCAAGAAACCTTAAAAAGTGATTATGAGGGAGATCTGTGACAATAAAGAACAGTACTTAATCCAAATTCAATATAGAGGAGATTAAGAGGAATTATGGCAGAGGTGTACAAATACCTATATAATTTGTATGATGTTAAAATTACATTATTGAACAGAGACATAGATACAAACACTAGGGGACACCATTTCAAGCTCAAAAAGCATGGCTCAAAATTGAATGTCAGACAGAAAACATTTGCCAGCAGAGTAATATACCCATGGAACAGTCTGCCAGTATGCCTGCTCCCAGCATAAATGTATTCAAACAGAATAGACAATCACTGGAAACACCTACTGCAATGATGGAAGTGGTCAAATCAAATTAGTCCGAGAATAGAAAAAATGGACAATTATAACTTAATCATCACCATTAGATTTGGTAATGATGATGATATTTCGATGGACTTAGGATATAAGTCTGAATAAATTGTTTTTATTGCAAGATCTGCCAAATGGCCTATTATGGGAAAATAATCTGTGACTGTCTGACTGCTAATCAACACCTTTTGTTGATGAGCAGTCAAGTAACACGTTAAATGATTTAACCCAGCCCAAACATCCCACAACACAACACACATCTACAGTCTATTACAGAAATATACAGATCTAACAGTTTAGAGAAAATTTACCATTGTTGTATTCCTTTATCAAATACATATACCTCAAAGCAATCATTAACTGTAACTGTTACACGTTGAGGAAAAAGAATGTTTTCTTCGAGACACTAATAAATGTCCATATATGGACAGTAAACCACCTGGCAGGTGCCCGTATACCATGCCCGGAACTCCGGTCAGACATCACTGGAAATATGTGGTTGTTGTTTGGGGTTACCCTGTTCTATATCTATGTCAATCAACCAGAGCAATCCCCTCCAAAACAGTGACATTATTCGCCCGCTGTAGGGTGTTCCATGTTTGGCAAAAGTTATCAGATCTTATGGGCCATCTGGATTGGGGTTACGTATGCCTTAGATATGATGCTGATTTTTTTTGGGCTTGATCGGACCGATTTGAATTTGTCCCGTTTGACATTTTTTGCAAAATAGGCAAAAATTGCATTTTTGGGCCTTTTTCGTTACTTTTTGACAATTCTCTTCATGAACATTATCTCAATTTAGTTACAAGTATCAATTCAGTTTAAGGTGTTGACCCGTTTGTAAGCGATATATGAGATTCTCTGGTTGAAAGTGAATAATAATGTAAAAAACAAATGAAATGACTTTAAACACAGATAGAGGCAGAATTTGCTAAATATAGACAACTTTTAATCATATATTCATCATACATATCAATGATATTATCAAATGATGTCAATGCAACAAATGAGACAACAAGCTGGTAAACACAGTCTGGAGCAAATTTTACATGACTCTTAAATCCATAATACAAGGTAATTAACATCAAGTTATTTCCATGGTACAAGAATTATTCTTGACTTCATATTCTCAAGAATTCTCAGGGTTATCATTCATATTCTCAAGTTCATCAGTGCATCACGTTTGACACTATGGAATATTTCTCCATGACGGTTGGCAATAACAATGTAATCATCCTGCAGATTCCCATCATATGTGCGGCATATTCTGTCACATCCTTGATGGCCCTCTCTGCTCCATCATTTACAACTTCTAGCTTCTTGACCATGTCATACATAGTGACATAATCCTGGTCAAGATGCCATTGGCTGTTTAGTCTAGTTAGATTAAACAACAACCATGAGCGTGGTCCAACAAAGTCAGCCAGATTACCACCATTCAGCAGATTTTGGTTTGAAAAAAATGGCTTTCCTGTATGAAAGTTGGCAGGCTGTGGATTCTATAGCAGTTGATCAGCTACCTGTTGCCATTCAACCTCTGGCAGATCTTCATCAAAGAGGCAGAAAATGACACATTCCTGTGTAAGATACCAGAGGTGGCGTTTCACACTTTGGAGAGCAGCTACAGTGAGTGTGCATTGTTTTGTTCCAGCTCTATGTACTGTTTCATACCTCTTCAGCTTTGTCCACAACTCTAGGTCTAATCTTGGAGCAGACGAGCCTGTAGGTAGTGCTGTACAAAAACAGGCAGATATATTCGGCCATAGCTAGGACACACTGCTCTTCCCTCTGAGTATGGTGAAATCTGTCTCTTGCTCGTCCACGAAGCATGGCAATCTTCAGGAGGTACAGACCTTGCTGCATGAATCTGATTGTACTTACAGCACCTGGTCTTCTCATCCTAAAGCCAGTCTGAAATAGAGCACCATGGCGACGAGGATGTACAACCCACAAGAGAGAAAGCAATAATGTAGAACTCAAATGATCAACATTTAATAACTTGTCATATTCTGATGGCCATAGTGCGTTCAGCTTCTTTGGTTTCTCTCTTCTTCTCCTGATCTCTTCTTGATGCAGCACGTTTTTCTCTGGCAGCCAGTTTGAGGTCTACACCACCCATGGTGTAGAGCTGTGGATGCTGCTTCTGGCCTCTGTAAAATATCAAGTCCTCCATCCAGTCATCACTACGCTCTGCCCGCAATGCTTCCTCTATAGCTGCTTCATCTCCTAAGGAGATTTCAAACAGACTGTTTAGCTGGTCTTGATAAACTTCTTGAATTCTCTGTTCAGGATTTCTGGAAAAGGCGTGGTAACCTTTGATTACAGTCACAATCTTGTCTATCCACTTCTTATCTGTTTTCTTGTCCACAGCATCTGCCTTTCTATACTCTTTCATAGGTATTCTAGACTTAGCCCACAGAAACTGGATTTCTGACCATATTGTCTTGACATGGTCCCTTGTTGTGATCCGCTTATTGAAATCAGATTCAATCTGAAGCCCTCTCGATCTCTGCAAGATATGCCGCTTCTGTGGAAGGTGATTATTTGAGAAACTATCAAGGGGGGAGCCAATGGTATGTTTAAAATCCAAGGAAGAGACACAGGGACTTTTTGTAGTGCTTTTCTTTCCTTCAGTTTCTCTAGTTGGCTCACGAGGTGCATAAGTAAGTTTTGTGCCCTGGCTTGTTTGCCCTGGTAAAGGCAAAGGATCAACCACCTTGGACTCCTTGGATGACCGTGTAGTAGGAGCTCTAATTTCTGGTAGGTCAGCGTCAGGCACTGCTTTCCTTTAACGTCCACTATTCTTATTCCCAGGCATAATTGTTAAACTGTTACTACTCCACCACCAACAAAGCTAGAGTTTCTATATAAAGCACTGTAAGTCTATATCATTCTGGCTATGCACATGCACTACATCATCTACTCCATTTTGAATCATTGGAATTTATGAAACACCTGCAAGTGCAAGAATGATATAATAATTACCTTGTTTATACATGGGTTTGGTCATAAATGACATAATAGTCACTATACACATGCACCGTGCATTGCATACCAGCACAATTCCAAGCACTATCCAAGCACTATGCTACAAATTACTGTTTCTTTTGTTAAATATTTCACAAAATAACTGAAAAATATACTACAAATACCTTTTTGTAAATGTCCTCTTGTTGAAAAATTGATCACATTACTTTCTTGTATGATGTGCAGATGACACTTCTGCCCACCATGTTTGACCCGGTGTTGCTAGCAACAGGATATGAACTTTGACCTACTTTTAGTACTTTTCTAATTTGCATAACAATACACATAGCCACTTCTTTATCATCAATATTACTATATAAAGAACAAAATAAGCTGGGAATCCATTCATATTAGTTATAAAATCTAACCAAATCTTGTAATACTGGACAATGATATATTGTATCATGTATCTATGTATTAAGCGCGTGATATTTTGCAAAGCAAACCCTAATTTTCCTATATATAACCATAAAATGTTATACCTGTTTTACCATCTGGTCAATACTTATCATTGAAATTATATTCATGGAATATATAACAGAAAATCTGCAAATGAATTAATATTGAGGAACGATAATCCTGAAAAAAACTGTGAAAAAAACCATTTTTACCTATTTTTGCAAAAAACTTCATACGGGACAAATTCAAATCGGTCCGATCAAGCCCAAAAAAAATCTGCATCATATCTAAGGCATATGTAACCCCAATCCAGATGGCCCATAAGATCTGATAACTTTTGCCAAAAATGGAACACCCTAGCCCGCTGCACAACGAGAGATCCTTGATAGTCCTAATATAGATTTAGACTAGCATAGTCTAGTTTTCTTCACTCCAAGTGTGTATTTTTTATTCACCTGAGCCAGTCATGATCCAACAGGAAATATTAACCACACAGAGCGTTAGATGTGTGACACCTCTGGTGAAGACTGTAATTTGGATGATTGCATTAAACATAACTAAATGCCTTTCTATTTTATGATTATCGAACGATTTAGGTGAACCCACACCACCTTTTCTATTCTTGAACACTTTTTGACTATTCGTTTGTTTGTTTGGGGTTTTAAATCACTTTCAACGTTATTTCAGTCATTTCGTGATGAGACCTACTTGTAGCAGATATAGTGCTGCCTGACTGAATTGTCATGTCACAGGTCCTTGACATGACAACCCACCCGGTCACAGATTTACAAGGACAACAGGCTAACCCTTTGGCACAGGCCTCAGCTCGTATGGGAAATTGTATCATGAGTTCATTCTCGCCATGGCTGGGGATCGAACCCACGACCTTTGGATCACCACAGAGGAACTGGTGCTAATAAGCTGGCGCTCTAACCAACTGCGCCACGGCCCGTGGCCTTGACTATTCGTTTTATCCTTCCTTCTTGCTGAGGTATGTTAACAAATAATAAATACATTGACATAAGTGTGTATTTTAAGCTTCCATCTCTTACTTAGGTACCAGTAAATTGTTATCATGGCGTGTACTTCCCTTGCCATATTGATCTCTATTATGAGTGAACTAATTGTTTATATATCAACATATTAGCTTTCTATGAAACCAACCCCCTATCAGACTACTTTGCAGAAGATTTCTCAAGTAAAATACACAGCACTCCAGTCATGACGTTCTTTATTTTATTACCATTTTATATTTCTCAAAATTATATATAAAATGTGCCTGTACCTTATATGATACACTTCATATTCAATGTAAATATTTACATGCTTACCTTATATACCTAGATATCTGCCTCTTCCTTTGATCTATTTGCATTAATTTTTATAACATCTTAGATATTTATATGTTTAGAAATGTTTGGTCCATATATTTAACTGAGACTGCTCTCTGAAATAACAGAATAGCTTCCTTCATAAAATAAATGCCTAAAGGGTTAACCTATTGTCCTTGTAAATCTGTGACCGGGTGGGTAGCATGAAATTTCTTTGACCTCAGATGAGGCTCAAAGCAGGGTAGCATTGTTTGACGTAATTCTGGCACTATTCAAAGAACAATACCTTTCATAAAGTCATAAACATATTGCCATACTCTTATGACGTCATTTTACTTTTCAATGCCTCTATGATCACATTCCATATGAAAATGTCACTAAGAAAGAAGTGTGCTTTCAAAAAGGGGCTATAAATTAGGTCCTTTTTCAAATAGGTTTTACAGGCACTTACTGGAGTGCATCAACCAAAACAATATATAGACATGAAAGGCAAATATCTTTATCGTTAATTTATGATACTTTGAGGTATTTTTCAAAATAGCTGCTAAATCCCTTTAAACTGAATAGAATACTATTTGGAGTAAACCTGTTCTTAAATTTTGATAATTAAACTTGCAAATGTTCTCAATTTTGTCATGAAAAGCATGGGAAATTTTGGGAAATATGATATTTTGTTTACTTTTTATTTTGTATCACTGGACAGTGATGAGGGATAATGCAGCAGCTACTGGCTAATGAATTAGTCATAAATGATCACGAGATAATGTTTCCATGTATATATCAAGATTGATCCCCTCTGAACAGAAATGTTTTACCTATTTTGCTGGCTTTGGTATGGTGCTAAGGTGCACTATTTCATTTAGTTCAAAGAGTAATGATGTCAGTGGTTCTGTGGCTATTTATCAATGAAATAGTGATGTCATACCTTTTGGTAACCTAGCAACAATCAACAATGCATTTCATACAGCTGGGGTCCTCTGTATGAAGTGTCCCTATTCACCTTAATGTTAAGTAATTAAGTTACTTTCACTTTATAGCACAAAAGAGATTGACATTGTGAGTTGGATAGTGCATGACCTTGCCCCTGATCCAATTATTAGATCACAATATTGCCTAAAACTATTTACCTTGTTTTCCTATTTCTTTTATATACAGTGCCAGTCCATTATGAATGTTTTCAATGAAGCTATTGTGAAACCTTTGCTCTACAAACAGTCACTACAGATCCTGAACAAATATAGGGCCAAAAATCATCTCCAAGCAATTACAACACCGAAAGAGAAGCTGATAGAGTGCTTAACGAAATGCAGGGGGAGAGAAATGATAGCCATTCTTAGTATGGGTTATGGCAAGTGGCTTCTGTTTGAGCTGATCCCAATTCTCTGTCAACTCATTGAGAGGAATCCAGAAGAACCCATCACTTTCATCCTGTCACCATGAAATGTTATTTTGCAGCAACAATTTGAGGTCATCGGAAGTCAGACTATACTTTTACGAGCAGGCGTGTAACTTATTTTAAAAAATGTTTTGAAAAATTATTTTGAAATTATGAAATATACAATCATGTGAGAAATTTGTGTAGCCCCAAGGATAAAATTTAATAAACAGTTAACCATAAAAAAAACAGTTATTCAACAAATTTTTAATTTTAGTCATTCTTGTTCACATAAACATGTTTTAAAAATTTTAGGTAGCGCCTCAACAACTCAGGATTGGCCAAAGGAAGATGTTAAACATTATGAGGACCCATGTCTTGACCCATGTCAACTTTTTGTTTCATATTGGACATCCAGAAAAATTTCTTGATGCAGATGTCATAAAAGTATTAGAGAAAGCAAAGTAGAATAGGAGAGTGAGACTGATTTGCATTGTGTAAGGTTCAGGTTGATTGATGAACTTTGCACTTTGTTTCCTCAGAGCAGACCAACCATGTTAGCTGTAACAGCCACAGCCAAAGATGCTATGCAGGAGGAAATCTGCTGCCTTTTGGGCATGAAGGATCGATGTAATACGCCCAGTTAAAACATCCAACAAATAGTGGAAAAACATGACAATGGAAGGTTCCGACATCTCTGTACTCATGCCTCTACTGAAAAAGCTCAAAGTACAAAAAGATGACTTTCCAAAGACTTATTTATACAGACTTAAAGTGGTGCAGCTTTAGAAATGATCTGGCAGTCAAACTATTCAGCAACAGCACAGTGAACAGAGGAGGTGTGAAAGAAGTATCCCAGCTTCATTCTCCAATCTTACTGCAGTTATGGTAATTTGGGACTGTGAAAATGTTAACCCTTCTCAAACAATTTTCCATATTATGTCTTAAAAAGAACAGAATAATGACATAATCAGATGTACAATTACAAATAAATAAGTAACATGCAATAATAAAGTGACATTTTTAGATGAAGACCTCAGTCTTCTCTGACATGGTGTCAACAGATGTAGCTATATGGTTGCTCTTAGCTACACTTACATTTGGTATGGGTGTAGATGCATCTGGGATAATGCATATCTGCCATGCAGGCATACCAGCTACTCTTGAAGATGAATACACACTATCAGTCTCTGGAGAGTTTTTAATTCCATACTAATCCTTATGTTTTAGGCCACGGGCCGTGGCGCAGTTGGTTAGAGCACCAGCTTATTAGCACCTGTTCCTCTGTGGTGATCCAAAGGTCGTGGGTTCGAACCCCGGCCGTGCCCGGATTGAACTCATGATACAATTTCCCACATGAGCTGAGGCCCGTGCCTAAAGGGTTAACCCGTTGTCCTTGTAAATCTGTGACCGGATGGGTTGTCATGTCAAGAACCTGCGACATGACAATTCAGTGAGGCAGCACTATATCTGTTAAAGTAGTTCTCATCACGAAATGACTGAAATAATGTGGAAAGTGATGTAAAACCCCAAACAAACAAACAAACAAACAAATCCTTATGTTTTATGTAATTTCTAGGAGCACTGAACAACTTATAAATTCAGCTTTTTTTGAAGTAGAAAAATGATAATATTCCCAACATTTGTGAGAAAAGGCAAACATTTGACTTGGATATGCTGAGGCTAATTCATTCATTTTAAATCTATAAAATTAAATTTATGATGTTAAAACTAGTTGAACCTTGTACTGCAATGTGTTTCATTATTTTTATTCAGTGATTAAAATAATCAAGAGCATAACATAAATGTTTTTGAATCCTCAAATACACAGGGATATATTATACATGTTTATATGCATATCATTTAGTAACTTCTTTGATTTTGACAAATAATTGTAATGCATTTTGCAAGAGAAGGGAAGTTCTATCCCTGACTATTCCACTGTTGTTGCTTGTTGATCCATTTACAAACACAGATTTTGTTTGCCAAAGTGTATACTTACAGTTTACAGTGGGTTGAAGAAACATTTTAAATATTTTTTAATCAACCAAACCTGCTTGAAATATATTGTCATTTATTTTAGTTCATATTCAAAGCCTAAAGTTCAGTAATTAACATTAAAAGTTAATTATACATAAAACACTCAACATCATTGCCACAATCTCCATCTGTTCAGTCATTAATGCCATTATTTATGTGAATGTGATATATATTGCAGCTTACTCACAGGAGACAGGAAGAGCTGACCGAGGAGCTGCTGATGAGCCAGCAGCAACAATCATTCATTTTGATAATGATGAATTGGGAAGGACAGTTGTAAGACCCTAGATAACAAAGTATTGCTTGTATTACATGCAGGAGAACCTTCCTCAACAAACATTTTGCTGGGAAAAAAGAAACTGTTGTGGACACTCATGCAATAATTATGAAACATGATTGCTGTGACAATTGTCAAATGGTCTGTGACTGCGAACAGTATGCTTCCAACTCTGAGCATGACAAAGATGGGGGTTTCAATTCAGAAACATTTTACATTTTACATGAAACTCTAACTGCATTTAACAGACCGATGCCAGTTTATTGACAGGGTTGACTCCAACTTTGGTTAGTGTCATTTCAAATAACTACCATAACTACCATTTATTTATATTGTATTGTATTGTATATTTATTGACTTAATTCTTAATTCTAACAATAATCACATATCAATTCAATTTATAAAGAGTAACAATTAGTGATGACATTTTATGCATTTACATAGTCCGGGTGAGCCACAAGAATAAGTCCATTATAACACGTTTCTAATACCAAATGCTATGATAAATCAGATATGACACACAAAAGAAAGATAATAAAGCGATTCTTGCAACACTAAGCTAATAACAACTACATTGTATTGAGTTTACAAATAAAGATACTGTCTGATCAAATAATAATTGTGAACATGTATGAGTCTTCATTGATATATTATGACATCAATGATAATACATCATGACAATAAGAGCATAATGTTGCACATGGTTTGCTCTCCATAAGGTTTGAAATTGCACTGTAATCAAGATTTGGATATTGGTTGCGCACATGTTGTGTGTCTGTACAGTGTATAAGAACATGCTTTTCAGTTTGAACATCATTTCCACAAACACAAATTCTATTTTCCCTTGGTATCCGTGACCCTCTACCTGTTTCTATCCGTAGGTAGTGGGATGACAGCCTAAGCCTTGATAAATGAAGACACAATGCAAGCAAATTATCATCATAGCAATGCAGTTATTGTTGAGCTTCAATTGAGATTATTCGACAGTGTCAATCATAAATGTATTTGTTCGGAGTTATGACATTAAGCAAGAACATGGGTTTGTGCAGCCTGACAGATAACTCTCATTAGTTCTGGTGCAAAACTCTCTTGATGCACCAAGTATAAGATAAGAAACTAATATAAATGCAAGAACTCATCAGGTCATTCTGAGTTGTGATTGGTTTAAAACGTTTTGATATAAGCTTCTTTTTATAGCATTCTGTTTTGTACTTGCAGGGAATGTATTTTCAAACACATTGTGTAAAATATTAATGACTACAAATAAAAAATTATATTATATGTTTTTATTTATTTATTAAAAGGCTACCTCCCTTTTTTGGACGTCAATTCAAGCTTCATATCACATCAGCAAAGACTAATATTAATATCCCTGGCAGAATTGTAAGGAATACATACAAATAAAGGCAACACAACCAAGTATATAGGTGTATACTTTTACATTAACATACCAGTTTTTAAAGATTTCTTTGCCTTGTATTGTGTTGACGAAAAGTCTGTTTTGTACACCTATTAGAAGAGACCAATAAGCAAAAATTAACTAATGATTGTTTGATTTTCATCTGAGGATTTCAAATCATTTATGTCAATTTCAAAATGTTATAATGCCTTTAACTTTGCAATGTTGCAAAATAAACTTTATATCAAACATTTCAGTTTAGTTTTACCAAGAGCATTATAAGGTCCATTAGACATGTACAACTTGGCTTGGAAGAAACATTTTTTTTCTCTTTAAATAAAACATTATTCTGAAAGAACTTATTCTATGTTTTACAAATATGATTGATAATGGAAAATATAAAATGATATAACAATTTAATACATTTTAAATGTATTTAATTTAGAAATATTACAAGACATGTAATATTTGTTTCAGAAAAAGATATTCTTTACTTAAGATTTACTGGAATATTGTTCAACTTCTAGTTTTAAGATGATGATCTTCTCTGAATATTTTGGTTTCTTAGAAATCACTTTTTCAAGCAAATCTTTACATATCCAGTATGACAATTTGTTCACATCTATATATTCTTTTTCATATCTGTTTAAACATCTCATTTTCCAAATTATCCATCTAGTAATAGACATTTTAATCTCATGTTAGTTATATCTTCTGCTTGACCTTCTCTTAAGATCCCTGACAAAATTTCATTTCTTCCTATTTTTACATCATATATCTTTTGTATAAAACCTTCAATCATATTCCAGCATTCATAATTTTCTCCACAAAGTAACAATAACAACGTTTTCTGCTGTATGTTTACATAGTTTACATATACCATCTGACAAGCCCATACATTTCATTTTATTTTCTGTGTTCAATTGTCCATGGAAAATGTTCCAGTTAAAATCCAAACATTTTCTGGGAGTTATACTATTATCAAAATGAATTTTGAACCATTTGTCAGAGTCAATACTTTTGTTCAGCTTATTCTCCCAGGAAGGCTTAAGTCTCATTTGTACATTACTTGATGCTCAACAAACAGCAACATCCACTATACTCCCTCTACATCATCTAATAATGCAAGCATCAATAAAATGTATCAATTGCCAAGGCAATCATCCATCATATTCACAGAATTGTCCTTCCTTTTAAAAAGAGAAGGAGATTCAGTGAATAAGACACACTGAAAATATACCTTTTCCAGAGGCACGGAAGCGAGTTAAAAGTTTGAACACAACAAAGACATCTTCTGCCAGCTCTGTAAAAAATAAAGAAAGAAAATCAATAGCAGTTCAAACCGAAATTACATGGCCATTCAGTGACAAAAATTATTCCTTTTTTACAAAATCCTCAAAATCTTCAGCAACATCTACTCAGACTCAGACATCCATCATACCAATTTGTTTGTTTTGGGTTTTACATCACTTAGGCACAGGCCTCAGCTCATATGGGAAATTGTATCATGAGTTCTATCGAAACACGGCCGGGGATCGATTTGTTTGTTTGTTTGGGGTTTTACATCATTTTCAACAGTTATTTCGTGATGAGACCTACTTGTAGCAGATATAATGCTGCCTCACTGAATTGTCATGTCGCAGGTCCTTGACATGACAACCCACCCGGTCACAGATTTACAAGGACAACGGGTTAACCCTTTGGCACAGGCCTCAGCTCATGTGGGAAATTGTATCATGAGTTCAATCCTGGCACGGCCGGGGTTCGAACCCAGGACCATTGGATCACCACAGAGGAACTGGTGCTAATAAGCTGGCGCCCTAACCAACTGCGCCACGGCCCGTGGCCTGCCGGGGATCGAACCCACGACCTTTGGATCACCACAGAGTTACCGGATACTAATAAGCTGGCACCCTAACCAACTGTGCCACGGCCCGTGGCTCCATCATACCAATAATAAACAAAAAAGAAATCAAAGATCAACTCAAAAGTAAAATAAATAGAACTAAGTCCTTAGAAGAGATGGACACAGGTGATCCTCCGGATATGAATTTTTCTCCTGTGCACTTGAACATGTTTTAATTGAATGTATCGATTTTGGAATTATTAGGAATCAGTATTCTAATGTGCAAGATTTACGTACGTTATTTGATACTGTAGATACTACTGTGATAGTTTTTTTTAAAAACTAAACAGGACTTTTTAACCAATTTTAAATGTGGAGCTTTAAACAAATTTCTTTATTTTCCTCAGTACAGAGATTATGATGTTGTTCAAGGATATTGTAAATAAATGGATTTTTCCAATCCTTTGCTTTCAATGCTTGTAAACAAGACAAAGAATCAGAAAATATTAAAATTTTCGATGTGATCTAAAGCTAGGTATAAAGCATGAAGTTTTGCAGAGTAAATAGATGATTTATTTGGCAGAAATTCTGAATAAATATGATTGCCCTTAACAGCAGCTGCAGCAGCCTTGTCATCATCAAATGATCCATCAGTGTACATACACTGATATCCAGTGAAAATAGATTTTATTTCTTTATATCTATTTATGTAAAGGGATGGATCGGTTGAGGATTTCTGTAATTCTGACATGGCTACATTAATATTTAAAGTTTCGTAGGTCTATGGAGGTGTTTCTGGATATTGAAATTTAGCTATTTGATTTGGATTTAAATTTAAAGATTGTAAAGATTCTTTGATGTGAATGGCAAAAGTTGGTATTGTATTAGGTTTACTTTCAAAAAGGTCAACATAATTTGGATTAAATATAGTATCATGGGCAGGATTGTCTGGACAAGCTGCAATTTTTGTAGCATACTGAAGGGCAAGCTTTTCTCTTCTTCTGCCAAGCCATCCGCTGGGGATGTACAAAATGCACCAAGGCATAGCCTTAAACATTGATTTTGTACAGGATCGAGCATTTTAATATACGATGAATGTGCTGATCAATATATCATACACCCATAATCAAGTTTTGAATGTACCAATGCTCTGTACAATTGCAATAAAATATTATGGTCCCCTCCCCAATCGGTATGGGCAAGAACCCGTAATAAATCTAATGCCTTCTGTCATTTCTTCTTAACTTATTTAATGTGGGGAATAAAAGATAATTTTCTGTCAAAAATAAGCCCAAGAAACTTGGTTTCTTCCACAACAGGTATCCGAGTTTGGCCTAGATAAAGATCAGGATCTGGATGAACCTTCCATTTTTTACAAAAGTGCATACACATAGTTTTCTTAAAAGAAAATTTAAACCCGTTATGATCAGCCCATTCTTGTATTCTATTAAGATGTTGTTGGAGCTGTCTTTCTAAAGTATGCATGCTTGTGGACCTGTAATATAAATTAAAATCATCAACAAATAATGAACAATCTGTTCCAGGTCTCACACAATTTACTATGCTGTTGATTATTATGATAAATAGGGTTACAGATAATATACTACCCTGTGAAACACCCATTTCCTGATCAAATGCATCAGAAAGTGATGATCCAACTCGGACCCTGAAATGTCTATTTGACAAAAGATTTTGAATAAAAAGGGGTAAATGACCCCTTAATCCCATATCATATGAATCGCTCATTATTCCAAATTTCCATGTAGTATCGTACGCTTTCTTTAAATCAAAGAAAATGCTAACCACATACTCACCTTTAAAAAAACCCTCTCTTATAAATGTCTCTAAATGTACCAGGTGGTCAATGGTAATTCAATTTTTTCTAAAGCCACTCTGTGCAACAGAAATATAAGCTGCAGTTTCTAAAAACCAAACTAAACGTTTGTTAATCATTCGTTCCATTGTCTTACAAATACAACTTGTTTAAGCAATGGGACGATAATTATTTGAATCTGATGAGTCTTTGCCAGGTTTGGGAATGGGAATGATAGTGGCTTCCCTCCATGAAGGAGGAAAATCACCACTTTCCCAAATTTTATTAAAAATATTGTCATGTTGCAGGTCCTTGACATGACAATCCACCCGGTCACAGATTTACAAGGACAACAGGTTAACCCTTTAGGCACGGGCCTCAGCTCATATGGGAAATGGTTCATGAGTTCAATCTCGGCATGGTCAGGATTCGAACCCACAACCTTTGGATCACCACAGAGGAACTGGTGCTAATAAGCTGGCACTCTAACCAACTGTGCCACGGCCTGTGGCCTGAATTTGATTAGGTCCAGGAGCAGTATCATGAGATTTATCCAAAGCAAGTTTCAAATCTTCTATTGTAAATGATTTATTATATTCTTCCAAGTTATGGGATATAAAATTTAGTTGATTTTTTTATTTGTTGAAATTTGGCAGAATAATTATTGGATGAGGAATTCTTGGAAATTGTTTGACCTATTGTGTTACCTATTTCAGTGGGATTTGTAATTAATTGGCCATTATAATTTAGATGTTTGATCCTTGCTCCACCTCCCTTCCCAGTAATTTTACGCATCATATCCCAGCATTTTTTTATTGGTGTACGTGTATTTAATTTAGAAACATAATCCTTCCAACTTTTTCTTTTGCTTATTTTAATAATATAATGGGCTTAAGCTCTTTTTACTCGAAACTGGTGCAAATTATATTGAGTCCGCTGTCGATTTAATTTTTTCAGAGCTTTTTTGTGCTCCTTGACAGCTTTTTTGCACTCATCATTAAACCAGGGCTTTTCTTTAAATTTAGAATTTGGCTTTGATTTGGGAATACACCCATCAGCAATATCATACAATGTATCTGTAAAAACTTGAAGAGGATCATCTACATTTTAAAAAATTTCTGGTGTTATTTTATTAAAACAGGATGTTTGAAATTTTGCCTTATCGGCTTTATTAAATTTCCACTTTGGGATTCGTTCATCTGGTGGAGGAAAATGGTTATTTAAAATAATAGGGTAATGATCCCATTGATCTTCCTCTACTTCCCAGGAATAGTCTAAAAATAAATTTGGAGTGCACATGGAGAGATCTATTGATGTTGAAGAGCCTGTAGCAGGATGTAAATATGTCGGAGAATCATCATTCCAAAGGCACAAACTATTATTATTTAAAAAATCTTCAATTATATGTCCTTTGGCATCAGTATTATTTCTGCCACCCCAAAGATAGTTGTGAGAATTAAAGTCACCAACTAACATATATGGCTGTGGCAGCTGGGTTATCAAATTATTTAAATCTGTAATATTAACTGGTTCACTAGGTGGTAAATATATGTTGAACATATAGCAAATGTATTGTTCAGGGTAACCCTAACAGCAGAAGCTTGTAAATTAGTATTTAATGTTACTTTACTTTGGGGGATACAGGATTTAACAAAAATAGAAACTCCTCCATGTGCTCGGTTCATAATATCATTTGAACCAATTTTATTATAAATCACATATCCCTTAAATGTTGTGGAATTATCTTTGAATTTAGTTTCTTGTAAACAAATTACCGATGCATTATATTTTTGGGCTAATAACTCCATTGTATGATATTGACGATAGCCATTTTAAGAATAATGAGAAAAAATATATGATTTAGCATAATCACTTGTTAAGGTTACTATTGTGCTTGGAGTGCACAGGAGTAAAATTCACATCCAGAGGATCTCCTGTGTCCATCCTTTCCAAGGATTTAGTTCTATTTATCTTACTTTTTACTTGATCTTTGATTTCTTTTTTGTCTGATTTATGTATTGGTCTATTACTATTGATACTTTTATCATTGGATGATGAAAAGGGATTGTGCATGTTGCTGTTGGTTGAGTTATTACTGGGATAGTGGATGTCGTGGTCTGAGTAGATGTAGCTGAAGATTTCGAGGTTTTTGTGAAAAAGGAATAATTTTTGTCATTGATTGGCCATGTAATTTCGGTTTGAATTGCTATTGATTTTGTTTCTTTAGTTTTTACAGAGCTGGCATAAGATGCCTTTGTTGTGTTCAAACTTTCTACTCGCTTCTGTGCCTCTGGAAAAGGTATATTTTCAGTGTGTCGTATTCGCTGAATTTCCTTCTCTTTTAAAAAGGAAGGACAATTCCGTGAATACGATGGATGATTGCCTTGGCAATTGACACATTTTATTATATTTGAAGAACAATCGTCTCCACTGTGTTGAGCAGTACATTTTGGACATGTTACATTACCTTTACATCGATCAGATCCATGTCTATACCTCTGACACTTGAAGCAGCGCAGAGGGTTTTGAATAAATACATCAACGCTAACGTTCAAATATCCAACTTTTATAGATGTTGGAAGCTGCGCTGCTTCAAATGTCAGAATAAACGTATTGATAGGAATTTTGACACCGTCCTTTTTTTTTATAAATATCCACTTGCATTGAACAACATCCTGGTCTTTGAGCTCATCCACTATCTCCCACTAAATCTGGGCATCTGATTACTCCTTTTTTATTGTTGAGAGTTTTGTGAGCTGTTATAATAACAGGAACTGTGGCCAACATTCGGCATCGTAGTAGATTGTCCGCATGGCTTTTCCGCTCAACCTCAATCAATAATTTATTTCCTATCTTTTTAATGGTTTTTGGTACCTCTGCAATGCCTTGTATCCCCTTTGCAATTGCAAAGGGGGACATTTTTGCCAGGGTATGTTCAGCATCAGAACTTTCCGCAATTAAAAATCAAGGCCATTTTTCTATTTTGTTTGAATCATCATCGCTGTCTATGTCATTCCTTGGTCGTTTTTGTTGTTTTGCGCCATGTGTGTTTTTTTTATATTTCATCAGTTAGGTCCCCTACCCACCACAGAGCCCAACAAGGGGACACCTTTCTGGGCCGGTAACTCCAAGCCCTGACAACATGAGGATACCCAACATGACATACTCTTAGAATAAAAAATTCCACCCTTTCGGAGCTTTTTTTTTTTTTTTCAAAAAACAAAAGTTTATTTTCCATACGGGCTTACATTATTTCTGGGAGGGGGAGGTGGGTACATACATTTCATATAAGCAAAAATCATATTGTGTTTTGTATAATAGTAGGAATATAAATGTATATTGATTCTGATTGTTACAATAAATTATAAAGATTGCTGTACTTAAAAAGAACTTGTTTTCTTTTACAAACCTTTCTTTCAATATTAAGGGCATATTTCAATTTTACAAGAAAGCAGTACAACTCATAACTATTACGGTCCATTAACTTTTCTATATAGATGTAATATTTGGCATTTAATATAACGTAGTTTAACATACAAATGTCCTCATCATTATCTCCTGGAAAACCAAATAGAATACACTCTTCTAAATTTTTGCTTGAAGTGATCTGTACTATGTTTAAAGTGTTCCACCATTTAAACAAGGATTTCCAGAATGCTACAACTTTATCACAATATAGCAAGAAGTGACTAATATTATCAACCTCCATACAATAATTACATTGTTCATTGTCTTTTATCTTAATATCAAACAGCCATTTATTACATGGTATTATTCTATGTATCAGCCTGTACTGAAATGACTGGAGCTTGGTTTCTCTACAAGAGCTAAATGCTAGAAAGAATATTCTTTTCCAAATTTCATCTCCTTCATTTATGAATCCAGGAAAAGTTTCTCCCCATTTTTTAATACATGATGGTTTTCTGTCTATTTGTTTAATTAGTAGCCAGTAAAAATCTTTGCATTTCAGTTTCAGTACATTTTTGGATGATTTACCAAGATCAATATATATTTCCTTTGTTTGTTTTGCATATTTCTTATTTTGACTAGCAATTTTATTTCGCCAAGCTATTGGAATACTCTGTCTTATCTGAAGCATTCGTAGGAAATTACAGGATACATTGTACTTATCTTCTATTTGTGAATAATTTAAGAAGATACCATCCTCATCTAATAAGTCTGAGATACGATTGATATTTTTTTGGCTCCAATCCTTCCAATAAATAGGTTTGTTTTCAATAGTAATATATCTGTTAAACCACAAGTATTCTTTCTGAATTGAGATAACAGTCTCTGGGTATGTTGCATGTATCTTGCTCCATTCGTTTACTATTTCTGTATAAAAGTCCTTTGATTTTTTATAACTAATTGATGGAGTATTGCAATTGAAATATAACTTTAAATCGTAACATTTATAAAAGTAACATGGGAGAGCCTTCCATCTAGCATTAGATGCTCTAACCATTCTGCCAACCCATGTCAACAATAAAGATTTAACTTTGGTTCTGAAATCTGGTAATTTAAGGCCACCTTTCTCTATTTTTTGTATCAAAACATCATGTGCAATCTTTGCTCTTTTGCCATCCCAGAAGAAGTCTGCTATAAGTTTTTCTACGTCTTTAATTGCTTGTTCCGGTGTTTCAATAAGACTAGCTACATATATAAGTGGAGATAATGCAAGGCTATTTAGTATAGTAATTTTGCCTTTGAATGATAAACTTCTTTGTTTCCAAATTTGTAAGAGAGTCTTCATTTTTTTTATTTTAGGGAGGAAGTTTTGCTTATAGCTGTCTTCTTCTGTATGTGTACAGACCACTCCTAATGTCTCAAAATTACATTTTATCCAAGACAAACCATGTGGATAATAGTCATTATTTTTTAGTTTTCCAATATACATAGCAATAGTTTTGTCAACATTGAGTCTTAATCCTGAACATTTTTCAAATTCTTTGAAGGTTGACAATAAGTTTTTCAATGAGTCTTGGTCACATACAAAACAATTCATATCATCTGCAAGTTGACTTAATTTAATTTCAACATCGCCCACCTTTATACCATGAATATTGTCATCTTTTCTAATCTTTTGTGCAAGTATTTCTGCTACCAACAAGAACAAATAAGCAGACAGAGGACATCCTTGTCTAATGCCTCTAGTTAATTTAAAATAACCACATGTATGTCCATTATTAATCACGGTAGATTCAATATCATTGTATAAAATTGATATCCATTTTCTAAAAACTGGACCAAAATTGAATTTTTCTAATGCTACATCTATCAGTTTCCAGGAAACAGAATCAAATGCTTTTTCAAAATCTACACTAAGGATGATACCTGGAATATCTTCTATTTCAGCGAATGATGTTATATCTTGAACCAGTCTAATGTTTTGTCCTATATACCGATCTTGTATGTATCCTGTTTGATCTTCATCTATTACACCTGCTAGCACTTTGCGCAATCGCATTGCTAGTGTTTTTACATTGAGTTTATATTCAGTATTCAATAAACTAATAGGACGCCAATTTTTCAAAAATGATCTATTTTTAGTTTTCTTTGGAATCAATGTTATTACTCCTCTTCTCTGCTCAACTGATAAACAACCTGTTTCAAATGAATACTTGATGCTATCTAAGAGTATTTCTTTAATGTCTATCCAAAAAAATTTATAGAAATCAGGTGTAAGTCCAGTTGTACCTGGTGTTTTACCATTTTTTAATTCCTTTAGTGATTTTAATATGTCTGTCTCTGTTATTTCGCTATCACAAAGCAATTTTTCATTAGTGCCTATCTGTACTTTTTCATTAACATTCATTATATAATCTAGCGATTCTCTATAACTGGTTGATTCATAATCTAGTCGATCACAATATAAAGATTCATAAAATCTATGCTGTTCTCTACGTATTAATATTGGGTCAGAGACTAGCTTTCCATCAATTTCTAATTGTGATATTACCTTGTTAATATAATTTTTATGTTCTAAGTTAAGGAAATATTTAGAATTTTGTTCTCCTACTTCTGACCATTGGACCCTGGATCTGAAAATTATGCTTGAAGCTTCTTCTTTTTCTATACACTCAAGCTCTCTTTTTATTGTATGAAAATCTTGTAATAGCAGTTCATTTTCACTTTCCTCTATATCATTGGTTAGCTGGATCAACTTATTCTCTAAGTCATGCTTAAGTTTATTCTTCTCTCTTTTTAGTTTAACACAAAATGGAATTGTAAATGATCGTATATCAGATTTAATTGTTTCCCATTTCAATGATTTATCTTTAATGTATTCATACTTTAAATAGCTACTTTTAATTAGTTCCTTGATTTTTGTAACATACAGATCATTGTGTAGAAGTGATGCATTAAATTTCCATAGTCCTCTTCCTCTCTGCTCTTTTGTATTACTGAGAGTTATGCCTATAATACTGTGATCAGAGTGAATACCAGGTTCTATGATACTATCTGTCACTAAATTCATAATTTCTTCAGAGATAAACCAATAATCAAGTCTGGATCCTTTGCCTCTGCCATGCCATGTATATCTTTTAGTGGTAGGATGCATTATTCTATAAATGTCTACCAAGTTAAATGAATCTAATATCACATTTAAATCATTTCTATATTCTGGATTGTCAACTGATCTCATTGAGGCCATTTTATCTAAGTTTTTGTCTTTATAATAATTGAAATCACCTGCCATGAAAACATATTCATCATCAACGTGTGCTAGTTGTGTTTTCAAGAAGTTAGCAAATTCAATCTGTTGCTTTCTATGGTCCTGTGTTGGAGCATAAATATTTATAAGTATAAGTTCTAAGTCATCACTTTTTATTCTAACATCTAGATACCTGCCTTCACTATCTCTATTGATATTGCCTATTTCATAATCACAGTCATGTGGACATAAAATACACACTCCTTTACTATTAGTTGTGCCATGTGAAAATATTATGTCATTTCCCCATTCATCTTTCCATCTTTTTTCATTTTTTTCTGAGCTGTGAGTTTCTTGCAGCAAAATAAAACCTTTGTATTTTCTTAACCTTTGAAATATGGCTATTCGTTTCTTTGGTTCACCAATACCATTAACATTGAAAGAATATAAGTTAAAATTACAATGATTCACCATCATGTAAATAGTAGTACTTTCCACTTTTATGTATCATAATAGTACAGCAATAGTTTGGCACAGCTATATAATATACAGAATCATAGTTTGTTTTTGTACCCATATACTTGAATCTAAGCCCGCAAACACAATCTTGTATACATGACTTATTTTGGTAATTGTGAACAGTAACAAAAAATGTTGGCAAAAACAAAATGGACATAAACATGCTTCTCTGTGTGTGGAAGAAAAGCTGAGAATATGGATCTAAGAAATGAACCCTTTCGGAGCTTATTTATATCCCTCGATTGACCCAATCAGCAGAAATCTCCTTTCAGCAAATATTTATCAAACATTTTTAAATTAGTACTAAATTTCAAACACTGAAATTATCATTAATAAAAATCAAATAGCCAGAATATATTAAAGGAAATATACTACAAGCCGGTTAAAACAGACCCAGGCCTAATCTGATCTGCCTGTCTGGTGAACATCTGGAACCAAGACTGGCGTGTTGCAACTGGACCGGTATTACTGCCAAACTAGCCCAGTGCTGAGCCCGTCAGGATTCCATATCCTCCCGACATAGGTCGCATCCCACGGCAAACAGAACGCCCCTTAAGTCGCCTTTTACGACATGCTGGGGGGCAGTGGGGCTATTCTATAATCCCCGCACCCACAGGGGAGAAGATTTGTTTGTTTGTTTGGGGTTTTACATCACTTTCAACATTATTTCAGTTATTTCGTGATGAGACCTACTTGTAGCAAATATAGTGCTGCCTCACTGAATTGTCATGTTGCAGGTCCTTGACATGACAACCCACCTGGTCACAGATTTACAAGGACAACGGGTTAACCTTTTGGCACAGGCCTCAGCTCATGTGGGAAATTGAATCATGTGTTCAATCCTGGCACGGCCGGGGTCAGGGGAGAAGATACTTATGCTCACTATATTAGAGATACCTACAGATGGTCTAAAGAATGGGCTGGACAGTCCCTGTGGAGCCGAGGCTCTTCAAGCAGTCGTGGTGTGTCAGTACTTTTTAATACAAATGTAAAATATATCAAAAATGAGATCATTGACTCAAATGGAAGATATATTGTTTTTTATTTATATTTGGAAGAACAGAGTTATAGATCTAAAAAGATTTATGCACCCAATTAAGAATATGAAAGGGTTTTGTTTTTCATATGATTAATTGATTGACCCAGATGTAGAAACTTTAATTGTTGGAGATTATAACTGTGCCTTGAAAGTAACTTTAACAATTTCACTTTCCTAAATACTGTATTATTCCAATATAAGCACAACATTCACATTATTTTCAATTTTTTTACATTTTGTGCATACCATATAGAACATGCATATAGAATATTGCCAGTAACATTCTTGATTGCAACATGAGATGTTTTTACAAATCAAACCATCAAGAACTATGCACAATTCCTTAATTGGAACCTTTCTCTATTTATTCAAAGAATGAATGTATGTGACCTGTCTATACCAGAACACTGACTTTTGCTGTGTTCATCATGGTAGCCGATACCTGTCTCATTGTCACACAAGGAGGAGGATATGGCACACAAGGCATGCTCATTCTACATTTAGAATTTAAATGAAATTGACACAATTGTTACAGATTGATTATATTATTTAACCACATACTATGTATCTTCATTATTTGTAATGAAATTTAAATGCTTATTCTTGCAGTTTACTTTGAGAACAGTATTTAAAAGCATACAAAAACACATTGAATTTATCCCATTAATTAATTGAAGAAACTGTTTTGTTCCCTAGTTTCCCAGGCTGGTGGCATGAATTGTAATGCAACAAGTTAACCATTGTAAAAAGGGGTCATAATTCAAGTGGTCTAACAGGCGGAGGTCATCATCTACTGCTGATACTTTGCGATACTTGGTATTTCTTCTGTGCACACCTGTGATATTATCAAATCTGTACATGAGAGTGTCTAAACATGCAAGAACCCCAGTCTTTCTATACCTTTCTCCTTTTTAATACTAGACATATGCTTTATGTGTTTCTTACATCACATGCCATTCTGTTACCAAATCACAAGGGACAAATATGTCCTTAGAACATGTGGCAGGCATCTTCTGACAATTTACATAGCAAAGATTTCTTATCATTCTTTTTCTGTTAGGAAACTTTATACATTCTAAAAAATACATTCTAAAAAACAAATCCGAATTCAAGTGTGAGGCTTGACAACTCAAAAACCTCATCAGGTTTGACTTCAGATTATTATGTTGGAGGTGCTGGTGACTGATAAAAGTAAAGGAGGAAGCATTGAATTGTAATGCAACAAGTTAACAATTGTAAAAAGTGGTCATAATTCAAGTGGTCTAACAGGCGGAGGTCATCATCTACTGCTGATACTTTGCGATACTTGGTATTTCTTCTGTGCACACCTGTGATATTATCAAATCTGTACATGAGAGTGTCTAAACATGCAAGCACCCCAGTCTTTCTATACTTTTCTCCTTTTTAATACTAGACATATGCTTTATGTGTTTCTTACATCACATGCCATTCTGTTACCAAATCACAAGGGACAAATATGTCCTTAGAACATGTGGCAGGCATCTTCTGACAATTTACAAAGCAAAGATTTCTTATCATTCTTTTTCTGTTAGGAAACTTTATACATTCTAAAAAATACATTCTAAAAAACAAATCCGAATTCAAGTGTGAGGCTTGACAACTCAAAAACCTCATCAGGTTTGACTTCAGATTATTATGTTGGAGGTGCTGGTGACTGATAAAAGTAAAGGAGGAAGCATTGAATTGTAATGCAACAAGTTAACAATTGTAAAAAGTGGTCATAATTCAAGTGGTCTAACAGGCGGAGGTCATCATCTATTGCTGATACTTTGCGATACTTGGTATTTCTTCTGTGCACACCTGTGATATTATCAAATCTGTACATGAGAGTGTCTAAACATGCAAGCACCCCAGTCTTTCTATACCTTTCTCCTTTTTAATACTAGACATATGCTTTATGTGTTTCTTACATCACATGCCATTCTGTTACCAAATCACAAGGGACAAATATGTCTTTAGAACATGTGGCAGGCATCTTCTGACAATTTACATAGCAAAGATTTCTTATCATTCTTTTTCTGTTAGGAAACTTTATACATTCTAAAAAATAAATTCTAAAAAACAAATCCGAATTCAAGTGTGAGGCTTGACAACTATATAAAACCTCATCAGGTTTGACTTCAGATTATCATGTTGGAGGTGCTGGTGACTGATAAAAGTAAAGGAGGAAGCATTGTCTTGAATACCTTTCCATCTTGTAATGTTATCTGGAAAGTTTTACCTGTAGATTGCTGACCAGTAGAAGTGCATTGATTTGTTTGTTTGGGGTTTTACTTTCAACATCATTTCAGTCATTTTGTGATGAGACCTACTTGTAGTGCCCTCAATGAATTGTCATGTCACATATCCTTGACATGACAATCCACCCAGTCACAGATTGACAAGGACAACGGGTTAACCCTTTAGGCACGGGCCTCAGCTGATGTGTGAAATTGTACCATGAATTCAATCTCGGCACGGCTGGGGATTGAACCAATGACCTTTGGATCACCACAATGAACAGGTGCTAATAACTGATGTTCTAACCAACTGCATCATGTAAGTGTGACTAGCAGAACCTGTAGTTTGCTGACCAGTGGTGGAAGTGCAACTGGCAATATCTGAAGATGCTAATCACTTCAAATGGACAATGCAAGTTTCCTTTATTAAACTTGCGTACATGTCTCGCTACATTTTCTGAGGTACTAAACTCAAGTATGACAGCAGTGCCATTTGATCTTACAAGCCTATCCTGGCCTCGACTATGCCGTGAATCATACAACAAATAACGATTTGATTCTTTAATGATGGCCACTGTGCATTCACATATTATTAACAAACATTTCAAGGTACTTTCACATGCCACTTGTATGGCATCATCTAAACTATAATCATAGATACTGCTCTCATGATCATGCAAATTTCCTGACACGTGCAAGAAACTCTGTTTAATGGCTGGCTAAATGTCAGACATTTTTTCTGATGTGGGACAAAAACATTTGGCAAGCACTGGCAACAACTTGTGGTTACCATGCATGCCCAATATTTAGTATCTTCTGTTCATCATTCTTAAGATATGGCCTGCAGAATAATATAAAGGTCAAGGTCACAGCATTAAAATCAAAGATCAAATTTGTAAAAAATGTAAATGGTGCTTGACATAGTGTTGATATTTAACAGATGTGAAGTACTTTTATTCACTTTTAATGATTGAGATGTTGCCTTACAAACATTCTATATTCAAGGTCAATATGTCAAGGTCAAAGGTCAATTGACTAAAAAAGTATGACAAGACATGTCTGTATAACAGGTTTTAATTTCCTCTCATAAGTGATTGCTGAGATATCTTCCCTAAAATCTTTTGTGACCTCAAGGTCAATGCACTATGGTCAGTGGTGACATCATTAAGATTTGAAGGAATATAAATCTTCACCTTGATGGCTATACTACCATATAATATATGAAACATACATTACTGGTAGTTTTTTAAATGAACATGTTTAAAGAACATGTTGACAAACAGACGGACACAGATGGACAGACATTTTCCCCACTCCTAAAGCTCTGCGACTTAGAAGTCCGCAGAGTTAAAAATATAATTTTGCACTGTTCTGTCAGTGATAAACTGATGTACACTATTGACAACTCACAAATTTGCTCTTGGGCTACTTTCTTTAATTATTTAAGTCTAATGATTCATATATTAATAATCCATTTCAATCATAGAAGAGAGGTCAGTGCGGGAAGACTTTGAATATGTGCAGAAAGATGTGACCCTGATTTGTCAATCTTCCAAGAATATCGCAAAAAATCATCAATTTATAAGATTAATGCATGTTCAGGGCGCCAATGTAGATCCTTCAATTTTCCGGATATATGATCAAATTTCCTGATCTTACGGGCTGCAGAGTTTTGAAGGTATTGTAGCTTCTTAATGTCAGATCTTGGGAGAGCTGCAAGAAGGCCATTTCCATAGTCCAGAGTAGAGGTAACAAAAACATGGGTTAATATTACAGCTGTCTTCTCGTCTAGACATTTTCTGATAGCAGCCAGGTTCTTGATGTGGTAATACCCCTTTTTGCACATTTTCTTGATTTGTGCTTTCATGTCCATTTTGGAGTCAAATGTAATGCCAAGGTCGACTACTGACTCACAGGGTGCAATGTCTGAGTCACATACTCTGTAGTATTAGGGATATTGTTGTTAGCAGCAGTATTATACCTGTAAGTACAAATCAGCATTTCAGTTTTGCCATCGTTTATTTTTATCATGTTTGAGATCAAGAAGGATCTGACCTCACCGAAAATGCTTCTAGTTTGCGTCCACCCATGTCAACTTGCTTGCTAGAAGTGAGATCAACAGGGATGTAGATCTGAGTGTCGTCTGCATAAATGTGGTAATTGAGGCCATATTTAGTCAGGATATCAGCAAGAGGAGACATGTAGATAGTAAAAAGTATGGGACCCAGGACTGAGCCTTGTGGGACCCCGTACCTAATGGGTTTGAGAGAGGACCTATGGGACCCCATCTTGACACATTGCTTCCTATCACAGAGATATGACCGAATCCAAGACAGGGTATGACCTCTGACATTGCATCTTGATTCCAATCTATCAAATATGTGGTGATCCAAAGGACGTTAGTTCGAACCCCGGCTGTGCCGAGATTGAACTCATGATACAATTTCCCATATGAGCTGAGGCCCGTGCCTAAAGGGTTAACCTGTTGTCCTTGTAAATCTGTGACCGGGTGGGTTGTCATGTCAAGGACCTGCGACATGACAATTCAGTGAGGCAGCACTATATCTGCAACAAGTAGGTCTCATCACGAAATGACTGAAATATTGTTGAAAGTGATGTAAAGCCCCAAACAAACAAACAAACAAAATCAAGTCACAAGAACAACTGAAATAGCTGTGGTAGTTAGGATTTTGAAAAGTTAATCCCAGTCAGCTCAGCAAGGTATTAAGATGAACGTAGCTAACAGTAGGGGGTGAGAGATTGGATAAACAACTCAATAGTAACTCAATGTAAGTTCTATATTACAGTATTCTACTGCTAGCAGTTATTAATGAATTCAAATTATTTATTTATTTGAGAATAACCACAATATTTAGTAATTGTAGGGATTTTAGGCAATCAGTTAATGTATGAAAGTGGTAAGAGAAAGTATACACAACAGTAAGAACTGCCACGCTGTATAATTTCTTTGGTTCAGTACTTGAGGGATTTAGCATCCACAGTACAGTCAGTAATTGGTGTTTTGTTTGCTTAATATTAGGATTCAATGAAAATATATACACAACAGCTAGAAAACTGCCACGCTGTATAATATCTTAAGGTAATGTACTCGCTGGCTTGTGAGGCCACAGTACTAAGATAGAAACTATCTCAAAGATACAACGTGGTTAAATATGCCACCGTTGAGGTCGATTGCAGGATTTGTGGTCCTGACTGATTAATTGAAACAAACTGGAAAAACTACTGGGTAATGTGTGAGATATTCGTCAATACCAGTAGTTATGAGCCAGTAAGTAGCTAACAGAGAGATATCAGGTATCAGACTAGCACTTGACACAGGCAACCAAAAGTGGATGCTACACAGTGTGATCCCACCCTCGCGAGCGATTTTTCAATCAAAACTGCCGTCAGAGCTTGCTAAAAGTCTGGTATCAGATAGACCTCTGTTAAGACCGGGTTCACAGTGAGTGAGTGTGGTGATAGACTAGTAATAGACTCCTGAAAATCAGCTAGAATAGACGATTTTGTCGAAGCTCAAATAAAAGCCGACATTCACTCTCGCACCTTGCATTGATGGACCTTGCATTGATTACACAATTTCGACATTATCTTAGCTTTTCAGATCCCTATGGTAAAGATAGCTTGTTGTATTCTACTCTCCATAGCAGATCCAGGATTTAGACTTGGCTCTGCAAGTAAATAACATATTTAACTCTTTGAATGAGTGCTCAGAGGCCACACCCAGTACAAGTAATCAGTAGGCAACGGGATTAACCTGTTGTCCTTGTAAATCTGTGACCGGGTGGGTTGTCATGTCAAGGACCTGCGACATGACAATTCAGTGAGGCAGCACTATATCTAACTCAGATAAGAGAGCGCGGATTCAAGGCACTTTCTTCATTTGTGTTTACAAAATTTGAACGTGCCGCCATTTTCTATTACTTGACTTCACAGCGGTTTAATCTATAAGAGTCTAGCAATCCTTTCAGGTAGCGTTGTGGATTTGAGTTGTTCTGTCTATTAATGTTTACGTGTGTCAGTGTTGACAAAAAATGTGCTAACTTGTACTTTGATCAAACATCGCTCTGCTCGAGTTATATAATTCAAATACGCATCAATCATTATTTGTACAACTCGCTGAGCGAATTACTCGATTACTCGGGTTAACCGCCAGAATACCTTAGTGCGGCTTTGACCCTCAACTGTGTAGGACTGACTATATTAATCGTGGAAATAATCTGTAAAATTGGATAAACCTGGAATCTAATTTCACTTGTATTAACTGTGACGAGTAATATCCCTCAAACGTCGTTTTCGCTACGATCTCATACATTGATACGGTAAGAATTCTTTCTGATAAGAAATTTTTTAATAAGAAATCATAAGAAATATTGAAATATCGATACCACCAACACGTGTGTTACCTGTACCGGTCGACATCAGTACAGGAGTATATATATCAATTGTGCGTTGTGGTGGTAATCATCACAAAATCATAAACGGCAATTGTATACATGCTATAATACCAATCAACATAAATCTTTGACTGGAAAATCTCATAAATCAATCAACGTAATTTTTTGGTCGGTTTCCTGAGAGGCTCTGTATTATACAGAGACCAAAGTCATTGTAAATATATCTTTTTCAATCAACGTAATCTTTTGATTGAATAAGGGATATCCAATCAACGTAATCTAGAGAGAAGGGTACGGAAGGTGAGATGCATGAACAACTAAAGTATGAAAGAGAGAAGAATGAGACCCTTATAAGGAACCTGAAGAAGGAACGTGAGAAGGTGAATGAACTAGCTAAGCAAATTGAACATCAGGACTTAAGATTAGATGAATATCGCATGAATCAACTGGCCTTAGAGGCCAAGATAAATGAACAAGAAACACTTAACAAAATACAGAGTACTACCATCACAGAGCAGATGAAGAAAAATTCGGAGCTAGAGACGAAAATAAAGGCCCTAGCCAAGGGTAGATTTCAAACTCTAAGGAAAGTTGATGATGACAAGGACCACATTCTATATATTGTGGATGAAGCCTATAGAGGTTTGGAAAATGCTCGTGGGAAAAGGAACAGGGCTATAGAATCTGATCCTTCCATCTCTAGCATCACTGAGCTAAGGAATGCACTAAGAGATGGAGAGTATAGAGCAAGGCTCTCACTTTTCTCTGCTGTAGTGATATGCCTTGGCCTCAAGGAACTTTGTGATGACGGTGAGGGCATAGCCATTAGGATTATTTGATCGAAGTGGTGGAGGATCTGGCCAGATCAGTGACCTTCAATGTCTTTCTGTGCCAGATCCCACCCATATCAATGACATGCAATCATTCTTTGATCTCGAATCACACCATGTTGAATGAGGCCCTCACCCAGAGTACTGGTAGGATTCTGGTTCTATTGACCACCACAGAGCTAACCAAACCATCTACCAGTAAAGTGGTTATTTCTGCCTCAGACCACAGACTCCAAGAAGAATCCTTCAATACATGGGTACAGAGTGTGGCAGGAAGACTAATACTAAGTAAGGATAAGTACCCTCTTGATTCCATCGACCACTCTGAGAAAAACTGATACACTCACCAAAACCAACAAGACGTCCGACATCATTATAAAGGGCTCCCCAGTGGGCATCGCAAAGGCCTTAGTACTCATTAGGGACAAGGTCAGGAGAGGTCCTGATAGGCCTAGGACCTCTGAAAAATCGAGGGAACCTTGTTATCATTATAAGAAAGGAAATTGCCAAAATGGGGATGATTGTTACAGTAGGTATTTTCACGACATTGAATACCAACATCTGCAGGAGAGTAAGAAATGCCCTGAGAGGATGAACCCCAGGGATGTGAGGGATAAGAGGAATCATACCACCAGATCCCCACCAACCTATCGCACATAAAAAAACATTATAAAAGTGGTATGAGGATGACATTAAATATGAATACTTATGTGAAAAATGTACTGATAAAGGTGTAACCAGGAAGATGTCAAAAAGTGTTATATGTGAGAATGGTTATAAGTTGATTATAAAATGTAATCAAAATGTGAACTTGGCTCAAGATCCGTATGTATTGGAGATTATAAGATCAATAAAATATTATATGAGAAATAATGATGTTCATTACAACTCTGAAAAAATTAGAAAGGTAACAATTGCTTTTCCATGCTCTTGTAAGAATTTACCTACAGTGAGTTTCCACTATAATGAGAAAAAAAAGACAGAACTGCTATGATCTGCCCAACAATTGCATAAATATATTACTGCACAATTATATAATGAATAAAGTAGTACTCACCCTACCAATATATAATGGGCCCTACCAGTCCTCGGTAATCCTTGTACCACTTATGAGTCTTGCCCATATACCAGAAGTATATAACTCTATAACAGAAAACAACATTAATGTAACAAAATACACAAATTTCTGTGATTTCACAAAATCCTTGATATCCTCTCCCCAGAACATGCATAGAAGTATAAATTGCATAAAAGATATACTCAGACTAAACATAATAAAAAAAGAAACAAAAGCGTATCCTTTCAGACCCTTCGAAAAAAATAATATATTGCAAATATTAATAGCATACTATGGTTCTTTTAAGTTTAATGATGTGTTATCTACATTTGACATGAACCAACTGGTAACTGAACCAACTCACCGATTGGGAAATACTCTTGATCTGATCATTACTTTTAAGGGAAACTTATAAAGACTCATATCGTTGATGAATACATATCGGATCATAAAATGATTCTCATGGTTCTAGACCTGTATCCTCCAAAACCTATTAAAAAAACTTTACAATATAGAAATTACAAAAGCATTAACATGGATGCATTAAGGAAAGACATTAAGACTATAATGTCAGATCGCACATCATGGGAGTCATTATCTCTGGTGAATATGGTGAAATTCTATGATGAAAGATTAATGGCCATCATTGACAACCATGCACCCATCAAGGTTGCCAATATTTCCAGACGTAAACCAGTACCATGGATGAATAACCAAATCAAACAAGAAAGATCACTAAGAAGGAGATTGGAGAGGAAGATGAAAAAACTGGATTGCAAATTGATAAAGGGATATATAATGCTCAAAGAAATAAATATAATTCATTATTGAAAGCTTCCCAATCCAACAATTTCTCAAATCTAGTGAATGAAAACATTCATGACCCGAAAAAAACTATTTAAGGTCAAAGATAAGGTCATGCACAAATCAACAGAAGTCCCGATGCCACCATCAAATTGTGATACTGCATCTGCAGAAAAGTTTAACAACTATTTTTTTATAAAAATAGAAACAATTAGAAAAAACATTCAATTTGATGATCATCATATCAGAGAAAGTCCACGACCAGAAGACACTGCAATAAATACGCCACCTAACTCTAACCTAAACCAACCAACCCTTGACAGATTTATCCCCCTGACTGAAGATGATGTTCGAAAAATGGTTCGGAGGGCGTCAAATAAATCTTGTGAATTAGATCCAATCCCATCATGGCTACTTCATGATCTAATTTATGATCTCAGCAATCATAAATAAATCACTAATGGTTTCAGAGGTATCTTAAAACATGAAAATTGCAATAATTAAACCGCTATTGAAAAACCTAGGTCTAGATCTAATTGAAAAGAATTATAGACCAGTCTCTAACCTCAGTTATGTCTCGAAATTAACAGAAAGGGCAGTGGCAGACCAATTAGTATCATATCTCATAAAAAAATTAATTGACTGATAAATTTCAATCAGCATATTACGAGTCCAAAATGACATCCTAAGGGACATTGACCTTAGAAAAATGGTAATTCTACTTTTACTAGACCTGTCGGTTGCGTTTGATACCATTGACCATCAATTGCTGTTTGACAGGCTAGAGTCAAGGTATGGAATAAAAAATCAAGCACTCTCATGGATAAAATCCTACTTGGAAAATAGACAACAGTGTGTGAAGGTCGGATGCAAAAGGTCCACCAACAGACCAATTAAATATGGGGTCCCCCAGGGATCGGTACTGGGACCAATCCTTCTTATACTATACATGTCACCCCTGACAGATATCCTAGCAAAATATAACCTGAGTTACCACATTTACGCAGACGACACCCAGATTTACATACCTGTTGATCACACCTCATTTCATGATTATGAGGTAACCAAACATAACCTGGAGGAATGTGTGAATGAGGTCAGAACCTTTCTATTACTAAACAAAATGAAAATAAATGATGGAAAGACAGAGATGTTAGCATGCTATGATGGGCATAGCAATACCCTAGATAGGGACGTAAATACGATTAGAGTGGGTGATTCACACATAGCCCCCTCCCCATCTATAACTGATCTTGGCATCATGTTTGATGAGAAAATGGATATGAGGGCTCAGATTAAGAAAATGTGCAAGAAAGGATATTATCATATCAGAAATCTCTCCTCCATCTGAAAATGTCTAGATGAGAAAACAGCCTTAACCTTGACCTATGCCTTTGTGACCTCTACCCTAGACTATGGAAATGGCCTTCTCGCTGGCCTACCAATTACAGAAATTAAAAAATTGCAATACCTACAAAATTCAGCGACAAGGGTTGTAGGGAAAATAAGAAAATTTGATCATATATCGGAGAAACTAAGAGAATTGCATTGGCTGCCAATACATGCAAGAATTAAATTTAAAATTGCCCTAACAGTATGGAAGGCCTTAAACGGTAAGGCACCGTCTTACATAAAGGACCTCCTGCAAGTAAAATTGGGGGAGCGATGCTTACGATCTAATGATGGCACGTACCTGCATGTTCCTCACACGCGTCTGAAGACAATTGGGGACAGGGCATTCTCTGCAGTGGGTCCAAAATTATGGAATGACCTTCCAAATGACCTTAGGACCTGTACAACATCTATTCAAAACTCATGTTTTGAATGAAGCGCCATGAACAAATTATCTGGTATCAGCGCTATAAAAATGTTATTTTTATTTTATTATTATTATTATATCTGCTACAAGTAGGTCTCATCACGAAATAAATAAAATAATGTTGAAAATGATGTAAAACCCCAAACAAACAAACTCACTCTGTATGATTCAAAGTGTTTGCACATTTTGGTCTTTGACAATCATTACAGGCCTGTTGCAAAACGCAGTATTTACAAGTTTCTGCACTAATAATAATAAAGCACAAACAAATGATCAAATAGACTTGTTTAAATATAAATCAAGTATTCAAATATATATGTAAATAGTTAGAAATGAGATTCAAATTACATTATCATATATCTAAAGACTTATTTCATTTATCTCCTATGGGTGCGGGGATAAAAAAAATTGATACGACCCGAGTTGGTGGACATTTGTTAGAGAGGGTTTTATAAAAGGTGAACATGCTGTTAGCACATCTTTTGACTTGGAAAAGGCATATGATACAGCATGGAAGTATAGGATTATGCGTGATTTACATGAGATGGGTTTAAGGGGTAGATTACCCCTTTTATTCAAAGCTTTCTGTTGGATAATCACTTTAAAGTGCGTGTGGGCACTGTCTGATGCTTTTGATGAGGAGATTTTCCTGGTTCCATAGGTATAAATGGAAATGATGCAGCTGATAATGCAGGAAAAGCAGCCATTGATAAAATAAAAAACAGATTTGGGCATCCCACATACTGAATATAAAAAAAATGTATTCGTGCTTTGATTAGATACAAGTGGCAATGTGAGTGGGATGAAGCTGTTAACAACAAGCTTCACAGTATAAAACCTATAGTAGGTAGAAATCATAATTCATGCCATAAAATACATCGTGAAGAAGCGGTATTAGCACGTATTCGAATTGGACACAGTCAATTGGTTATTTGTTAAAAGATGAAGATCAGCCTGAATGTGTTTCCTGTCAAATCCCTTTGACAGTGACGCATATCATGATTGATTGTGTTGAAATATTTTGAGGTTGAAAGTATAAAATAATTATTTTATGGGTGGAGTAGTGTTGGGCTGGCAGTAATTGCCAGCTTAGCATCTACTTAAGACACCAGGTCTTTTAGATGTGATGTTTACATGTACTTTACAAGTTTTTAATCCATACCTTGCTTTTGAGTCATTGTTTTATTTTAAGAAATTGGCCTGTTTAATCATTTTTAAGGGTGGAGTAGTGTTGGGCTGGAATTAATTGCCAGCTTAATATCAACTTAAGACACTGCGTTCGCAGTCTTTTATATTTTATGTTTAAGTATAGCTTTTGAGTCATTGTTTTATTGCTATTGCAACTTCATTGTTTAATGTATGTTTTTACACATTTATTCATTTACAAGTTTTTTATGCATAACTTAATTGATAACCTTAATGTATCAATGTACCAATGTGCCGTTAAGAATTAATTCATTCATCCATTCATTTATCAAAAGATAACTTCAGAAACAACTTATTTTGGTCTTAACATTAATTATTATTTAACATTGATGCTATGAGGAAAGGCAATTTCACCATTCAATCACTGACATTGAAGCCTCAGACACGGGTCTTTCCACGTCAGCCTCTCACAAACCTGGATAAGTAAGTCCACTAGGATATAGCCCATGCATGAAAGGAACTTGAGTTCAAATGATCATTTCACATTTCACTTAGTGTTCGGCCTGTGTGAATTGAAGAATGGCACCTGATTTAAATCATATGTCTGATCAACAATGTACATAAAGCATGTTTTGGTCATTATGTGCCCTTTTTGTGTTTTTGCTATTTATCAAATTGTCATGCTTTCCCATTTCACAGTTGTTTACACATTTTAAAATATTATGCTCAAAACTTATCTCTAATGTTGTCATGATAAGCAATTGAAGCAATATCTGCCAATGGTACAATTGGCAGATATGTGGGGAAAACACATCAGGTTCTGACCTCTCAAAGATCCCTTAAGATAAATAACGAGGAAAATAGTATTCACGATTTGAAGACAACAAAAGTTTGAGACAAGTCATTTGAGGATAGACTCGCTTCAATCACGATGACCTAGCGGGTTATATATATATGGTCCTTATCAAATAATATCTTAATACAATAAAGAACCCTCTGGGGTTGTCTAAAATATTTAAACACAAAACATTTAGATTTATTTTTTGAAGGTTTTCATGATTGAGATTTTGAGAGTGATGAAGTACTCACCTAAGTAAAACATTTAGCTTTCATAAATTCTCCCATATAACTTTGCATTTGTGTAATTTTGTTATTCGTAGGTAACTAAGTCAAAACTCATTTAAAAAGTAGAAACTCATCTCTTCATGCGATTTCTGGTATAATTTTTGGAAAGAATAGGTTGTTTCTTTAAATACCTTTAAAATACTTATTGTAGGGGCCATGCTTGTCCATTTTTATTTGTGGTCAAAATGTAGTCAATTGCAAGACAAAATAAGTGACTATCGCAACTTCAAAAAATGACAAGTAACTGAGAGCTGTAAAATGTGCAGCTTCAGAATTGTTATTGCCTCGCTATATCTACAGTGACAATAGCCACTACACCATTTCATTTCTCAGCCCAAATATATTCCAAAAGGGTTTGCCTTTATATATGAAATTTTATCATTTGTCGTTGCAGCAATACCGGGACTTTACTTCCACACAATGTGAAAGGTTTTGGAATGTTCCCCACAAATTAAAACAGAAATAGCATCTTGAGATGTGAATCTTCCCGCTGTATTTAGTACCTGGTATGTTAGCGTCTATGGTGTCTGGCACGGTCGAGCTCTTAATGTCCTCCCACGCTTGCCTATTTATAGTCTTATAGAGGATAAACCACCACAAATAATTTAAAGATTTAAAGATTAGTTGTTTTGGATGATAAAAATACCTCCATTCAATTGCAAAATGAATTTGAAAAATAACAGAACGTAATACCTTGGCTTTTATGTGCAAATTCAAACAAGTTCCGTTTCATTTTTGACAAACCTTAATACACATATATCACTAGTAATCTATCACAGAAAACTATCATATAATAAAAACCAATATTATATATTCTGCAATTAAAAATAATTATGAGAGCTGTTTCAATGGTGGTGTCCTTTATAGGGATTCATCTATAGGGTTCCTAGTATCTTCCAGAATTTTTCACTAATTGAGCAATTTTTTTAAGGGGTTGAATTAGGAGGTCAAACTTGGAAAAAAATGAAAAAAATCTGACCTCATAATTATTTTTAATTGCAGAATATATAATATTGGTTTTTTTTTCAAAGTCCAATTTCAACAATTTTTTTTACACCTTTAAATTGTTTTTTTTTGCATTGGGATTTTTTGTGGCAATATATATATATCCCCTGGTAGTAATCCCTGAAAATTTGAAAAGAATTAAGGCATTGCGTCATATGTTTTTTAATTAAAATGTAACGCAAAGTCATATTTTCTGAAAAAAATTTGAAAAATGAACTGTGAACTGTGAACTGTGAAATATTTTCCCGCACGTGTTGTTGTTTGGTTTTACGATAGAAATAATTAGCATTATGTAAACAGTTAAATATTAAATATATATAATTATCACGAAAGGTACTCAGTCTAATTGTCAGGATTCTAAGATTCTATAACAGGTGACACGTTTGGACAGCGAGAAACTATCTCGCCCACGTGGACAGGGTTTGCAAAACAATCGGCTGCATCTATAAAGTTCCGTGCCTGGCATGGCCAGGTGCACATTGCCATCCTCTCGCCAATCACACGCCCAACTCATAACACAGGGGACATTTCTTTCATACTGTTAAAACTCATACACAACAAAAAAACCCAGTGAAATGGACAAATATCATAGACACAATTAGAGATTATTAAGATTCGTCTGCATATTCCATCACGGCCATTGTTGGATAAAGTTTTACTTTCAGAATGAAGTTCTATATCCGGAACACCGCGTATACAATTATGTTGATCACCAGTTGTTTCGGTCTCTGTTCTTCTCGTTCGGTGCGAGGAGCAGATCAACAGATACATCGGATTTCCAAGAGATCCAGGCCCACTAACCCGGTAGAAGGTAAGACATTGCTTTATTGACATACTGCTATATAACATTTTAAATACGTACATCTATAAACCTTAATACACCATTTTGATTTCATATAAAAAATGAAATAGTTATATGATAAATTACCTGAATATACCTGGACACAATGCCCTACCCTTTTCAAAGATTGACTGAGGTTCTATCTTTTGTGTCATTATATGGGGCATGGCTTCCTGTGAAAATATTTGGATTATTTCCCCTATATCCCAGAGAAGATATGTACTAAACTTAAATTGTTTTCCACAAGAGTTAAAGATGATTTGGGGGGAATGTCTCATTGGAGTAATTTGATCTCACAAACTGAGGTATATAGGTATATGAAAATGTGCCAAAAAGGGGTAATATCATATACCAGGCTAGGCCTGTTCATAGCGCTCCGCCCCGTAGTACCTCCTAAAAAGGAATGTTTTCAAGTTAGACTTGAAAACTGATACCGTAGGGCTCCTCCTAATATCATTAGGGATGCTGTTCCATAATCTAGGTGCAAACACAGAAAAGGCTCTGTCGCCCACAGTTTTCATATTAGTGCTCGGGATCACAAGGTCAAGTACCGAGTTAGAGCGTAAGGTCCTAGTATGACGTTTGCATTCCACAAGTTCAGATATGAAAGTGGGCGCCATATACCATTTAAGGACTTCCAAACAATTAATAACACTTTAAAGTCAATTCTGGCTCTAACAGGCAGCCAGTGTAATTCCCTCAATTTATCAGTGATGTGATCAAATTTTCAAACACAGCTGATGAAGCAATAGGTTTTCCTGTTCTTAATCTTTTAGAGTCACCCTCCTTGATCGCCAAATGATCTACCTTTTTACATATAATTAATTCAATTATCTAATAACAAATAAACATGCATTCCATAATGTAAGCAGCATGATCAAATATTTCACAAAACAATAATATAAACTATTTTAAGGCCCATGAAATTATATTTATTATCCTAAGTCCACTATATTTTTGAGATTTCTCTTCATTATCACAACTATGCTTCAAATATAATCGCAAGATGGGTGGTGATCCAAAGGTCGTGGGTTCGATCCCCGGCCATGCCAAGATTGAAAACATGATACAATTTCACACATGAGCTGATGCCCGTGTCAAAAGGGTTAACCCCTTGTCCTTGTATCTGTGACCGGGTGAGTTGTCATGCGACATAGCAATTCAGTGAGGCAGCACTATATCTGCTACAAGTAGTTCTGATCTCGAAATGATTGAAATAATGTCGAAAATGATGTAAACCCCCCCCCCCCCCCCCAAAAAAAAACAACAACCACACAAACAAATAATCACAATATGCTAGTGATTAAAGTTGGTAAATGGACCTATATTATATGTTTCAGGACAATGCCCTTATTCGCCAAATGGGATGCAAATGTTTAGATGTCCATCATGGCCAGAGGAGGAGGATACCTGTATTTTGGACTCGCAGCTTTGTAACGGCAGCCCTGACTGCCCAATGCACGAGGATGAACACCCAACAATGTGCCTCTTTTATGCAGTGGTAAGTTCAAGCCTAACATAGGCATTTATAAAATGGTAACTTTTCTTACGAATAGTTGTTTCTGTTGTCAATATAAAATACAATACTTTATATTAAGCAGCAAGAATATTAAGAATATGTCTGTTTTCTCTGTCTGTTTTCTCTGTCTGTTTTCTATGTCTGTTTTCTCTGTCTGTTTTCTATGTCTGTTTTCTATGTCTGTTTTCTATGTCTGTTTTCTATGTCTGTTTTGTTCGATTTATGACACCGTCATATACTATTTATTTATTACCGTACAACCAAATAACAAAAAGTGATTAGATAATTTATATCATTTGCAAAAGGTTTCACTGTATGATTGAAAGACAGACCTATTATAATGATTTGTATTTTGTGTGTGTTACAATACTATAGAAATGTCTGTAGTTACACATGAAAAAAGAAAGGCATTGGCTAGAGGTGGCAGGCCCCTATCTGACCTGAAATAGCCCTAATCATGCTAATATTCGTGTTATTACAAATGATCAATGAAAAATGAAAACTGCGTGCGATGCATGTATACACATGAGTTTAAATAGTAATATTCATATATCAAGATAATGCAATGTGATTCTTAAGGACACATTACAACTATTGGAAAAAATCAGAGTCAAATTTATTTGTTACAACCTCGAATCCTGTGTTATCATTGAACAATAACTGCACAAACCCAAATATGTTATATTTTCCTGTTGCTTATTTTGACTTTACTTCTTTTGAATTGGTGAGGTCATCTTGACCTCGATCTAATGCCCAGCTACCACCCACACATAGGCCAGTGTTGTTCACCTTTAGAATACCTTTATTGTAATAGTACTGTGTGAAATAAATCCCGAAATAGTTTTACAATATGTACTAGTTTCTCTTGTCAATCATATATTAGTGCTGCTGTACTTAGCATATTGTGTAATTCTTTCACAATATTATGGTTCATATATGCCAAGTATGTAATCATTGCAATTTGTCATCATGGTAAAGGTATGTCGGCAAATTGGTAGTAAAATGAAACAGTGGATCGGAGGTGGGATCACCTGCTTCCTTTTTACTATGTTTATTATTTCCACCAGAAATTCTATGATAATCTGATATAAAAGAAGTTTTTTTTCAGCATAAAATCTTTTGAAGACAGTTTTCATTTAAATGCAATAAACTAGTTTGACAACTATCGATATTAGACTAATATTTTTGGAATTCACAGTGCACGTTAATTAGGGATAATTGCTGTACAGATCACAAGTATCAGTCTGACCAATATGAGATAAAAACTCCTCTAAATTAATTTGGTCTAAACCTGAAATATGCAAAACATTATCAAAAGATCAAATTTTATCTGACAGTGTTGATTTACTATTTTCAGTTTTAGTAGTTTTATCGATAATTATTTGGTGATTCCGCTAGTAGCAACATATGTGGTTGTCAGGGATTGTCTGACTCATTCCAGAACTCGTCCACTATAGAAGTTAGTGGGATAGAAAAGCTATGTCGGTTTATAGCTATTTCTAAAAAGGATGAAAAGAAAAAAATGGACAAACTAAAATTCACCACATTAGTGAATAAACACGAACTTCAATCGTCTCATAACGTGTCAGGAACTCAAGAGATTGAGGTCAATTCTTAACCAACTTTCATCCATCTTCGTGTCAGTGTTTTCACAGTTTGGCTACCACCATCACAAATGATTTGCCGCCAATCCAGTGTGCCTGTGAATGCGCAACAACTTAATACTATTCACCATTTTCATTGCCCATGCTTGTTACTCTACCAGTGTTTCATCTCCATGGTCCGATATATTTCCTATTGAGGGGGGGGGGGGAAATACGCCAAATCACCCAGTGTTTCATCTCCATGGTCCGATATATTTCCTATTGGGGGGAATACGCCATATCACCCAGTGTTTCATCTCCAAGATCTGGTATATTTTCTATTGGTGGGAATACGCCATATCACCCAGTGTTTCATCTCCAAGGTCCGGTATATTTCCTATTGGGGGGAATACCCCATATCACCCAGTGTTTCATCTCCAAGGTCCGGTATATTTCCTATTGGGGGGAATACGCCATATCACCCAGTGTTTCATCTCCAAGGTCCGGTATATTTCCTATTGGGGGGAATACCCCATATCACCCAGTGTTTCATCTCCAAGGTCCGGTATATTTCCTATTGGGGGGAATACGCCATATCACCCAGTGTTTCATCTCCAAGGTCCGGTATATTTCCTATTGGGGGGAATACGCCATATCATCCAGTCTTTCATCTCCAAGGTCCGGTATATTTCCTATTGGGGGGAATACGCCATATCACCCAGTGTTTCATCTCCAAGGTCCGGAATATTTCCTATTGGGGGGGAATACGCCATATCACCCAGTGTTTCATCTCCAAGGTCCGGAATATTTCCTATTGGGGGGGAATACGCCATATCACCCAGTGTTTCATCTCCAAGGTCCGGAATATTTCCTATTGGGGGGGAATACGCCATATCACCCAGTGTTTCATCTCCAAGATCTGGTATATTTCCTATTGGGGGGGGGGGGGATGTGCCATATCAGTTCACTCAATGATCACAGATAAAACACTATTTTCCTCAAAAACCGACGAATATGTATGATCCAAAGCTAATTTTCATAATAAATTGCATTATTTTTATGATTGCTGATTTATTATGATGTCACTGATTTTGATAGAGGTTTCAGTTTTAAAGATATTTGGCAGAACAACTATCAAACCTTTTCTGTAAACCCGCAAATATGGATAATATAACAACGCGTTCTCTGCATTCAAGCTAAATATCGTATTATCAAAGCAATTTTGGGTTGCTCCTTATATTGAACACATATTATCAATGGGCTTGATAGAAGTCTGAGATGCAATATATTTTTGGCTAAAATTTTGAAAATATTTAAATCCAACAACATATTATTACAATTTATGGAGGTCGATTATTGATTGTTTAGTGGTGTAAGTCAGTTCCCAGCGTGGATTTTAAATATATCAGTGTTCTATTTATGATAAGGTTGTTACCATTCCTTGTAAACATTTTCTATGCCCAGTTGGTCCATGCCCTTCCCCTATCATGAGGGGGACACGTGAAGATCAGGCAGTTATATAATGGAACAGGCACTAAAATGGCTTCAACAGCAAAAACATGTTATGCAAGATACTATTCAATTGCTATTCAACCTTTGCTATTTTTGAGAATCATTTTAGAACAAGTTATAAAATCAAAGATAGTAATATATATATATATATATGTACTGTGAAGCCATTTTAGATTTTATCTTCTGAATCTAAGCGGAGAGTAGGACGACCTTTATGCATGAATCAGCTGTGAGGAATCCTTGTCCTTCAGTATCTCATAATATGATACTATCAGTGACAGACATCCCTCTGGATCGTAATCTAGAGAAAAAGCTTTCCTAGAAACCACCCTTTTTTATTAACAGAAAGACAACTTGCAGTTTGAGATTTTTCATAAACCATTGATTGTAGAATGTCATATGGGCCCATCATAAGTCTAAAATGGGATCTGTCTCATCATTTGGTGAAGTACCAATAAATAGCATATGCCAATATGATGCTAAAATAGGCCACGGGCTGTGGCGCAGTTGGTTAGAGCGCCAACCTATTAGCGACAGTTCCTCTGTGGTGATCCAAAGGTCGTGGGTTCGATCCCCGGCCGTGCCGAGATTGAATTCTTGATTCAATTTCACACATGAGCTGAAGCCCGTGCCTCAAGGGTTAACCCATTGTCCTTGTAAATCTGTGACCGGGTGGGTTGTCATGTCAAGGACCTGCGACATGACAATTCAGTGAGGCAGCACTATATCTATGAAATGACTGAAATATTGTTGAAAGTGATGTAAAACCCCAAACAAACAAATGATGCTTATACATTGGTATATAAGGATGTCTTTTTTTGCAGACAAAGTCGCACATCGATGCACTGGTGAATGTTTTACTTCAACCCAAGGTGTATTCAAGAACACGCCATCCGAGGAATATTTCTGGAAAGGTTAAACTGCAAAAGGAATCCACGGTGAGGGAGCATACCAAGGGGACAAAAGAGAACAGACTATCGGAAATATAACCCAATAACATTACAAAAATATAAACATGTAAAATCTAGTCATTATGTAAAGTATCTTAAGTACAACAAACCTGCAGATGGTGCTCATATCATTAAAGCTATCATTTTAACCCAATGACAACTTTTCTAAAATAACAAGCTATATGTGGCTTATTTTCAGAGAATTTACAGCTCTGATATGAAGTTTTGTAAATGTACAGAACATTTTAACCATAAAATTACCAGTAAGAGATTTACAGAACGTAATTTCTTTTTTCCCATCACTAATACCACAAAATCAGGTGAAAAATCATATCTTTTCCATGACAGCTTTAAGAAATTGCAATATACTAGATACTCCATTTCCTAATAGAAAATGTTTAACAATTAAAAATGATTTCAAAATTTCAATACGAAGACAATGTTTAGTCCAGTTTTCACAAAATATTATTCTCAAACATTAAGCAAACATTACTATGCCTCACCGCAGGATTTATGACATATTTTAAAATAAAAAGGAAATTTTAAATGAAGAATAGCGCAGGACGCTGTGTACATTTCTTGTTTTATTTATCCTTTAAATGCTTCATATTTAAATAATTTTCCAAGCTCAGTTGTTATGTTTCATTTCATGGTATTTGGTAATTGTTAGGTGTTTGGCACTGCAGAAATATCGCGGTAATTATGAACCAAATTTAATTCACTGCTTTCACATTATTTTTTTATCTCCCATTTGGAGTTTAATTTTTTTTATCCTCTCTTTTAAGTTCTTTTCTGAGTTAGGCCTCTCAATATCAGGTAAGTTACAAAAGACGAGGAACAAAGTTCAAATTAAGACCATTTGATGTTTTCTTTTTTATATTTAATAATAATGCTCCTAAAACATGCAGGAATTTTGTGGCTTTAAAAGAATTTGCTTCCTCCCACTAAGGTTTAATCATTTTGGACAATTGTCTCCTTTTAAAAATAAATGTTAAACATATCGCTAATTTCATTTTCAAAATCATAAACTACCTTCAAGGTAAGTGTAAATTTCACTTGAAGTGTACTTTAATGCAGTGTGAATTATTTTTTGGATAACGTAGAATTTAAACCACCACGGAATGCTCAGGACGTTCTCTGCATCAGTAGTAGATGCTATCGCCGTGTAGATTACACAAGGTTTAACTGCACAAGGTTTAACTGCACGTTATAAATAGACATAATTATATTATTATTGATAATAATATATATTATTATTATCTTAACATACATCTTCCGGTGTAAGGAGAGAGATATACAAACTATGATCTAGTGTACACTATCATCCTCAGAATTAATTTAAATTGTTTTTGAATTGTCAAAATTTCAACATTCATGTACCTTATCTTTTTGATAATTGTCAGTTACATTGTTTGGGTTTAGCGTTTTAAAGAACTACTTCTAATAAAACAATTTGAAGGAAATATATGCATGTGTTGAATGGTAAATATTTTAGGTCTTGCATGACATATTGGGTTTATTTTTAAATGAAACATAAATGAATTGAATTCTTACTTAGTGTCCTTCACCAGATATAAGACATTTGCGCATTTGTCTTAATACAAAAATTAGGGTGTTGAAATATTCAGAAAATGATGATGTAATTCCTTGTTTGTCTGATGATTATAACCTTTAGCAGATAATCATAATAGCCACAGTTGGTCACTCCTCCTATTGTATAATATACATCTGTCAACTCCAGTCACACAGTCCTGGTACAGCGTGATTATGCGTGATTATGCGTGATTATGTGTCGTGATTAAGAAACACATGACTGAAATTGACATCTAGAGAAACACTCCGCAAATCTTTAAAATTGGAGATATTGTGCTAGTTTAAATGGTATAGGAGTGTGACCAAAACCTAAATTATCTTGGGTTCTGTTGAAAAATACGAGGAGTGTAAAATACATTCACATTGTTCATTATACATTAAAGAAAGACTGTAAATAAAAAGCATTTCTTTAAAAAAAATTTAATCCTTCAAATAATTCTTTGTTAAAGCAATTATAATATATTCTAATGTTATCGAGTGACATCACAGTTTATCATTTCTGCTTTAACGGGTCACTAGAATATACATTTAATATGACGAGAACAATAAACACCTTTGAACAAATCCTTTAAGATTAACATGGTAGTGCAATAATCCCAATATCCTGTTTAATAAATACTGAAATCCATTCTTATATCTAATGAATTAAATTTACAAAGCACATTAATGAAATTGGTTTAAACCGTATAATCTTCTAAGCGAAAAGACAAAAAAATGGTGTTTGAGATACGCAATAAAAATCATAATCTCTTTTCACGATGAAGCAGCTCTGCACAGAGCAAGGGAAATTTAAAGCTGAAATTAATATTTGCTAGTTCTGCTCCAACTATTACGATCAGAAAAAAATTCTCAGTGCAATAAATGTGAGTTTTCAGAATATTAAAACTAGCCTTGAAGTTAAAAAAAAATCCATGGTATTATTATAGATTATAAATAAGCATGGCAAAACATAAAGTTTAATAACTGGTTTCTGTGTATAAACTAAACATAATGACATCACATTTGTTACAAGGCAACCTTTATACATGTTTTACTTCACAACATATCAAATATGGTCATATTTGAAAGATTGTTTATTTGTAATAGAATTTGTTTATCTTGATTTTTCCAAGAAATCTTCATCTTATAGTCACCCTTTGAATACACAGCTAATTGACAATTATTTTTTAGATCAGTTGACATTATTATGCAATGGACCTATAGAGACTTTAATGTGGGAAGATTGATGTGGAGACCATACTGATGTCACGTGTTACTGACTGCTCTGATGCCACGTATTATGCTAATTAATCAATCCTGAACACATACCTGTAAATATCATTGGTTCCAATACTCAGCCCATCAGATCAGCATGTTATTATTCAAAAACAATGTTATTTCACATTTTTGATGTGCAGCATCTCTATTACGATACGTTGATGAGCATATTGAAAATGAGATCAACATTGGCAAATGATATTGTCAATGAGCTGTGTCGATAGTTAAAGGGATATCAAGTGCTATTTTGAGACTTAATATTATTACATACAAAAATTAATGTTATGCAGGAAATTATGGCATGAAGAAAGGCATAATCCCAATTGATCATCCATTCTGGCCAGTGTCTTTCTTTGATATTCCATTTTTCATTTATCACAAGTGAAGTTGTCTTAAATAGTTCATAGTATTGCTCTTTATATCGATGTACCACGTGGGGGAAGGTTATGTGGAGCTTGTAATATAATGTGTTTCAAATGATTATTAAATCCAAACTAATATGAAAACATTGCACTTCAACTTTTCTAATTGTCAATTTGAAGCACTTTAAACAGGAAAATCGTATCGTCGAAATCTTATGTTTGAAAATAATCAAATCTTAACAGGAAGCAAGGAAGCGCACTGTTCAACAATGGTCAATCTCAAAGAGTTTTTGTTTACCGATGATTTGTAAAAGATGTTTAAGTAATTAATAACACGTGGGCGCATTCAGCCAGTCACAGTTTTTATAATTTAAGCCTGTTAGTCAGGGGTTATTGCTTCACGTGTACAATTGACAAAATCACTTCAACACATACACCAATGTTGATTAATATCAATATAAAAAGAGTGTGGAAAAGTGAATATGTGCAAGGTCATCCTCAACGTATATGGAAAGAAATAATTAATAAAATGGTAATAAAAGAATTCATGCTGAACACAGGATGGTTTTTAAAAACAATAAATTGACAAATTATTTCATGACGTACTATTCCCTAAAGAGAAAAAAAAACAAACATTGAGATGAAAGTCTTTGGAATTGAATCAGCTGATGGGGAAATAAAAAGTGGAATAAGCGAGAGCGGGGACTCCGTCCGCAATATACATGTAATATTGATGTGTTCAAGGACTAATCATAATATCATTTCCCAAAAATATAATAGTACTCATTAGTCATAAAACACTAATTATCAATTTGATTCTCTTCTCTAAATGAGATTTATCTGGAACAAAAGCGATTTGGCTCATTTATGATAGAAAATAAATTAGATATATTGGCCATATACGTTAAAAAAACAAAACATTGGGAGATATTCTGCTCTCTCCGAAAATATTTTTGGAAATCGTTCAGATGGTTCTGAAGTTACTTTTCAAAAGTATTGTAAACTAGTTGCTGGCAAAAGTTTAAATCCTGTTTCAACATGATATAGCATAATTTGAAGACTGAACCCATTGCAGTTACTTTTGTTCAAAATGGCGTATTACGTTTTTTAATTTACATTTTTTTATAGATTAATTTTTTTTACAGATTTATAGATTTGTCCTTGAACTTAGCCAAATCTAACAATGTCCAAACAAAACCGAAGAAATAGACACAGACTGTGCACAGGCTAATAATGCATTGGCTTGTATAACCCATCAGGGTTGGAGAATATAACCAGATAATCATCGTTTTGTATTTGTACGAAAATAGAAGTGCTGGGATATATATATATATATATATATATATATATATATATATATATATATATATATATATATATATATATATATATATATATATATATATATATATATATATATATATATATATATATCATATATATATATATATCATTATCATTTTGTAAAGGTACTTGTGTGAGATGACTTTTGTTTGTCCTTGGCTCGTGGCTCCAAGTTCTCCATTGATTTTAGTTCATCAACATTTACAAAACATCTATGTGCTAATGATCTGATGACGATTCCAACAATATCACTTAATATCACCATATCATACAACATATTTCAATGTTCTGGATACGTTATTCACATATAAAAACATTGTTCCTTGCTTAGCGTGTATCATACAGTAACTGAGTGCGACTCATCGCTGTCTGAACATACTACCATGTGGTATGCGTGCGGGGCGCGGCCCCCTCCCAGGCGGACAGCGATGGGGGAGCGAGCGGGAGACGATCTCCTTATACTCATATAGTCCACTCGCGCACTCTCTGGTGATATTGTGTTGTGATGGTAATTGTTTGAGTTACACCACTCTACCACCCCGTACGCCGCCACGGGGTTCTTCCGGGGCGAGTCTTGCACGTCATTGAAGGGGCCCACGTGTCTCTTTAGCGATGGACTGCTCTCCAGCTTTTCAAGGGTCATGTTCAGAGCTTCATTTTGTTTTTCTTTTTTTATTCTTTTTTGTCGCCTCATGCAGAATATAGTAATTCCAGACACAGACGCAGTTGTTAAAACGAAACCTGCTATAGCCCCTATTATCGTTATAATTTGTTTGTAGCCTGGAAATTAAAAGGAACAAATGTGAAATATAGTACATTCACAAATATCAACATATATTTACACACATTAAAAATATTAATTTCAGTATGATAATCATAACATAACGTGATAAGGAGACAATCAAGATAATTACTTTAATGCGATGACAATGCATATTCTCGACACTAGTGGTTAAGTGGGTAATTTTAATGGTCAAGTTGACTTACATCCATTCTCATCGCTATGGTCTGAGGCGCCGCAGTTTGGTACACCATTGCACTGCAGCGACTTAGCGATGCAGTAGCGTGGTAAGGGGTTACAGAGAAGCCCCGAAGTATCTATACAATATTCTCCCCCTTCACAATGAAATCCCTCACACGCTTCCTCTGAAATAAACAAATATTTGTGAAATTGCGTATGCTGGAATCGTCTGCGTGTGATATGCGTGCGCAATGGCTATAACGTTGCCATTGTGGGTTCCGGCATTGTGGGTAAAACATACGGAATTTTGGGTAAAACATAGGTATTGTGGGTAAAACAGGCATTGTGGGTAAGCATAGGCATTGTGGGTAAAACATAAGCATTGTGGGTAAGCATAGGCATTGTGGGTAAAACATAGGTATTGTGGGTAAAACATAGGTATTGTGGGTAAAACATAGGTATTGTGTGCTGTGCTCAATCGCCATCAAGGCCCCAAAGCTGTCAATATCCACAACTTTTGATGGAGATTGGGCACGTGACAGCTTTGGGACGACTATTGACAGTCCCGGGGCCATCATGGAAATATCCACTGACTTTTTACTACCGTGACATCTAGCGGATGACTATTGACCGCGATTGGGCAAGGGTTCCCAAATCTATCAATATAATTTGAAATTAAGAAAAGGATGGTGTACCAGTCTATACCCAAAGACATCGGCAAAATAGACTTGAAATCCACTGTTTCTAGAAACACCACACATTGACCATCATATTGAAGTTTCCCCAGTAATTAAACTCGACTTCCGGCGACTGACTGTTGCAGTTCTGATCAATGTCATCGTCTTTCCCAGTCATAATATCTATAATTGCAAATCCGTGAGCTTTCTGTAGCGTTTTTTCTCCAGTTTTTTACCCGATAATAAACCTGACAACGTGAAATGGCATTTAGGAGAGTCCAAGTGATGACGTCATGGAAACGCAAAGGGAGAATCTTCATATGACGTCAGAAGGACCACAACGTTGTGGAGTTTCAGATCGTTGCTGTCACTCCCGTGAATAAACTGACCCACTTTAACCTGATTGCGAAAACTTGTAAACAATGGCGAAACGATGCTGAGATCAAGAAAAAACAAAGAAATATTTTCAAACAGGGTTGACATCTTAAGTTGATTTAAACAGTACATAATTCTTTGAGTGTTAGTCGCCGGAAGTCGAGTTCTTACAGAGTCGGGACTTAAATTGGATGGGCAGTGCGTGATGTTTCTGAAAACAGTGGATTTCAAGTCTTTTTTGACGATATCTTTGGGTATAATAACATTAGCTTCATTCCAGCAGGAGCGGAAAAGAAGAACCATTTATTTGAGTGAATAATCAGGGGCCCACCACTATATGATATGCAAAAAGAACCAATATGCACCCTTTTCTGGCTGGCAGCTTGTAACTAACGCATTTCATTTCCAGCTGATATGTTTACCAGCTGGGAACTTTTCTTTGTATCAAACATCCATGAACAAAGTTAACAGTTGTTAATTCCAAACAAATTCTGAGCTGGTAACTTTCCCAGCTGGTAAAAAATAACAGCTGACAGCCAAAATCCCAAAGTGTAGCTGGCTGGTATTTTAAAAAATATTTCGTTCTAGAAAAATACTAAAAATGCATATTGGAATTTTTTTTTTAGCTGAGTGATATGTTGTTCACAACATTCTTTTACATATTCTGCCCAAGTTTCACATCTCTATCTCAATTTTTAACGACATTGGTAGTGGTGGGCCCCTGAATAATAGATTTTACTGAATTTTGGCTCTGTAAGTTTAAAGATTTAATTTTAATATCTCCGCTAATAATATACATATGGAAATGATTTTTATATTTATGATATTGTGAGAACAAAAGAGATACAAGAGTGTGTTTTACAAATCTATTCAAGTGCATGTGTGCATGCAGGTATGTGTGCACGAGTCCGGTGGTACAGTTGAGCAAAACATTGGTCAAGTCTTCAGAGGGGGTGAAACAGAATGTTTCTTATGTAAAAGTCGATGGGATAGGAGAACTGTCAAATAGTATTTCCAATTTAAAATCTGATGGGGTACCAAAAAATATCATTTCTGTCAATTTGAACTTTGACCCTTGATATTTCTTGACCTAATTGGATGTTTGCCATGACGCCTTTGGAACGTGACGGCGATTGGGCAAAACATTGTGGATAAGCACAGGCATTGTGGGTAAAATATAGGCATTGTGGGTAAAACTTAGGTATTGTGTTTGAAACATCGGGAACTTTTGATAAAACATGGGCATTGTGGGTAAAACATCAGGAATTTTGGGTAAAACATAAGCACTGTGGCTAAAACATAGGTACTGTGGGTAAGCTTAGGCATTGTGGTAAAACATAGCCGTTGTGGTCAAAACATAGGTATTGTGGTTAAAACATAGGTATTGTGTTTGAGATATCGGGAATTTTTGGTAAAACATAGGCATTGTGGGTAAAACATAGGCATTGTGGGTAAAACATAGGTATTGCGGGTAAAACATAGGCATTGCGGGTAAATCATAGGCATTGTGGGTAAAACATAGGCATTACGGGTAAAACATAGGCATTGTGGGTAAAACATAGGCATTGCGGGTAAAACATAGGCATTACGGGTAAAATGTAGGCATTTTGGGTAAAACAGCCATCATATAATACATGGATTTGCATGTATTTTGTTACTGGGAAAATCATTTGTGATAGCGAGCTGTAACCAAGCTGTGAAACGCTTAAAACATGGTTATCGTGGCTGTGAGTTGAATATTGCACTAAAATCTCCTAATGGCCGAATACATAGTGAGTCAAGCATTATGGGTAATATCCAGGCATTGTGGGTAATATTCAGCCGTTGTGGGTAATATTCAGGCGATGTGGGTGATATTCAGTCGTTGTGGGTAATATTCAGCCGTTGTGGGTAATATTCAGGCGTTGTGGGTAATATTCAGGCGATGTGGGTGATATTCAGTCGTTGTGGGTAATATTCAGCCGTTGTGGGTAATATTCAGGCATTGTGGGTAATATTCAGGCGTTGTGGGTAATATTCAGGCATTGTGGCTAGTATTCATTCGTTATGGGTAAAACCACATCGCTCACTGGTGAACTTATCGTAATAGATTGTGTGTGCCTCTGGTGGAAAGTGTGATTGTGGATTATATTCAAGCATTCTGGATGAAATTCGGGCATTGTTGGCAAATGCAGGCATAGTTGGTAATATTCAGGCAACGTGGATACTTTTAAAATTGGGGCATTGTGGGTAATATTTAGGCAATGTGGGTAATATTTAGGCACTGTGGGTAAAATAAAGCTGTTGTTGAAATAAATGTGAAACCTGGAGTTATATATCGATGATATTGATACACAGAATAATTTACACCAATGAGGATCAATAATAATGTTGAGAATAAATTAAAGCATTATCACCAAATCAAATCGTATAATTGTCACGTAGCTATTAGTTTACACATTCCAAAGATTGTATATTTCATTAGATGAGACAATTGTTCTGCCATGACAGTATCAAAAGCTAATGAGCGAAATGAAGACAAAAATAGTATTGCAAATTGTATTCTGTAAGCTTCTCTGATTTGACATGTTTGGGGTTGACAATCTCTCTTTGTGCTATTGCCAGTTAAAAATTGTAAGAGTTTTATTATTTTGGCAGGAATCTTCTTACCTAAGTTATCATTTTTACATGTTTATTACATAATTGTACAGAAAAGTCTATATGTTGCGTTTGTCTGGCACCTTGTGTTCTCTGACAGTCATCTTTGCGTAGAACTGTTCAAGCATTAAGTACACACTGAGCGCTCATAGCTCCCACATTCATGACTCCCACATTCATGACTCCCACATTCATGACTCCCACATTTATGACTCCCACAGTCATGACTCCAACGTTCATGAATCCCAACGCTTATTCAAAGATGAGTGAAATTTGCAGCGATATCTTCCCAATGAACGCAATGTGGTATTCTTAAGCCTGCGCTGCGGGTGGTGCCCCCTATATATTACCCTGAAAACGCATGGACTCCAAGAATAGTTAAGTAAAGTAAAGTGATTTCTACTCCAAGTTGTTCAGATGTATAATTTAAGAGGCTTGAGTGCGGATACTCACCATACCAATTTCCATTTTTATCTTGTTTAAGATCCGGTAGTTTCACTGCTGTCCATGCTATGCGAAAACCTGTACTTCTATCTTCATTTTCTCCCGACATAAATCTGGAGATAAAATATCTCAGAATGATACATCTCAGAATATATATATATATATATATATATATATATATATATATATATATATATATATATATATATATATATATATATATATTACATAACGTTTGTCAAAATTCAAACTTTTCTAATGCAGTCTAATTTTAGTCTGAACCAATAATCATGAGCAGTACAGTTGTAACCATTTGCAAGATTAACACTTGAGATAAACAACGTACCTTATCACAACTCTGTGGTTTTTAGATTTGAATTCTGATTCCCCTTTTTTAAGGAAATAGGCTTGTCCACATCTCTTTGTGGCCGGAACACCGTCCTTCGCAGCAAACCCATCATGCACTGCTAAATATGTCTCCTTGCAATGGACTGCAGAAATAAGAGCAAATGGCACAGTCTTTTTATATTCCTTTTTGGCAAAAACAAAGAGTACGCAGCTTTTGATAATATACTTAAAGCAAAAATGTCATTTAATGTCCATACTTTGGGTGGAATCTTAGTAGAAAACGGGACATTGTTCAGTTTATGGTCTTTTCTTGATAAGGAATCAAAAGACAAAAGAGCATATCATGGTTGAAGGTTTGTCCTTTAAATGCAATTTGGAAAAACTGTAAAATGGAACAGACAGAAAAGTTGTCGTGAAATAAGAATTAATGAACATCAACAATATCTTTTCTGTTTTGAAATTGCTTATTTTTCTTTCTGAATATACAAAAACATATTATAAAAGTGAACACAATACATTCACATTCCTTTGTTTATATCTCACCTAAGCAAGTCCAAGATGGAAGCAATACAAGGTTAAGTCGTGCAAGACAAAAGGTCAATTATTCTTACTTCATGTAATTAGGAAACCTCTCTACGGAAGAATGAACTATTTAAGACCACATTCACTATAATATAAGAAGCCAGATATTTCTTATATTCTGTTTTCAAAGCAGCTTGTTTCTTTATCTTCCAAAGAACGTTTATTGGGCAGTAATGTCATTTCAGCGACACGTGAAGACCTTTAGTGAAGCTTTTTTGTGTGTAACCTCACGAAGTCCCGGATGTACGACTGCCGAAAACCGTTACGAGGCTAATCCTCCAACTCCACGTTGCCATAGCAACCAGAAACCTTCTCAAATACTTCAAGATTGTTCCCTTCAGCGATGTTCTGATGTGAAATTCTATTTAAGAAAGATTTTACTCTCCGTTTCTGATATAATTCAATTTAAATGTCAGATTCTGCAGGTCCCCAAAGCGTTTCATCATTGATCAAAATAAATATGAAATAATCGAGGGACAACCGCCATTTTTGTTACAAATATACTCTACCTATTATTGACATAAATCCCCCACCTTGAACTTAAACTGATACAAGGTGTCTTGATAGACAGATTATTCTTATATTTCAAAATACAAAAACGTAGACAAAACACTTTTCGTTACCATTATTGTGAACAACCACCAATTCAAATAACAGAAAAATTAAAATGCATGTGTTGACAATTCCAAGTATTTAACCACACAACAAAACACAAAAACTATGGGTGATTTCAATATGCTAAATCTTTCAAAACACGATGTTGATGTTTATCTTACTGTCATGAATATGATAAATATGATAAAGGACAGCAAATGGAAGATTCCATTTGAAATGATGTAGGAGGATACTCAATCATATATACCACTGCAGCCTTAACTTTCAATACGAAGACTGCTTTGAATCAGATTGGAAGCATAACTGTGGCATGTACCTGCCCTTCCCGTCAGTGTAACATCCCTTACCCTCTGCTTTCTATGTATAGAGTTCCCTGTTCAAAGCCATCATAATCTTTGAGTGGTGATATTGAAGCAAAATATACAACACAAAATTAAAGATTTATGGATGCTATTATTCCTTATTGGTCCGGTTACAAATTATGATGATCTACGACGGTGTACTCACGCCCCTGTCCTAAATCCATGTCTATAAAATTGAGCAGAATTCTCCTGTCATAGTCGACCCGGATCATCCAGGTGCATTGGATATGGTCAGCATAGGGCTGCGGGAAGGACGGTGACTGGATCATCCCTCCAACCCCAATTAAAAAGTCCTCTCCACACGATGGATGCGGCGTGGGGAAAGGCTGCCACCCTGGAATGATCAAAGGAAAATAATTATATAGTATTCTATGTCATTGTATTATGCGTTTCCATTGAGCAGCTCACATTGTGTACCAAACATATAATATAATCTATCTATAAATGTCTCCACAATGTGACCAGCAGGACCTCTGCGGGCAGGGTGTAGATCCTTTTTCCCAAAATCTTTCCTTGCACTGATTTTTCACAATGTCCACATACGATTGCCATATTATTTTCATGTAAATTGTCAGTAGTATTTCGAAGAAATAGTGCAGATATTGTTTAAATATTTGCTCAAGTTGGAAAAGCAAAACATGTTATATTGGGGATCCCTAAGAATACTTTTTGTGTGTTAATCATATGTTAATAGTTCCATTACCTGAGTAAAGGAAATGAGGTCCAGTGCCATGTTGCCGTAAAATAAATACATTTGGAAAAGATCTTGCGTAGAAAATAATTTCTACTCTGATGACAATGGCTGGATCAATGTACCAGTTAGGGCTTTCCAAGGGCTTCCCGTGAAACGGTCAGTCCGTGAACAATACATAACATTATTACACATTGACAAAGATAGCCCGTGCAATATCATACTTTATTATTCTCCCGTACCCACAAAAGAAACTAAAAAGTGTTGCTTCCGTGGAAAAGCATCTGTGGGAAAAGTTGTTTATGATCTCCCTCCACTCAGCTTGCAGAGGGCATCAAGCTGATATTCATTAGTAATTTGCCAAAAATGAAGAATGCATATTTATTCACATGCTCTTAAGGCAAACATGGAACTACATGTACAAGGCACATTTCACACAGTTCAAAGGTCATCAATCATTGGGCGATAATACATAAACTACTTACAGAAAATAAGTTTCTCTTACGTTCACTATGGGTTTGCTTCAATCAAGATAGTTGACACCTAGAATCAAGACTGATCGGCTCTATCAACAAGACCTATGGGCTCTATGTTGCATCTTAATTATCGCCCATCAGCGCCCAGACAATCCCTCTGTGCTAATATCGACACTGTCCGCACTTGGCGGGTTGTTGATCAAAGCTTGGGAAGTGTCATTTTCCCTGTACTTGACACTTGATCCCTCACCCGTCCATCCGGGACTACATCCGCCTGTTTCCTCGGCTCTAATTGGTCAATTATTAGTCAATCAGAAGAGTGGCAAGGTGTGATGTCTTCCAAAGATGCTCATTAGCAAGGCAAATTTCTTTTAACTGATAACACCATCTGCTCATTTCGGATAGAGGATCCATGGACGTATTAGTGACATTAGCATCAGCTCACAATGACCGCCAATGTCATCTACATAAAGCATTGTCTCCCTGTCAGTAGGTATTACAAAGACAAGACTTATCTCTTTGATTCGCCCAGGTTAAACGGCAGTGCTCATAAGTTCCCTGATTGTTGTTTGACTGTGATCCTGTACATTTGTAAACTAGATAGTGGCAAACTAAACAATGTCAAACATTATTCAAGGCTTGTATTAACTATTCATGACCAAAGGGGTTATACCTGTTTGTAAAAACTCGCATTTCAGGAAAGGTGCATAGGCTCTTAGCATGTTGGGTATTTCCTCTTGGTGACAACTAGGTCATGTGACCGGAAATGGTGCAAGCAGTATTAATGCATCATTTTCAAGTGACCTTTGAGGTCAATGGTTGTTGGTACCTTCGTTAACCCCTGCTAACTCGTAAACATTGTTTAGGCTGTCTAACTATCAGACCAATTTCGTTTGGCTAATTAATTTCCATGTAATTGTATAATGTATTAATGTCATAATGGCTAGACGGTATTAATCACTTAGCAATCAGAATATATTTATATGTATTTCTGTCGCATAAAAAATAACACGGATATATGTTTTCTGCATGGAAATGTTTGAAAAAAACTTTCAAAATGTCGGGTGTCTCATTTATGAAACCAGGACTTTTATAAATATATGTTGTGGATGGTCTTGGATTAGTCTCATCAGCGATGTGCTGTTCTTTGCCAGAGTGGATGGCTGTCCACCACTGGAGTGTACACGTTGTAGCTTGACAAGGAGGGTGCGGGTCTATGCCTGCCGGGCCGCCATCAAAGCCCCATACATAACATGGGGGCAAGCTGTTTGTACGGAGATGGATCATATCCACACTATATATGCACATAACATAGACAGGCGATGACTTGTGTATATGTACCAGAGCGGGCTCTGATCCCATGGGTCTAATCCCCCTTTGTGTGGCCTCTTCCTGTGCATAAAGTACGGCCCGTCTCCTGTCACGACAGCCAATCACAACTCTTTCCATTCGTTTTATGCGTAGTGCATGCGCAGCCATGATGAATTCGCTATGCAATCCATTATGTCTGTCAGGCGCGATTGAGAAATGTTGTCGGTTCCAAACAAATCATGCAGGCAACCCTAACATTGCCATGGACCTGTTTGCTTCACTGGCCCCGAGACCAGCGGGATTCTCTCACAAACCTGGCTATTTCCTCACATCACAAAAACAGTCATCACTCAACTATTTCTCTCCCATTTTCACCGACTATTCCAAAAGAAGCAAAGTTGAGAAATGGGAGAGACATTATAAGAAAAGGTCCAATATCCTTTACAAATGAGCAAATGTCTACCTTCTTGAAATTAGTTACTATTTTTCCTTAGTTTCCAAGTAACAAAGGACATATAGGCGTGTTCTGAGAATGACTACAGGGCTCAATAATGACTACAGGGCTCAAGAATGATTACAGGGCTCAAGAATGACTAAAGGGCTCAGGAATGACTAAAGGGCTCAGGAATGACTAAAGGGCTCAAGAATGAATACAGGGCTCAGGAATGACTACAGGGCTCAAGAACGACTACAGGGCTCAAGAACGACTAAAGGGCTCAAGAATGACTACAGGGCTCAAGAATGACTACAGGACTCAAGAATGACTACAGGGCTCAGGAATGACTACAGGGCTCAGGAATGACTAAAGGGCTCAAGAATGACTACAGGGCTCAGGAATGACTAAAGGGCTCAAGAATGACTACAGGGCTCAGGAATGACTACAGGACTCAAGAATGACTACAGGGCTCAGGAATGACTACACGGCTCAAGAATGACTACAGGGCTCAGGAATGACTACAGGTTGAAGCATCACTAAAGGGCTCAAGAATCACTAAAGGGCTCAAGAATCACTAAAGGGCTCAAGAATGACTACAGGGCTCAAGAATGACTACAGGGCTCAAGAATGACTAAAGGGCTCAAGAATGTCTAAAGGGCTCAAGAATGACTACATGGCTCAAGACTGACTACAGGGCTCAAGAATGACTACAAGGCTCACGAATGACTACAGGGCTCAAGAATGACTACAGGACTCAAGAATGACTAAAGGGCTCAAGAATGACTACAAGGCTCAAGAATGACTAAAGGGCTCAAGAATGACTACAAGGCTCAAGAATGACTACAGGGCTCAAGAATGACTAAAGGGCTCAAGAATGACTACACGGCTCAAGAATGACTACACGGATCAAGAATCACTACTGGACAGCATAATTCGTCACCTGTGACTCTCCTGTTAATGGTTTTTGAGATATTGGCTCAAGAATGACTACAGGACTCAAGAATGACTAAAGGGCTCAAGAATGACTACAAGGCTCAAGAATGACTACAAGGCTCACGAATGACTACAGGACTCAAGAATGACTAAAGGGCTCAAGAATGACTACAAGGCTCAAGAATGACTACAAGGCTCACGAATGACTACAGGACTCAAGAATGACTAAAGGGCTCAAGAATGACTACAAGGCTCAAGAATGACTACAAGGCTCACGAATGACTACAGGGCTCAAGAATGACTAAAGGGCTCAAGAATGACTACACGGCTCAAGAATGACTACACGGCTCAAGAATCACTACAGGACAGCATAATTCGTCACCTGTGACTCTCCTGTTAATGTCTTTTGAGATATTGGATGTTTTTGTGATTTTCAATTGTGTACGTTACATTGACACGTGGTAATAAGTTCCTTCGACTTATTTCAAAATGGTGAGAATTTTAATTTATTTGTAAAATCGACCTTTTCAGCACAGTCAAGGCCATATGGAGAGTGATATGATCTAATCGTGAGATTAGATGGAAGTCTACAATGTATCACCGATACACATTAACCTCTAACAAGATTGATAGAAATTATGCATATATACATTAATTACTAGAAAAATCCGTAGCTGCCCCAAATAACCCTGTTGTGAATTTTTTTTTGTTTTCAGTTGTTTAATTGTTTGTCTCTGTCACTGATTTATTCTGAGCAAGCCATCTATGCGATGCTAAAATGTACACACGTTGTGATCATCGCTTACCGCCATTGTTACTATGGACACTTCTTGTAATCGTCTGTTAGCTGCTCTCTGATTGGTCAAATTGATCGCCATTGTCTCCCACCATTGTCTCGACTGCCGTGATTAGTCCCTATACCGGTTGTGCGTACGGACATGTTTAGGATTATTATTACGATATGGAAGTTTAGTTTTAAGGTGCAAATTTTCATCTCATTTAATCTCACTGATTTCCTTCGATTTATGCAATTCACATTCTTTTAAAATGCTTACAAACATGAAAGATGATTTGACATGTTTGTTGGTAAAACATGACTTGATTCATTGGCAGGGACTGCGATCGTTGTCAAGATCATCTTCAGGATCTTTACCATTTTTCCCCTGATTCATCATAATATATTCAAATCCATATTATATCGTGCATTTATATGAAAAGTGCCGATTATACATTTAACAGCTCCCTATGTATAATTTATGCATGTCTGGAAGAATATCGACATCATTCATAAAATAGTGCTGTGTCATCCACATTGCATCCTTTTTATAACAATATACCATATCAATCTCAGAAGTAGTGATATCAGATAACATGATAATATCAGGAATACCATTCAAAATACTGAACATCCTATGCCCCTTAAAGGAGTTTTCCTCTGAGAATATCATTTCATATCATCCAATATACGAAATTTGAAATGTATACATTTTGCAAATGTAGAGAATTAATCTTGGTATTTTTGTATCATTAAGGTTATTTTGGAACACCAAAATATCATTGAACACATCAATAAATGTTTTAGGTTCTTGAGTGAGGCCACAGTTTGTTGGGTCAAGGTCATTGTGCAATTGCAGCAAAGTAAACAGGTAAAATGTCAAATCGACTTCACATTGTACATATACCCATCAAGGTAATTCACATTGTACATCTACCCTTCAAGGTAATTCACATCTTACTTTAACCCTTCAAGGTAATTCTCATTGTCTATAGATGGGCAATCTGCATCCTAAACTTCTACCCTCCAAGGTATTTCACATTGTACATCTACCCTTCAAGGTATTTCACATTGTACATCTACCCTTCAAGGTATTTCACATTGTACATCTACCCTTCAAGGTATTTCACATTGTACATCTACCCTTCAAGATATTTCACATTGTGCATCTACCCTTCAAGATATTTCACATTGTCCATCTACCCTTCAAGGTAATTCTCATTGTCTATAGATGGGCAATCTGTATCCTAGACTTCTACTCTCCAAAGTAATTCACCATGTACATCTATCCTTCAAGGTAATTCACATAATTCGCTTCACTTTTTGCTGGGTTAACTAAAAACCTGTGTTGGAGGTTTTTTTTTTAAATGAAACGGAGAGACTGACAAACAGGCGCAAAATGAAAAAAAAAAAAAACAGAAAAAACTTAATATAAGTTAATATTTTGTGACATAATTGATATATGATCTTTAGTGATATGAACTCTTTTAAATATGATTTTTTCAAACATTGAAAACAGAAGATATCTGGACATAATCGCCTTTAAGACGAAAAAGGTTAAAATTGTACTGCGTTCAGGCATAAACATAGAATATACTTACTTTCATCCACAAATTTGAATTTTCCACGGAAACCTTTATGGTTGATGTCTGTTTTGATATAATGTGACTTGAATACGAGTTCGACACGCTGGTGTATGGATATGATGGGAGCCGGGACCTTGGTGCCACACAGACGGTCATGGAAGTGCTTGGTCCTCGCCAAATCTATCATGAAGATATCAACATAATCAAACCGACACCTGGAATAGAACCAAAAAATGAACACATTAAATACATGCTACCCACATCGATGTAGAATCATCAAGTGATTAATATGCTGTATCATGTTTATATGTATCTATTTATGATGTTATGTAGAAGTCTGTATGAAATTGCATACGGTATACACTATGGACTGAAAACAAGTAAGAATATCGTCTACGTCTGAACAGTATGAACAATATCATACAAACATCATACTTGATGATGGGTTGGGTTGCCATCTTAATATGTCTGCAAAAGATGGATATATTTATAGGATAAGGCGTGGGATGTGCTATAAATATTTGAGCAAAAACTTGTCTTTTCTTTTTTGATATGTGCCATAACATGTTTGGAAAAGTTGATATTTTGAAGAAAGACGACAGTCCTCACTGTGCACTGTATCGTCAGACAAATAATCGCTGTCCAGTTACAGACACATTCTAAAAGATAGCATGTAGACATTAGATCTTCACAAAAGAAGACAGTAAGATGCTGTGAATCCCAAGAGCATTCTTATCTCCTTCTGTGAAGAGTTCATACAATGGCACACGGCTCTACCTTTGGGTTTGATAGGGACCCGAGCGGGCAGTGCACGCGAGGCCTTGTCAACAAGCAACACACTGTCGTGTATCCATGTCAAGGTCATACCCAATCTCTGGGACTCCTCCGCCACCCAATACGAAGCCTTGCATATCCACTTATGCTTTGATTTTACCTGGTAATATGGCACTGATGTTAATTCTGTTATTCTGTTATAATAATTAAAATATTCCAAAGAATCTGAAAATAAGAATAAAAAGTTTAGAAGAAATAATTTTGAACTAAAAAAAAATATATATATATATTGAGAAAGACAAACATACAAAAAATGGGGGGAGGGGGTAATTGCATCTTGTATACACTTACACACAAATACATAAAGATGAGGAATATATATTCACTTGATTATCATGCCTTTTTATATTAGATTATGAAGAGGTTGATTACCATGATATGATCAGTAGAACTGAATAAATGTTGGCTAGATGCATGACTATAACTTGATAATTAACCATAATTTGTATGGGTACTAAAATATTAACAAATAGTTTGGTATATTTCTAATTCTGCCTCATTTGATTAGTATATGTATAGTTAGTAGTGGTATGCACCCCAATGGGTTTCTTTTGTCAGTGTCACGGCTTATGGGTCATGTGCATATTACTTGAAATGTGTTGATTGATTCAGGTTATTTTGCCAGTTTGTTTGTTTTGTTTGTTTGGGGTTTTACATCACTTTCAACATTATTTCAGTCATTTCGTGATGAGACCTACTTGTAGCAGTGCTGCCTCACTGAATTGTCATGTCGCAGGCCCTTGACATGACAACCCACCCATTCACAGATTTACAAGGACAACGGGTTAACCCTTTAGGCACGGGCCTCAGCTCATATGGGAAATTGTATCATGAGTTATATCTCGGCACTACCAGGGATCGAACCCACGACCTTTGGATCACCACAGAGGAACTGGTGCTAATAAGCTGGCGCTTTGACCAACTGCGCCACGGCCCATGGCCTTTGCCAGTTAGTATCCATCAGCAACCATTACTGATATCCACCAAATTCTTACAGAAATGCATTATTCTCATTTTATCACCCCCATTTAAATATTCTTGACCAATTTCAAAATTTAAAATTACAAATTGTATATATGTAAATGTTTCAATAGTCCACCAGGTGGCAAGGTGATTAGTCTGTTATATGTAAACAAAATCAATTACTCATTTGATAACTTGTGACTTGATCATTGTCAAGAATTCAAGGTCATGTAAACAACTCACATGCAGACCCAACCACACAGATTTCACTGATTGTATCTCTCATTGTTCCATTATGAAAAAAAGAAATTAAATACCATTACATTAGAATCAACTAATATCAAGTATTTTGCCACATACAAAGTCAATATTGTTATGGGACTTTGCAAAAGAGACGCATGAAATTCTAAATAAATAAATGTTTGTAGCAGATATGGTTCAAGGGGTCAAAAAGCGAAATTAACCAGATAAACCACCATGAGTCTCCCAAGGGTCATTTTGCAAATGAGTAATAAGGCATATGAATCAGAAACTGTGCTTATGACTTCACTCACTCTGTGGTGAAGGGCAAAGAGATGAGAGACACTTAGTTACACATCAAGATTAATGGTGATGTAACTCTACTCTTGGTTTAATGCTAAAACAAACTTTTTGTCCATTTCTATAATATATGAGATAATACACTGTCCTCTGAATGAATGTTTAATATTGAGGGGTTAGCCGATATATCTGACATTCATAAGAAGGCGATAATGATCCAGTTCAAAACAGAAACAAAAGGTAGTGCTGTGCGAGTTGTGCATAATATGAGAGAAAGGCTTTTACAATAGAAAATGGGTAACTACAATTTTACAATATATATGATTTAAATATATGTATATATATATATATATATATATATATATATATATATATATATATATATATATATATATATATTATGTCTACATACAGATTAACATATAAATGATATTTCATACATGATTGAAACAAGGCCAAATTTATGAAATAGTCAAAAAAATATTACATAACAAGTAAGGAAAACATGGATATCTTGCATGATTATAAAAGTGTTCAAGCAAAACAATGTCTGTGAATTTTACCAGTAAAGGCTTTAAAATAGTGATTAAATATAGACATGAAAATAATTGTGATAGTGTATTATTATGAACATTATATCAGATTGGGTGATTTCAAACATGTAGCACTCATAACAATAAACTAGGAATAGTGGGGAACCCTTAAAGAGAGTGCAAAATGAAGGCAAGTGTGTTGGATTATAAACTAACACATATCTATAAGACTATGACAAAAGTAAATTCTATCTGGAGCATATGTAACAATTACGTATTGAACAGTCTATTTCATAAGAGTCAATCATTTTTCTTTTGATGTATGCTGAAAATCCCTTCTGGCTGTGAGTAAATATTTTTTCCAGAATATATTTTGGGGATTTATTTGCAGTTAGTGGAATTTTAAATCTAATGCATTTCCGGGTAAATTTGAGTTTTGTTTTGGGATGGTGAATTTTGTGTTGGAGGTAATGAGGCAATTTCGTGTTTTTGTATTTGAAGTAAAAATTCAACTCTTTAAGTTTCAATAGATTTTGCACTTTGAGTAAGTTAAGCGAATTGGAGATTGGTTCTGTGTGTGCATTATATTTACTAGTGCTCAATATCCAAATTGCTTTTTTCTGAAGTTTCATTATTCTATCACATTCATAACCCCAGGCCAGGATACCATAATTTAAATGAGATAAGATTAGTGAGCTATATATTTGGAGTTTGGCATGAATGGGTAAAAAATGTTTGAGTTTGTTCAAGATTTTATTGGCAGTTTTATTTATATGATCTTTCCATGTCAGATTTTCATTTAATGTTACCCCTAGAAAATTGAAAACATGTACTCTCTCAATGTTAGTATTATTAAAATGTAATTTGAGGTCTGTGACTTTCTTATTTTTAGTATGGAAAATCATAAATTTGGTTTTAGATATCTTTAGGGACAGTTTGTTTAATCTCAGCCAATCATTGACATTTGTTAGTTCATTATTAATAATTGTGCTTAAATCTCGGTTTGGATTATGTTTGACTACAATTGTGATTGTGGTGGAAAGTGTAGTATCATCTGCAAAGATTATGAAGTGAAACAGATTACTTGCATTGGAAATATCATTCATATAGATGATGAACAAAAGTGGGCCTAGAATGGACCCTTGGGGAACACCAGTAGATAAATTAAATAAAGAAGATTTACTTTCTTCAATTTCTACTAATTGTTTTCTGTTTGTGAGGTAGCTTCTCATCAGATTTAAGGATTTATCTTTTGTGAAGGGGATATAAGTCCACCTGTTTTATAAGAGGTCCACCAGGACAATGACCTTGTGCGAGTCATTATTGTATCTCAGTGAATGAAGGGCCATTGTAATAATTTGATATTTCCTACATTTACTTACTCTGCATTACATAGGTAGTATTCAATTACTACCTCTGCAGTCATTGCCTTGTTTTTGGTCTCATTCAAAGTTTGGAAATCATAAATACTTGCCTTGCTCACAAAAATATCAAATCTGAATTGACCAACATTAGGTCATACACTGTAACCAGGTGTCTGGCACATATGCTGACCAATCAGTACGGCTGTCAGTACAAAACAAATCTATTTTTATTCTTTCACCAATACTTGACATTACTGGATGGCTATCACTTCTTTAATTTGAATAAGTCTTCAAAAGATTTTCATAATTGTACTGATCATTTACCACATGATATTGCTATTAAAATTTTGAGCATTAGCGAGACTTTTCTTATTCTGCATGGCGAGGTAGGGTCACATACTATCTGTGGAAAACCTTTTCCTCACATTAGCATACAATGTTACCAAACAGCTCTGCAATTGGTTGGCTCATGGACATGGTCATGCACAATGACAGAACTGTACACGTGTACATGTCCATTTCTAATATTCAAAAGCAATTTAGAATGGATAATTTATAATTGGGGGGGGATATTGCAAATTTATGCTCGGAAAAATGTCATTGATATAACAGTTTGTTTAAGAATTTTACATCACTTTCATAACTATTTCAGTCATTTCATGATGAGATCTGATCTATCAGCATTCATTTTTCGCATTCAATAATGACACCAATTGGCAATGGAAAATGTGCAAAATGTCTGATTCTGTGCTTATTGGGTGCTAAAAAGAAGCTTGTACTGGGTGTGGTCTCCTTAAACTGTCAGTCCTGGTCTAAACCTGAAGAGCCAAGTATAAATCTTGGGTCTGCTAAGAAGAGTAGTATTTTCTGAATAGGGGCCTGGCATTTAAGACTACACATGTAAATTTACATAAAATTATCATTAATAAGATGGTATCAAAATTCAGGTCAACAGATTGTTGGAAGCCACTATATATATATTTTTAAATATTTCACAAATCTTAAACGCCATTATCTCATTGATTCTCTTCTGGTAGGTTTATAAGCTCATTATGTTGCAATTTGAAATTGAAAAGTGAAATGAATTACGTAAAGTCCAGATATACAGCATGTATATTTAGCTTGAACTGAACTTGTAGCTGGTGTGTACCAGCTGCACCCCTTAGTGCAACCTTGCACTCTCGGTGGGATGCCAATTGGTTTTGCCAAGTTAACTTATAGATAAAGAAACAAAGACAAAAGGAGTCAGTCATGTGAGTGATATCGCAACCTCTGTCTGTTTAAAATATAGCCTAGTTTCTCTAGTCAAACACAGATAAGTTTTACTGTACTTTATATCACGTAATGAATGGTTTATAGGTGGCCCCATTACAGACACAAAATGAGATATGCCCATTATGTTACCTGGACACCTGCAATTTCTATAATTTCTAATAAAAATCTGTGATAACATTGAATGAAAGTCTGTGACACTATATATTGCAACAGACGTCCTGTCACCCACATGACTGATGGATTCATAAATGTAATTCTTGTTTGATTTAGCTCTAAATTAAAGGCAATAAATAAACCCAAAGACTTGATAATTGCAAGTAGTCATCAACAAAAATATCTGAGCTTACCTGACAACAGAGATTAGTGTTATATATTTCAGTTTTGATACTGCTTTTGTTATCCAAACAGTATATGATGGTGAAAATATAAAATCAAGGCTCATTTATTTCTTATCCAAAGTGTGATATAAAGTAAAAGGCTTTTTATATCCACTGTTGAATTAATCTCCTTAGCAGATCCTGGGTTTATACCAGGCTCTGCAAGTATAGACCAGGATTGGCAGTTTTAGAAGGCCACACCCAGTACAGGCTTGTTTTTAGCAGCCAATAAACAAGGTGTCAGATACCTTGCATAAGTTGTTTCATGGCCAATTGGTGTCATTGTTGTGTCTGGAAAGTGAGCACAACAATTAATGAGTTACAATGTTAGGAACCAGATGTTCCCAATAGACCACCCCCCCCCCGCCATTTTAAATGATCCATTCGAAATTGCTTTTGTACATTGGAAATGTTCGTGCCAATTGTGGCAGAGGTAGTATGTGACTCTACCTCACCATGCAGAATGAATAGAATGATTTTGAAATTTGGGAAAATTGATTATACCATGTGATAGGCATGAAATATACATTCATGCACTGATATCAATATTTTGAACATCAGAATATGTACTCAAATCGGTTTCAGTGCGTTGTGAGTCCATATTTTAAAACAGATAAGATATGGTCACTCGTTCATTACTTGTATAATATATACTGCATAATGATCATGTGACCATAACTATTCCTGTACATAATATGTCAGACGGTCAGTGACCAGTAGAATATGATACAAAACTGTTCTGTGTTATTCATTCTCTCCACGATATGTTTGAAACTGGACCCAGACAAACTTTTTATGCAGATAAATATCACAACATGTAAGGAAACAATAAGTCTAAAGCCCTTTTTGAGAAATGATCACTGAAAGAAGTAATTCTAGACTGAATATTAGCAATATATGATGTATTTTTGTAGCAATTTCTTCTGTAACTGAAATATATTGCTATCATATGACAATTCCAATACTTTAAAATTTACAGCAAAAGTTACTTAAGGACGGCTCTCAAGATATTTCTCATGAGGTTTCTAGAGAGATCAAAACTTTTATCTGAACAATTATCAGACCGTTTCGAGTCAGATTTTTTATTTTGGACTGTCTCTGTCTAGCTATTTTGATTGATAGAAAGTAAAAGATGCCCTTTGGGTGAAAACATGATTTAGGTGTTTGGATAAACGAAGGGTGAAATCATCCCTTCATTTCTAACCTCTTAAGTTATAACTCTATGCATTTAAACTTGGATTTATGAAAGTTGAGCCGTATTTGATTAGAAGTAAAGTTCCATAAAGTTTCTTTTATTTGGAATTAATAGAGGGAGATGAGGGAAGGTTTTAAAGATCTGGCCACATCTTATCATTGATGAGATTGGATCACCTACCACAGAACAGAATGATATAACGTAAAAGGAAGATATTTGTTGAAATATTAAGAATAATGACTGCGTTAGCAACATCTCGGTACAGTATTTATTATTTCTTTGAGACGATGAAACGGCCTCTGATCAATCAACCGAAAGATTACTGCAAGATGAAATGATCACATAGCTCAAATTTCAACATAAAATCACCCACTCTTTATCTCTTGCACAGACAATGCCAGCTAAATAATTTTTCCAATCTGAATCATTTCGCCTACCTCATATGTTTGCTTTTTGTCACATGAAAATTGCAAACAGAGGGTAAATGTACATATCCTATCGCAGCAGATCTGTCGTACGGTTTACAGAGGAATTTTAGATTTGACAGTGGACTATAAAACTGAGAATAGTGAAACAAACCAATTCTGAGGTCTAAATACTTTGCTTCCAAACAAAGAAACAAATAACACACACACACACACACACACAAACAAACAAACAAACAAACAAACAAACAAACAAAATGAACTATTCAGCTTAATTATGCTTTGTGCCTGATTATGTGATCATGACATAGAATTATGAAATTTATAAATGAAATCTAAGAAGGAGATGTTTCCTTCCTTAGAAATTAAGATCAAGTATATTACGTAACGGTTTCAACGTCAATATATTTTCATGATTTGTCTTTTCCAATTGGTCTTAATGTTACAAAACAACCAAGTAGACGAAACAAAATAACGTTTAGTTATTTCTCCCCTCAATTATTGTTGTTCATAATCTTATTCTAACATTTGATATATTATTTAAGATGACTTTTGTTACCTGGTGAAGATTAAACGTTCTGTGTGGTTGATTCCCCCAAGCTATCTGGCAAACCTAAAAACTAGTTTCTAAAAGACAACATGAACTTACTCTTATTTTCTAAAGACTAGATTGGACAAGGAACATATTTGACTTGTAAAATAGCGACAGCTCTTTTCTTTTTATTTTCGCATGTGAACTCTGGGCAGGAACCCTGGTCATGAACTCTCAGCATATTCCTACTCTCACCATGACATTGAATACCTACATCACAGGTGCCGTCTGGCATAATGTGTCTTATCTCCATCAGGCTCCTCTGCATAACCTTTGGGTTTTAGCATCGCCGAGTGAAGCATATTTCTAATTGAGAGAAGTAGCGCATCAGATTGTCTGTGTAACCCTCTCAGAAAATGTTTAAAATGGAATTTTCAAAATCGTTTTCTTATTTTTTCAGAGATTTTATATTACACATATATTCCACGCTTGACAACAGCATTGACCATGAACAGTCCCCAAGTCCCCGATTTCGGTCTGCAGTGGCTCCACCTATTTAGGATACAAACTATTGAAGATCAACACGTTTGGGTTGAACCTGATTTGTTCATGAATATTGTAATATATGAGGTTTGAATATATCATAAGGAAGGGATTTAGATATATACAGGTCTCTGACCTAATTATTTGTTTTATCATCCTATTTCATATAATATGGACATGCCCATATGAATATGGTTAAAAATATGAATATATGTTAAGCTGTTACCAATGTTGCATTTTATATACAAGTATGGTGACAGTATCGGTACAGTCTGTGGCATATCCTTGTGGTTTGCTTCTCTCCATTTTACAAGTACACAGAAAAATAAATACAAAACAAAATCCCATTTTCTATAAAAACGTTGAATGACAGTAATAACGATGCATTCCTTGACATCCTGGTGGAATAAAGGAAATGTGAATAAAAACACGGCCAACACAAGAGAAAGGAATGGAATTCTATTTTGATGCATGGTATCAGATTATTTGCTGTCTTTACATTCATGACTCCATATCAACTTGGCTTACAGGTGCCCTCTGGTGACAGATATCTTACAATTATAACTAATTATCTGTATCCAACCTAATGCATGTTTCTATCTACAGTTTTGGTCTTATTTTCATATTTTGATTTTGCTGCCGAGAGTTCAAAATACAAGATGATAACGCTGTGTCCCATGTATATCACTTTCATTTTTTCCAATCATGAATGTGTTTACGAATCCAGATCTGTGGTCGGGAGTCACTTTGAATCCAAAAGTGTCTAAACCTTATGAACAAACTAAAACGGTCTGTGAAAAGGCATTTTCAACTCGAGGGGCGTGCGCATAAGCTGTTCTATTCAATTAGGAGCAACACATATGAGTTTAATCTCATTAAACAGATATAATCCAATAATAAACTTCCACTTCCAAACATATCATTAAGAATTAAGAAATACAGAACAGTTTAAAGACAAACCTGTCAGAACAACCCCAGAATAGCTCCCCATAATATTTATTGGGACAGCTCATGCTTGGCCAGCTTACAGGCCTTGAACAGCTTACCCCTCTGTGAGCAATTAATGCCCTCGAGGCGACCCCTGGCGTGGGCAAAGATGCCTGTCTCTTCACACCCACCTGACACGTCCTCATCAGCCCTAATTGGAACACACAAATCTAATTTACCTTCTTACCTACATTTTGTCTGAAAACACTAAAAGAAGCACAAAGTCCTTTTTCAATCTCAAGTAACAGTAGATGGAATACATACATACATAAATACATGAAATATGTATGTATGTAATATATATATATATATATATATATATATATATATATATATATATATATATATATATATATATATATATATATATATATATATATGTATGTATGTACGTACGTATGTATGTATGTATGTATGTATGTATGTATGTATGTATGTATGTATGTATGTATGTATGTATGTATGTATGTATGTATGTATGTATGTATGTATGTATGTATGTATGTATGTATGTATGTATGTACGTATGTATGTATGTATGTATATGTAAAACCTAGTACTGATGGAGAGAAAATACTAAGAAAAGCTTAAGACTAGAACATAACAATTTCAAATTAAAAAGTAATCATTTTATTCTAAAAACGCTTCTAAAACACGTGTAAAATGTCAGTAACTTGGGAAAGAAATGTTTTCTATTTTACCATTCTTACAGATTGTGTATCATATGAGTCTCTGAGTCAGACAGCTGCCTCAGTCGACCCTCGGAATGTGCGCTTCTCTCCTTGCTAAACCTTATACTTTTCTATATATATATATATCAATATATTAGCTCCCTTTGAAACCAACATCCCACTGGATTACTTTACATGTGGCTTCTACAGAGTACATACAAAGGTTTGTTTTGGGACCCATTTCCTGTTTTTCAGCTTGAGTCAAGCTCAAGTTTAATATTATATAAAGTATGGTCCCATGAACTCAGACAGTATAACCTCGAGTCGATGTGCCTTTAAGCAACCATTCCTTATAACCTCGAGTGGAAGACATTGAATATACACATTCACTTCGGGTATGCTATCACTTGCGTCATTGACCATTTTGTCTTGGTTCCTTTATTTGATTATCAGAACAAGTTCAAGTTAAATCTACATTCTGTATGTCTGGACATATAACATAATTCACTTCACCCTCGTATCTAATGTAGTACCACCAAGATGTGTTCAGGAAAATGGTGTTTCAGATTTGTAATGTATTCAATTAATTTAATTTAACACCTTCCTACAATCTATTTTATTAAATTTTGATACTATATTAAAGGTGTGATTTTACTCTGAATTCTTATAGTAAGTATTTAAGTATATAATCTAAACTTGGGGCGGTATTTAGAAATTTCTCACTAATACTCAAAATTTCTGAATAGCATTCCTCATGAAAACCGTGACTTGATGATTAGAAAATAAGTTGACCGGTTCCACTAGCACAGTTAGTAGAATGTTGGATGTGCCTTCAATGGTTATATAAGTGGAGGACGGTAGGTGGTGGGTTCGACTCCTACTGCCGGCAGTGATACTTTCACGCTGGTAAAACGGTTTGAAAGTCGACCTGATATGGTCATAGTTGTGGAAGGGTCATAAAAACATTTCACAATTTCACCGAAATTATTTCTCAGATTTATCAGAGAGAAAATTGAATTGGGATGTCTCTTTACTATGATATATACATCTGCAAAGATGATTTCTCCGAAATGGTGTTAATGCCTCCATACGTAGTTCTCTTGTTTCGCTTTTTTGGCATAGAATTAGAATGTCTATATTTCAAATATTAATTATATTGCAATCATTTTGATAATTGTCAAATGAAATCATGATTTGAATGAAGAGATATACATATAGTAATACTACTCATGTGCATGTGTGGAAATTATTCGCTGCAAATGATATCCAGTGCAATATCTTGAGATATAACAATGAATATCTTTTACACATTTTCACTTGAACACATATACTTTAGCAAAGACCAACGCAAAGAAAATACACGATTCAAAATCATTTCATTATCATTTTTCTCACTCCACAAGGTTAGTGTTCACTGATCATCAACACCTAAGCATACAAAAACTTCAATTCTTGTCCAAAGATTTCAATCTCCACACTGGAAGTTTCCAGAATGATCTTTCCAAAGTCATGAATCTTCTCTGAAGGGAATGAAATGTTCAAGATATATTGGGCATAAACTTTCTTAATTTAAAAACCAATCCTTCATGAAAAACAATAGAAAGCACTGATCTGAGACAATATCTATGTTTTATTTAGTCTTATCAAACTTTTTGGTGACCGGCTTTTTCTTGCATAACCCTCTTATCGGCTACAACACAGGGTATCATGTCTTGGTCTTTTGAATGCTTATTTAATGCAGGCACATGCATTAGTACTTCAGTGTATATAATGTCACACTGGATCTTTTAATGTAATACTGCATATTGATGTAGACTATCATTGTATATATATAGTGGCTAGATATAAGAGGGTATTGAAAGCATCTTAGTAATTCATGATGTCATATGATAGGCCTGTAGATGCCTCCTACCATATTTCAATAATCCCCTGCATGTGGCTGCTGCAGGAATATACAAGTTAAGACGACTACATGTATAATTAAGAATCTCCATATTTTACACACCCAAGAATCCCTACAAATATATATCAGTTAATGTCATATTTGAAGCCCAAATGTGAGTTGATGAATATCTCAACAGACCTCTCTTGTGGACAATATAAATATATGAGAACCCGCTTAATTTAGGTACCAAATTATATGCTTATATGACGCATACTGTACATATACTAGTTTCAAAATATCCAAATCATATTTACAGTATGTGTCCCATAAGCCCGTCTAAAAGCACATGGAAACCACATGTTTTGGACTTCAGACAATACTCAGATTGTGCTTCAGCACTGAAGGCCATCACTTGACTTGGGATAAATATGGAATCACCCATTATTATCATTATAAGCAATAGCTAAATTTGGTCTGATTATTTGCAAAAGAATATAATTTCTAATCTGTAATACAAGGAGAGACGGAAATCTTCCAAAATCTTGGAATGTATTATTCTCTTTTCTTAGAAATATATTCTTGTTGTTAATATTAATTGTATTAAAAGAATCCGGTATGTAGCAAACTTCAGATGGTTATTTTTACCTACTGGTATATATTTGGCCAATATCTTAAAAATGTGTTGTGATGAAGTAGAAGCTATGCCATTCAGATAAAGCTAGCACTTAGCACTCACAGCCTGATGCCATAAACGTACTACATGATTATAATTTCGTGTTTATTCAGTAAAGCAAAAATAAAAATAAAAAACTGTAATATTCTATTTTAGAATAAAGGTATTTGATGTGTAACAAGTACCTATAGGGACCTTTTCTGCCTTCAAGTAGCACACATTTCATTACATTTCATTACATTAGATTTTATGCACATATTTTGAATATTTTCAAATATCTCTCAGGCTCATTGTTGATATTTATTTAACACTTCTCTTTATGGGACAGTGGAAATTAAACTGACCTGTGGGAAATGTGGACCTTATCCAAATGAAATCAGTTTTACTCTTATCTGAGTATTCTATAAGTTCAAATCAGTTCAGAGATCATTTAATTTTACACATATTTCACAATATGTGTGTGTTCATATTAAAAGGGAAAAAGTTAAATTGTTTAGTTGTATGAATTCAATGTAAGTGTAAAGAAAATACATCAATGATTAAAATATTCATAGTGCTGACCCTTTAATATATATGCTATTCATTGTTTCTAAACTGGGTGTTGCACAAACAGATTGTTAAGGATTTATGTTATATCGTATTACTTTGATTTGAAAGCTTATATGACAAGTAGTATTACGTATCACCTTCTAAACAGAAACAAGATTCTGCCATTAAAAAAATTAGTAATGTTTTGCACTAGTTTCAAGTGTTACATGATATCTCATTTTAATCATGAGTATTCGCATTCAACTACCGCTTACCTGCAACATTACCTATCGTACACAAGCAAAGACAAAAGGCATGAAAACCTTTTTTTATCTTTTGAAAGGCTTTCACTTTACAAACAAAGCCATCACATACAAGGCAGATATTCGCGTATGTTAGGTTGCAGGAAGCATACTCTTTTTAAAGATACTGCTATGATATGAGAAAGCGGATGTAGTGCTTTGTTAAAAGGTGCAACCTGATCCTAGTTCTAGTCATAAGACAGATATTTGACAGATTTTATCAATTCCTCGCCCGTGCTACACTGTTCTACACTATATTGAGAAATTTAGTAAAAGACAATGGTATCTCAATCTTGAATCAATATGAAAAACATGTTCGGATACATGACAGTATTCGATAATGGACATCCTGGTGGCCAGGGCTCTACTTTAAAATTGGGTGGTGATTTTGTTCTTATGAGTTCATGATATGTAAGAGATCTTAGTGCCCAACGTGGGGATAAAAAAGTGGAATAATGTTGTGCTGAGAACCCATTCCAGATTTTGTTTTGGGTGCAAAATATACTGTGATTTCGGGAGCCAAGCTTAAAGTAGCTTGAGAATGCCTCGATATCTCTCAAGGGCTTCACGTGATGTAATATATAATATAGATAATGAAATGTTAAAATGCCAACATTTTCGCTTTTACGAGTTGCACCACAAAGATATTTGTTAAACTCTCCCCGATGTCCCAAAGTAATCCCGAAGCAAAATTAGCCTGTGTATTTTGTTGTTGCGAATTTCTATATACATTATATAATGTAATTAGAGTGGTTTTCCATTCAAAGGAATTATATGTGCTAGAGTATAAATGATTTATGAATAATTGATATATTCACTGCCACCACTAGCCAACCAATAATGTCTTAATAGATAAAACATCCTATTACATTTTAGAATAGCTGTCAAATATCTTACTTACAAATGTAATATGGTAGACTTGCAATATCAATTATTCTAAGTATGCAATGTCTTCATTTCCTCCTCGATGTCTCAGCCATATATTCCATAGGTGACCACAATGTTCCAGAAAGCTTCATATCTCTGAGTTGAGGAATAATGGCATCAACGGGATTGCTAATCCCTTTTAGAAATAAGCCTGAGTGTTTTGGATCTCACTATGCCTTTTTGGCATAAAATATTAGGCATCAATAATAAATCACCTTGAGATATTTGTTATCAGGAATACAAATAAATGACTGTCTGCAGATCTATAAATATTGGTATACATGTGCACATGCGAACACACGTTTTATATACGTGTACGTGTATTATCATAATTGAAAAGGGGAAAACACGTAGTTTTTCAAGAACATAAATTTCCGCCGATATCATACCTTCAATCACTGTAATTAGATATTTTTCACTCCGGCACTAAAATGCCATGGACGTTAGATGGCTTTCCCTATACACTATGGAAATACCACACTACATATTAACCGATCTCCTCTCAACTGTATGCACATCAGGTGAAATGACCCATGTCAAATATAGGCCTTGTGCTTGCAGACAGGTCCCCTGACAGCTATTTGCAGGTCTGTGTATGTGTCCCTACTTCCCATTCATCGTGTCGGTTGGCCCTGGTAGTGACAATATCATCCCAATGTAATTCTCCATTATATCTACCCACGTATCACCGACGGCCACAAAAAAAAAAAAAAAAAAAAAAAAACATTTCTCGCCAATCACTCAAATCCTTATATATCTTCCTAATTACTTGTTTTATCGTCATAAGTATATTAATTTCGCTCATGTGAAACTTTTGTAAAAATATACTGTAAAATGTTGTTAATGGAAATTATAGGGGTTAAAGTGGTCAATAAATTTGTCACTACAGAAGCACATGTTCGCCTCTTTATACCAGTCATAGGACCATGGTGTAGCCGGTCAAATCTTGGAGTATGTAATGTCTGTGGAACACAAGAGTCCATTCAGATATGAGTCTACTATTTCATATGTGGGACCGGGGCAGACGAAAGTAGTGCTTGATAATTTCCTACTCCTCCTTACTATGTATGATAATATCGAGATGAAGATAAGAGAAGGCTCCAATTTAATTGCACTATGTAATAGTACAATAATGGCTTGTCTTGTCTACATTATGAAAAAAAATATTGAGACTTGTTGAATGGACTATATTTTAGTCTTTGTCGTGAGGGGCTTATTCCTTTATTTCCATGTTCTATTCTTTGTTTTCAAGATAGGTGGCGCTTTAACAGATCCGGACGAAAAATGTCAATGGTCAACCCCACTTCATACTCTGCATTTAGAAAGATGACCATTTTTGCCATTTGATCAATAATGTTCAAAATATCCTAGGTCAATACATATATTTTAGGAGAGGCATTTACAATGGTTTTCAAGAGGCTGCAGCATGGATTGAAATGCTTCATCGACTCTGGGCGGTATGCGTGGCTCCATCTGTGGTATTTCTTCATATATTAAGTTAACCTCATTGCTCTGGTTACTGTGAGGTCAAAGAGCGTTCCAGGTATGATACTTGTGTACGTGTATGTCATCGGCCAGTCATCATCATTTTGCTGCTTGTTTTGGAAAACATGGAATACATTTTGCTTCAGTTGTATTAATGACCATTTCACTCCGATTTTGGCTGAATCTGACCAGCAATATACGCCGGTCACTGGGACACAGCGACTGCTCTTTCCAAACAAGTGACTGATGTTATATGTATTCACTATCAAGTCAGACAGTGTCCAGGCAATGTTTTGTATTTATATATGGGAAATACTAGATACGATTTTTCATAAACTTGGGTCAAATATAAAGGATGAGAGGACATGACTTTGCATAACCCAAGATAAACCCGGTCTTTGTGCTGTTGTATTTTAGGTGATAGCACCAACTAAAAACAAATGAGGGTAAAAAATACAGATCTACTTGAAATGTCCCCCTTGTGAGTAACAGATCGAAGGATTTTAGACCCTTTCTGTAATATATAAACGATGGGTAGGGCGACGAATGAATTCCCATGTATTGTGTTAGCATGGGTGTAAGTTGGTCGAATACTGCAACAACATTTCCTAAGGGCCTTACACTAAGTGTTCTTATGGTCATAATTCTCAAGTTTAATGTACCTGATAATTGAATTATAGAAGAATGGCATGATGGTATGGAATGAATGTTAAAATGGGTGAGAGACAATGCTGTGAGAGGGTCAAACTGGTGAGTTCCTTGATATGAATGATGTTATTATAAAAGTAGGGTGCATGTCGATGTTTAAGAAAAAAATAAACTTTTATGAGCAAAAATCCTTTTCGAAGTCCTATTCACACCTTTTTTATCAGTATCCCTTTAATAACAAAATCATTTTCAACGGCCATCAATAATATTTCAATGTTCACCATAAAACCAAACAATATGTCCTTTTACATTTCCATATCATAGGTGCAATTTGTGGTCGGAAAAATAAACTTCCAAGGAAAATCTTTCCGTTTTACATCCATTCACCAATCCCAATTACTCTGAGGAAAAAAACACAGAAAAAGATACACTGAAATAGCACAGCATTGGCAAAGAATTCCGTCTCTTCTGTGTTGCATGAAGCTGAGAACGTGAACGTAATGTTTAGAATATCATCCTGGGCGACAATCACGCCGCTTGAATACTGATTCCTAGCGACGTCGTCGCGTCGTTAGTCTCATGTTTCTGTGCATACGGACATTCAGCTAAAAAATAAAACAATATTTATGTTGTATCTTTTATTATCGTCTCTGTATCATGGTGACAGCAAGTCAGTGGGATCATATTGGACGTAACTGGGTTTAGAAAGAACATTTCACATATAATACGAGTCCACGGTCCATGGTCTGGAAGTTGCAATCTGTTTCAAATAATGATATATCGAATTTATCCGTCTGTTGAGTACAAAAGGAGTGTGGTTGGCTATTGGAGCTGAGGGTTTATTGTGACGGCAGCTCTGTCGCTGTCTGCTGAGGTTTCACACAGTGTGTGTCTGGTTTACAAAATGCCCACACAATATAGAATAATACAAAATCAATGTGAAAGTCTCCCCACTGAGGGTGTTAACGTGATAGTAATTTACCTTGGCAAATGATAGGTTACCTTATGTTGGTCTTTGTGGAGATCTATGTGATACAACAGTAATAACACAGATGAAATAAATCTATTCAATAATTCAATTCTGTGATAGTATTCTACTGAGTCTGTATATATATATATATATATATATATATATATATATATATATATATATATATATATATATATATATATATATATATATATATATATATATATATATATACACATTTGTATGTGTATCTCCATATCTCCATTGATATTGTCAATGATCAGGTGAATGACCTTTCACTCATACCACAAGAAATAATATCACGTCGCTGTTATTGTATATTTCTAAAATACGAATCCTGTGTATTTTGTTCAATCATAAGTCCAATAAGACATTATTTTCGGAATTATATTTGTTATATTGATAATAAGAGATAATAAGAGATTTGCGCCAGATGGTTTAATATTTGTAAGCACATTGAAACTGCTTGATAAACCAGAGCCAGGCATTCTTTATGGTAATGTGCCAGTGGGCGTTATTCTCATGTCACGTGATTTGACCAGGGTGTCATGTGACCACGCTATTGTTTGACAATGTTGAATAGGCGAGACTTGGTAATGCGATGACAGGTTGACCTTGGACGTGAATGAAAATGAAATGTTGACATGTAAACTGAATCGTGCCTGTTTAAAGGCAACTCAGAGAGCGATCGATGTTACGAGGAGGTGTATTGAACTTGATTTCATATTTTTAAAATTCAGACTACAATCATATAAGTATTGTTATTTGTACTTAAAACTACCGAGGGAAATGTTATAAAACTGGTATACTAATGAGAACCGTATATTTATATATATATATATATATATATATATATATATATATATATACGTATTGTTCCAAAAAAGGAGGTAAATTACTCACCCAGCCTGTGTCCCAGCTTGGAGATCAAAGATTTCAAATTCTAATTTAATCCTTTCATCCATAGTACCTTGGAAGATGTACCGGCACTGGAGCAGAGTACCATAGGGTTCAGGCCAGTTTGGGCTGGTAAATGTACCTTCTAAATCATTTGTACTGCTAAAGTAGTATTGGCATGGCTCACCTGAAATATGTAAAATATTGTATCGTTAAAGATATAATCTATTTTGATTTAACAAATCTCACATGTATCATCCACCTGAAAAACAAAAAGAAATGTTTTCTTTAATAACTCAGAATAATTATGAATATTTTTGTGATCTATGATTTAATCACCTCAGGATTGGTTATGTAAGAACTAATTGTCCTCATACAAATGAAATAAAAAAAAGAAATGAATGAATTTCCAAGTGAAATAGGAATGAAACTGGGATGTGATTACCCTGAACAATCCCGAAATATTATTTTCATAATGTGTATCCCGCTGCATGCAATGTTTACCTATTGCGATATGATATTACAGGATTAAAACATAAATATTTAAAACATTACATCCAACAGGGTTTGTCATACAAATCTTTTCACAAATTGCACTAAAATGCACTTTCAATCTTTCATCTTTCTCACAACCAAATTGCAAAATGTTCAATGTCAATGATATTGCTTTGGATTATTTTCCAATTATTAAAGAGGGAGTTTCAGTCTGTATCTTCATGGCTGTGATGATGTGATTGGTTTTGGACATTTTAATATGTGTTTTTCTATAACGGGCACTATAATGACAGCCTTATACTGCAATCATATCATGTTAATGTTGCAGGTTTTGTTTAGTGTGATACACAATGATCAGAAAAAGAGCAGAGGGATATACCGAGTGTGCAGACTTGTTTCTTTCCTGAACCAAAGTCTAAATTGAATAGAACATTCAGATGACATGATAGAGCTTGATGTACGCAAGATCTGCTTGAATCTCTTCTTGTTTCTCTTTATATGTTACATAAAGAAATATTTTGATAGATGGAAAACTGATTTTGTCTTTGAAGTCCACAAAAGCCTGATGAGGCAGTCCCTGTTGTAAATCATGATTTTTATTATATTTCACTTTACACAGGTCTATGCATAGTCTATGTGATGAATTCAGACCGAGATTCCATTTCCCCTTGTTTTGGAATCTGTGTTGAAATGACGTGGCTGTCTCCTTGTAATGTCAATGTCATTTCCCAAGCCACTTTGTTCTGAGGCGCTATATGCAGGCCAGGGACTGCCCCATTCATCAAGCACCTTGCGCACACCATAATTTGTCTACACTTAACAGCTCTCATTAACCCTCACAGAACAGCTTGAACAATACCCTTCACTCCCAAAACTACCAGCAAGGCCTGTCAAGTGCATTCTTTGCCGGGCCCGGCTAAGCGTTGCTGGTGCAGAAAACTCCCCACTAAATTAAAGAGTATGGTCTAAGAATAATACAACAAATATCACTAAAATCACATCAAAAAGGTCAGATGCATGGGTATTTTGAATGTTTAGGTTGTTAAAATATAACGTATGTTTTGTCTTTCGCTAGTCCATTTTATTAATTCTGAAAGAAGGAATTGAAGTTCTTGAAGACACAGTATGGGCGAATAAAACACATTTTCTTAATGTTGTTAAGTTATTGGGCCTTAGTCCTCCAGGTTATTTTTCTATCTGAAACGTATAGAATCATATTTAGACATCTTTCCATTTTAAAAATGCATAGTTATTGTATTTCTAGTCTAGACGTTTACCTGAAACGCCAAGACCAATTACGTAAAGGTGATCACATTAAGATTGTTGAATTGGTATAGTAGTTGAATGTGGTGCTAGCTGGAATACCTGAGAACTCACTGAAAGAAAAAGAAGCCAAATAAACATTATTATTACAAAATGACAATTGTTAACAAGAGGAATGATAATTAAAAATATTTCATTTTAGTAAAACGGTATGATAGAAAAATTGGTTTCTTAATGGGAAGTTTGAAATGAAGTGTTCTTAACAATTCCCTTGTTTCATTGTGTAAAACCATAACACCACAAAACAAAACAGCACTTTACAAAGACAAACATTCTCCCACTACTTTATATATCAAGCTGGGAGAAACAATATCATAACAAAACGACATACTTTGCATGGGGTATATATAACGTTTTATATGTTAGATATGTATAAATATTTGAGCAACTGTCTAACTCTATACCTTTTCTAGTTTAACACTTCTGGCCAATCACAGGTCTCAATCTCATCAATGTGATGAAAGAGTTCAAGGTGTTGTACTGTTTATGTATTTAATGTCCAACTTTCCTCTTATTCAGAAATAATGTTTATCTTACAGTGCCATTGTTTAATCATTTTATTTGCTTGTGCAAAATATAGCACAGCCAATACGAAAGAGCATCACCACATGTATCCTATAAGATTAAACAACAGAAATACCGGTCTTAGATATAGAAAGACCATGCTGATAGAAGCATTAACATCCATTAGACTAGATTATATAGTGTGTATGCAACCCTATATTTATATACATACATACATACATATATATATATATATATATATATATATATATATATATATATATATATATATATATATATATATATATATATATATATATATATATATATATATATATATATATATATATATATATATATATATATATATATATATATATATATATATATATATATATATATATATATATATATATATATATATATATATATATATATATATATATATATTGCTTTGTATAGCAGTAGCATTATTCACACATTATGCTAAAACTAGCTGATAACTAAACATCTGTCACATTTTACTACTCGGTCTATTTTTGCCCAAATGCGTATATTGGCCTTGAATACAAATTGTGTGTTCTAATATTTAGATTTAGATAAGGATTGCAGTTCTTTTTTCTTTTTCTTTTTAAACGTTATTTATTGAACAGTAATTAAAATGAGGCGTTTGACAGTAAACTATAGCATGTGACAATTTAGATATTCATGTTGGTATATTTTACCATCTGCCTCCTGTACAATTCTACTCATGCTTGACACGTATGGCGCCATGAGTCATATAGGTCGGTTAGTTAACCAGAACTATGCTATTCTACCATTTTCAAAGATAACATTTATTGGCTCAAAATTCCTATTGGTACACTTTCACTCCATCATATATATGTATATATATATTGTGCATTACAAACAATACTCTACCTTATATATTAAAACAACAGCAGTTTACAATAACTGTGATAAAAATCAGTCATTTACTATAAGCGTTCACCAACTATATATTCATAATACTTACAGTTTCAATCATATTTCTTCGGCTAGGTGGATGAGCTGTTTTTCTGTTCCTCACCAATCTCATTACTCAATATTAATTTATATGTTAGTTTGGTAATTATGTCTTTTGTAACCTGTTGCCTCTGATTTTGTATCAAGTTGTAACTGCAGTTTCAAGTAAGTACAAGAGCGAACGGGGCAAGTGTAATTTATTAGTTAGAAAGATATATTAATTTGACACATATTGATTAATGATGTTTAAGTCATGAGAATATACCAACATGTTTTGATTTCTTTGAGGAAAGACATTTTGAGAAGGTCAAAGTGCACAATTACAGTCTTATGTTTATCGTGAAGGATATTGTTTGAAATTGGCATGGCACCAGTGGTCACGTGGTCATGCCCAAGTTTTTATGAGGAACAGACACTGGTGAGCAAAAGATAAGCTTGTTGATTTCACTGGACTACTAGTAAATGGCAAACTATTGGCTATCAATATATCAATGACAATACATGTTATATAAATATATAACTATATATATATATACATATATATATATACATATGGATCAATAGTGCTATATATGCGCACAGAGAGCCATTCATTCACTGTTTACAGATCTATCAGCAACGAGCAGTTACAACTGCTAATACCATTCAGGGACAGATATATCAGCAACTAGCAGTCACAACTGCCAATATCATTCCAAGACAACACCTGATCAAACCTTTTCTCTGGCGTCCATGTATGTAGGGGTTGTACTGGTCCTGGGCTATGACAGATTCTGCAATAGTAATATCATACCTTTCATATCAGGCCTTTATGCAATTAGTTTGCAATCAGATGTGTGATTCAACATTTGCAATTTTCATTTCTCTTTATTGCAATTTATTTTGAAATCAGAAATCTAATCTGTTTCTTCACATGCTCTCTTTGAATCAGGCCCCCCCTGGAATTGATAATAATTTGTTCCTTTTGGTTGTGAAGTTTATGGCAGGTTGTGCAATACTGTAAAACTGTTCATTCCGTCTCTTATTTCACTCTACTATCTACTTGTATATTTTATTTCAACTGATAACAAGGATGAAAAAACGTTTGACATTTTTACTGAATAATTACATGTTTCATTAAAATTCAGTTTGAATAAAGATGTTTTGAATCTTGATTTGAATCTTGAATCTTCAAAACTACCCTATATGACCTACATCCTTTGCTTTTTCCGATTTGTTCATGCAGACCTCTGTGCATAATGATTGGTACTTCCTTTATAGGCCAAATATCATTCGCCAATTTGTTTGTATCCTATTGAAAACTGCAAAGACGGTGCGTACCACAGGAAATTTAAAATGCACATTTTTATTCAAAATTTGACATTTGACACCAATGAACAAAAATGGTGACTTGCAATCGGTCCATGGAAAGGTAATTGTAGATTGCATCTTTTCATGAACGTCTCTAGATATGACAGTATTGATGAACATGTATTAGGTTTCTGAAGGCTAGATATCAATGCGGCCTAAGGAACATTCACTTACCATCTCAATTAGAACAAAGTATGCTATGCACTTGCCTCTACTTTGATCTACTCATCGAATACCTCAAAAGCCTTGCTTGGCTTCAATTTTGTGAGTAAATCCCCTGTCAGGAGATTATTAAGAAGAGGGTTATGATGCCATAGTAATGGGTGGAGGCACTCTATAGGGGGTCATGAGAGGTGGGCACACTCTATCTGTGGGTGTGGGGCAGGGGCTTAGAACCAGGGGTCACACTAAGCCCTTGAAGGCCACCTAACCCCATGACACCATAGGGTTTGCAAACTTCATTCATGGTAGCGCCAGTCTACGCGGAGATAACTGCCATCCACCTCTCCTCAATGATATAATATTAGCACTTCCATATAATCACAATAAAAACATAGTAACATTTGATAACTTTGTCAGCAAATTAACCCTTTATGGGCCTCACCTATGAGAATTTGTGGTCAATTATAATCATATTTATATGATATCACAATCAATGAGCAAGGGGGTGGAGATATGGATCCATTAAACGTAGACAATAAATGGTCAAAGAATACTACAGCGGGCTATATTGTGCATACCCTTTTCGGTCTGTCAGTCACTCTTTTATCGGATATCCGTCCACACGGCGGACATAACTTCGATGTGAAGATCGGATATGGCTCTAATGAAATCTTTATTAAATCTGACATGATCTTCTTTATTGCCCATTTTTAATTATTCCAGAATGGAACTGCAGTTTCAGATTTTCTTTCAGAACATGTTTAAGGGCTATTTTGTATCCTTTAAATCATATTTTATCGATTAGATAATTATACAATAATAATGACAATGATAAATATGGTTCCCATTTATCGTTCATGATAATATAATGATTATTTGTATGTTAAAATAATGTTCATTTTCAATTTGTTGATCTTCATGTTGCTTTAAAAGAATGAGACCAGATACTATGAATAATGACACATAACAATGATATAGAAATAGAGATATTAATTGTCAGTGAAGGCCCAAAGACATATACACATCCCAAATTAATGAGCTTTGCAAGAACCTGTTGATATTGACAAATTGGCACAATTTTATCTACTCTAATCCATTGCCAGACAGAAACTGATTGAAATCGATTGACAATTATGGATGTCTATTTTTGTTTGGCCATTCTCATTTGCCTCTGCTCGCCACATTACCGCTGACAACTAGTGTCTAAATATGAACAGTGGCCCAATGACAGGCTACCCCACAGTACGGCAGACTACCCGCTTTTCCTGCTTTGATTAAATCTGCAGACATCCTTATTATCCAAACAGTATTCAAATTTTCAAGCTAAAACCCATGAGCTTATGGTCTTAATGCACTTTGATGTTTAATGCTCTTGAGTGATAATATCAAACTACAGTATCATAAAGAATATCAGATCATAAGTGTCAATGTGAGGTACGGTAAGGTCAACGATGATATCACACGTTAAGGTTGAGTGTAATATTGAAGTAAAAGGTCAACTAGGATATCACACGATAAGGTTGAGTGTAATATTGAAGCAAAAGGTCAACAATGATATCACACGATTAGGTTGAGTGTAATATTGAAGTAAAAGGTCAACGATGAAATCACACGATAAGGTTGAGTGTAATATTGAAGTAAAAGGTCAACAATGATATCACACGATAAGGTGGAGTATAATATTGATCATGAAGTAAAAGGTCAACGATGACATCACACAATAAGGTTGAGTGTAATATTGAACTAAAAGGTCAACGATGATAATACACGATAAGGTTGAGTGTAATATTGAACTAAAAGGTCAACGATGATAATACACAATAAGGTTGAGTGTAATATTGAAGTAAAAGGTCAACGATGATATCACACGATAAGGTGGAGTATAATATTGATCATGAAGTAAAGGTCAACGATGACATCACACAATAAGGTTGAGTGTAATATTGAACTAAAAGGTCAACAATGACATCACACAATAATTTGATGTATATTATTACGAAATTAAATTAAACAGAACAAATTACCAGGATATATCAAATAAATAAATTAGAATATCAATATTAAAATATTTCAGTAAAAAAGATAAAATGAAAAGGGAAAAGAATTATAAGAATGTTATGAAATCTATGAATAACTATCCCAAAAAGAAAGAACTTAATATATCTCAATAAATACAACACACATTGAATCGGATGATATTTACACACAGCGTAAAAGGTTCTTGTCATTTAATGTGAATAGAGAATCAGCCAGACAGACTCATCAATGGCAATGAAATTCTATCCTTGGAATACGAGATAACCGCCGCAAACAGATGAGATTCCGTATTCGTAAAGATAAGGGGTTAAAAGGCAATCCTTGATCTCTGTGTTATTAAAATGACATCTTCCCATGACCTCACATTCACGCTAAATGACCTGATTATGGCGAAGTGATCATGACACATATCTAGCACTCTCTGATGACAAGGCACCTAGTGACCCCAGCCTATCTGCCTATTCATCCAGGGCTGCATAGCCTCGCTTCTGTCTTATGACTTCCCCACAGGGCTGGCGTAACGCGTCGTGTTTTATTGACTTAGGTCAGTTATCGTTGTGGTCCAGGGCCTAACTTGCCTTCTCAGAGGTCACAAGGTGTGCAAGCACAATATGCTTACTGGGGCAAACATTCTCTCAGTCCCAGATTTTTCCCTAGGAACATTCTGTATGTGACAGGCCTTACCTCGTATATCTATCAAGCAAAACCACTGGTGTATAATTCCTGGATGTTTTGTGTTAGTACATGAAAGTGCCCACGACCTCAATATTAAGGTCTAAGCTGATATTTTAATTTGCAATGTTCCCACAAAAATGATATTTAAATGATAAATATTTCTCCAGAGAAACCTTATACAGGTTGAATGTACTTTCTAATAAACATTAAAAAAGAAATACATCTCAGAGTATGTTGGGCTAATGTTACAGTGAATGTGTTTTTTGATTATGTTTCAATCAACTCCAACTCATGTTTTCTGTCAATTCATAAAGTAACAATATATCTGATCTTTTCATCTTGAAGAGTATTGAACTTCTGTAAAATTTTAAATAACTACAGAACCTTTTTTGACATATCTTCATCTTTCATTTCCTCACTATAAGGATTTCTAAGAGATATTATTATGGGTAAGAAACCTAAAAAAGCTATGCATCATGCTGCAAAGAAAGAGAATTCCTATTCAAATATCACCACAGAGAAAATGATCGATTTACGTGTAAAGGAAATCCTAAACCTAATTTTGAAATAACAAAATGGAAATATAATCTATCTTAACTGGTTTTTTGTGTGTCGGTGTAACTTTTTTTACAGCAGATGCTTCCATGTAGCATTCGGGGGGAGTGGGAATCTATCACGTAATTTCTCTCCTTTAGAAAGCCATTTTATGCACAATCTGGAAGCCATATAATTCATGTATCAAAGAAAAGTACAACCTGATTTAAATGTAAATCACTCCACTTCCTTCTTTTATACATACACACACACACACACATATAAAACTTGTTAAAAAGGTATATGACGTTTTTTCAGCAATTAAAGATAAATTACTAGACACTAAGACTGCATCATCTGATCATCTGCAGTTGCTGTAATTAATATATCATATTTTACACCCAGGGGTATTTTACGACATCACGACATGGTACACCCATTTACGGCATTCAGCTGTTAACACACACACACACAGATGAAGAACTTCGAGAATGTCTATTTGAAGAGGAGCACAGGAAGTAAGGAGAATTGAAGAATTGGGATAAAAAGGGTTTCCACACTCAAGCTACCGGTCCTCTGAGGAAAAGAGCAAATTTAATCTTGTAATGACATAGTGTTTAGGTGCAAAGTCGTGTGATAAACACCAGAAACGCCTAAGTAAATGCTGCTGAATAATGAGAAATGGTCCTTAGAGCGGGCAAATCTACATAAATGGCATAGCATTTCACAGACAGGAAAAGCTGCCTCCAGAAAGAAAAATGACCAAGTTCACAGGCCCGACGGAAGAGTATACTGTTTAAACTAAAACTTCCCGTCAAAATATAAAATATACATGGAAAATCGGGTTTCAATAGAACACCACATCTGTTTGAATATAAGATGTAATAAGGATGAATTAAAGATGAGCCTTGCTTGCCTCAATCAGAGCAGGTCCTTATTCCTGATATCCTCTCTGGCTGTCCTATCATCAACCACCTAAAGCCCTGATAGGTTCAACCAGAACAGGTCCTTATTCCTTATATCCTCTCTGGCTGTCCTATCATCAACCACCTAAAGCCCTGATAGGTTCAACCAGAACAGGTCCTTATTCATTATATCCTTTCTGGCTGTCCTATCATCAACCACCTAAAGCCCTGATAGGTTCAACCAGAGCAGGTCCTTATTCATTATATCCTCTCTGGCTGTCCTATCATCAACCACCTAAAGCCCTGATAGGTTCAACCAGAACAGGTCCATATTCCTTATATCCTCTCTGGCTGTCCTATCATCAACCACCTAAAGCCCTGATAGGTTCAACCAGAACAGGTCCTTATTCCTGATATCCTCTCTGGCTGTCCTATCATCAACCACCTAAAGCCCTGATAGGTTCAACCAGAGCAGGTCCTTATTCCTTATATCCTCTCTGGATGTCCTATCATCAACCACCTAAAGCCCTGATAGGTTCAACCAGAACAGGTCCTTATTCCTGATATCCTCTCTGGCTGTCCTATCATCAACCACCTAAAGCCCTGATAGGTTCAACCAGAACAGGTCCTTATTCATTATATCCTCTCTGGCTGTCCTATCATCAACCACCTAAAGCCCTGATAGGTTCAACCAGAGCAGGTCCTTATTCCTGATATCCTCTCTGGCTGTCCTATCACCAACCACCTAAAGCCCTGATAGGTTATCGTTTACCTGTCCAATCTCCCATTTTGACCCAATAAACATATGTAATAAAGCAACATCATAATTGTCAGAAAGTGTTTGAATATTGGCTTTTTCTTGGTTGTGATTGTGTGTGTCTTAGCAAAATTCATTTTATCTTTAATGGATTATTATTTTTAATTGTCAATAGAATAATGTCTTTCAAACTGGTCTTGTCCGAATCTGATCTTACATTTTAAACATAGATATCATTTCCTCGGCGTCTTAAATATTTCTAAATGACTAATTGCGATAGGATTCCTTCATCTAGTTAATTCTTCATTTTTATTTATTTTGATACACTTTACCTTTTATATCAGAAATGCTAATATCTTGGAAAAGAGGTTTTGAAATCACAGTGACTATAACTGCGTTTTCTCATACAAAGCCTACACGGATATTAACATGTTGCCGAGATCTGAGCTGGAGTATGTACACCAGCAATGGACCTGTGGTGCGGAATGACAAGAAGAAAAATATCCCCATCGCTTAAGCCAGGATATATTTTTACAAACATGTTTAACTTCCTGGAGATCCCTAATGGAATGGAAACAACATAATTTATGAGAGTATGCTCTCGGCAGTATAATGTAGCTGTCTGTATGTTATATGTTTCGTGATAGGAATGTAGTCCCTCAGGCCGACCATATATTCTGCAGAGTTGACGCATGACATCAGGGTAGGGGAGCGGCTGCGAGTCCTCCCAAAAAGCATGGCGAGGGGATCTTTATGTTAGGGTTTAACCAAGTAAACCAGTTTCCTTTTAAAACCTGATGTCAAATGTAATGAGACATCACATGCCAGGTGCTGAGGCGACCTGCTACTTTAGGGACCATATATCGCTTGCCTAGTTGACGGCCTTGTCACCGAAGCCAAGGTCATTGTGATGTCCTCAAGGACTCAGGCCACACACACCGGCCAGACCAACCGGACGGTCAGGGTCAATTATGGCCCTAATTAAAAGAAAGGATTTTGATTATGTATATAAGGGATGACGGTGGTTGTCAAGAGACCTGTTACAGGAAGCCCTGAGCAGCTGTCGTCTGCTCCTCGTGTGGACGCTATAAATACATAAGCTGGCATGTCTACTGAACATCTGGACATGACACATCTTTAGTCTTCCCTCAGAAACATCATTTGTCGCTGGTCAATAAATGTTTTTTTTAGAACAATAATATCGATATTTATTGATTTGATAAGACATTTATCTCTACCCAGAATGCACCTACTCCTATAATATGTTATCCTTTTCAAATTAAACTTTGATAGTTATGCCAGACCATTCATGAGAATAGCCATTCAATATGCATAACAATGGTCAATGTAATGTTATCATTTTAAAACATTTATACAGGAAATATTTTTCTGTGATGTGGGGCTTCACATGCACATCTCTTATCGGCCAGCTTGGGAAAGAAACCTTTTCAGACAATTGAATTAGGGATGCCACAAGGGACGAGGGTGGGCCCATCCTACTTGCCCTCGCCGCCCCTTCTGACAATGAAAATATGCTCTTGTTGGCCCCTTCTGACAAGGACAATATGCTACCTGGATAAATTGTGTCCAGCTCATGGTTGGAAACGGAGTAGGGGTGTTTGGGTCATATTGAGCATAAAGAGGTCAAAGAAAAGTCGGGTTTCGTTGATGGATTTGAACTGTTTGCGGCATGACGTGAACATAGATCCAAACGAGGCTGCCGGGGGACGCCATATTCATTATGATTGCCAGTCACAAATAGAGTAGCACACAGTAAATGGTAGTGTTTCGCGCATTCATAGTTGGCACATGTGGATAGCTGGAAGCAATAATACCTGTGTTCATGCAAATTGTGATGTATACTGTATTGCTGATTTTATTGTTCTATCTTTTTTATAGTTCTGTTATTTTCAAAACATGTCTGATGCAGACTTCATTATATACACTGTAGTGAGTGGCCTGACCTGTCAATAAGCGTTCCATTATCTTAAATTAGTTACAAACATGGTTAAGCGCAAAGCAGTTATTATGTCAACCTCACTATTGCTAATATTCTGCCTTGTATATACCAATGATTAGCTATTTTTGCACCCTTCATTCCACGTTTGTTTACGTTCTACAGCTCCTTTAATTTGTTGCATTTATGAACAAATTATACGTCTTTTAAAATCACAGATGTTAAAGTTTGTTTAATATTGTATGATTTCTGTTATGTTATTGTAAAGTAACCAAACTTACAAGAGCGACTGAGCCTGAATCTCAGTTCAACACATTTGATAATGCAGGCAGTGTATATAAAAGGCAGTGTATATAAAAGGCAGTGTATATAAAAGGCAGTGTATATCACAGGCAGTGTATATCACAGGCAGTGTATATCACAGGCAGTGTATATCACAGGCAGTGTATATCACAGGCAGTGTATATAAAAGGCAGTGTATATCACAGGCAGTGTATATCACAGGCAGTGTGTATCACAGGCAGTGTATATCACAGGCAGTGTATATCACAGGCAGTGTATATAAAAGGCAGTGTGTATCACAGGCAGTGTATATCACAGGCAGTGTATATCACAGGCAGTGTGTATCACAGGCAGTGTACATCACAGGCAGTGTATATCACAGGCAGTGTATATCACAGGCAGTGTATATATCACAGGCAGTGTATATAAAAGGCAGTGTGTATCACAGGCAGTGTATATCACAGGCAGTGTATATCACAGGCAGTGTATATAAAAGGCAGTGTGTATCACAGGCAGTGTATATCACAGGCAGTGTGTATCACAGGCAGTGTACATCACAGGCAGTGTGTATCTCAGGCAGTGTATATCACAGGCAGTGTATATAAAAGGCAGTGTATATCACAGGCAGTGTATATAAAAGGCAGTGTGTATCACAGGCAGTGTATATCACAGGCAGTGTGTATCACAGGCAGTGTATATAAAAGGCAGTGTGTATCACAGGCAGTGTATATCACATACAGGCAGTGTGTATCACAGGCAGTGTGTATCACAGGCAGTGTATATAAAAGGCAGTGTGGATCACAGGCAGTGTGTATCACAGGCAGTGTACATCACATACAGGCAGTGTGTATCACAGGCAGTGTGTATCACAGGCAGGCAGTGTGTATCACAGGCAGTGTGTATCACAGGCAGTGTATATCACAGGCAGTGTATATCACAGGCAGTGTATATCACAGGCAGTGTATATCACACACAGGCAGTGTATATCACAGGCAGTGTGTAACCCCGGCAGTGTATATCACAGGCTGTATATTCAGAAGGCAGTTTTTTAACACTGTACATCACACGCAGTAATGGTGAAGATTTTGTTTCAGGAATAAGTATTTGGAAAATATCTGTGAAAAAGAGAAATCAAGTGTTCCTGAGGTTTTTAATGGGGTTATACTACTCGGTGATCAAGTGTTTGATGCATCATGTAGTGGTCTGATTGGTTCAAAGCAGTTTGAAGTTTACAGCTATGAAGGAGAATCTACTTTTCAAGGAGCCGCCCTTAGTACAGCAAACATCAATGGAATCAGTCTTTTAATGGCAGCCAGTGCGACACTATCCACAATGCACTGGGACAGAAGCTCTGACTGAAGACGTTGCTTGTTTATCTCACAAAAGCACAAAACTGCGCCCATCTCGAGTAACCGCGAGTACCTACTGAGCAGCGAGGTGCACTCGTTAGCTCAGCGTGATCTGCGCGCATCAGTGAATCACATATCTGAGCTGTTGTGCGGTGTCATTGAGTCATGAGATCAGTGGCAATATCGCAAGGCCAATGTGCTTCCTCGTATTATGCAAGACAGTCTCCTCTTTCCAAATCGTTCACGTGAAATGTGTCTCACAGCTCCCAAAAATGATTTGAAATATTCTCCATAGCTATTTTGCACAGCCCCGTTATCTGATTAAATTCTTCAGTTAATATGCATATAGGTCTAATAGATGTTATGTAGTGGTATCTCAATCTTTCAGAATAACCTACTCGACGTGTTGTATGTCAACATGATTTTTTTAAATTTTCCTGATTATATGAAAACAAGTAAGGATTAGGAAAGAAAACATTTTAGAATCAATTCTAAAGATAAGGAATAACCTGAAGGATGAAAACAAAGACTATAAATCAAACGAATATAAGAATATATTAATATATATAATTTCCTTAAAATTAGATTTTGAACATTTAAAGTAAATAACAACGTTTATAGCAACAGTTTCATCTTTCGATAAATCTTTATTTGTAAAAGTGCACATTTTGTTTGGCAGGAAATTGTGACAAACTCGAGTTTAGGCTATACCGTGTTTTTTCTTTGCTCATTTAAGAGGTGCCTTGTGAAATAATAATATTTATCTATGTGTTTCACAGTTATTCTCTTGTATAATATATTCATGTCGCCCTCTCAGAATCGTCGTATGTAGTGGATGGGATATATTCCCCAAGCTGTGTCAATGTCATTTATCCAAGTAATAAGCATGTTATACATTTTTATAAATTGCTGTGAATATCGCCCTGGGATTTTGGTGTATTTGGCACCATAACAAAGACCCAAGTAATGATAAATATACAGAGAGAAAAAATAGGTTTTTTGGGGCACAATATTCAGAAACAAAAAAACTTAGCAAGTTGATTAGGTTTAGATTGGCTTGGCACATATATGGTGTTATTGGCATCAAATTGACAGCTTCATTATGGCAAGGTTACCACTAATATAATACCACAACCGCCAAATAGGGGAAGGCATCTAATCACAAAGGCCAAATCGTCAAATTATTTTGAAATTTTGCAGAACAAAATACACATCATTATGTCTTCCCCGGGGTTAATGCAGGGCCATCCTGAGGGAATGTTTCATCAAGGTCTGAGGCTATTTTAATTTCCTTTTGTTTATCAGGCAGTTTGTTTTTCACACCGATCCCTCAGTCTTAAAGATGTATTCCCTAGAAGTAATATTCTTTATGTTATATGTGTTTTATTCGGAATTCAATGACGCAGTCTTTATCGGCATTGTTCAGGTCTGTCGGTGGCCAGCGCTTGTCACAGAAGGGAGGGCTGAAACGAATAGCCGGCTAAAAGAATAATGTAAGGTCACAGATAACATTCAGTAACACATTACTCTCCGTAACCGCATGCGATTAATTCAACTTATACTATGAACTGATAGGGATAGCATATTTTCTCTTTGAAGCATGCTTTATAATTGTTGGCATTTCAGCTTGGAGGAGAATAAGGATAGGCCACATGGAAACTTCCTGTATTCTCTGATGTACTTGTTATTACATTGTAAGTGCCTTGAGTTAATGGCCACGTGGAGTGTACACAATCACTGCAAACACTTTATGTTTAGGAAGGAACAAATAAGAAACGTAATTTTCCTATGGCGTGGCTAACAAAAATATGAAGACAATTGTTTTTTTAATTGACCTTCACTATATTATATGACCATCATTTTAATATTCATTGCTATAATATGATGTCCAGGTGAAAAGAGAACATTTCATAGCAATTTACTTATCTGAGAATGTATCTGAGAAGCCTCATCTCTTTGCGATACAAAAAATAATAATTTATATGATGGTAACTAAACATTAGAGGGGGAATCGGGGAGAAGATTGTACGATGCTAATATATACAGACAGGGAGCTTCATATCTGGGCTCAAAGCTCATGGTTATCCGGTTACGGGTAGCCTAATAATATCTAATTGACTGGTTACAGAATTCTCTGACCGTTTTAGCTCTGATAGAAGGAGGGTCGTCACTATTAATGGCAAGGTGTGTCAGCTTCTGACAATCTTTATAGGCGAACATCCCCAGTCCCCTCTATGGGATATGGTTGCATTGCAACATACAATTGTCGAGAAATATCAATCGCTTTTACCTGACATCAAGTGAACAACTTGGCTCAGTTTTATGTCTAAATTCCCACAAGTACCACCAAGGTCATAGCCATTTATTTCCAGGGACCTTTCCTCTTTATAATGAAAATGTAATTAAGAATAAAACTCTGATTGGGCTGTGCACCGTGTGTCATGTGCTCATTTATTACTGTGAGTGAAAAGACAAAATTGTAATCTTTCTGCATAAAAGATTTATGAAAAGTGAAAAAATGTTTTTTGAATATTAATGCACTGAACCTGGTGGCATTCATATTTTAGCCATTTTATGAACTAAAATGTGGGAATCTATTTTCTCTTGACTGAGCTTGGCTAATGCCATATTAATAAGACGCAGTTGATTAGAAAGATGAGTCTATTACCCCATTTCTGCCTTGTTTTAATTGTTGGATTATCATTCCTAGTTAAACACATTGGTCACTCCATATTAGCACAATCAATTCAGGTACCTTTTTGTACAGGAAGTATTCTATACATCTTACATTGTAAAACATTTTATCTTGATATTATTAAGTGTTTACGGCTACATGACCGATTACATGATTCTAAACTGATTTTACACTATTTTTGCAGAAAGAAAATCATTCTTTAAACTATTTGGATAGATACATTTATAATCATTTGAGGGACAGTTATGTCCGTGCGCGTCCCTACCTAAATCATTAAAATAAAGACTGATATTGTGCTTTGTCGCTAGGTCTTCCCAGTCCGCAGACACTCAGGTTGCCCTATATCTTACAATTATCATCCCTTATTCTTTGAAGCACCATCATTAGAATATATATTTTTATGCCAAAGGAGCAGCATACACCTTGAGTTCTAAATAAAAAATAAGAATGCTTGTGGCTGGGCTATAGAAAATGTCCCGTGCTCCTTTCAATCATAACAGGTTCATTTGTAGTATCATGCTTAGATGTTCGCAGCTTGTTTGAGTATCACCTGAAATAGCCAGGCTTGATGGATGTGAGAAACGTAGACGAAAATTACAAGTGACAGAGCCACCTTTGCTTAAGTCTGCAGCTTTCCTAACTGGTTGACAAAGACTGATCGCGGCCAACCTAATACCACTCAAACTTTGCAAAGTTAAGGCATGCTATTAGTTTTAATTTGGATTTTACGCCGGATGCTCGATACGTTGTATCTCTGCTGAATATGTCTGAAGTGGCTCAAAATTCAGATTGTCTTGAAAAATGATATGTGGGAAATAGTGAGGTTTAATTTCAATGAGTAAACTGAACTCAAATATGGTATTAGTGTTTTGTTGATTGCCTGGGAGGACTGAAACAGAAAACAACGGGTCTCAATTACATCCTTAGAAATAAAATGGGATCAACGTATTGCAACTTAATGAGGAATTACACATTATTTAGACCATTCATCAACCTTTTATATTCCTAAGACACTTGATATGGATAAATTTTATATATTTGAATTGACCGTCAGGTATCAATGACCTTTATATTGCAATTTCACTGAGAACATCATGACCTGTGTACGATTAGTTTAGATGGTAAGATACTTTTCTCCAAAAGTAAATTTCAACTTTTATAGTTTGAATGATTAGGCAAACAGGGAATTCTAACATTTGAAACATTTCTCTTGATTTTTATAAAATTGATATTGCAGTTAAAATAAATAGTCTGACAGGTGAACATGGACACCGAGCCTAACAAATGGTCACAATGCCCTACCCCTGTTTAATATTGAGTAGTGTTCACTGAGACATATTCACAGCCTTTCCTGATGCTTCAGTTGTATTCAATCTCTGGCTGAGGAGGATCACGCATTGGTACATTGAGTTGAACTTGCTCTTTATGTCGCAAGGTGGCAGCACCTCGAAGCTTTATCACTCCCATCAAGTGCATGTTTCAGAAATACACAATGTATGTACTCTTGATAGTTATTGCAATCAAATGATAATTCAACTTAAGGACTCGGAAAATCATGATTCTTGGCTTGTTCTATCAAAATATTAATATTATGATTAATATGAGTTAGGATTCATTTTTACAGTTCAACAATTAATTCAATCGCCAAATTAACTCTGATTTACGGTATACTAAAATATAATGTCTTTTATAAATAAATGTTATGTCTTTTGTACATAAAATGTTACCACAACCGTAGTTTTTATTTTTAGATAAGTTTATCAATGGATAACTTCGACAAAATGTGAACTCATTGTATCATGGCACGAGATGACCTTAATGTGTCAATGAACTGCAAAGAATACGCCCACTTATTTATACCTTTATTTTGTGCTATTCAAAGCTTTTTGATTGCACAAGAACCATGATTATTATTTGTCTTCTATTACTTCGTCATGGTTATGTTACAATTTCAATTTTAGTTTTTTTTGTCATATCTGGTTTTCAGAACAAAATAGATTATGAAATGATCAAATAAATTGAAGCCGATGTAATCCTGGAGTATTTTCTCCTGTAATGTTTTACTGCGAAAGTGGATCTGCGAATTGACAGGCAAGTATGAGGCAGTGGAATGATAGCGTGTCTGGAATACTGTAGGCCGTCGATAACCTGATATCCTCCTCCGGTGTTAAATAACCACCATCCCACGTCAATAACGTCTTAAATTATCAAAAAGATAATAAAATCACAAATCGATGCAGAATCATTTATTTCAGTTCAAAATGCTGAGATGAATCATGACAGAAGTATCACTGATAGATGAAAGGAACCCTACATTAAGCCGCTGTTTGCTAGTCATTTGGAAAATTTATATAGAGCCAAACACGATTTCGGAATTTGGTAGGGACTGCGATCGTTGTCGCAGATCATCTTAGGATCCTCGCCTTTATACTACGATTTCGGAATTTGTTTTCAAGTGCGAAAATAACCCTCTTTGAAAAGACAATTGTAAAAATGGTTTTGATTTGGTCATGATTTATTCTCACTTGGTTTACTGAGAAATGACTGGAATAGTGTATGGATAAAACATTGTCAAATCATGATTCTGAGCAAGAATGATCATTTATGGCTAATTGCGTATAAAAAATATGATAAAATAATGACTCTACATATGATTTACTTTAAAATAAATCATATATCCTGTCTTGCGTTGAAAATGAGGCTCGCCTCTTATTGACTCGGTTTGTGATTTGTTCAACCACTCGTTTTGCGTTAATTTTTGATCAAAGGAAAAAAAAGAGTGCAATTATCGTGACGTAGTACTGCATTCTGGAGCGGACGGAATGGACTAAAGTGATCTTTTTATTTCCTGTAATAGGATGAGGTTATTAACAGATGCAACTGGAAAGCCTGATACCTAGACTTGAAAAGTAATATGTTGGGAAATTTGGATTGTCTTTTACTTAACACACAATGACCCAAAATATCGTGTGTTCCCTATTCAAGCACACAGGCCGGAATACAATCAACTCTGGAGCAAAAAGAGTAGGAGGTTGTTTTTCATCAATATGTTGTCTTGAGCTGCTCTGGGCTGGATGGATTAGGTTAGAACTGGGATGCTACTTCATCAAAGACCACAAACAACAATTGATAGATGTAAATACTGCTTTTAACCACATGCAGACAAATCCGATTGAAAACCGTCTGGTATCACGATTCAGTGCAGGGTAAATATTGCCAGTAAATGATATATCAATAAAGTTGATGGTTACTTTCACATTACTAGTACCTCAATAACGTTTGACTGACACTTTTATTTGCCATCGATTGGAAGCCCTATTTGTTTAAGACAAACTGGGAGCCTCGTTTTGATGAAGCAATCAGAGCCACCTGTAATCCATAATAAACATTGTCTGGTACCATATCATTTTCTCACTTTGAATTCATCACACACAAAAATTAAATGTTTACTTATGGGTGTTTAAAGTGCTTAATCATTTGTGCCAAATATCTCTGTGAAAATTATCTCACCCAACTGTGGCAGATTTAAAGTGATAGTTTTGTGCCTAATGTATCTCATTCCGCTTTCTGATTAGACAAACAAATGTGTCTGAATAATTCATGTGTTGGACTTCAAAGTTCCATACAGAGACATATTTATAAATATTTCTAAGTGTAGTTTTTACATGTTAGATCAATATAATGTAATAGCAGAAGTAGTCTATAATAGCGCTTTATTATTATTAGCGCTGTATTATATCGAACAAGACTATATTATATTGACCAAGACAATACCTTATACAAATTGGGGAACCTTTCTGCGAAACAAATCTGGCAACAAATCCTGTTTGAAACCATGTCCATTTTGTTTGGGGTTTTACATCACTTTCAACATTATTTCAGTCATTTCATGATGAGACCTACTTGTAGCAGATATAGTGCTGCCTCACTGAATTGTCATGTCGCAGGTCCTTGACATGACAACCCACTTGGTCATAGATTTACAAGCACAACAGGGTAACCCTTTGGCACGGGCCTAAGCTCATGTGTGGAATTGTGTCATGAATTCAATCTTGGCACGGCCGGGGATCGAACCCACAACCTTTGGATCACCACAGAGGAACTGGTGCTAATAAGCTGGCGCTTTAACCAACTGTGCCATGGCCCGTGGCTGAAAATATGTCCAATTAATCTTCAATCTATGTGACATAATGTGTTTCATTTCTTGGTAGTTATGATTTGCAAAAGGATATCCAATGATTAATGGGAAAACAATTTTCTGAAATCGAACGGCATTTGTGAATCAAAACACAGACTGTACTTGAACATGTGGAAATTACATAATTGTGCTGCGGTTTTATATGGGATAATACTCTGTCCCCTGAATGAATGTCTGATATTGAGGCGTTAGCCAAAATATCTGGCATTCATGAGGGGGTTTGTTTGTTTGCTTGTTTGTTTGGGGTTTTACATCACTTTTAACATTATTTCAGTCATTTCGTGATGAGACCTACTTGTAGCAGATATAGTGCTGCCTCACTGAATTGTCATGTCGCAGGTCCTTGACATGACAACCCACCCGGTCACAGATTTACAAGGACAACGGGTTAACCCTTTAGGCATGGGCCTCAGCTCATGTGGGAAATTGTATCATGAGTTCAATCCCGGCACGGCTGGGGTTCGAACCCACGATCTTTGGATCACCACAGAGGAACTGGTGCTAATAAGATGGCGCTCTAACCAACTGTGCCACGGCCCGTGACTTCATGAGGGGGTGTCAGTGTATTTATCTCTTAAACAAGCTATTCATAAATTATATCTGTTACCCCTAGAGAAGTTGATATCACTCTCTAGGGGTGATATACAGCAAGTTAGACTGTTCTACACCTTCTCAGACACTTATCCATTTCATCTGGTTATTGCACTTGGTCAACCTTTACATACTGTGAATGGCCACCTTTTGTCAGATATGAAGAAGGCAAATATAAATATAAGGAAGCATGTGGAGAATTTTGCATCTAAATCAGGTTGTACTTTGCTTAGAAACATGAATTATATGGCTTCTAGATTGTGCATAAAATGGCTTTCTAAAGGAGAGAAATTACGTGATAGATTCCCACTCCCCCCAAATGCTACATGGTTACACAGACACACAAAAACCAGTAAAGATAGATTATTTTTCCATTTTGTCATTTCAAAATTACATTTAAGATTTCCTTTACATGTAAATCGATCATTTTCTCTGTGGTGATATTTGAATATGATTTTTCTTTCTTTGCAGCATGTTGCATAGCTTTTTTAGGTTTCTTACCCATAATAATATCTCTTAGAAATCCATATAAAAAGTATTTCACTGAGTGATTATTATTTAAAATTTTACAGAAGTTCAATACTCTTTGAGATGAAAAGATCAGATATATTGTTACTTTATGAATTGAAGTTGATTGAAACATAATCAAAAAACACATTCACTGTAATATTAGCCCAACATACTCTGAGATGTATTTCTTTTTCATGTTTATTAGAAAGTACATTCAACCTGGACAAAATTCTGCATATCATATGGTGGACCTGATATTTAAGTTCAGTATATACTGAACATCTGAGACCAACAAACGCGATTTTGTTACCCATATATGTGAAAAACATATCATATTTATGTACATGATTCTTTTTTCAAATTGTTTTATCCAATAGAGAAATTCCACTGATATTTCATATTTTGAAAGAGTCGTGACTATATTGCAAATTCAACAATTGAAACTATCACTATATCAGTGCTGTATATTGAATTTCTATCTGAGTGTATGACATCAATAAAGCAAAAAACGTTTGCCTATCAAAAGTTTATGCTCTCGGAGATTTTGCCCGTTCGTTGCAGGGTTAACTCATCTCAACGCACACTTTAGTATTTCCATATCACATTTGAATTCTATAAAATTGTGCCTCGCAAGCACAGCGACTATAAAACACACAATATTTTAATATTTCAGAGAAAAGGATGTAGAGGTCGCTCATCACATCCTGTTCCTGTGCCCTGCCATCACTTTATCTCCTAATTGGGAAAAAAACAGAATATTTGCTCAGGTACAATAATGCCGTCCAAAGTATATCTGTATGCATTACAGTACAAATATACTTTGAAATTGAATAGAAGCAGAACAGAATTAATCACGATTTCTAAATATTTTATAGTAATGAATCTTTGTATTATCTCCGGTTTTATTTGTTCACGTTGTACTGAATACTACAGAACGTACAGCTTGGTGGAATGACATCCAGATCACTATAGAGACCTTATTGAAGCAACCATATCTCATGCTATATTTGCTGTTTTAAAAGAAAAACATAGATCTAAATAATCATTCTTTTTGAAAACCTATAAAAACCAATTAAAGCCTGTTTTGAAATATTTCATTTGTTGATATCCCCTTTTTTAATTTCGGATAACGACGCTTGTCCAATATAAAAACAAAGGAAGTTGCAATGATCTTGCCAAATACTTATGGCAGATATAAAGATATTTTTTTTATTACAATTCGTGACATCGTGACAAAAAGAATGTTCTTACAAAACGAAATGTTTAAATCTTTAAGTAAGACTTATAACAACTTTTTCTTAAGGCATTTATTGGAAAGATATAAGTGCGGTTCGTTTTCATGATACAGCAATGTGTACTGTGTTTTTTTTATATATTTGTGGAATTGATTGAATTGAATCCTCTATATTCTATTAATTTTTTTTAATTTTCGTGTTATAAATAAACTTTTAACTGAAGGATACCGTGAGCGTATTCTTAGAGCAATCAGTGGAAAAAATACGAAAGTATTACGGACGATTTTATAGAACATATTATACATGCAGGTCATCTTCTAACTTGAATCTATATACCCATGTCTACAGCCATATGGCATGTGTAATCTAAAATCAGTTAGAACAATTGCATTTATAACATTTCACATATAAGAATAAAGTAGGGCAATATGTATTTCGGGACAGAAGTCAGATAGAGTGCCGACTTGCGGCTCGCGAGCAATCCGGAAGTGCCCAATGACTAAAGTCATGAATGTCCTTGAAGTATACCTGACGTCAACAAGTTTGAGTGACATGTTGACATACAGGATATACAGTAGTGTCAAACAAAAACAAAAGGCTTGCTAGTGAGAACAGCAGAGTGGATCATTTTAGCACTGTGAACATGAATCCACAGCACATTTCAAAGTGGTAAATACCATTTGTTGCTTTCTACATTGATGTCTTGAGATATTCATATTACTTTTAAGATGTTTCTGTTTATCCTTGATATTGGGGGTAGGGTTACTCCATTGGGAAACCCATTTTATATGTTTATAACCTCAGGAAAAGTGATATATATTTGTGTAGCCTTGACGTGTTATTATTCCCGCATGAAAAAAAATACCAAATCTTGAAAGGAAAGTATTTGGTATGGAGAAGTCGTGAGGGAATAAAAAGTTGAATAACGGAGAGCGGCGAAAGTATAAGCATCTTTTGTGTTATCAGTCTGCTTCCATCAAAATCTCAAAATGGCCTAACACGTAATAAGTAATAATAATAATAGTGTATTTTTCTCATGTCCATCATTCAAGTATATTGTCAACATACCACTTTCAGGAATGATGAAGAACCTCATTATGGTGATGGGAGTGATAAAGATTTATCAGAATGAAGGCTCCACAGATTTGTTGATACAATTTCCCAATGTGACTGATCTACATCCCGTGCATTCACATTTTCCCTTCTCATCCCGATGTTTTTAAACCTTATCCAAACACCTTTGTATTTCAAATTACTGAAGCTCTGAGGATCAGTGGGATGGGAGTGTTGCCCATGATAAGGCTTGTTTATATTTCACGGGAATCGTGTACATCTTAATCCTAACATGTTCTCTGATGGTATCAGAGTGGAAGAAAGGCATTCTTGGCAAGGACTTCAGTATTCATGATATTTAGAAGCTCTTCTAGCAAGGATGTTCACGTTGAGGAGTGTGGGGAAAAGCTAAATGTTTATATACTCATAACCTCTAAAGTATTTGTCTCATATATGGTCAGATAGCCCCTAATCACACCATGGGTAGTTAGAATTATTAGTGATGTGGATTGGCAATCATTCCAGATACCCGAGGATATGAGGAGGAATGGTGTGTCAGATACCCGAGGACATGAGTAGAAATGGTGAGTCATATACCCGAGGACATGAGTAGGAATGGTGGGTCAGATACCCGAGGACAAGAGTAGGAATGGTGTGTCATATACCCGAGGACATGAGTAGGAATGGTGGGTCAGATACCCGAGGACATGAGTAGGAATGGTGTGTCAGATACCCGAGGACATGAGTAGGAATGGTGGGTCAGATACCCGAGGACATGAGTAGGAATGGTGTGTCATATACCCGAGGACATGAGTAGAAATGGTGGGTCAGATACCCGAGGACATGAGTAGGAATGGTGGGTCCGATACCCGAGGACAAGAGTAGGATTGGTGTGTCATGTACCCGAGGACATGAGTAGGAATGGTGGGTCAGATACCCGAGGACATGAGTAGGAATGGTGGGTCAGATACCCGAGGATATGAGTAGGAATGGTGAGTCAGATACCCGAGGACATGAGTAGAAATGGTGAGTCAGATACCCGAGGACATGAGTAGGAATGGTGAGTCAGATACCCGAGGACATGAGTAGAAATGGTGAGTCATATACCCGAGGACATGAGTAGAAATGGTGAGTCAGATACCCGAGGACATGAGTAGGAATGGTGGGTCAGATACCCGAGGACATGAGTAGAAATGGTGGGTCATATACCCGAGGACATGAGTAGGAATGGTGTGTCATATACCCGAGGACATGAGTAGGAATGGTGGGTCAGATACCCGAGGACATGAGTAGTTATGGTGTGTCATATACCCGAGGACATGAGTAGAAATGGTGGGTAAAATACCCGAAGACATGAGTAGATATGGTGTGTCAGTCTCTCGAAACACAATAAAGGAGCACAAGAGAAGGCGATTTCATTTGTACGGCAGATTTCAAAAAGTATGAGTACAAAATTGTTAAGTGGTGTTCTTACGAACCTTTTAGCAGCACAGACCATATCAGGTCACAGACCATATCAGGTCACAGACCATATCAGGTCACAGACCATATCAGGTCGCAGACCATATTAGGTCACAGATATATTAGGTCACAGACCATATCAGGTCACAGACCATATCAGGTCACAGACCATATCAGGTCACAGACCATATCAGGTCACAGACCATATCAGGTCGCAGACCATATCAGGTCACAGACCATATCAGGTCACAGACCATATCAGGACAACTTTCATGGGCCTTCAATCCGTCTTAAAATGGTGTAAACGTAACTACTGGTGGCATTGGAATTCGAACCCACCACCTTCCGTCCTCCACTTAAATCCAATTAAGACACAGATCTATTGTCTTACCGACTGTGCTAAAGAGACCAGTCTGTGTAAATGTAAAACAGACTATGATATTGTGAAAGTAAAGGATTAAGCTTCACAGGTCTCAACTCTAACACTCTACTCATCACCTGACGTATATTCGATAATATGATAATCATTGTGCCATTTACGTTTAAACAATCACTTCTTGTATCATTGTTGTAATACACAATTTGAGACTAATAGCACTCCTTACACACTTATTGTGAGGACAGTGTGAACCGCCTTATTTGTAAGACTACTGCATATCATGTGATAAACTCTTTTGTTGATGAATAGAGTATCCCTGGAACCTGAGCTCCCTTCTTCACTGAGCCTTTTCTCTTTTTTGATAAGGTCGTGTGAAGAAATGTTAATCTACAGGATAAATGAAGGAAACACTCCTTTTGCCAAAGACCTCTGATGAGAACCTTCTTTGTTTAACAGGAGATCATCTTCCCAGGGGATCAAGCTCCTCGCCAATTTACAACAGACTGAGTTCAATTGGAAAAAAACCCTCAATGAGGAAAACATGTACAGTGTCATCCTCTGTTCACAGTTTGAAAGGTTCTCAAAGTTCATTATAAGCTGGTTCCACCTGACAAATAGACAACATGTTATATCATTATACATGTGGCATCTTGATGCGTTACTTCCTGACTTCTCGCGTGACCCGATAGACCACGAGAAGTCACGTGGTTTCACTTATATGTACAAAAATCCTGTCATGTACAAATGAGTTATTAGCCAAACTTTCTCCAAACTGGATTCAATATATTTTGATTCTACCATTCATTATCAAGTTTATTTTCTTATTTGGTAATCACCATTTTACAGATTTACACATTTTTTGTTAATCAAAGATAAGATACAATTTTCAAATAGAGATAAATAATTAATGAGTAATGGCGGGTGTTTCTTGCAGGTGGTGCTTGGTTTAACTGTTGCTCTCTCAGACAAATAGGTCATCTAATATATATTTTTCATTTCTTTATCTATTTCCCACCTTTCCGCCATTACACTACCATACATCTAACAGTTATAATAGTTTGGTCACTTGATAGAGAAAGTATAATATTATTCTTTCTCTATGGTCACTTCGAGAGGTTGGAGGAGACCTCAAATTATTGCAAAAGATGGTTTTATATCTCAAATTGATTTTTACATCCCATTTCGCTTGAACGCTTGTAATTTGCCCAGAGCAGACACATTTAAATGTTAATTTCCCTTTTGATTTTAACTTAGGTGAAGTGTCCAATGTGTAATGCAAAACAATAATGCAATACTGTACATTTATTTTATTGTTTGCTTTTGGGGATAGCTTTGAAGCTATTGTTGTCCATTGAGAGTGACCCAGTGTGACCTACATTGCAAGGGCGTGCTGTGATCTTCAAGTCTGCCCTTATGCACAAATTACCAAATCTGTTACTGAGCGGAATGTGCAAGGACGTCATTTCTGTCTGTTAACACTTCCCAACACTGGCCTTTGTGTTTTTGAGAAGAATTTCCCACCTTCCCCATATAAGCCAAGTGGTTCACTGTAGTCTCTGTTTCACAATCACACAAAATCAACATAATCCTTCTGGCATGTTGAAATTGGAAAGCAGGACTTGTTTCGCAAACAACAGGGCGCTCCCAAAGGTAAAGGTTGACAATCTCAACAGGTTTTCTGACGGCATGAGAGTGGCAAAAGGACATTCTTGGAATTGGGTTCAGTAGTTATAATATTTAGAAAATTGATTCAGTAGTTATTATGTTTTGAAAGTTGATTTGGTTGTCATGGTATTTAGTAGAAATAGAATCATAAGAACAAAAAGAAGAGTAAAAGATACATTGAAAACAAAAAAATGAATGTTCCCAAAATTTACATATTATTTCTGGAAATAAAATTTCTGTTCAGGCATTCATTTAAATGAAATATTTAATTGTAATCCTGTGCATCATAAGCATATCTTGGGAAGAATTGCTATTTCTCTTGTTCATTTTATTCATTAAACTTTCCGCTTTTCTTTATAATTGAGTCAATCCAAACCGGATCTTTGTTGAGGATGACTACTACTCATGTCTTAAAGCTTTCATGAAATCAGATTTTCAAGCACTCTTTCCACACATAAAATAAAGGTTTATACTCTCAACTCTAAATATTTTCACCCATCATACTGCCCCTACATAAATTTCTATATACCATTTGAAAGTAGGTGAGTCTTGTCCTAAAATCCATTGAACACTTTGTCAACAAATTTAGCTTAGCTGACTAGTGATCTGGTGCAAACATCTGCTTAATAAAGGTTTCTTAACAATTGGGCACCTTTGGCTTGATTTGACATTCAGAGGCCTGTTTGTCCATTAGTGTTTGTTTATTGGTACAAACCTTACACCCATACAGACCACAAGAGTGCCCCCTAGAGTACTGCACGATACTTGACACTTTCAGTGTATTTTGGTTAATTTCAGGAAGATGACTACATACCATTCAAACATCCAAATCTCTTTACATTCGCCTTTTACCTCTGTGATTTCATGAAAGCTTTAACTATTTTAATAAAAGGTCTTTTTTCTGTAGCTAATACGCACGTGCCTTCCAAATTACCTTCCTAAGTTCGAGGTAAACTGAAGTAGCCTGTCTTATTAGATTTTATTAAACCATAATTGTATAATGATTTCCGGGTAAATGGCCTGTATTTTAATCAATTTGTGTCTACCCTGTGTCACGTGGTGTGCGCGGGCGTTAGAAATATTGAGTTGTAGGCTGACTTAAAGCTATAGTTTCCTCTGTGGAGCCGTATGTATCTGTCCAATCATTTGAATGTGGCTTGAATCATTTAGCTCTGACGTCGAGGACAACTTTATCTTCCTTGTAGAAAATGTACACCTTATCTTCCCAGTACAAATCTTACACATCCCTGTGTTCAATTTGCTGCAATAACATTATTTCTTGATGAGAAATAGTCCCGGATGGACCTTTTAGTTATAGAATTAATATACTCATTAATACTACCATTTTATCACTCACACCTGGGATGAGGAGATAGCATTACATTCATAGCTCACACAGGATAGATACAAGGGTAAAGTTAACCTTTAAGACCTCCAGCCAGTGAAGCTGCGAAAACTTCAATAACCTGGATGCAGGGCCATTTATAAATGTTTAACAATGCCTATGGATTCGTATGGAAATAAGAGTTTAAATATGGCCTGAACTGTTCACATGCAGTAAGATTTACATCCATAAAGAGGCAGACTTGTCTTCATTAACCAGAGAGGACATCACACATAGTGAATTGTCAAGTGATAATAAAAGGCGGTGAACACCAGGTCCGATTTCAGTCACAATCTGATAACAATAGTACTGCAGTCAGACAGGCCGTTTGTGAATGAAGCGTCCCTAATTTGGTAGTTTGTGGTTTCTCAGGAAACTTTATCTCAGGCACTTCCTTTGAAGTAAGAAGTGTCTGAAGGCAGGTGCCCTTTCTGTGTGATGTATATAAAGCTACAGAGGGTTGCTTGCCGAACACCTGCCTACACGAGGAGGCCCCAAGACAGGATGTTTAATACTATAATAAAAGAAAGGTTGTGAAAGGCAGAAATCATGCTTAATTGTACAAATATAACTACATATCCAACGGAATATCAACGGACCTGTTATTTCAGTTCAGTCATAAGATATTTTCAACAACAACCAAAATCAGTGATATTATTGTTATGTTGTTCCATTATTGTAATCATGTTGGAATCACACAAAATCTGTTAGAACTCCCTGTCATGGGGGCAATGAGTGGTAGGGCCCAAGGATTTCAAAGTATCTTTTTTATCTGAATAGTGTATTAGGGCAGATCTACTCCTTCAGCACCCATATCAAACCCGTATAAATAGACCATTTACTGACTACTCTGACACTGTCTGTAATTTCAGGTGTTTATTTTGGGCCCTTTTATCTTTAGTACATATATATTGCAACAGCAAAAGAATTTTTCACAGAAAAATATATTCAAGTATAGGCCAATTTTCACCCATTTGCAATTTTACAATATTCTAATAGTAATTTTCACTTTATCATAAACCTTTATCATAGGTGATCACCAGATGTTGAAATATTTTTGTAAATGAATAAATGAGTGTTGATTATTGAGATGAAAAGAGAAACAAACAAATTTATGACATAAATATTGCTGATTCAAACATTCAAATCAACGCCTTAGAGATAGCTAATTTAAACGTACTCTTTGTTTAATTTCAGTTAATGCTCAATTTTATGATAATGCAGACCAGTCAATTCTTCATAGATTTGAATGATGAACATGGCAAAAAGCAATTAACTAAATTGGGGTGAGGAGTGAAATTGAATTAATATTCATTCTAAAAAAACCAGAACACATGAATAGTTCATTGTTTCTTTCTGTCATCCGGTACATATTCCACCACAAAACCTGATCAAATGGACCACAAGCTAACTTCCTGTACATAATGGACAGGAAAAGATATATGCTCAGTCTGGAATGACAGCTGAGAGGTTTTCTATGAGCTTCCTTGGCACCAGAAAGCAATAAATGAGCTCACTACATTCTCCGTCCATTAGTACACACAACACAGCTGAATATGAAATTCCCCCTTGTAATACTGCGCACAAGGCAGGCAATTACGTCAAGTTCCCCATCAACGCCTTCCTATGATATTACCAAAGGATAATGTCCAGGGCAATGATCGCAATTTTATTAAGTTTTATATCACCTTTTTGTGACAGACAGGACAAGAGCCATTCGATAAAGAGATGAAAATGATTTACAAAAGTACAATACCTCACACAGCCTAAAGCCATCTTCTTGATAAATAGGCGCCACATTACGGCTACCTTCTTACCCTAAATACGAATCATAGTATTATTAAAGAGATAACCGCAATGAGATCATCATTTGATTCATGTTAATTAACTGTTTAAGTTATTTGCTCCAAAATGCACATGATGTGATATTAAGGCCAATATACAAAAATCCCAAATCATTAGTTGTAACTCTTTTTCTTCCGTCACTTACGGTTAAAGTGCATTTATAAACAGTTTCAAAAACATACACTCATTTCCTTGCCAAAATGTATATTTTTTAAGAAAAGATCATAAAATTGTCATTTCATTATTAAATGGTTACCACAAGACTAGAGATTGGATTGTAGACCTACGGGAAGAGGACTGGGACATGATATAGGGAGAGATGTACACTCCATTTCCTGTCACAGGTGAGCAGATATACATGGCCGTGGGGGCTAGGCATGCAACAGCATACACTTATGCTATCTTACTTAGTATGGCTTCCTCTCATCTTATACCTGAAGTGGTATCACCATATCGTGGTTGAAGAAGGCAATTTAAAGTTTTTCCATACTTTTTAAGGAAATTATGCACTTATTGTATGGGATAACAAAAAAGTCATGTCAGTATTTAAAAGAGAGTAAATCGTTGTAAGTTTCTACCAAGAATATCTCAGCATTATGCTTTCTCTGAAAGTGCTATTAATGGGCAGAATATTGATGCTAGCGTGAGTGACTTGGTCATGACCATAACAGCAAGTGAACATACTAGTAATGTGAAAGATGCTAGCTGTGACAGTGTCCACTTGATAGTGACAGTCAATGCTGTACCTCTCATAATTGATGGGCGATATTATGGTTCTTGAGATGTGCAGAATGATAGCGCATGCCACAGCTTACAAGACAGGCCTGGTATTTCAGCAGGACATGGCTGTGTCAGATAAAGCGATAGAGAAAGACCTGGAACTGTTACTCTAAGACAATCATCTAAGCCCTGAGAATTACATCAGAGTTTGTCTCCATGGCAACCCCTTTTCCACATCAAGCAGAAATAAAACATATCTTCTTAAATGGAGTATCTGCCTTGCTAGGTTGTAAAGCCTAGGTTACAATGAACCCAATTGCTATAAAATGCCCCAGGCAGGGCCGGCAAAGACATCCTTCCTCGGCTCTGAAGGCTGTAGCACAGCCTGAAAAATACCATTTGAGTAGCAATCGACATAAATGGGGAAATGAAGTAATCTGGCAAAATCTAATACAGTCTTTGTGACTGTCATATGGGATTTTCTATAAATGATTACTGATGTACAAAATGAACACACACATATACACATATACTGCGATGGGTCCAGTCGTATGTTAATATCAAAGACTCAAACATACCATCATTTTCTCTTGACTTGTCAAATATGAATGTTTGACATTATCAGAAATCCTTTGAAAACATATAGATTTCAATATCTTCTTTGGCCAAGTAGTATATTGGACCTTATGCTTTTCTTGATCCATGCCACAGGATAGAATAGCACAAATGCGTAAGCGCAAAATGCTGAGAAAATATGAAAGTTAATACTTTAATGGTTCAAGCCATTATGGATAACAGGAACACAATAGTTACATTAGGCAAATAGGCTCAATTTACAAAAAAACCAAATAGATTTTCTTCTACGACCTGCTTACTTTTGCTAGTGAAGTAGTTTCGGCCTGTTATCACTCAGTCTAAGGTAAATAAACTCAGTGCATATTATATTTCTGTGGTTATTTATACATTTCAAATTAGAGAAAAAACATAAAACAAACAATAAAACATAGGCTTTTGGTTTGCCTGGAAGGATTGTCATTTTAATCCTGTTTACAATTGTGTATTTGATATAGAATCTTGAATGAAAATGAAATCTGGCATATGAGCTACAGATTGCTATATGAATCAAATTGGAACGATATTACCTCAAAATAAATGACGAGAAAGGGAAATAGATCTTATTGACAAACAGAAGAATATCATTAAGCAATGTGGTTTATTGCATACGAATTAAAGATCATTTCACAATACATCATGTAATGAAGACATCATAGAAAATGAGGCACTGCAGACTGCAATGTTGAATTCATATCTGCCGGGCTATGAGAAATGAGGCCAATATGTATGGAAACTTAATATGCTACGTGTGTTGAATTGAACTTTACAAATAATATAAACTTTACAAATAATATAAACTTTACAAATAAGAAATATGCATACGATATCATTTTTTGATTTTCAGAACTCTTTTCTTTCACTACAAATGAGATTTTTAGGGATAACGTGGAAAAAGACATGATTTTTGTATACTGGATAAACATGTTTTGTTGGATTGCCATATGAGTTCATTGTGAGGAATGACACAGGTTTGTTGAGATTTGTAATTTCTACGGATTTTTCTATTTTCTCAGAATTACACGTGAACAACACTGCGTGATAAATCTGCAATATGCCTATGACCTCATATATAGAATAATCACGGTCCCTCGGCATTGCACCGTAAATGTATATCGGAGATGATAGTCTTAATTCAGTCATAGTGGTTGATATATCTCATTTCTTGCACTCTTTCAATGATACTCGGGTACCAATGCAATTACAAACAATACACTTCATTTGGTAATATTATCACACATAGAACTTATGATAAAATTTCCTTTTATTGATTTATATTGTTACTTACTTTCAAACACTTTCTGTAATCAGAGATAGCTAAACAGAGATTGGCAAGAGCAGGTCTGCCACTAGGTGTCAATGCGGTGCACCATCCAACTCTCACATGGTCTCGCGAAATCGTTTTTGTACAAATACAATAAAGTTCTCCATCTAAATGCTATAAAACAGTACCTTTGTAATCTACTGCATCCCCTTAACGCCAACATGATGATCCAAGCGATAACATGGTCCATGTACAAAAAACAGTGAAAAGTCTCTTGACAAGCTGGCAAAATGGCCACATGTGGGAAACAGGAAGTGGTGACGGTGGCGCCGCCACGAGATCAGTTCACCTGAGTGATAATGCAGAACTTCAGCTTGTTTCCAGTCTCTGTTTAAATGTCTCTGCTGCAATATACCCCCACAAATGTATCCCAATCTAAAAATTACTTTTTTTTCCACTGGCCAATTCACATTACTAATTCTCTCTGCAAAATATTCTGACTATCGCAGATCATATGTAAAGAAACCTGAATTGGAATGTTGGAAAAGGCTTGGAGGAGAACTAGCCATTATGGAATGTCCAATGCTTCAACCCCCCCTCCCCCGCCCCAAGCATCAAGTCAAACGAAATGGCCCGCATTCCCAGGAGAACTAATTTGTTTATATTTTATAACATAGAACTGAATCACCTTTCAAAATAGAAAAAGCCCATTGCAGACATTAATTCCATCTGCCGAAAAAAAAATACACACATGTATCATATATTTTATCAGTTATGCCTGTAAAAATACAATAACATGTACGGGGACCGACCTTGAAACAATATCTCTAATTATGCATGGTGTCTTAACCAATCAGGAACTTAGTCCGTTGAGATCTAGAAGTCAAACCGACAACAGTCCTAATTGGACAGGTTCTGGCTTCATCATGATTCAATTAGGACCTGTGACTCAGACATGTTGAAACCACCTCCAGTTTTGAAGAGCTATTCTGCCTAAGATAGTATCCTTTTGGCTTTCTCTACGGATTCACTCCACACGCTAATATTATTGATTATGTGTCGTTAAAAATGTCATTAAATCAGATTTTCTGATACATTATCCTTAATAATAAAAATAAGTGATTTGGCTTACAGGGGCCTGTTTGTGCATTCGTTTGTTTACTGTTATAGGTATAACACCCTTACGGTAGTGGTCAGCAGTGGTCACAGCAGTGGTCACAGCAGTGGTCACAGCAGTGGTCACAGAAGTGGTCACAGCAGTGGTCACAGCAGTGGTCACAGCAGTGGTCACAGCAGTGGTCACAAGCGACTACATAATACTGGCCGCTGTCAGCAAAATAATACTCCTTGCAGATGTACTTTGGTTGGTTTTATAGAGACTGTTTGTATTACGGTTTCGTGACCAAATATTCTTGATAATTATACCCCAAAGCTGTGTACAATTGTTGTGAGTTTTGTGATTTTATGGAAGTCTTAAAGAGAAAGACTTACATAATATCATAACCTATTCAGGGATATGTTGCCGGCAGTGGATACAATACAAAATAGTGAAAAGCACAACATTAAGAACATAAGGAGAGTGAGAGCACGAACAAAGACCAAGCACAAATAATACAATAAAATTTTGTTTTTTTATCATTAGGGTTCTGATTAATGTGAGGTTAAGGAAGAGTAGATTTGAATCTAAGATGATCAGGTTACTACTGACCAGTCTATATAGGAATAAAATGTATTTATATTCTAGTCCAATAGAAATACCTCCATTTCCGTAAACATCTTTATCTCGGACATGGTTAGTCGTCGGATAAACCTTAGTTAAGTAAGTGGATATGGAATTGTCATGACAATACTCAGGAATGATACTCCGAATCACGGTGTTGTTCGGAAATTTTCGGATAGACGTTTGCAATATACTATTTTAATGAGTCATTACATGAAGGAAGACTAAATTAAAGGTTCCTGAAACAAGTATAGTCAACCACATCGACCAGGAAACATGTACAGTCAATCCTAGGGCCCTGGAACTAGCACCAAGAATCAACCCCTATCACAGGGACGAGGACACAAGCACCAATCCACCACAGGAAATAGGGAACAAGTCAGGTTTAACACAGGGGACAAGTACAAGGACAATGGAGGCAGGCCGTAGGAGAATCTACCACAAGGACCAGGAACAGTCTAACACAGGGAGCAGGAAACAAGTACAGTCCAACACAGGGAGCAGGAAACAAGTACAGTCCAACACAGGGAGCAGGAAACAAGTACAGACCAACACAGGGAGCAGGAAACAAGTACAGTCCAACACAGGGAGCAGGAAACAAGTACAGTCCATCACAGGGAGCAGGAAACAAGTACAGTCCATCACAGGGAGCAGGAAACAAGTACAGTCCAACACAGGGAGCAGGAAACAAGTACAGTCCAACACAGGCAGTGGGGAACAATTACAGACCAACATAGAGAGTAGGAAACAAGTACAACCCAACACAGGGAGCAGGAAACAAGTACAGTCCAACACAGGGAGCAGGAAACAGGTACAGTCCAACACAGGGAGCAGGAAACAAGTACAGTCCATCACAGGGAGCAGGAAACAAGTACAGTCCAACACAGGCAGTGGGGAACAATTACAGACCAACATAGAGAGTAGGAAACAAGTACAACCCAACACAGGGAGCAGGAAACAAGTACAACCCAACACAGGGAGCAGGAAACAGGTACAGTCCAACACAGGGACCAGGAAACAAGTACAGTCTAACACGGGAAGCAGAAAATATGTATGATGTTTTCCAAAAATAATCATAGATGATCTCTGAACAACAAACCAGCATATCACTTTCCCCAGTCGACTTCCAATGGTACTTTTTGTTTAATATACATCAATGTTTCATATTTTCGAACTGGTAATTATGTCACATCTCCCAGGAATATTCCTCTTGGTTCATAAATTTCAGATTTCTAAGCAACAAAATTGGCTATTTTCAAGGTTGTTTCCGACATGTGTTTGGCAAGATGGGCCTCTATATTTACGTCATGCTTTGGTATCATTTGCATTTATGCATATGCATAAACAACACTCCAGAGAAATGTCTCTCCGGATGTGGCACGCGTATATGAATTTATGCATTACCCAACCGGTGTGCCAAAGTCACATTTTGTCACGTGATCAAAGATCTGCACAAACACCATGGTGACACCTCATTGGCTCCTTAACTTGCCAGTCGGTAGTCAGTTTTTCATTAGCTCGTAAGTAGTTACGGTTTACGAGCCTGAACTGTCTCTCACCAGTGTGGAATAGAAACGGCTGATTTGAAACGGGGCGAGTGCCGGAGCAAGGCGGTGAAATGTTCGGCTAAGCTGCCTCTTTTGTCCGTGGTGATATTCTAAATGCAGTAATTTGTCCGCCAATGAACGAAGTAGATTCGCATTAATGGAAGAGACTTGCGTGTGCGTCTCTTCATTGACATTTCCCACCCAGCTTGAAAAGTGAATAAAATGGAAAGCATATTTCATGGCTCGTGAATCATTATTGCAATGACAAAACCTTGATATGCACCATAGACCGGAGAACAAACTGGTGCAGTCTCTGCTGAGACTCGCCAATGTGGTGGGATGAAGGTTGATTAAAACCCCATTTATGTGTAGAGGAGCATTTGATGAATTTATGCCCCGTTAATGTTTTGTTCTTTGTTACAAGTAAATCCCATGTTTCATCATTCCATGCACCGCCTAGGCCTTGTACCTACATCAGGTTTATGATTGTGTTTATTCCTGAGACATATTTATCATTCAATGTGGAACTGACATGGTGGAGTCTTCGAAGAAATAAACCCCTCTATGGCGGTAAATGCATGCATCTTTATAATTAAAACAATTACCGACCTCAAGAAGATTTGTTTAAAAGATCAATCACTAATTAAGAGCAAACAGATCATTTACCATCTTGTGTCTTCACATTATATCTTTGTCTTATGTCAAAAGTCATTATGCCTCGGGGTCTTGGGGTGAATGGATCTTGTGCCTGCGGTCCATTGCTTGCTGCAAGCAAAACAACATTGCCAGCAGTCTGAGATGAATGAGTCGGTGTCTGCCGTCTGGTTGAAATCTAGTTTAAGGATATTTTTGTGACGAGTCTTAGTGAGTTTAGATGAGGTGTGCGGTTAGTAGATGTAATGTATGACGCTTGGGGTGAGGAGATCAGCTTTCTAAAGGAAGGAAAGAGAAGATTTGAGTTCTACAGTTTGTGACAAATAGATGTCCGGGCTATAGTCAGGAGTGAGGTGGTATAAAGTCTTTATTCAACAGGTGTTCACAGTTTCTAGATGTGATGGGTGGATTCAGTTAGAACAGCGTGACCAAATATTTTTGTGTGAAAGCACATTTGTATGTTAGCTTGGCCGCTAGGGGGCCAGAAGGGGACTGGGGTGACCAGACCTGCTTGGCTGAGGTCTGGGTTAGATGGGGTCTACGGTCTGTAGTCTGGAATGAACAAATACATTGTCTGCAGTCTGGGTTTACCAGATCCGTCGTCTGCAGACTCATTAGTAGGTCCATCAATTTGGGATTAGAAGATAATTTTATACCAGTTGCATGCAATATCGGATGAGTAACACTGTTTCATGCAATCTTGGATTAGTATTTGGGAGCAATATGCAGTTTATCAGTTATTTTCAATCAAAAATGTTTTGAACAGTTTTATACAACAGTCTAGGTTGAATTATTTTAGAAACAAAATTAAACTCGATATGAAGGTGAATTAATTTGGGAATACTAAAATTATTTCAATGAGGGGTAATTAGATAAAAAATTAAAATATTTTTTAATCCCGAAAATATTTTATAGAACCGCAGACACAATTTAATTATAATGTTCCAAGCATGTGCTCTCAATTTAATGATTGATATATGATATTATATTAAGCTGTGCCAGCTAATGGAATTTTAGACTGTCTATGATATCGTGTGACTAGGATTTAATTATTGAAAGTGGATTGTATATCAGTGTTGATTTAAATAATGGCACCTGCTTTGAAATTCAGATCTTAAAAAAATGGCGATACTCTTTTCTAAATATGGAAATGATGATGTAATGATAAGGGAATCTCAAATTTGAATGTATGTTATAAGAAGCAGGTAGAGTTATATATTATGGAGCAGGTCATGGTGTATAAAATATCATGATACAGGTCATGGTATATGACATATTATATAGCAGGTCATGGTATATAGAATATTATGTAGCAGCTCATGGTGTATAGAATATTATATAGCAGGTTATGGTATATAGAATATTATGTAGCAGCTCATGGTGTATAGAATGTTATGTTGCAGGTCATGGTATATAGAATGTTATGTAGCAGGTCATGGTTTATAGCATATTATGTAGCAGGTCATGGTATATAGAATGTTATGTAGCAGGTCATGGTATATAGAATGTTATGTAGCAGCTCGCAGGTCATGGTATATAGAATATGATATAGCAGGTCATGGTATATAGAACATTATGTAGCAGGTCATGGTATATAGAATATTATGTAGCAGCTCATGGTATATAGAACATTATGTAGCAGGTCATGGTATATAACATATTATATAGCAGGTCATGGTATATAACATATTATTTAGCAGGTCATGGTATATAACATATTATATAGCAGGTCATGATATATAACATATTATATAGCAGGTCATGGTATATAGAATATTGTATAGCAGGTCATGGGATATAAAATATTATGTAGCAGGTCATGGTATATAGAATATTATATAGCAGGTCATGGGATATAGAATATTATGTAGCAGGGCATGGTATATAACATATTATATAGCAGGTCATGATATATAACATATTATATAGCAGGTCATGGTATATAGAATATTATATAGCATGATCCTGGATACATAAGCTTTTTTTCAAAAGAACTTTTTTGTTAATGATATCAGTGTCAGCATCGCTTCATAATGGTATGGAAACTCATTTGTCAAGATCACCATCGCATGGGAGTATTCATTATACTTTGTATTTTACGATATTAATTAAATCAGGTTGAGTAATGTGCTTCATCTGAATAACGTTCATTTTGATAAAGGTCTTCTCGTGAAAAGTCTTTGAAGTCACTATTTTCCTCACCACGATGTCAATTACACAGTAGCACACAGTTCACCATCAAAGGATAATCTCTGAAACCATAACAAGGTGTCATAACTGTTTTAACAAAGTTCATGTATTGACTGGAGCGCATATAAATTTTGCCTCTTGCAAGTCTTGCGCATATACAATATTGGGTTGTTATTAACATTAATTTGGTTAATCCTGCTTTTGCCTTTGAATTATAGTTTTTTTTTTGCAATGACCAAACATTATGAGTTAAATATCATTATCTGATGAATTTGTTTCTGGTATATCGTGAAACCCAATATTTGATTTAATTACCTCTTTTTCATTGTTTGATATGACAAAAAACCATGACTTGTTTTATCTTTATTAGATTTTCGTGGCCTCCTTGAAATAATACATGTCAGATTTCAAAACTATTCCAACTATAGAATACTGGTTAGGAGATGTGGCCTACACTGACAGATACGCATTTATAGTTAGACAGATATCTTAACACTCAAATATGCCAATCTTATCCTGATGGGGGTTTCCCATATCCTATGATCAGTTTGGAATACAAAATATATTTTAGGTAAGATCCATATATTCTGAAAGAAATATTAAATTTATGATATATAAGAGGTTAGCTCACCTACATCAGACTGGGGCTGATGGTGACATACCCATGTTTGAAATTATACTGAGCCATCTGATGAACTAAGGCTTAATATGATGGCCAAGACCTTGGTCAAAAGTGATATATTTCCCTGCTGACAAAAGTTTCACGTTTATCAAATCTCACCTGGAACAGCTATCAAATGAATATAAAAAACTGGGATTTGTTTTAACCGAAACACAAATGTCACATTTAACCTTGACGTTAAAGAAACGGCGAAGCTTTTAAAAATCAAGATTTCCTTAAATCAAGATAGACTTTTTGCCAGCCTTCCTTTCAGTTGTGTTAACGTCACTATTTATGATGAATATGTCTGGGATATATGAGGAACATTTTTATTCAATTACCATCTGTTTAATAATGTATAGATATATTGCTATTTTCATTTGATAATGAAGCTAATCAGAATACTGCTGTTGGGCTATTTACACATTGGATGATTATTGGCAAGCATAATGGGGCCAGATTACCAAATGACACCAATGATGTCATCTATAAGATCCCTAAGCCAATATAAAAGAATACAATGAAAGATCTTTAATTTTTCTGAATAGGTACGGCCGCATACAATGAATACCTCTGACAAGAGCCTTGTGCCTGTCTAACGAATATATATATTGGTGTAGTAATGTAAGATGTAACACACTATCTCCATATATGTACAGGTAGCAGGGCATTGTGCAATACATTCAGACTGTTCCTCTTTTAAGGTCTTCCCCTTATATTTTTTTCCTTTTCAAACTTTACCATCCTGTCTATCTCTGTAAGGATGTATCCCCTGGATTCATCACTACAGAATATATTTCAGATTTTCACTAGATGAAAATATACTCGTTATCTCATCTTTGGCCAGCTCTGGAAATGACATAATTCAATATTGAATGACATTATTTGAATGGCGGAATGGCAGGACCTTACTAATAAAGTATTTGCTTTGGGGACAGTGTCTATTTGCAGCCGAGGCAAGGCATCAACAGCACTCTAAAAGCGGTTGCTATCAATATTTAAAGGAGATTTGCTAATTTGTGGTATCAATAGGCTATGGTTCATGTGTAAAGTGCCATATTGGCCATATAATTGTTCGTGACTATAGACATATCAACATAGCATGTATGCCTGGGGTCCCACACATTGTGACGGGCTCTGGTGCCGCAAAACAGCTTGTAGTCTCGCTGCTCTGACCGCTTCATTCCTCACCTCATAATAGTTCATCATCACATATCAATTATTAAACAACCCCCCGCATGAATGCCGTTGCTCCGTTCCCACCCCAAATGGCTCCAATGAATACTTCATCTGCGGCGAGCTACTCAACAGATTGCCGTCAATGGGTTGTCGTGATTTATTGTTGTGAAATCGGTGCCGCAAACTGCTGCATGTCTGTCTTGGCTTCTATTAGCAGACAGGTCTGCAATATCTGCTCGCAGCTGACTTCCTGTCCAGTCTGTGATCAGCACTACCGGCATCGTATCAATAACCCCCCACAGAATCCCAGCATCACCTTGCTTGTATACCAATAGCAGCCATCTTGCCTTCTTAAAAGAACCACTTTCACCACCACAAGAGGTCCATTCATTTCCGTATACCAATGTATTTCCAGACCGATGACCCATAGTACTGGACATAACAGTGTCTCACGGTGTCACGTTCCTCACAGACAAATAGTCTCAGACACAATTATAAAACTACCATTTCCGCTGGCAGTTTTACTGCGGAGCTCTGGGAGATTGTTTATCGGCAATGAAAACCAAATGTCTCAAAGCAGGAAAAAAATAACCTCAGAAAATGAAGTTGGTTTTCATGAGACTGAGACGAAAACGCTTATTCATTTTGTTGAACAGCAATCTATCATTCCTATTATGAACTCGTCTTGAGAACCTTTGTCTCCTGTAAAAGTAAAGATTAAGTACATGATCACTACATTGAGTGTTTCATGGGACATTTGTTAATGGGAAAACAGTCAGAGATGGCGACAAAAAGAAATAGAAAAGGACCTCATTAATACAGGAAGTACCTTTGGAAGGCGAACCAGATGAACGTATGTGACGACAGTCCTAGCAACAGCGGAATTGTGACGAATGATTGTCTTTGTTTGCTGGGAACCCATTGTCCGGTTGTACAATGGCTGATGTCATGGAAACATGATAATGGGCGCCATATGATACACTAAGGCATAAATTTAGTCTTGGGCAGGTTTATGGGTCTCTTCAAGGAAAGATTGAGGCATGCATAATTGCACAAAATACTGCAATGAATTATGTAAATACGTGTTGACCGTGAGACCCGGGTGGTGGGTATCTCGTGGTCATTGAATGGAGCACTTTGATAGATGACTCTGCCTCGTAGACTTGCTATCATCACACTCAGAACCAAGTGCAGGACCACGACCCAAATCTAATGCCCTTCTCTCACTGCAGACAACCGTCCAGACGGAAGGTAAAGTATACAAGGCCCTTCATGGGCTGTATGTTTAGGCAAGAACCAAGAGCCATGATATATAATGCAACAGACCACTTTGGTCCATTTTTAAACTCTTTGGAATACCAACATTCATAAAGTAATACTTCACATTCAAGGGTTGATACAATGCAGAGAACTATGGACAAGGGCTTGGATGAATAATACACCACATGGTACCTTAATCTCATATTTGGGTATTTGTGGAATGATCTTCCTTGCCAAATATGCACAGGTTAAGGAAATTCCTTCACGTTTGAATCGGCCTTTTCCATGATGTGGAATGAGACACTAAACTAAGAATTCTTGTAAATATTTCAGATAAGGTGCATGTGTAAGTCTCATTCTCTCAGACTGAGTAATGGATAACATAAATAATAAACCATACAACCCAAGACAAGGAAAATCCGTTTGTCTTAAAATAGTGAAGTTTGTGTGACCTGCCATGGAGGCACAAATTAGGAAGATGTGCAAAAAGGGACACACCCATTGAGAAATATCACTGCTATCAGACAATATCTGCAGCACAAAACGACTGAAACTTTGACGCATGCCTTTGCCACATCTACCTTGGATTATAGTAATATACTTCTCGTTGGGCTTCCTGCAGCTGACATTAAAAAAACTACAATATTTGCAGAACACTGCAGCACGTATGGTAGGGAAAATCAGGAAATATGAAAATCCTTCTGAGAAACTGAAGGAATTACGCAATAAAATTCAAGATCTTTCTAACCATCTGGAAGAGCCTAAATGGTGAGGCCCCCACCTTACTTTTAGGATCTACTCACCATAAGCGGTAGAACCCTATTATCTAATGGGAGGTCAAACCTAGTGGTTCCAAGGACTCACATGGGAGATTTAAACGATGAATGGGATATAGCGGCGAATGCGTTCGCACGTATGCGTTTATTTGTAATAGTGGTAGCCAAGCTGTGATAACACTAGATAAATGGTGGCCGTAAGCTGGCCAAGATATAACTCACAATCACGTGATCGAGATTTGCCTCAACATATCTCAGGGCCTAACACGAGAATGCTATTACATGAGATTCCTCAAAAATAAGGATTTTGCTAGATTTTCAGACAATAAACACTTGATGTACATGCTGCTTAAATCTATGAGATATTCTTCTGTGGAGCATCATTCATTAATATTGTAGTTAGGGCCATCCAGCAGACACAGACTTCCACACCATTATCATTTCGAATGCAAAACTCTGGAAACATCCCATTGGATTTCTAACGGTATATTTGACGCACCATTCCGTCCCTGCATTTGTTGAGACATGATGTTTCTCACATTATCATATATCATTCCAGAGAACCAAATATTATATTTCTCGACAAATGTCAAGATGGAAACGTTTTCACAATTTCATGCAAAAGCTATTGGCATGAATCACCCCACGACATTCAAAAGTTGCATAATTCTTTTAATAATATGGATTTAAATAAGAATTCTTTGTCGATTGCTTATTTGGCAGTGAAACTTCTATTTTTACATAATAAATGGTAGATGATACCACAGCTGAGGGCGGGTTATTCATGTTAGCACACCATGCTCCGCCATAACCGGCATTCTATCATCACCTCACCCTCTAACAGCATACAGCATGGACAAATTCCACCATATAAAAACACCACAAAGTTAGGTCAAGATAGCTCATTTCTGAAATTGGATATCTTTTAAAAAAAATATTGATTTATAAAGCGAATTCTCTGTCTAATACTTTCCTCTGGCTGAGAAATCACTAATTTCACGTTTTCAAAATGGATGAACTCATTCAGTCGCTAATCACAGGTTTTTGTGGCGTCGCTAATCACAGGTTTTTGTGGCAGTAAACAAGGCACAGGACCACCACATAGAGTCTCTGGATACAGATGAATAGGACTCACATTTCACCAGCCTTTTTGTTTCTTGAGAGAGAATAACCTAAATATTCGGTTTGTCACACTTTAATGGAAATGGGACCCTTCTCTGTGTGTAATTAATAAAATTATCACGTCAACAAAACAACCAGCTTTGAGACTACAGAAGTTATTTGGTTTCAAATTTTAAAAAAAACCCGGACGTGTTATTTCCTGAGGCACATTATCAACCTCCTTTCAGCCATTTGGACACATTTATTCATGTATATAGGGTACCATCATCCCATAGTCTGGGACGGGGGGCATGGGCCGTGGCGCAGTTGGTTAGAGTGCCAGCTTATTAGCACCAGTTCCTCTGTGGTGATCCAAAGGTCGTGGGTTCGATCCCCGGCTATGCCGAGATTGAATTCATGATACAATTTCACACATGAACTGAGGCCCGTGCCAAAGGGTTAACCCGTTGTCCTTGTAAATCTGTGACCGGTTGGGTTGTCATGTCAAGGACCTGCGACATGACAATTCAGTGAGGCAGCTTTATATCTGCTACAAGTCTCATCACGAAATGACTGAAATACTGTTGAAAGTGGTGTAAAACCCCAAACAAAACCTATAGACTTGCTGATGAACTTTGAAAGTTTCGCCAGGTGTGATATACGTCGAAAAATGAGTATTTAAGAAAATGCATATTTGATTTATGTTTGCAATTTTGAAATCTCTTGTCCTCTCTTGAAATACGATAATGATAACTGATACTTAAATGAACTATTATGAAAATGAAAATACATCACTTCATGATTTATACTTCAATTCTAGATGTAGAGAAATTTGAAGCTTCTTAGGCTAGAGATGAAGTTTAAGGTAATTTATGTATTAAGCCGCGGTGGGCCAATCTTCCTAATCCGGTCACACAGAGGCAACAGAATGGTCCAATCCATGATGGCTCCGGGAGGATATATGAAACCACTGCCTGCTCCAGTAACTCAAGCTTCCTGCCAACAGCAGGTTAGTTGACTGTACTTGGAGCAGTGGTTAAGCATCTACATGCAAGGATAAGATCAATATCATGAATGTGTCCCGTCATAGGTTGGTTAGTCTCAATGACTTTATCCCTGGTCTGTCATCTTAAGTGTTATATCTTTAAATATCAATCAAGGAGTGACACACATCTTCAATATTTCCAGTCTTCATATGTAGCATTTGTATTACGTATTTCATTATATACGTTTACTGAATTCTGGTACTTAATTAGGTTGTATCATCGGCCGAGAAATATTGTTTGTGACAGAGGGGGAGGGCTCATCAGGGTATTATGGTTAGATATCACAGTGAGACGTGAGTGACATTTGCCCAGGGGGGTATCTCAGAAGACCACCTATTTGATTAAATCTGATTGAATATGATTCATTTTATCTGCCACGCATTACAACCTGATAGAAATGTTAACTCCGACAGGATGCACATGTCAGCGAGGCTAAGTAATACAAAGAGGGGATCTAAATTGTTTATCTCCCTTTAGTATTAATATTGACTGGTGCAATATTATAAAGAAAGTTGTAGTGAGCACATTGTGTTGGATTGGTTCTCATATTGTGGATAATGAAGGGAACAGTGTGTGGAGCTTGGTGGAGTAATGAGCCGGGCTAGAATCTGCGCAGCTATAATGAGCTATGCATATGAGAAATTATTATCCCGCATAGCCACCAAGGCACTCCTGGTGCTGCACAAGCTGGGCTATGAATGAAGGAAGGAATATATTCTATATTAAAACTAACATTTTTTTTTAAAGATGATGTCTGTGCTCCACCACAATATATAACCTGAGTAGTTCGCCTGAAAACAGCATAAGGTTATTAGTTTCTAAGCATTATTAAATTCTAGAAAAACTAAGTTGCTTTTTTAAATATTTATATGATGTTACACCTCATCAAATTACGAGGTAAAGTTTGACATGTGGTCTTTTAAGAAGATCTCATGTTTGATAATGTGTTTCGTGTGATGGATTAATATAACGTAAATTGATTTTATGTTTTGCAACATTGAACACCAAGCTAAAACAAAATGCTCATTTAGAATGCTTCAGGGGTTATAAAACCTGGTTATAATCAATCTTCATTTCCTGAAATCTTTGGTGCCCATAACACCAGACTTGGCTATTAATTATGATGAAAAGATGCATTGTTTCTGGGCGGCCGCGAGAGGGCGCTGTCAACTGGGACTGGGTGTCTACGAGGGCCCATCATTCAACCCATTACTATACAACTGGTCCACGCTAAGTGTGATGATAGAACCCCGTACTAAACCTGGCTAAATGTCAGGGCTGATTGCTTGTACAAACATTAAAGATCATTAATGTTTGCGCAGGTAAGGAATAATCGTTTCAAAGAACAACATGGGAATATTGAGATAGTGCTTTGAGGCAGCCTGCTGATCTTTATAATGATTAGTTTGCTAAGGACAAATTAAGGACAATTTTATATCTCTACAGAGACGCACTAAAATATTCATATATAATAAAATGATACTAAAATAGTAATATATTCACTGTGTTGCTTAACGTATGTAATAGAGATAAAATCATTATTGAGTTTCATGAATATACCGCTAAGCCCACAGAATTGAATATCTTATTGATTGATCAACTGGAACAGGTGGTTAAAATAAATGGTAAATCAAAGTCTGTTAAATTTCAAAGATGAGCTAAATTCCTTTTGATTAAATTAAACAAGTATTTTGGAACACTTATTAATGTTTAATTGATATAACTACAAATTTCAACAATGAAATATTAATATTCTCGTGTGAGATCTATGTTGCCTTCGATAAGGGTCTGAAGAAAATTGCACTTGCTCTGAAATAAATTATGTTTATGTGATGGATTCCGGATAAAGCACAGATACACATTGTACAGGTAAGATTCGAAACATGAAATCCAGTTTTGTACGAAGATTCATGCATGCATATGCGTATAAAAATGATATGTGAACATATATGTACATATCCTAGATAAACGGAATGTTTATTCTAAACATTTGTTTAGTCACTTCAAACTAAACACCAAACATGTTTTAAAATACAGAACATAAAAGAGTTTAAATTTTGTTTACGTCCTAAACACATTGGAATGAAAGTGGATGACCTTAACAGCGGAGTATATAAAGCGGGTACTGATCATTAACATTGGTCATTCTTCCTTCGCAGGTCAAAGTGAAGCATTGATTTTAGCGGTGTCTTATTTCTAATGATTATTCCTTGTTCGTTTTTAACAGCATTGTGGTAATCATTCTAGGATTATACTTATAAATCAATGTGTCTAAATAATTAGACAGTGATTGATTGGTTGATACGAGTGTCAAATTTGCATTCATTATTGGAACCCAACAAGAAACAATTTTCTCTTGTAATGGGAAAATGAAAATTCCTTAAAGTGCAGAGAACCAGTTAGCAAAGGTTTGTCGCATTCTCCATACCAGTCGAATTCAACTACGCTGAATCCTGAATCCTACAATGGATCTAATCTCCAGATTTTTCTAAGATTAAAAGGATAATTCTGTACGTTTTCTGGGGACAGTAATTTATATAAATGAAAGCATTCACGCTACGGAATAATGACAAACATTTTCATTATATTTTTAGGTGACACTTCATACTGCCAATGGTAATGGCTTGAGGCATTGAAGCAGGTTTGTGTGTCTACGTTCATGCCCTGACAATGATACAGTAAAAGCCTTACCATGTCAAAATGCCAGTCAATGTAATTTCTCATATAAAAATTGCAGGTAGTGTGTACAGCTGTGGAGGTTGGCATGTGACAGAAGTGTTAATATAAAGTGTCTTGCCAGAGATGGACTGCCACTCCCCTCCGCCCTTCTGCCTTAAATGTCATTACACTCTATTCAGTTTTCAACACCAATGTGTCATTTTATCGCAGATTAATATTCTGCACAACATAAATTGTTCTGGGAAGGGGGGAGGGGGGCAAAATAAAAACGTTATTGTGTTGACTCTGGGATAATTTCATTTTTCAGACCCAAATATTGATCATTAAACATTCAAAATCTTGTTAACGGTTCTTCTACATGGGTTTTAATTAATCATCTTAAAAAAGAGAATTTTGTTCATGAAATATAAATGACTATTTCTTTATCAATCATGTGATATTAATCGATTTGCATGTCACACATAACTTTCATTATAGAGTGGGTCGGACATATATTGGCATGTCTTGTTTGGATCAAACAAGTATGTTAATGCCCAGAAAGATGGAACTGTAAATGCTTTCTGCATATTGTATGTTAAAGTTTTTCCTAGTCACCCAATACTTAGCAGTCGTTGCTATATCGTGAACCGATAAGATTATTATTAATATATCAGTGTCTATCTCTGATGAGAGATCGACTAATAACATATCTTGAGAAATGAGACGTTTAGACATGGAATGTAGAGAAACCAGGAAACTAATAGTTTATGGAAACTTGCGAGACACACTTTATCAGAACAGAAGAGTAATGCCCTTGTGGTTCACTGCCCTTGATGGGACCTTTTACATTCAGAAAAATAATGCTTATCCTTAATGCTTATGCACCTTTTGGAGTTTTCATCTTTAAACTCTCTTACAAATCTTAGATCCAGATTACATGTATTTTTGATATAAAAAGACACACAGCCGATAACCTTTGATTCCTCTGGTTCAAAACGATTTTTTAGGACGAAGGTTCATATATTTCTGTTTGCAAAATGATCCCCGTTTCCATCCATGTATACGCCATCTTGGTATAATTTGTCAGAAAACTGTAATATGCGCATCTCAACATTTTATAAATAATGTATTGACTGATAGTAGGGTAAATATTCAGATGCAAACTGACACAAGATGCCTTACTGCACATCACATGCAGGAAAGTATGAACACTGAGGAACTGAACCTGGCCAAATGTGCTGATTTCACTTCGCTCCTCTCAACATCCAGTCAGCACATAAATTCTCACGATGACGTGTACATGTGCTGATTTCACTTCATTCATCTCAACATCCAGTCAGCACATAAATTCTCACGATGACGTGTACATGTGCTGATTTCACTTCGATCCTCTCAACATCCAGTCGGAACATAAATTCTCACGATGACGTGTACATGTGCTGATTTCACTTCGATCCTCTCAACATCCAGTCGGCACATAAATTCTCACGATGACGTGTACATGTGCTGATTTCACTTCATTCACCTCAACATCCAGTCAGCACATAAATTCTTACGATGACGTGTACATGTGCTGATTTCACTTCATTCACCTCAACATCCAGCCGGCACAAAATTCTCACGATGATGTGTACATAACGAAATTGAGACAAACCAAAAGTAAAATATAATCAGTGTGACATCATATAGCATTAACAAAAAAACTGCAATGGGGGACTTTTTAAATCTATATTAAATGATATAAACCACACTGCAAATTGTTAGAAATATAATGTTCTTGGTATATGAGGGTTTTCTGTCCTATATTCATTGTATACTTTCATGTATAGAAATCTATGTGTAATATGAAGATTTGGTGTTTGGTCACCTTTTTATGTGTGTGTCATTCGTGCAGTTGTATGCATGCAATGTTTATATATATATTTTTTATCTTCAAATCGATTCAAAATGAATTTTCAAAATGAAACATATTATAAAAATTGCATTTGTGTGATGCTGTTTCCTTTGTCACAGATGTATACAAGAATGAGAAGAAAGAAATAAACAGTGTATTTGCATTATTTCTTACTTTTGATTAGCGTATGAATTCAGACCTTGAATGTTTTAAGTAAAGTGTGTTTGAAATCAAAGAAACAATAACCCAGAAACAGAGCTTCCTCCCGACATAACTTAATTCTATTTTTAATTTATATATTTTAACGTTTTTGGTTAATAAGAATAGATTTTTATACAAAACTAACTATAATTATTCAAATATGGTTAATATACATTATATATGAACGAACTAATCCCAGTCTTGTTTATACGGCATAGCTATAACCCAAGCGTAGTTTGATATCATGAGAAGCTGAATAACGTCTACCTCACTATTGTTGTGAATTTGTGGAAATTTATGTGGAATAGTGTTGATGTTATTTGTGATATGAAATAAACGTCAACAAATGTTATATCTCAAAAATCATATTATCTTATAACGCATTGGCAGAAGGAGCTACCCATGTAAAAGAATGTGGTAGAGATTCTCAGGTCCTTCCCAGCGTTCAGAGCAACCGGAAGCTATGCGATATGTCATGTACGATGGCAGGCTGTATCTGGTGTTAATGTAGGCATTGTGCAGATAGTTCATCACCAGCAAAGCTTTCATGATATATAAAATACTGTGTAGACACATGTATCACCATCTTACAGTTTCGTATATTATATGTTATACGATCTCACTTCGCCATATTATAAAATGCAAGAATCTTCATCATTTATAGGATTTAATATAAGTATTACCAATTACAGGTTTATATATATCTTTTTGTCCAGTCAGTATTACTCCCATATGAAGAGACTTTATCTTATAACACAATACTTCGTCAGATGGATTCAGATTGTTGTTTTCTTCACGTCCTCTTTTAGACCTTTGGTTTAGACATATGACATGTTCACCCCTGGTCACAAATGGCAAAGCAATGCTTAGTACAGGGTCACTAGGATTTACATACAATATGCATAAAACACTGTGAATTTTACAGTTCAAATATTGGAAGGCGTTATAACAAATGTAAGATACAAATAAAAGTCACGCCAATCATAGGCCTGGCCCACGCAAGAATATCAATATAGCATAAATGATGAAGAAACAATGATATAACTAGAACATGGAATAATAATTCATGCAAATTACCCCTGCAGGATGCAATGTACTTCTCAAAACATCAGAATCGTACATTGGCAGTATACGTGAGCCTTGAAAGGTATTGCAAATGAGCACATTTACGTTTTCATTTTGGAATTCTTATATTTATTTCTTGATTTGTTTTACCAACTCTTATATTTGTGGTTAATGATTAATACATTTACTAAAATAGATTGTTCTTTGGCAGAAATAGATATTGATAGAATTCGACAGGGATAGGATTGAGGGAAACGGGGCGAGATAAAAATAGGAATTATTTAAACAGAATAGGAAATACAATAAATAGAATAAATGACAGAATCAAATACGTATTAGAGAATATGATAATAATAATAATATAATAAAAATAACAGAACAGGAAACTTCAAAAGCAGGAAATCACAAAGTTAATATTAAATATAATATGGAAAGGTGAAACTGGTTTTTGATAATAAAAAGGGAATGACAGGAAATAATCTACAAAAGATCTGCGAATTAAATAAGAATACACCCTTTAATGACAAAGATAAGAAAGAATTTATAGAGTTATTTTTTCATATCGAAGCTAAAATATCCTGGGGCCACCACAATGTTTCTGTAATAACTCATCCAGTCTGCCACCCACTGAATAACGGCTGATGTACAAATAAACATGTGGAATGACAAGCCATCGCTAACCGACTGAAGATTTGTAGGTACATCAAGAGAGCCTGGTCGCCCAGACTGTTAGCTTACATGGGCAGATCATGTTTAGCCAGTGATCAGGTTAGATAGGTCTGTATTGTAGACTGAATGCCACTAACAAATAAAGTGGAATCGACACGCAGACTGTTTGCTCAGACACATGTATTGATGTACTCACCGTATCTATCATCCTGAGCAGTGTCACTATGATGCTGGCTGGGCGCTACATGCATAAAACTAACTCTTGTTGTGAGTTACTCACAACACAGCGCCCTTTAAGAGCAATGCTCGGCAAAATGGCCACTCAGAAATGTCACTATTTTTCAGCAGACAAACCATGTGAAAACCATGTGGATTTCTGATTGATATTTCACAAACGCGTGGCCAACCAAATATGCACGTATGTAAGACATTATTTTCAAAACGTTGTTTTCTGGTTTCAGTTTATTACACAATTAAGAGATGATTTTCAACACATGAAAAACTATTCGATCAGAAATGTAATAATCAGAAATATGGTAATAATATATCAACAACAGACATCAGATCTGATTATCCGACATTAATTTCAACCTACATAAAAGCTATTTTTTGATAAAAAGGATCCAATCCTCAGATATGAAATTTTAGTCATGCTCTGGTCAACAGACTAAAAGAGGCCCCTATTAGCAGAACGATAGAAGACATATGTTGTTTTTTAATATTGATATAAATCATTTTCATTACAAAATATGAAATGTTTTACTTGCAAATAATATTAAGATGTGTTAACAACGTCTATGAAATAGTAAAACATGATCATTTGCCTTTAAATGTTAAAAGAATATACCGCTTTTTGATTGTCAAAAACTCTAATTTGCATTATTGGTTAACTATAGGTTGAGCAAGATTCTCCAATTCAAACTAACCTAACACTGTCAAGGGAAATTCCTTTCATGACAGAGATATAACCTAGTATATGAGAGGTGCACTTTGTAAGGCCAAGAAGGATATATTAGACATAATTATGTTTATATGAAAAACACATTGTTTTTCATATAAATAATCACCGTCTTATCCATGTTGAAAATTCACACTTTATCCACATGAAAAATTCACGTCATTTAGTTTTGCATATTCCACCAGTCAACCACGTCAAAACTACGTCTGAAATTCTGAAACTCTTCTGACATTTAAATCCAAGTTTAAATCCATTTTAAATCCAAGTTTAAATCCATTTTAAATCCAAATTTCAATCTGGCAAGTGAATTATTTAAATTTAAATCTGGCAAGTGAATTATCTAACAGTTACCAGGATAATTAATGACAAAAAAATGGTTCTTAACAGAACTTTCTCACAAAGTCTCACAACTCTGTCATGAACGTGGATAGAATCTTTGATGTCAGATAAGTAGCTTTGTGTTGTCAACAGAGCCCCAAATATAAACTCCTTCATGTTATGCTTGTGAACACACCATCACTGAGTACTGAGATGGAACGCATGTGATCAATGCATTCTCCTCAAAAAGACCAATACACAAACTATTCAGACCTTAAATATTTATGGTGCAGAGGGCATTTGAGTCTTTGAGTTGCTTGAGGTCCATTTTCCTGTTAAATAATTGCACCTTGTAGTGTTATGCCCATTTCGCATGTGCCGATGTCAGCCCGATCAGCCTGCGGAACTGGGTCACTACTTAAATCTCAAGGCATTGGATTATGATCATTTTCTTTACACACCCACACAATATATAACAGGCAAATGAAATTGCTCTGAACATGACAAACTCAGACGTGTCAAATTATATTTCTAATTAAACGACTGAAATAAAAGCTCATTTCATTCAATGCAAAACTATATCGTTTAATTTGTATTAAACATCGTGTTATATTATGGAGTGTATTAAATGGCCTTTGTTTAATGAATTTATGACCATTATTAAGACATTTATTGAAGCAGTTTCAAGTAGTTCAGAAGAAAACTGTGTTTATTCATCAGAATATATTACAATCCGATATGTCATATCGATTTATATTTAATGTAATGATATATATATATATATATATATATATATATATATATATATATATATATATATATATATATATATATATATATATATATATATATATATATATATATCAGAATATATTACAATCCGATATGTCATATCGATTTATATTTATATATATATATATAAATATATATATATATATATATATATATATATATATATATATATATATATATATATATATATATATATATATATATTTATATATTTATATATATATATAATGTAACTAAATTGTTCATGCCGGTGACACTGATAGATATTCTGCGGAGCCATCATTTCTCTTCCCCTAAAATTATCCACCCTGTGTATTATCTTTACAGAATGATATGATAGATAGCAGAGAAATTCAGTGCAAAGATCAACAAAAACGTATTCTGTTTGCTGAAGAATAAACTTGCAGACATTTCCTTTCTCAAAAGTTTGTAATGGAATAGGAATGTAACGGTCATTTTTGTTGGGTCATGAATGTTGGGTTTAAGATGGTATACATGCATTAGTTGTATATGATCTGTTGCCCCACTGTGGCTGCCACTGGTAACCAAGACACCATACCTTGACTAGATTAGATGGCTTATTAATCTTGGGCAATGCTCAATACATAACGTGTCTTTACATAAGATTGTTTTGTTTCTTTGGGGTTTAACATCACTTTCAACATTATTTAAGTCATTTCGTGATGAGACCTACTTGTAGCAGATATAGTGCTGCCTCACTGAATTGTCATGTCGCAGGTCCTTGACATGACAACCCACCCGGTCACAGATTTACAAGGACAACGGGTTAACCCTTTTGGCACGGGCCTCAGCTCATATGGGAAATTGAATCATGAGTTCAATCTCGGCACGGCCAGGGATCGAACCCACGACCTTTGGATCACCACAGAGGAACTGGTGCTAGTAAACTGCACCACGGCCCGTGGCCCCCTTTACATAAGAGCAATTATTACATGGAACATATCCTTTAGTGCGCCTATACTTGGGTGTATGCGTCCCTAAAGATGAATAGAGGGTTGAAAACGTGGCTGATTTCTCTATAAGGAGTTAACACCTCATGGACTGCTCTATTCTTTCCTGAATACAAGTAATTACCTTTCTGAATCATACACACCTGTGAGTAAGATACAGTCAATAGAATCACTGAAAGCACTATTTATTTTTCAATATAATTTTTCTTTTTAATGAATATATGGCATTTTCTTTCACTATAAATCACAATGTTGTATTAAGGACCTTCTACGTTACATTAGACGAGGAAGCAGTCTGTGGTCCAGATGGTGTTCGCTAATCTTTAGCTTCTTGAGGAATGGTTGAATGGACAACACAGATTGCTAACTTAAACTTGCAGACACTTTTATTTATGTCTTGATCGATAAAACGCCTACAGAAAAATATGAGACGATCTGTATGAAACAATGAATTTTCTAACACACATAATATGGTGCATGTGAATTAAAGTTAAATATGAAGAAACCTCTGTCCTTAACGATGTTTTTTGCAAAGGAGGAAACAAGAGTAATTCTCTCTATGTTCATCAATAGAAGTGTGGATTGCAAACTGTTTCACGGGCATTACTAATATAAGAACAAGCACATTTTGTTCAAAATAGATAGATCTTAATGGTCAAATTTCAGGCACAAACGTCTATTTCTGGTGTTAAGACCTGAGATATGTATATGGTTTTTTTTCATTTTGAAGCATTGGGTGGGGGGCGGACTATATTGGGTGCAATATTAACTTAAAAGCCTTTTAAAAACTTTACATTCTGACTGGGAATATTTAAACTACTGGACCCAACTTTAATTTTTGATAGAATAAATGGCAAGACTAACTTGAATCTGCATAGAATTTATGACACGTTCATTAACATCTGAATACAAGTTGACATTAAATTTGTATCTGCATAAACTGAATGATGAAAATGATTTGTTCTAGATCGAAATGAATGACAAAAACTTGCACCGATGGTATGAAGACAAAAATCTTAATCTCACATCTGAATTACAAAAAACATGTTACATCCGGTAAGAGTTAATGATAAGAAAACAAGTCTATCGAATGGATGTGAAAAAAGCATATGAAAACGGTGTGGTCTTTGAGAATTGTAATTAATGTATACATACCAAACTAGAGTACTCTATTAATTGTAGCAAATCTCAAAGATGAGACTCTCAATGAGTTACAACAATGGTGAGAGACACATGTCTGTCTGAGACGTGTTCTCTAATGACTTATCTCTTACTAATGTAACAAAGCTTCTATTCCTAATCATGGAATCAATGAAAAGCATTTGGCTACAATTTCTAAAACGTCCAGCCGTCATGCACAGTTGGCAGGCAAGATGCATTGTTTGTTCACATCACGTATGCCTTCATCGCTATTTCACTTTTAATGGGAAAAAAACTACAAATCTTTCTTCACTCTTTGTGTTCATTGTACTCAGTCTGCATGTGCAGTCTTCAACAATTTTCTCTTCACTATAACTGCAAAGTATGTCTCACATCTGCTAACTCTACAGGGAACTATCTTATTTAGGTTATACCACCGGGACTCAAAAGAATGACTGAAAGTTTGTTTTTATTCTATTGGGTCATCACATATTCATGGTAACAAAACCATGTCCTTTGATAACATCTCCTTGGTCACAGTTAGAAAACATATAAATTCTACAGCATCAAGTCCTCGTTGCAATTAGTGATCAATGTCTGGTCGTCAACAGGCGAGACAGATATTTTACAGTACAGAGACTTCTTATAAAATTTAAAAGAAACCGCACACTGCATAAATACATCCAGCGAGACATAAAGGGTTATATTCATGAATGACTGTAATGAATGTGCGGTGGTGTGCCAGTCGTTACAAGAATAGTACACCAAACCACTATGGCACATACACCTCCCATTTCGTCTGCCCCTAAGCCCGGCTTAAACGGGAAGCCACTTTTGACTTCACCTTAACACGACACAAATAGTGTCATGTGTCTGTCTTCCATTTTGTGGATATATTCGAAGATGTGGTTTTATAGTCTCGTCAAGATCAGATCTCGCACAAAAAAGTCGTTGTGATCAGATCTCGCACAAAAAGTCGTTGTGATCAGATCTCGCATAAATAGTCGTTGAGATCAGATCTCACATAATGTCTGATTGTGATCCGAACCTAAAATAGAGTCATTACAATCTTTCAATTCTCGGGTAATGTCTGATCACGATCATATATAACACAAAAAGCGGTTATGAGCAGATATTTGAGGTTTTGGAATGAGCAGATCTTTGATAATGTCTGTGCATGGCCAGATTTCGACATAGATTTAATATGAAATGTCATGTGCAGATCCTTTCTATTGTCTATACGTGTTCAGATCTTACACATAGTTTAGTCATGAACAGATAATTGATAACGTCATTGATAACTGATAATAATAATTGGACATAGATTTCTTATGAGCAGTAATAAGATAATGTCTGACCATGATTAGATCTCACAAAAAGAGTTTCTTACAAAGTATCAACATTGTTCACGTGGCGCGCAGTATGTAAGTTTATGATGATTCCACTTAATGCGAGAGTGGGATATCTTGCCTCCTCATGATCAGCAATCCATTAACAATGCCTAACTCTACCTCTGTGCCCATAAACCGGTCAGGGGTTTAATATAATTATCCCTAACTTCAGGTAATATTGTCCAGAAGAAGCCTTGTTTGCCACTCTGTAATCTGATCAATTCCATTCTTTTCCATTTCTTATTTTCAATGTTTGATGTGTGGAATCCCATCGCACTGGAAAACGGATAATATTGACAACCGGCCATTCTGGCTTCTTGATGTATTATATTGCAAAAGCGCAAACTTTTATACTGGAAAAAATAAAATCAGAGTAAAATTACATTGACAGAAATATGTGTTTGAGACGCAGACAATGCACTTGCTTTATAATATTGGCTATTATTTTATTCTAATATGCTTAACTATGGTTTCTGTCAGACCATAGAAACTATCATTTTTCATGTCAGTTGTAGGCATCAGCAGTTAAACATATTCTTGCCTTTCCTAAACATGTTGTAATTTTGAAGACATCTCTTAGCAATTAATATTGACATTCTACCTCAGGAACAGGAACATGAGGGTGCGATATCTTCATGTATTATACATTACAATCGAACAGTTTCCAAACGGGTTTCTTCATTTAAAATTCGCATCACGTGATCAAAATGTTGTTTGATAAATATATAATTTGTTATCTTAAAATATCTCCCGAGAAAATAGCTCAGCAGAGGTCTGTACATAAAGTAGATTGTCTGTGATGTTTGATATGTGGAGAGGTGTTTGCGTTATGACGTTGTAAGGTGGTCACATGTCCGTGACAGGACCACAGAATAGGAAAACATGTGCTCAAGACACCAGGTATATTCAGACATCGGAAGTCTGCCCAGATAAAATCCTCTCTTCCGAGTCCTGAACATTCATAATCAATACCTCCACCAATTTATTTTTTTTATCTGCCATAATGTTGTTTATTTCTTTCTTGACGATTACTTGGGATATTTGAGGATATTTGATTTGAAACATTTCTGGAAGTGATCTTACCTGGGGGAGTGTAGAGTTGAATGAGCAGTATCAAAGTATTGACCATCTTGACAGCGTATTCCCCAGCCTCGCGTAACTCCATCATGTCCAGGTATGGTGCCACAAGCTCCTTTTCACATTCGCTATTTGATGCTCACCTCTGTACTGACTTTGTGTCTCTCCTGTCTCGAATGTGATGTCGTGACAATGAACCTTCTGCTTTCCAAAGCAGAAGAGCGAACAGCTGATCTGGCGAGCGTCTGCGCCTCTGTTGCAGTCTAAATGTCGTCTGCTTTTTCGTTGTTGCTATGGGGGCTACCGCTGTTTTGTCGATATGTTTTCCACTCATAGGTTAAACGTGATAATGTAAACGTTCACATTGATCCATAAAATGTAGAAATGTAGCTTATTGATGACAGTGTCATGTTGTTGACGGCCATTGGCGCGTAAAATCTGTTGCAGACAGGAGATTGACGATATAAGCCGGGAGGAGCGGGGCAGACGGGAGTTATGGTTTTTTGTCTCCTTGACACTCCGTTCACAATGCCGGCGGGTGAATGTAAAGTGAACGCTAAATGGGAAAGGTAACGTAAGTCCATATCAGGTCATAAGTCAAGTAAGGCAACCTTCAATGACCATCTTTGCAGTCTCTTGGTTATCTTTTGAAGAATTTCATCTCCTCTACATTGACACCAAGGCAATAGATATTATGAAAACTGAGTAGGCAGCAACTTTTTTTTTTCTGATAGCTTCCAGAGAAGTATTATAGAGGCTTACCATATAGATACCACAAAAATATGTTTCCAGCTTTGGGATTGCATTACCGAGCAGGCTTTGCCTGTAGTGCAGATGTCAGTCAGAACTAAGCCAAGTGAAAATATCCTCGCAGACGCGCTAATAAGATACAAATATAAAGTGGTGTGTGATTTTGGCGATGGCGGTCGGTGAGAGAAGTCTTTTCAAGGCAAGGGTGTGTGTGCTACACAGGTTGGACATGGACAGATCACAACTGTGTTTTATATGTCATTCCACATAGTGCGCAATGTCTGCTAACTCCGCCACCGCTTTGCTTCGTTCGATGACACACGCTGCACAGTGCATGTTGCTACTGAGGTACTGTTCTTGGAGCACCTGACTGACTGAGATCTCGGCCAGCACCAGCCCGCCCTCCGCAAAGCTCCGTACCACAAGCCGCCTGCAGCCAATCTTCTCCTCTCCTCGCGCAACCTCACGCCGTCACGTGATGACTGCCTCGGGGGCACGTGACGATCTGATGCATGAGATACTTCATCATCATTCTCATCTGGTGAATGCCTATTTCATCCAGCAACTACACTAATGTCTCCGAACAGCTAGTTAATGAGAAATTCTACACAAAATACACATGCAAGTTGTTATTGTATGCATGTCTTTATTGGTAATGAGGTAGCCCTTATTGCGTGATAATTAGATCGCCCCTTTTGTGTATTTGTCAACAACCCTTTATTGTTTGATCATCAGGTTGTACTTATCTGATTATGTCTGAGCCTTTATTGGGTGTTTATCAAAGAGCATTTATTGTGTGATTATCGGAGAGCCTTTATTAGGTGATTACCGGAGAGTCTTTATTGGGTGATTATCAGAGAGCCTTTATTGGGTGATTGTCGGAGAGTCTTTATTAGGTGTTTATCGGAGAGTCTTTATTGGGTGATTATCAGAGAGTCTTTATTCAGTGATTAACAGAGAGCCTTTATTAGGTGATTACCGGAGAGCCTTTATTGTGTGATTATCAAAGAATATTTATTAGGTGTTTATCAGAGAGCCTTTATTAGAAGATTACCGGAGAGCCTTTATTAGGTGATTATCAGAGAGCCTTTATTAGGTGATTATCGGAGAGCCTTTATTATGTGATTATCAGAGAGCCTTTATTAGGTGATTATCAGAGAGCCTTTATTAGGTGATTATCAGAGAGCCTTTATTGTATGGTAGTATTGGAATATTTGATACAGAAAGTGTGCGTCTTAAACAATTTTCAGTACCTTTTTTATATGATAAATTGTGTAGATTATGATATGGCACAATCCTTTTTCATTTTCGACTTTTCTTTGAAAATGCAAGTGCCTTGTAATCACAGAATAGAATTCAATGTAAATGAAATAGCTACTTTATCAGTTGGAAATCTGGAAACCATTTCAGAGAAATGTTTTAAAAAGCAATGATTAATCATGAAAGGCGACTATGATTAATCATGAAATGCTACGAAGTTTCTTATGGGAGTTCAATAACATGAAGGCTTAGATGTTGTAATTGCTTTGTCGAGGAAGTCACAGTCTTGGAACAAGTATATAACAACAAATTTACATCGGATTGTGCTTCTCTTTAAATATTGCTGCTGCAAATTGATGGATGTATGTTTTCTAATACAATCTGTTTTATAACCAAAAGTGTTGTACATGCCTGCAAAACATTGGCAAACATCCTATAACGTTTAAAGAGTTTTTTCCTATAAATGCTATTATTCTCGGTTAGTCAATGATACAGAAAATGTGCGTCTTAAAGGATACTTGAATATTTATTTCGAATCATAACAATACATAATATTAACCAATTTTATCAATTCTTATTCTTTTAAATTATTCTCTATATATTTTGACAATAAAAAATACATAAAATAACATTTAGCACAGACTATTTCTATTAAACAGATTGTTCAGCATACATTTCGATTGAAAAATCAAGTTAAGAGTTGTAAGATTGTTCTGACTGTCAGTGCATTTTGCATTTTGTGACAAATAAAATTAAGCTTTACCACCGGCCTGAAGCTTTCAGAAATATTTAATTTGAGGCTGGTTATTGCCTTGTTATTGTTGTGGTAACATGTATCATGGGTGTGTCTTGTCCATTAGTTCTCTCAGTGCCGGTATTGTAAGGACCACTGTGTATACCTTCTATATTAGGGCTGCCATAGATTGCCTCCAAACCCATAATGCAACTGGAGGTATCCACACCCGTCATGGTGACGTCAGCACCATTATTCACTCAGTGGGGCCTTGCCTCCAACTTCATACACAACTAATGATAAAATATCAGAGACAAATATTTTTAAAAAAACGATGATTTTGAGAAATTCATAACAAGTTAGTCCTATGAGAGATTTTGAGTTATTTGTCAACCAATTTACATCCATAATTTTAATTCTTTTTATAGCTTGGCCATTATTACAAATAAATTTGATCCTAAAACAATACGTGCGAACGCATGTGTGCTTCCAACCTATTCAATTCTTGTTTCCTCTCCCACGCCGGGTCCATACCAAAGACTTTCCTTTTTCAAAGTTTGGTATGCTCTCTCCAAGAAATAGCACGCCAATACACAGAAGAAATACTTCAATATTGCAACGAAATCAATTCTTTGTTCCTCGTATATATTAATTCAATAATGAGATTTAGAAATTCGCATAACCGTTGCTATTGAATGCTAATGAAGGATTTCAGTTGGGAGATGGTGAAACAGGTAGCCTCGGAGATGCAACAAGGAGAAGCGCAACGCCAGCAATCTCCAGCTCAATCAGAAAGACAACGCCATGTTGCCATCAAAATTATCTGAATATATGTGTGCACTTTAAAACATTGTGTTGATGTTTGAAAGTGTGCATAACTGACCATTGTGCATATCATATAGTACTTGCCCCAGAACAATTAAATTGTGTATCAAATATTTTACATTGTGTCTTGTCTAATGTTTTTATCACTATCCAGTTTTCAGATATCATCACTTCAGCATCAATCTGTTTTTTTCCTCAAATAGATAACAATATGGCATGCTTAAATATATGGATAAATATGAAGGAGGTTTGCAGAATTTCCTGTGAAATCGTAGAAGAGATTAAGTAAAAACGATCTAAATTAGTTGATCCAGAATGTAAATACGCCCCTTTTACAGTGTTTGTTACTTGTAGTATGTATAGTATTTCACGCTTTCCCATCTGCACACGGAATAAAACTATTCATTTGATTGATATGTTTGCCGAGTGAAAAATACCTCATATAAATTTGTAGTAATTCCATCCGCGTGCTGCGATTAATAATACAGTTAATCGAGTATAAAAGTGGCAGATGTTTTATATATTGCAAGACAGGTAGATGTGAGGTGGCGTGAATTTCATATCCTACGATATATTCCATCTTCTCCTCGGCTCCTACTTGACATATTGTCATTAGTCTATGAATCTCCCTTCCCTGAGACCTTACCTAGCCACCGTGGCTTGACTCGTCCATCTTCAGAGAATATGAAGGGAGGGTCCCAAGCCGGTGATTTCTTTAATAAAATCTAAATGCCTTTCTTATCTTAAGCGTTATCTTCACTTGTGCGAGTCCCAAGTTAACAGATTAGGCAGGAAACAATTAATTTCCGTGGGACATTTCATCCACAAAATTGCTCTTAAAATAGAACTACCATTTTTAGTATCTTGCTTAGAAAAACAAAATGTTGGAGAAAAGATATCTACCCAGTGACATATTACATAACCTTAAATTTTAAACCTAATGTCGCATAAAAGAAATCTGTAGTGATATATACATTGTAATACATGTACTTAATTTCATATAAATGAGAGATTTCTACATAATTACGGGTACATTGCATTTTTAATCAATAATCAAATGTCAGAAGAGAGATATCTACATAGTGACAGATGTATTGCATTATCATATCCGGATGTATAATTGGACAAATCCAAATTGTGACAGATGCATTATATAATCATATCCTGGTATTATCATATCCTGGTATTATCATATCCTGGTATTATCATATCCTGGTATTATCATATCCTGGTATTATCATATCCTGGTATTATCATATCCTGGGGTACGTTGAGCGATATCTACATGTATATAATGACAAATGGACCATTATTACCTATTTTGACAGATATAGCTTACATGTTCCTCGATATCAGCGACATAATGCCACTTACTGTGAACAATTATGAATGTCAGTACCTAACCATGGACCCCAGTGTATTATACCTTGCAATGTGATAAATAAATAACATCGTTATGATGAAATATTGCCAGCCTGACATCCCTGCTCAGGAGAATCTGTCACAAACCAATAGGATTTACTGCATGACATTCAGGGCGGATATGGTGTTTCTCACAACGAGGCTATTCCCTAGAGATGTCTGCGCAGGTCTGCACAGGCACCCGGTACAGACTCACCACAAACATTTATCTAAGAAAGCAGCAGATTACATAGTGAATAATTAAATGGCCAAAGAGAAAGCTCTTGAGGTTGAAATGAAAGTGCAAGAGGTCTCCTCTGACTCTTCTGAGTCTGGTATGATTTACACACACTTTCCAAGCTGCTGTCACCATGATCAAGTTAGGCAATGTGTGAAACCTCTTCTGGGCCCCTATCATGATGTCGCACACCACTCCAATACTGGCAAATGTAATTCCATGCCGTCCATATGTCCTCTGGCATTCACACAACAATAGCAGAAGATGCACGGGCCTGGCGCTCCGACTCAGGTGGCTCGCTGGTCCTCGCTCTGGCCGACTCCAGGCCGACTCCAGGCCAACCCCAGGCCGACTCTAGGCCGACTCCAGCCGTATATATGTCTTTTGGCAGCCTCCCCGGCCATGGAATGCATGTAGCATCAATAAACTGCAGCTTTGATCTACGCCGTAATTCATTCTAACTCCTTTTACTGTCCCGTTTCTTCTGGCAGAGCGGCTGAGAAATCAGTTTATTGGGGGGCTGATATGAAAGCTTACGGTTGATACAATTCAGATCCCTTGGACACTTCACATAATTCATCTGTGAGCATATAAATGGCACGCAGTGTATCTTATTATGAATTATGGAGAGTGTAAGTAACAGTTGATTACCTTGAGCTCACACTTACAATAATTCATAACGGTGCGTATCCTTAACACATGCTCACAGGTTAACCTTACACTTCCGTCATTAAAACAATGACACTTTATTAACTTATATAATGTCCCATTTTATTTGATTTATCTCACTCTATCATCTTATTATGGAGCTTTTATATTTATTTTCGTCAAAATAGGACGGGAGTCAACCGTTGTTTATCACGGTAATACGCGTAATATATTAGGTAGCACAGTTAAAACTATTTTCTGCTTTCATTACACAATTTGCATGCTTCATTTTGTCCCATTTCACAATTATTTTTTCATTTCTCTTTTACTATGAAAAACAACAATAAAGGGGAAATGAAAATGGTAACTAAAATTAGATCTACGTGAAGCCAAATTTGAACTATTGACAAAACGTTTGCCAAGGAAGGGGTATGAAATCAAAGTATTAATACACAATAGAAATATGATGAGGAGAGGTTTTATATGATGGGGAGAGGTTGTATATAATGGGGAGAGGTTGTATATGATGGGGAGAGGTTGTATAAGGTTGTATATGATGGGGAGAGGTTGTATATAATGGGGAGAGGTTGTATGTGATGGGGAGAGGTTGTATAAGGTTGTATATGATGGGGAGAGGTTGTATATAATGGGGAGAGGTTATATATGATGGGGAGAGGTTGTATAAGGTTGTATATGATGGGGAGAGGTTGTATATGATGGGGAGAGGTTGTATATAATGGGGAGAGGTTGTATATGATGGGGAGAGGTTGTATAAGGTTGTATATGATGGGGAGATGTTGTATATAATGGGGAAATGTTGTATATAATGGGGAGAGGTTGTATATGATGGGGAGAGGTTGTATAAGGTTGTATATGATGGGGAGATGTTGTATATAATGGGGAGAGGTTGTATATGATGGGGAGAGGTTGTATATGATGGGGAGAGGTTGTATAAGGTTGTATATGATGGGGAGATGTTGTTTATAATGGGGAGATGTTGTATATAATGGGGAGAGGTTGTATATGATGGGGAGAGGTTGTATAAGGTTGTATATGATGGGGAGATGTTGTATATAATGGGGAGAGGTTGTATATGATGGGGAGAGGTTGTATATGATGGGGAGAGGTTGTATAAGGTTGTATATGATGGGGAGAGGTTGTATATAATGGGGAGAGGTTGTATATGATGGGGAGATGTTGTATATAATGGGGAGAGGTTGTATATGATGGGGAGAGGTTGTATATGATGGGGAGAGGTTGTATAAGGTTGTATATAATGGGGAGAGGTTGTATATAATGGGGAGAGGTTGTATATGATGGGGAGAGGTTGTATATGATGGGGAGAGGTTGTATAAGGTTGTATATAATGGGGAGAGGTTGTATATAATGGGGAGAGGTTGTATATAATGGGGAGAGGTTGTATATGATGGGGAGATGTTGTATATAATGGGGAGAGGTTGTATATGATGGGGAGAGGTTGTATATGATGGGGAGAGGTTGTATAAGGTTGTATATAATGGGGAGAGGTTGTATATAATGGGGAGAGGTTGTATATGATGGGGAGAGGTTGTATATGATGGGGAGAGGTTGTATAAGGTTGTATATAATGGGGAGAGGTTGTATATAATTGGGAGAGGTTGTATATAATGGGGAGAGGTTGTATATGATGGGGAGATGTTGTATATAATGGGGAGAGGTTGTATATAATGGGGAGAGGTTGTATATGATGGGGAGAGGTTGTATAAGGTTGTATATGATGGGGAGAGGTTGTATATGATGGGGAGAGGTTGTATATAATGGGGAGAGGTTGTATATAATGGGGAGAGGTTGTATATAATGGGGAGAGGTTGTATATGATGGGGAGAGGTTGTATATAATGGGGAGAGGTTGTATATAATGGGGAGAGGTTGTATATAATGGGGAGAGGTTGTATATGATGGGGAGAGGTTGTATAAGGTTGTATATGATGGGGAGAGGTTGTATATGATTGGGAGAGGTTGTATAAGGTTGTATATGATGGGGAGAGGTTGTATATAATGGGGAGAGGTTGTATATGATGGGGAGAGGTTGTATATGATGGGGAGAGGTTGTATAAGGTTGTATATGATGGGGAGAGGTTGTATATAATGGGGAGAGGTTGTATATGATGGGGAGAGGTTGTATATGATGGGGAGAGGTTGTATAAGGTTGTATATGATGGGGAGAGGTTGTATATAATGGGGAGAGGTTGTATATGATGGGGAGAGGTTGTATATGATGGGGAGAGGTTGTATATGATGGGGAGAGGTTGTATATGATGGGGAGAGGTTGTATATGATTGGGAGAGGTTGTATATGATGGGATGAGGTTGTATATGATGGGGAGAGTTGTATATGATGGGGAGAGGTTGTATATGATGGGGAGAGGTTGTATATGATGGGATGAGGTTGTATATGATGGGGAGAGGTTGTATATGATGGGGAGAGGTTGTATATGATGGGGAGAGGTTGTATATAATGGGGAGAGGTTGTATATAATGGGGAGAGGTTGTATATGATGGGGAGATGTTGTATATAATGGGGAGAGGTTGTATATAATGGGGAGAGGTTGTATATGATGGGGAGAGGTTGTATAAGGTTGTATATGATGGGGAGAGGTTGTATATGATGGGGAGAGGTTGTATATAATGGGGAGAGGTTGTATATAATGGGGAGAGGTTGTATATAATGGGGAGAGGTTGTATATGATGGGGAGAGGTTGTATATAATGGGGAGAGGTTGTATATAATGGGGAGAGGTTGTATATAATGGGGAGAGGTTGTATATGATGGGGAGAGGTTGTATAAGGTTGTATATGATGGGGAGAGGTTGTATATGATTGGGAGAGGTTGTATAAGGTTGTATATGATGGGGAGAGGTTGTATATAATGGGGAGAGGTTGTATATGATGGGGAGAGGTTGTATATGATGGGGAGAGGTTGTATAAGGTTGTATATGATGGGGAGAGGTTGTATATAATGGGGAGAGGTTGTATATGATGGGGAGAGGTTGTATATGATGGGGAGAGGTTGTATAAGGTTGTATATGATGGGGAGAGGTTGTATATAATGGGGAGAGGTTGTATATGATGGGGAGAGGTTGTATATGATGGGGAGAGGTTGTATATGATGGGGAGAGGTTGTATATGATGGGGAGAGGTTGTATATGATTGGGAGAGGTTGTATATGATGGGATGAGGTTGTATATGATGGGGAGAGTTGTATATGATGGGGAGAGGTTGTATATGATGGGGAGAGGTTGTATATGATGGGATGAGGTTGTATATGATGGGGAGAGGTTGTATATGATGGGGAGAGGTTGTATATGATGGGGAGAGGTTGTATATAATGGGGAGAGGTTGTATATGATGGGATGAGGTTGTATATGATGGGGAGAGGTTGTATATGATGGGGAGAGGTTGTATATGATGGGGAGAGGTTGTATAAGGTTGTATATGATGGGATGAGGTTGTATAATCCCAAATGTTTTACAGCTGTAATGGGGTTTATATGGAGCGCTCTTCCTTAATCATTAATAAAAACATAGGCATCAGAGATGCATCAAACCTCAGCCCTGGTAACTTATTGCACAACATTCGCTCCACACAATATTTGTGAACAAAACGTCACCGCACCACATAATTGTTCCTGTGACCTTGAAAAGTAGGTGAAGATCTTCACTGAGGTCTTCACCAGATGCTTATGTGTGTCAAGTCTCATAAAGCTGCCATCATTCGTTCTCGAGTTATAGCAATGATAGGGATTTCACATAATTGTCCCTGTGACCTTGAAAAATAGGTCAAGGTCGCCGTCCATCGAACTCGTCCGAGGTTTTCATCAGATGCTTATGTGTGTCAAGTTTCATGAAGCTGCCATCATTTGTTCTCAAGTTACCGCGATGACAAGGATGTTCGCTACAGACATACAGACATACAGACATACAGACATACATACATACATACATACATACATACCCACGCCAGGAGTACTGCAATACCCTCAGCCTGATTACATCAGGGGCTGAGGGTAAAAAGATTCCCAAATGTTTCAGATTATGTAATTCATTTGGTCAATTTAAATTGAAAGTTATTTTTTAATGAATTACAGAAATATCTTACATTCAGATTTAAGTTTTTTTCTCATTCCTTGTGGAATTATCTTAAATGAGAGGACCAATATAAGTCCTTTGTATTCCATTATGAGCGCCCCCTCGCGGCCTTCATCTTAGTCTTCTTCGATGTCTCAAAAAGGAACATTTGCTGATTTTTCTGGGTGCCTCTCATGCTGATGCCGATACTACCCACACTCTTATATCATTAAATGGGTGACGTCATGCAGAGAAGGTGGATCTGGTTTCTGAGAGGACAATAATGTTTCTTTAAATTAGATCTCAGCTAGAGGTGTCTGACCATCGGGATGTGATTCACAGCTCTGGGGTCTCAGTCAATGTAGGACCACCACTGGAGAGAGTTTACTGTCTTCACGTATATTCTTTCACTCAAAATTTCGCCACGAAATTTAAAAATGTTACCTGATTCATTCCAATATAATTTACATATTATGCCACGCCTATTCTCTTTCCTAGCTTGTTTCAAGTTATAAATGCAAATAATTACATTCGTATAGTAAAAAGATATTGAAATGTTAAAACTAATAAAAACAGCTTTACAATTTATAAAATATTTCTAGTTATTTCTTGTTGCCAACAAACATTTCAGATTTTAACACAACATACATGTATAAGGCTCTCAAGAGTTTCAGATGAAACGTTCGACTAACTTTCGGCCATCTTGATTTTGATGCTTTCACAACTTGGGGGACACGCGATGGCACTTTCCACCAGACCAATCGTGTGTCAGCGAGTCCTTCCGCCGCCTAGTTCGCCGGTCCGCCAGGAGGTATAGTCCGGCGGGTTTGGCAGACCGCCGCTCTTGCTCTTGGCTGTTCGTTGCTCCATGTCTCACCTGAACACCTGGTTCATCGATAAATTATTCTTGATTGCTATAGTACAGCTGTGAAAGCGCTGAAACCAAGATGGCCAAAAATTTGTTGAATATCAAAAAAATTGGTGAATATCAAAAATTCCTTTCATTCTTGGATACTGCTTCAGAAAATATTGGCTGAATTCCAAAAAGTAAAAATGTCAAAAAAAGGCCCGATTGAGGTGGCATTGTGCATTATATGAAACACATAAAGGAGTGCATCAGCCACGAAACGACAATACACAAAATAAATGATGTTAGACTGAGAAAGAAATTATATTGGACGGAAGGACAAAATAATAGTTAAAAGCGGTTTACCTTATCTTATGCATAGCATGAACATTTATAAATATTTTCCCTTGTATGCCACATAACAGAGATTCAAATTCAAGGAACTGAATATGTGAAATACAATATTCCCTATGTATATAACACTGATAATTCATAACACTAGGTATGTGAGAAACATACAGGATGTTATCTTCTGTTTAAGGTACAGCCGGTATATTCAATTACACATGTACATGCAACATAATGCAATAATTGAAGCATTTAAACATTCTCATCACATATCTTTTATTTCGTTTTGTAATTTGCTAGACCTATCTCAAAATGCTGATAGGCTAATAAATAAAATGATATTCTCTAAAGACAGCTGTAAAATAATTCTATTTGGGGCTGGATCTATTTTTTGATAAGGACAAACAATTTTCGCCACAGTATTACACTGTTACCAAAGATCAAGGTGACTTTCATTTCTGTGTATATGCTGTGTCGTTTTGATGCCCCCTGGTGAGAGGGTGTGAGACACCGAGAAAAAATACACATGCAAGTTCTCGCGAGATCTGCGGCATCGAAGCTCGTGTTTCATAATAGGCCGATTGCGGGTCGCCATACTGCCCCATTGAAAACAACACGCCGGAACTGCACAATTACAATCGGAAGTGCACAAAAAACTCTCTAAAAATCTAATCATTAAAAAAAACAAGATGGTAACCCGCAATCGGCCTATACCTAAAACTAGCAGCTGCAACCCAGAAGCTATCAGGGATTCTATCAATGATGCTTGTGGTACAGAGTGTAAACATCCTGGCTATGTGAGTTCATCAAAACTCACCCTTATCCTCCTCGAGACCACCGCCTGGTATTATCCACTGACAAAGGCATTGCAAGCTACTCAAGGGGAGTATCATCCAAAATTGCATTTGAATAATCCATTTAAAAATAAAACAGAGCTTAATTACAAATTAGTATCACCGGGTTCTCCATATAGCTTCGTGTATCTATCTGCCCTTTTTAGGTTTGCTAATTAATACATATTGTTCACAAGATTTGAGTAGATAAGGTATGTCTCTTTGATGTGCAGGAGTTCCCTGGAGAGGCTGCGGTGTTGTCCTATAGGATCACAGAACTCTACACAGACCTCTCAGCCAACCCTCCATGCCTTTTGTCGGTGTTTCCATTGCGCCCTCAGCGGGGATTTGTATAATATCAAGGTGGTTTGATTGTAACTAAAGATACATCTGTCATATAATGAATTGGCAGATAAGCAAGATGCGATATCTGTCATGTATACACTGCTCTCAATAGGGAAATGACGCATTGCTGTTTATTGGCATAATATACGGGAGCATTTTACCAGGATGTGATAAACTAAAAAAACATGTCATCAGAATCAAAATACATGAGGTTTTTACAACAAAATACCTGACTTAGGATATCAGTGTGTGCATTGAACGCTGGGTAATGGTGAGTTTGAAGCGCGTTCACGCGATTTATTTATGGCGCAAGGTCAAATGTGATAGTGGCTGCCAAGTTGAAAAGTAAGTTGAAAATTATTTAATATCTATATGGGCTCACGTGTAAATTAATGATGGAGGTTTTGATTAGACTTGAAACTTGAATAATCCCAATCCATACCAATCATACTTACGCTCTTAGAATATGGTAGCGCCCGTGAAATGAGGTATGGCGTCGTCTTAATACTAATAATAAAAAGATTTGTATAGCGAGTCTGTTCATAGCGCTAACTCAATTAAAGCATTCATGAAACATGGAAGGTTCCAGGTGATTTTACAGTGGCTTAAGGTATCTGAAAACCATATATGATCTTAAAATTGACATACATACAGGCTATCTGTCTGAAATTCACAAAAGAACATCTGCCCTGAGAATTATGATTTTTGGTGACCACCAAGTACTGCCAGTACTAAACAGGAAGTGTGTTGTGTGACCTTGACCTTTGAACTGTCAGGGGGCTCCGTAAGTCACAGGAGGTGTTGTTTACCAATTGTCAAAATTGGAGCAACACATTTTTGGCCATTTTTTGTCCACTATTTAGAGAATGAATTGGAAGATAATATTTATCATGATGATAGTGCCTTTTCTTGACTTTCTTTTGGTGGTAAAATTATTAAAAACAGATGAATATTTATGAAGTTATAAATGAAGAAAAATCATTATTTTTTATATGATATATGTTTGCAAAAATTCTTTTAAAATATTCTATACAGCCCAGCTTTTAAGGTGGAATCCATGCAGCCTTTGATGTCTTCCCATTCAGTGGTGTGAAAAACCCCAATTTTATCAAAGAGGGTCAAATCATAAATTTTACTGATACCAATTATCAGCATTCACAGTTGTGCCATTCAAAGTCCTTGTGATTTAAGGCCAAACCAGTGATCAAAGGGTTTAATGTCACTTTTTCAATATCACGGCCTTTAAGTTAAGGGGGATTCCATGCAGCCTTTGAGTCATGTCTTCCCTTTTTGACAGAAAGGTTTTCACATGCATAAGATACTTTTCAAATAAATAGTATATTTTTCCCATAAATGATATATCTTTCACAACCATAAAATATTTTTCACAACCATAAAATATTTTTCACAACCAAGAGTTATTTCATTGATTCAAATAATATTAAAATAATATTATGTTGTTCTGAAGTATACTCCTGGATATAAATTGATAAATTGTACAAAACATCTCCACCCTGTTTCCCAAGCTGGACAGGTGCACAACTGGCAACTCATTAGGTGTTTACACAAGATCACAGACCAGCTAAACAAAGCTTGTTGACAAAGTGTTCAATTGCTGGTGTAGGTTTCAGCAGACAATTGATCAACTTTCAAGTGCCACAGAAAGTTGTTAACAGGGAATATTTTGGGTAATACTACACAAAAGCACTGTTTAGGGTATAAACATTCATGTTATTTAAAGAAAATGTGTCTGAAAGTCAGGTTTCATGAATGCTTTAATTAAAAATCTGTTGCTCCTATCATAGGTGCCGACTTCAACACATTGCAAATTTGAACATTTATATTTAAAAATGCAATTGACCAATATTTGATTGATGTTTAATCAATGAAACAGGGAGAACATTTCATTCGCGATATGAATAGATCTAAATCGTATACTTTTGGTGAGGTAAATTTGGTTTGAAAAAGAATTAGGTCAAAACTTTCTCATCTTGCGCCTATATTGTATATGACGTCATCATAATAATATCCAAGGCGGAAACAATGATGTCCCTTTTGATCTCGCGACGTCGGCCCTCAATTCATAATTACTCCAATGTTTAAACCAATCAAATTGCATACAAAAGGATACTAAACCTGCCATGATGTTCGCGATCTAAATTTTGATCCATCTCATTCACATTAACATACATTTAGTATCTCAACGGCTTTGTATATCATGAAATGATAATTGACATGACAAAATTATGTTCTGATATTAATTTTAACTTAAATAGATTCATAAGTCACGAGATTGAAATAATATTCGGTGAAGGGGGACTCCTCAACTATGATTAAAACCCAAAAACTGTAGATGTAAGAAAACTCTCAAACTCTTTCTTATGTTTTACTTTTGGTTATATCAATAACAGTGTCAGTTGCAGCTTATATGGAACATAATCTTCTTTAAAGATATATTTTTTAAAGCGTATTAACATATACTAACTTTATTGATTTGCATTGTTTGCTGCTGAAAATAAAAACCTTCTTGTATACACATAGAAGCAAGAACATTCATTGAAAAATGCAAACAAAACAAAGTGATCTTATCTTAATTTTATTGTTTTTTAATATAAGGATACATTCCATACATTTCATACATTTCACCTGCAATATGAAACCTACATTGAGTTAAATGATCTCACGAAGACAATAATGTCGGCTAATTTTACTTATAGACACAGTGCCATATTCACTTTTAAGAAAACAATTCTGTTCACACACAATGTTTTTTCTGTATTCTATATATTATGGGTTTTATATCCTTGTTTTTCCATTGGTCAGCATTTAATACCACGTTTACATCGCCCCAGCATGTTCGAACTATTATAAATATTTTTATTTCCATATATTGGTAGTGCTCTCCAATCACCAATCGGCAAGCCCAGGTGTTCTGGAGAGGTCTGATTTTGATTCTTCTTATGCCAAATCCCCTTTCAGTGGTAATTCATATATAATGTTTGATTATATCTAGAGTCTCCCCCAAAAAAACTTGATTGGTCTGTGGATGATATTAAATAAAGTAAATATATATACTTCACATCGGTCGCCTGCTGCAAGATCCTTTTATACGACCGAGTTGAACCCGTTTAAACCAGAGCTCTATCAAATCCACTTATTTTTTGGTTGAAAAAGAAGTGACCCTGCATGTTCCACAAAACCCTCCAGGTCATATATCTGAGATTATCGATTGGTGAATGAAGAATATTGTAGATAAATGTTACTCATGCAATATCGGGGTTGGATTCTCTACGTGTTAAGCCAATCTTCCACATACGTTGTGTCATTTTAATTTCACTATGACGTGTACCTCCCTTAAGAGAAATCAAGCACATTTTCAACCAGTATTCGGCCATCTTGATTTCTGTTATGAGTGAACTCATTGAGTACACATGAACTTGTTAGCTCTCTATGAAACCAACATCCTACCAGACTACTTTCCATCAGGCTTCTCCAGAAAAATACACAACACTCCAGTTACTGACTATATATTTGTTTTATTACAATTTTCTGTTCTATGAGTTCAAGTTAAATATATGTGTCTCGATATTATATGACACACTTCATATTCTATGGAAATAATTACATGCTTACCTTACATACTTACCTGCAGAGACTCAACTAGAAAATGGTGTCTTAAATTTAAATGGAACATGAGTTTCAGATATCCTCTTCTATTTTTGACGGATTTGCATTAATTCTGAAAATATCTCAGACAAATATTTGGTCTATAAGTTTAACTAAGGCTGCTGTGTGAAATTATGGAATATCTTTATCCTTAAAGTAATTTGAAACAGTGATGAAGATCTTGACTATTTGTGTGATTTACCAAATAAGAAGATCATAATTTTCAACATAACTTTGTGAATCCCATCCATAAAGATATGGCATTCAATTCCCGGTTGGGACCAGTTTTATTTTCATTCTTTCGTAAATTTATACAAAAAGACAAAGTGAAATCATCATGCTGGGATTTTATTTGAATGATATGAAAGTCAGAACATATAAAATTTTGTATTTTTTTTACAAATGGAGAAAAAACAAAAACAAAGCAAAACAAAAATGACTTTACACAGAATACAAAGATGAAATCAACATATTTGGGTCTATACAGTGGTGCAACGGGGTGATGCATGGCTCAGTAGTTAAGATGTCTGTCTTCTGTACTAAAGGTCCAGGGTTCGAATCCCAGTTGGAAAAAAAACCTATTATCATGCTGAAGGTGAAATCTTCATATTAGGGTTTTGCATGAGTGATATGCACTTCAGAAACTTTAATTTGTTAATTAATTGTTAATTAATTTGTTCTTTTTGCAAACATTAAAGAATATAAAATAAAATAAATGACTTAAAGCATTCATGAAACCTGGAAGGTTCAAGGTGATTTTACAGTGGTTTAAGGTATTTGAAAACAATATATGATCTACATACAGGCTATCTGTCTGAAATCCACAAAGGAACATCTGCTCTGAGAATTTTTTGTGACCACCAAGTACTGCCAGTACTGGACAGGAAGTGTGCTGTGTGACCTTGATCTTTGAACTGTCAGGGGGCTCTGTAAGTCACAAGAGGTGTTGTTAACCAATTGTCAAAATTGGAGCAACACATTTTCGGCCATTGTTTCCACTATTTTGAAAATGAATTGGAAGATAATACTTATCATGATGATAGTGCCTTTTCTTGGCTTTCTTTTGGTGGTAAAATTATTAAAAACGGATAAATATTTATGATGTTATGAGTATAAACATCCAAGTAGATTTTACAGAAATTGCCAATTTAGTTTTATATGTTCTGATGTGTATGGCCACGGGCAGTGGTGCAGTTGGTTAGGGCGCCAGCTTATTAGCACCAGTTCCTCTGTGGTGATCCAAAGGTCGTGGGTTCAAACCCCAGCCGTGCCGGGATTGAAGTCATGATACAATTTCACACATGAGCTGAGGCCCGTGCCGAAAGGGTTAACCCATTGTCCTTGTAAATCTGTGACCGGGTGGGTTGTCATGTCAAGGACCTGCGACATGACAATTCAGTGAGGCAGCACTATATCTGTTACAAGTAGGTCTCATCACGAAATGACTGAGATAATGTTGAAAGTGATGTAAAACCCCAAACAAACAAACAAACTGATGTGTGTATTGCTTAAACAGAATCCCAATATGAAGATTTCATCTTTGTCTTCTATATAAAGTCATTATTCTTAATATTTTCTACGTTTGCAAAAATAATTCAATTCTATATGTTCTGATATGCATTTCTCTCAAATAGAACCCCATTATCAAGATGTCATCTTTAGTTTCGATACAAAATCATTACTTTTTTATATTATATATGTTTGCAAAAAAAGTTTAAAAAAATAAAAAATCAATTCTATACAGCCCAGCCTTTAAGGGGGAATCCATGCAGCCTTTGATGTCTTCCCATTCAGTGGTGTGAAAAACCCCGAATTTCATCAAAGAGGGTCAAATCATAAATAAATTTCACTGATACCAATTATCAGCATTCACAGTTTTACCATTCAAAGTCCTTTTTCCACATCACAGCTTTTAAGTTAAGAGGGATTCCATGCAGCCTTTGAGTCATGTCTTCCTTTTTTGACAGAAAGGTTTTCACATGCATAAGATATTTTTTCAAATAAATAGTATACTTTTTCCATAAATGATATATCTGTCACAGCCATAAGATATTTGTCACAACCATAAAATATTTGTCACAACCATCACAGTTATTTCATTGATTCAAACAATATTAAAATAAGCTTATGTTGTTAACACTGAAGTATATTTCTGGCAATTAATTGGACAAAACATCTCCACCCTGTTTCCCAAGCTGGACAGGTGCCCAACTGGCAACTCATTAGGTGTTTACATGAGATCACAGACCAGCTAAACAAAGCTTGTTGACAAAGTGTTCAATTGCTGGTGATTACTGATCAACTTTCTAATGCCACAGAAAGTTATTAACAGGGAATATTTGGGTAATACTGCATAAAAGCACTGTTTAGGGTAGAAACATTCATGTTATGTAAAGAAAATGTGCCCGCTGCACAACGAAAGGTCCTTGATAGTCCTAATATAGATTTGGACTAGCATAGTCTACCCAACCACCGGTTTCTTTCTCATTTCTCTTGGAACACATATTTCAACTCCATGAAATAAATATTACAAGGAAGCATAAGGTAAGGGTTATAGTTTCTAAAAATTCATTGCTGTCTTAGCATTGTATGGATAATATCCTTAAAATTTCAGGATGTACCTAACTATTTTAAATTGAATTTGATACATCAGATAGACAGAAATGTGGTGCAACAGTTTTCATCCCCTTAGTTTATGTATATAGTAATACTATATTTAGACACATGGCTGAGATCAAATCTATTCTAATAATTTGGTTTGCAGACAGCTCATGATTCAGATTATATGATATTTTTGTGAGCAAGGCAAGTATTTATAACTCGAGGAATTCCAAATTAGAGTGGTATCAAATATTGGGCAATGACTGCAGAGGTAGTAATTTAACTTATGCAATGCAGAGTAATAGTAATATTGCTCAATCAACATTTTGCCTGCATCCACATTTCAATATAAACATGGACTGTACCTTAAATAACAGAAATGCATATCAGAACATATCAGAACAGATCATATACCGGCAAACAATGCTCATTCCATCAGATTGGTATATTATGTATTCTAAATCAATATTCAAAATCTTCAAAATGTGGAATTATCAATATTTGACCATGTCAGTCATTGTTAAAATGAACAGATTGCATGTCACCTGTGTGTGTATTTCTCTGTTTTCAGTGTAATCAGCCAAAAATGCATGTACTCACATGTGCAAAGATCATCTCTTGTAAATGTTGTTGATGCTTACAAAAGAGTTCTCTAGTTTCACAATCATTTAAGCATTATTAACAATATAAAATTCGAATTTCTATATTAAAAACATATATCAATATTGCAATTATTATTTAAATTGTCAAATAAAACCACAATTCGAATCAAGAAATATGAATAGTCATAATGCTCAGATGTGTGTGCAGTAATTTGCCCACTATTTAAGACATGTGAAAGTGACCACACACCCCACTAATCTGAGTACTAATCTCAGCAAGCACGTGTTCTCAGCAGGATGCCAGCTCACATTTTTAATCTCTACTGCTGGTACCCTGACCTCAGACTTTCCTCTTCATGCCAGGTATTTTGGCTTAAGAAAAACACACCATTATCACAATTTACCTTAAACAATATGTGTGAAAGCAAACTAAGTTGAGTTGAATTGAGACATTGTGTGAATGACTCACATGCAATATCTCAGTTGTCCTCAGGTGAAAGCCTATACAGTGATTAATAGCATTCACATTTAGGAACATGGTGGTGTTAGTATCATGGTCTTTATCATCCTTATTAATGAAGCCTCTAAATCATCTTTGATGGCGATGTTATAACTCAAAATTAGGATAGTCAGATGTCTGGGACCATCTAATCAGGTCTAATTGAGCATATTTCTGCAAATTGCCTAAATCATAGAACCACTCACCCATAAGCTCGGGTAAAGGAAAGGCTATGCTGGGTTCTTGCTCAGTCCTTGTAGGTAAGGAAACCACATCAGGATTTGTTTGTTTGTTTTTGGCTTTACATCACTTTCAACATTAGTTTACTCATTTCATGATGAGACCTTGTAGCAAATATAGTGTGGCCTCACTGAATTGTCATGTCGCAGGTCCTTGACATCCGGTCACAAATTTACAAGGACAAAGGGTTAACCCTTTAGTAACGGGCCTGGGCTCATGTGTGAAATTGTAACTTGAATTCAATCTCAGCATGACCGGGGATCGAACCCACGACCTTTGGATCACCACAGAGGAACTGGTGCTATTATGCTGGCACTCTAACCAACTGCGACACGGCCCGTGGCCTGGCCACATCAGGATATCAGGATAGTGAGTAGTGAGTAGTATGCAATGTCCCTGTTTAAAGAGTCAACCTGTAGATATCAAAGCAATATATTTATAGACTACCATTGTATTGTACATCATTCTTTACGCTAACCTATATGCGGCCAAGACAGATGTGATTTTATCATGTTTGCTTATGCGACAGGTCCGATCAATGCAAGATGATTATGATATGAATGACACTTTGATGGAAGGTAAAAGCTGCATTAACAGCACGCTGATCTGAAGGCAATGCAGAGAAACGGGAAGCCTAATGAGCGAAATCAAATATAATGAACAATATTTCACAATTACTCCCAAACTATAACGCATCGTTGAAAAGAAACAATAAACACCAGAATCTGCTCAAACAGAGAAAAAAACTCTTTTTTCTTTTCTAAATGTCAAAACGCTTCTAATTTAAACTTAGTGTTTGCTTAAACCATAAAATTATTCTTATGAATATATTCAGCTAAAACCTGCATTAAAATTGGAATACGATGACATGAGCATAAAGAAAGAGTATTTTTGCTTTCAGATGAACGTTTGCACATTTTCAGCTGTTGGTGCAGTTTATTGTTTTTAGCAGATTTGTGTCAATATGTTTCCTAACAGTGTTAATTTCAGACCATTTCCATAGTTTTTATTTATAAAATGAGGCAAACAAAAATGTCCAAAGTTGCTAATATCATGATTCTAATGTTACATATGTTTTCTATAACATATTTAGCACAGAACACAAAAAATAGACAAAATATCATAACATTATGACAATAAAGTCCTGAACGTATGGTGACGTAAGTTATGCAGATTACAATATACTGCATAACAAAAACACAATAGTACCGGTATTGGCTTGTTAATAAACGATGTCTATCTGAAAGTTTCCTCCGATCTCGAAGACAGGCGGACAGAAGTTTACAGTGCTAAACATTTCCGTCAATTTTTCACAGACCAGCTAAAAATCCCGAAGAGCAGATCACGAGAGTTATAGATCCATATTGATTTATACGGTTACAGTTTTCATTTTCATTTGGATTTGTCATGTAGAAATATGAAAATATTCAAATTCATATAGTTTAATCTATCTAAATTCACAGATAGATTTAGCTAGGTTACAATTGCCAATTCATATGGATGAGTATGATAACAATCTAGTTGTAAGATTCGTCCAAGAAAACCTGAAATGATTCAAATATTCACGCATGTTCATCGCATAACAGAAATATAATCGTACGTGCACTTGTATGGCCATCCGCTTCAAGTTGTAGAGTTGAAAAGGGATTGTCATTTAACTGGCACAAAAACACTATCTAATAAGTTATATGATATCCCAAAGATTGCTGATGGTGAGATATTTTAGGTTACTCTTGACGTATATCAAAACATAGATGTAATATAGAAGGTTTATGAATGTGATATATAATATGTACTTTGCTGACACATGGAATCATGCCAGTTGGGACTGACACAGTATGAAGTCATCAGATTATGATTCAGCTGCAATCCAAGTGAACGTCCAATATAAGTCGCAAGAAGGCCACGGGCAGTGGCGCAGTTCGTTAGAGCGCCAGCTTATTAGCACCAGTTCCTCTGTGGTGATCCAAAGGTCGTGGGTTCGAACCCCGGCCGTGCCGGGATTGAACTCATGATACAATTTCCCACATGAGCTGAGGCCCGTGCCTAAAGGGTTAACCCTTTGTCCTTGTAAATCTGTGACCGGGTGAGTTGTCATGTCAAGGACCTGCGACATGACAATTCAGTGAGGCAGCACTATATCTGCTACAAGTAGGTCTTATCACGAAATGACTGAAATACTGTTGAAAGTGATGTAAAACCCCAAATAAACAAACAAACAAATAAGTCGCAAGTTACAAGTATCTGAGACATTGTTATCAATATTGCCGAATTTCTCAAACAAAATTGTGTGCATTTGGTGTTTGCATAAAACTTGTACTTCGGATATTCACTTTTGGTGGGGTCATGACAGCTGATAGTATATAAACTTTTTTTGCATCAACCTCGGTTTCGTCAAAGTGTTTTTGCTAATTCATCTAATCGGATACTTTTTTATCTTTTTATTATACATAAATAGATAAACGTCTTTATTTTTTAAGATATGCATTGAATGTTTGTGTTAATCAAGTATATGAAGGATAAGCAAAAAACTCGTTTCAGATGAAAAATGATAACTTTCCACATAATAATTACATTTTATCCCACGTACCTGAGATAATGGTCTTTGTATTTCTCGCAAAGTAATAATATTGCATGAATTATATACTATTGAATTCATCGATAGCCTTAGGATTATTGTACAAAAAGAGTTTTGGGGGTGATCATCTGTCTAGAAACGATCCTGAAACATTTGTACTTTGGGCTACGTTCTGAGAATATTTCATCCAGTTTCCATTCCACCGTGACCATACATGTATGTAGCTCACAGACAGATAGATGCAGATAGATTTCAGAATTACTCCATCGCCATGCTTCCGAAATTGAAACTTTAAAACTAAATATGTTCATCCTTTTACAACTGAATATTACTTGCATGACAGTCTACGATTTCAAGCTTTTGAACAATTTTGTTGACAATGTGTGGTATGAAATAGAAGTTGAGTGACATTAAATGTCGCAAGTATTGTAAAGAAAAGTTGTCGAGGAATAAAAAGTTGAATAGATCAGAGTCGTGATCTGGGCAAACAATCACCTATCCTCCTTACAAGTCTACATCACCACCGAGTTGCGAGTGCATTAACACGTATTGTGTTGGTGGCAAAACCATTTGTGATAACGGTAGCCCACCCGTGAAAGCGCCGAGAACATGGTGGCTAAAAGTTGGTTAAAATGCCCTAAAATCTCTTCCCAGCATTTATTTACTTAAGATCGAAGTGCATAGAAACCAAATAGTTATAACCCCATTAACGGTAACTATGGTTATTGTATTGTCTTCAAATTATAATTTGTGTATTTCATTCAGATAATCAATTTAAACGAGAAAGATGAAATAAGACAATTGGTGTTTTGTGTCCCCACATATCTTTAAATGCAGAATATTCAGCTCTGAATCGGTAGATCTAAACATCCCAAATACAGGATCAACTTCCACTTGAGAAATGTATTTTAATGTCAACACGTATTTATCACAGATACTCTGAGCCATCACTCCATCTCGCCATGGCATAAATAATTCAAGGTAGATAAATGCACAATCTCTGTATTTTCACATGGGGTCACTTTCTACCGAGTGCATACATATTGTGACAATATGTCGATAGCTCATTTGTTTTTTCTGGGTTTTTTTATACTGGGATCTCTGAGATGGGGTTTGCAACATTATATCACCAGATTTCAGGATTAATTAGATGTTTATGTCGCACCAAGTGTTATGAATCTGGGGGTCTCGAGTGCAATAATACTCCATAAAAGGTTTGCTCACAGCATTGTCACATATGTTGACAGACATCTCGGCCCTTCGCCAGGAGGCGGGAAATAGGACAATGGCTTTAAGATTGGGAGGTTTTGGTTATCCCCAAGTGGAAAACCATGTTTAGACAATACTACTCACTGTAACCGTCTTGGTGTTAAACATTTGTCTGTGTGTGATATTTATATAAAACCCTACTCGGAGAACATTGTCAGTTATGAGATTTGTGTTTTGACATTTTGTTTTACAAAATCTTGAGAAAGAAATATTTAAACCATACATTTAATTCCAATCAGATATATTAAAAACGTATTGGCATTCATACATCTGTATATAAAACCATTGGAATATGTCAACGAGAACAAACATATTTACAGTGTTTTAGACCTCCATTAGTCAGAAACCACTGTTTTTGACATGATGATCAAACACGAGATTGATGTGGTTATTTTCATATCAGGACAACTGGCTAGAAGTGAAATAATGTTAAAGATATCAAAATACATTTTTCTGTTTTTAGGTGTCAAAATTCTATGGACTATTCTATGGACGTCTTATATTCCAGTGAATCAATTAACAAGAAGGAATGACTGGAAACATGGCTGCTTTATATGAGAAAAAAGAAAACGGTCCTATCAAGATATCTGTGTATAAATGGCCGTGCCGTGATACTAAGAGACTGGAGAATGTGTTGCCAGTGATATCGGCTGAATCCTTTCCTTTGTAGTTAAATGTACGCATCATGGAAAAAACTATTCAGTGACGATACCTTTTAAACGCTTATTTGCATTTGACACATACACAACATTTAAACATTATTACTTTTTAATAGACGATCAGCCTGGATATGTTTCCTGTCAAACACCTTTAGCGTGTATAAATATTACACTGTGAATTTGATATATTAACATATTTTTTAATTGGAGAGAGTATGAAAGTTTTATGAGATTTGGTAGATTATAATTACACATATATATGTTCCTGTTTTTTTCAATATCGTGTATTTTTCATTTATTTATACATATTGGTTTAAAGTATATTTATGATATCATTGTATTCAATGGATATTTTTTTTAAACTATGCCACCTCGACCTTTCAGAATGGCATATTTTTCATAGATCAGTATATAGCAGGCATATCATGTATATTGTCACTGTTAAACATTTTGCCCCCTTCATATATAGAAGCAAAATGCAATTTTTTAAATAAACAAATGTTAGAATACAAATTTAGTTATATACGTTATTTTCGACAGTTTTGATACTTTGTATGAAAATAAGCGTGTTGATAACACCATTTTTAACAGTACAGTATCATTTCATTTTCAAAGGATTTTTCCTGGCTATATTATTGACATTCCTCTGTAGCAAGTAGAACATTAGGAAATATCTATCAAGAGTGTTGTTTCTCCTTCTCCTTCTGTTCACACTACAAAAGGGTTTTTGAAGTTTCCCTCAACATTTGAATCAAATATTACAACGCAAGCCCTCCGAAATTTTGAGGTTCATGATTAATGAACTAAGTGTGAATGTGTTTTATGAAAGTAGCAATAAATGGTGTTTTTCAGAACACCACTGTATTTTGGAAAGAATACCATTTTCCCCTCACTTTGGTCATCATGTTATGTAGCCGTAGAGTAAACATTTTAGACTGGCAACCAATGTTGTTATCATATGCTCATCTAAATCATGGCAAACACATATACAGGAGAACAGAACTGGTGAGACTGGGAGCTAAAAAGCCGGCATGACAATAAATTGATGCAATGATGGCGGTTTTAAAGACATTATTATGGTTGTAGTTTGGCAGGCTAGCAGTTAGTATGATGCTGATCCATCTTGCCTGCTCGCTCATAGGAACACATACATTAGAGGGCAGTGCCTGAAATACATCAAGAGGTGGACTGAGAGCAGGGGATGGGATAAGATCAGGTGATGGGATGAGAGCAGGGGATGGGATGAGAGCAGGGGATGGGATGAGAGCAGGGGATGGGATGAGAGCAGGTGATGGGATGAGAGCAGGGGATGGGATGAGAGCAGGGGATGGGATGAGAGCAGGGGATGGGATGAGAGCAGGGGATGGGATGAGAGCAGGGGATGGGATGAGAGCAGGGGATGGGATGAGAGGAGGAGGTGGGATGAGAGCAGGGGATGGGATGAGAACAGGGGATGGGATGAGAGCAGGAGGTGGGATGAGAGCAGGGGGTGGGATGAGAGGAGGGGATGGGATGAGAGCAGGGGGTGGGATGAGAGGAGGGGATGGGATGAGAGGAGGAGGTGGGATGAGAGCAGGGGATGGGATGAGAGCAGGGGATGGGATGAGAGCAGGGGATGGGATGAGAGCAGGAGGTGGGTTGAGAGGAGGGGATTGCATGAGAGCAGGGGATGGGATGAGAGGAGGAGGTTGGATGAGAGCAGGGGATGGGATGAGAGCAGGGGATGGGATGAGAGCAGGGGATGGGATGAGAGCAGGAGGTGGGATGAGAGCAGGGGATGGGATGAGAGGAGGGGATTGGATGAGAGCAGGGGATGGGATGAGAGGAGGAGGTGGGATGAGAGCAGGGGGTGGGATGAGAGCAGGGGATGGGATGAGAGGAGGGGACGGGATGAGAACAGGGGATGGGATGAGAACAGGGGATGGGATGAGAGCAGATGATGGGATGAGTGAAGGGGATGGGATGAGAGCAGAGGATGGGATGAGAGGAGGGGATGGGATGAGAGGAGGGGATGGGATGAGAGGAGGGGATGGGATGAGAGGAGGGGATGGGATGAGAACAGGGGATAGGATCAGAGCAGGGGATGGGATGAGAGCAGGGGATGGGATGAGAGCAGGGGATGGGATGAGAGCAGGGAATGGGATGAGGTGGTAATACGCAATACAAGGAGAGAGAGAAAAAACATAGTCTGCTCTTTAATGGAAATAAGAGATTCAGCAGACTGGATTAGGATGAGCCCGTAAAATGAATTAGGTAGAAAAGGTTTCATCCTGATGTGGATGCATTTTAAGTAAAAGAAAGAAATGAGATGGGAGAATGGAGAATGGATGGAATGCGACTCTTACAGGTGAACGTCAGCTAATAAAAGGTCACGTGAAATGGCGTCTTGATGACGGTTTCAGCACCAAAGTGTGAGTAATATCAAGTCCCTTTAACCTGCCTGTTTGCAGAGGTGGCAATCGAATCAACCACCTTCTGTCGTCTACTTATATTACTATATAAGGCACCTGTCCATTGTCCACCAAATATGGGGCCTGCTAGCGATCAGTTTAGGTTAATCGATATCAGGGAGAAGATTGAGAAGTTGTCCAGGTATGGGTATATTGGTCATATACTACTGTGAATGAATGAATTGACTTAAAACTGATTATTTCCAATTCTTGGAATTCATTTAATCTATTATTTCAGCTATTTCTGTGGGATCTGTGACTGATTGACCCTTATCATCATGGTGTTTACTCTCTCTTTGCTGTGGGATCTGTGACTGATTGACCCTTATCATCATGGTGTTTACTCTCTCTTTGCTGTGGGATCTGTGACTGATTGACCCTTATCATCATGGTGTTTGCTCCTTTCTGTAGGCCACGGGCCGTTGCGCAGTTGGTTAGAGCGCCACCTTATTAGCACCAATTTCTCTGTGGTGATCCAAAGGTCGTTGATTCAAACACCAGCCGTGCCGAGATTGAACTCATGATACAATTTCCCGTGCCTAAAGGGTTAACCTTTTGTCCTAGTAAATCTGTGACCGGGTGGGTTGTCATGTCAAGGACCTGCGACATGACAATTCAGTGACATGACAATTCAGCACCATATCTGCTACAAGTAGGTCTCATCACGAAATGACTGAAATAATGTTGACAGTGATATAAAACCCCAAACAAACAAATAAACTCTTTGCTGTGGGATTGTGACTGATTGCCTCTTATCATCATGGTGTTTACTAGTAATCCTAAGCACCATGTAATCTTAAAACACCTTTTTTCAAATTTTAATGACATGAACCCACTTATATAGTTAGCAGAGCAAAGGATCTGTGCCTCACTTAGCTATATTAGTGGAGGACGGGAGGTGGTGGGTTCAAATCCCACTGCTGGCAATGTTACTTTCACACTGGTTAAAAGGCTCGAAGGTCGACCTTGTTTGCACTCATTGAATCATGGCTTGAACCATGGCTTTTCTTTATTTTAGATTTAGGTTTTGATTTGGGTATACACCCACCAGCAATATGAAATAAAGTATCTGTAATATTTAGAACAGGACCATCTACGCTTTAAAGATATTTGCAATTTTGTAATTTTAAATGTGGCTCAATCTGCTTTGTGAAATATCATTTAGGCATTCATTCATCTGGTGGAAGTAAATTGTTCTTTAACATAATGGGATTTATCTTCCTCTACCTCCCAAAAATATCAAGGATACATATTTAGAGTGCTCATGAACAGATCGTATTATGTTATTTTATAATGATGTTATTGAGCTAGGATTTAAATATGTTATAGCAGTTGAGAGTTTTAAGGTATTTGGATATGATATCAGTTGGTCACTAAATATATTGGACATGTTGTAAAGTATTGTGTCAAGGAAGCCTGACTGCAGAAAGTCATTAGTTACTATGGGATATACAGGATTTGACATGAAACAAAAACTCCTGCAATGTGGTATATCCAGCGCATCAATTGATCCAATGTTGTTATGAGGTACATAAAGTAATGCAAGTGTTAATAGTAATCATTCCCAGACAAATAAAACAGGCAATAAATATAACAAACAAAACGAAGACCAAGGGAAAATAGAGACAAATCATCAGAAATAATGGAACCAAATGATCCTCCTGAAATACAATTTACTCAGATGTACTTAAAACATAGTCATAAGCTTATTGAATGATTAGATGCAACAATATTGTATTTCTTCTTATTATGTTAAATTTGGATATTGACAGTATCATTAATGGAATTGCTGGGAATTGCTGAGAAAGAGTTTGTGAAGAAGTGTTAGTGGATTTCCTTGTTCTTGTAGTTATTACAGTTGATGCAGGAGTCTGGTTGGATGTTGCTGTATGTTTGATGACTTTATGGAAAATGAATAACCCTTGTATATAATATTATGTTTATTGGGCCTTCAAAAGTACCAGAATATCATGTCTTTGAGGTTTACATCTTTCTACATGCCTGGCAAAAATATGTCTTCAGTGTAAAGAATTCATTGAATTTCCTTCTCTTTTAGAAAGGAAGGATAATTCCGGCAATGTGATGGGTGATTGCCTTGACAATTCACACATTTCACATATTTGGAATTCAATCTTTACCGTTATGCTGATGGTATATTATGTTATATTCCCTTTATGTCATACAGAATCATGTCCATACCTCTTATATTTGAGGCAACATCGAGAGGTTGGAACATAAACAACTAGTAAACTTGAATATTCATCTGAAATTGACTCAAATGTCAGGATAAATGTACTGATTGAAACTTTGGTGCCATTCTTTTTAATGAAACTTCATTTGCATGTTAGTTCATCCATTATCTTCTCTTGAAACTCTTACTAAATCTGGGTATTTTAGAACATTGTTTTTATTATTCAGGGTTTTATTAGACGCTATCAAAATAGGAAATGTGACAGTATCTTGGACGATTGTTTTCATTGCGTTTCTGATCCGTCTCAGTCGATAAATGATTTCCCATTTTTTCCTGTTTTCAGGACCCCAGCAATGCCTTGAATCCACTTAAGTTTGTGATTGCAAAGGAAAAGGTTTTGTCAGACCCAATCAACAGTATTCTCCTTTCAGCAAGCTAAAACAATCAGATAGGTCAGAAGATTTCAAATCAACAAAATTACAAGTCATAGCTAACAAAAACGATCAAAACCGGAAATTAAAATATAAAAGAAGTCAACAAACCACTATAATCATTCCTGGGCCTAATCTGATCTGTCCGTCTGATGAACATCTGAATCTGAGATATGCATTTTGTAACAAGGTTGGAATTCCAGACGCCGGGTGGTTTAGTGTAACAAGCACATCTTGAACCCTCAGAAGGATGCCAAATGGTTTTGCCGAGTAAACTTATTGTGCATTGGTAGGAGGACGAAATCTTCAATAAAAAATAAGGAGTGGAATGAAAGAATTGAGGCCTTTGTAGGATATTGGAACAGTTTTTAACCTGCATCCAGCCATCTTGGTTTTACTCTGTCCAATGCTTGACACCAACAATCGTCTTGGATGTTTCTACTTAAACAATCCCACACAAACAACAAAACACAAACCAACACCAATTTCGTTTCCAATTACGTCTCTCCCAAGGCAGGATATTTTTCTAAAGGGGAAAAATCAAGTCATTTGGTACGAGATGAATAACCTAATATTTGTCAAGAGTAAATGTAGAACTACAATATATGATAGCTAACTAGGGATTTAATCCGGCGATAACACCACTACTATATACTTTGGTGAAACATATATATTTTTAATGTCACTTAATGTCATCTAAAACACATTTTCAAGCATTGGCGACTGTGAGTATTGAACCTCTCTCCTTTTGAATTAGCAACAAGAGGCACAGATGCATAGATCTACAAACTAAGCTAATAGGGGTTGTTATATATATGCACTGATATATGCAAATCTTTTTCCAAAATTTTGAAAGAATATAAATTGAGCATGTTCGTTTGTTGAGGCTTTAATATCATTTGTTTCCCTTAATTCACTTTCTAATTGACATTAATTAGTCTACTAGAAGTTGAAATGAAAGAAAATATGAGCCTAAAGTAAGAGCACACTCCCCTGGGAATAATCATTATTACTACTCAGCCTTTGCCAGGGGCAATTTATCTCCAAACAGAAAGGATCAATCATATTATTTTCTTGATCCATAGGACACCACTCAATTTACCATTTTAGATTAAATATGATATTATCTGTGACGATAAGGAACCAGTTTCATATGGCATTACCGGAAGGTCATTTTTCAGAATGTCGACCTTATCAGGCCTGTAACTAGGTCAACAATACATTCAAATACAAACGTTGCATGAAAAACGTTTTATTGCGACTTTTGTTATAGAAATATAACATTTACTGTCATTACTTTTGCAGAGAACATGAAATAATGTAAAGTTTTTTTCTCTCAGAAAACTGATACAAAGTGCACTTTTGTTATGTCTAACTTTTCTTTTCTCGGTGGAACATTATAGTTGACTCAGTATTGAATTTCTTTAAATCAATTATCAAATTCAACATCTATTTCCACATTTTTACTTCATTTGACTTTGAAACTGACTTGACAGTGACTAAATATTATTGTATGTAGCTGATATCGTTTTTCAGCAAATGAAAAAGAACTCTCGAGAAATTTGTGTCACAACAAAATGTCGTTTGAAGTCATTGAGGCAATAACCTTTTTGCAATATTGAAAAACACAACCAACAAGTCATAGATATTTTAATGATGGATATCTGCCCAGCCGCCAATAAAACAAGAAGGTGTTTTCGCTGCGATTAATTCATCATGAAAACAACATATCTTTTTCAGCATATTCTTTCCTCTCAAGGGCAGCATAATGTACTGTAAAGTAAATGTTCTGATCACTGCTACATATGTATCATGTAGTCATAAGTAAGTTTAGGGGAATAATAAGAGTACAGTTGAAAACCTTGACGTGTATGATCCATGTTTCATACATTTTAGCAAAGAGACAATTTGTTCTCCAATGGCATCATAAGAGCCAGGTGTCACCAGATCATTAAGCAACTGGTGAACATATATGTAACTTTGAGTAGGAGATAAAATGAAATAACAGGAGATAAAATGAAATAACAACTTAATTAATAATGATGTGATATTGGTCATTTAAAAGATATTTTTTGTTTATAAGTATGACAGAAACACACAAACCGATCATGTTAATTGTACTTGAGAACATGTACTCCTGACCAATTGATTAGCATATTCGTGTCATGTCTGATCATTAGAAATGGGGTACGTTGAATATGAAATGGGTAGCACAAGAATTCCTATCACAGTGGGTTCATAACATCACTTTTACACTACCAGCATGAGTAAAACAGCTTATAAAGAGTTATTTTCTGAAATATATAACACTATATACATATATATATATATATATATATATATATATATATATATATATATATATATATATATATATATATATATATATATATATATATATATTTTATATATATATATATATATATATATATATATATATATATATATATATATATATATATATATATATATATATATATATATATATATATATATATATATATATATATATATATATATATATATATATATATATATATATATATATATATATACATACATACATATACTTTGATAAATTAACTACTTATAAGCTGTTATCATAGATATTATTTCAAAATAGCTCAGCATTTCATTTTTTTCCTCTTAACATTTCCCTTTAACATTGATCTAAAATCTATAAATTGCTTTAATATTGTTAATTTAATTTGACGAGTTTGATTTTCAAGGTCATTTAATGTCACTTCAAGGTCACTGGCAAAGTTCTTTTTAAAAGGCCTACACAGGTCCATATTTAGTCATTTGTAGATGTATCCGACACGGTAAAAACATTATCGGCCTCTGTCAATTCTACTGATGATTTCAATAAGTATCCCATGACCAATTTGGTACCAGGGTATAATGTACAAATGGTGCATTAATGATTCATGTAAATGCATTGTAAATTGGAATGTAGACTATTCCTAATATACTCTTGCCCATGGAAGTGATAGATTAGAGTGAACCAATCATAAATGTCATGTGTAGGTAAAAATCCATGTCCATATGATCTGCCTCGATGACTGGGGACTTGCCCAGGCAGATATTTGAGGGACAGACCATTTATCATTCAGAGGAATGTGAAGAATATACTGCTGAGGCCCTTCCATGAAAACAAAGAACTAGGTAAAATGTATTAAGAAGGAAATGGTCTGACCGCTTAAAAACGGATGGGCCGCCATTAAGGTATTGCCAAAGTGCAATACAGAAAAGAGCGTGCCTGAGGGCCACATCTTAATTACAGTAAAATATATTTTGTAATCCCAAACACATCATATCTCTAACTTAAATAACATCAACAATTACATTTACTTGTTTGTTGTCCTTACATGTTTTATATTGCAGACCTATCATTGTACTTCACCTGTTAATGTTCATCACAAAAAATGAGGGATATTAAATAGCGAAGATATATAAATATCTAATAAATGAAGCCATTAATATTCCATTTTGTTTCAGCATCTGTGCAATCGATGAGAGGGAGACAGCTGAATTGGTGCAGGTTTCTTGGTCATCCTGGCCATCATATCTATCCCATGGGTGATAGAAGCTAACTGATAGGGACCTCTGGAAGATAGATATCTTGCCGCTATCTATTCTGGTCTCTGAATATCCATGGACAAGCCCCTGTGATTGATCGCCTAGATTCATGTTGGTCCATGTAACAAGAGGTTTGGATGCTGCTTGCTGATGTTACATACGTTTAAGAGGATGTTATGTCTTGTCTATCACTGAATGTTATTCAGCATTATTGAAATATAAACACAAGGCTGGGCCATTCATCTTCAGAGGGCGTGGATAAAGAGAAGAATCTCTCAATATTTTTCCTGAAGCCACAGTTAATATATTCCCCAGCAATACATGCCCAAACATTTTAGCTCTTTATATAATGATGATATTGTTTCTTGCTACTGTTAAGAGCGGTTATATCCTTACCCTTTAAAGTGTGTTCAATATTTAAGATATCACCAGTATGTTCATTACCAGTTTCCTCGGCGCATTTAATGAAATATTCCTCACAGAAGAGTAATGATAAACATTGACGCTTTGTCTCGGTAATAAGATATGTTAGAATCTGAAACTATTTGATATAATGTGTCTATTGAAATATTAGAACCAAACATGAGTTTGAGAAGTTCATTTATTTTCTTAACAATGCAATAAACGACGTCAATCTGATTTTTAAGCGTTTACAGAAGATTTTGATTTCATGTTATTGTAAGCCGATTCGGCTGATCATATTTTTTGTGTGAAATGTATTGGCAGCTTCATACAGTATCTTAGAAATACCTCTCTATCGCAAATATGATAACATCTGTAAGGTTCTCAGTTTGTAATTTGTACGAATTAATCAAATGTACAACAACCATGTATATCACAACCAAATATAACCCAAGAGCAGGTTGCTATAAAGATTATGCACATTTACGTGTGACACTTTTCAGAATAAAGGACGCGGTCCGTGGCGCAGTTGGTTAAAGCGCAAGCATCCTGAAATGCACGACAGGGTCCCTAAGTGCTCCGTAGACATATCTCAAGATTATCTCAGGGCTGTCGGTGATATCGTACAGTGTAAATATGTGTTTTATTTTATTGTTCTGGTTGTTAGACGTACTGCAGAAATGGGGATGTGGTGCCGTACAGTTAGGTCGCCACATGATGGGGTATAAGTGGGGGATATATTAGGGGGGAGGGGTAAAAGTGGGGGATATATTGGGGGGTAAAAGTGGGAAATATATTGGTCAGTAAAAGTGTGCGACACATTGGGGGGAAAAGTGGGGGATATATTAGGGGGAGGGGTAAAAGTGGGGGATATATTAGGGGGGAGGGGCAAAAGTAGGGATATATTGGGGGGTAAAAGTGGGGGATATATTGTGGGGGGTAAAAGTGGGGGATATATTGGGGGGAGGGGTAAAAGTGGGGGATATATTAGGGGGGAGGGGTAAAAGTGGGGGATATATTAGGGGGGAGGGGCAAAAGTGGGGGATATATTAGGGGGGAGGGGTAAAAGTGGGGGATATATTAGGGGGGAGGGGTAAAAGTGGGGGATATATTAGGGGGGAGGGGTAAAAGTGGGGGATATATTAGGGGGGAGGGGTAAAAGTGGGGGATATATTAGGGGGGAGGGGTAAAAGTGGGAGATATATTGGTGGAGGTAATCGACCGGCAGATAACTGCAGAGACGTGCCCGCGCATATTGTGACCATACCCACGGCATATCTCAGTTCTCGGTAATAAACCCCCCGATGGCCGGAACATCTGGAAGTCAGCTGATTCTTAGATGTCATGAAATCTCATAATAATACATGAGATGGCAATGCGTGAGGTAAAACACAAGAATGATACTGCTTGAAACTGTCTGTGATGGTTGTAACCCTGATTGAATTCATTTCTTAAATATATAGTTACACATGAGATGTTATATTTAATTGCAGATATATAAAATTTCATGTTTACTAGAAGACATTTATGATGTTGATATCAGCAAGATAAATTCTATTTCAAGACATTCTGTGGGTATAGTTATTTTTAGTAAATTAGATTTTGTAATGGAATTTTGAAACAGTTGTCAGATACGTTCTAATGGATATTTTGGTATAAATAGTTTAAAATTTTAATATATGAAAATGTTGATATCAGCAGATAAATTACATTTTAAGACATTCTGTGGGCATAATTCACTGTTTCAGTGCATTCACACCCGGCCCATATTGAATTTGGGGACACACGGCTTATTATGCCTAACTTTCAAAGAGAGGATAGGCTTATTGTGACGTATATCAGATCAACATTAGCAAAGGCATGAGATAATTTATTTCTTAACAAATGCACTCAGCTGGGATTTTGGTCTGTTAGTCTGTTAAATAGTAACTCTTATTCTTTCTGTACATTATTGGTGTTGCCAGTAGGTCTGTGTGATGTTTGATACGAGTGTTGATATATTCTCACACCATTTCTTGTGAGGTCTCCTGTATGTGGTGCACTCTATATATTATCAGAATCAGAATCAGTCCAGTGCATGCGGCCCCATTCCGACGTTTACATTCCTTCATTTTATTCTATATTTTTTCTTCATGATATATGCCTAAATGGGCAGCGTCTATATAGACCGGGTGTGCCTGGAGAACATGTTGGTATTTTAAATTTAACAAATAATTTGACAAAATAGGAAAAACAATACAAACTCCATCAAAATCTTGATTCCATTTTTAGAATGCTATCATATTGTCAAAAATAAAATTTCAAAAATTTGAATGTCATAAATTGATAGAATAACGGTGACTTTTCATCATTAATCCATACTATGTTTTCAGATTTTAAAGGTCATATGTCACAACGCCTGGGCTCCTGGGCGACCGTCATAAGAAGCAGTTTAGGACTGGCATTCTAGTAGTCTTCTGTTGTAACAGCACAGACCCTGTCTCACGAATCATTTTTTTTTACCTGGCAGGACATGGGAGTTGGTGGTATAAGCATGTAACTTACATTAATATGGGCTAACGGTTCCCCTCCCTCTGTTTACACAAATAATATACCAGTGTATGCCTCATGCCAATCCGATGTTTGAGAGGTTAACTCATGTTGTGACTGAGGACAGCCATTTGGTTGCGTGTGCTGTCCACCATTAGGTCACCATGGTATTAAGTGTGCTAGGCATAAAACCGTATGCGGTCATCAACGACAATGAAACACAAAGCTATGTTACTACTCTACTAATGATTTCCACTAGAACCAGACCACATATTTGGAAGTTTTCCAGTGGATCGCTTTTGAAATTAAGGTAGTTGAAATGGTCAGCCATTACACTGATGAGACACACTTTTAGAGGAATCGCAATCATTTTGGCCCGTCTTGGCCCAAGACCACAGCTTACGTGACATACAGAGGAAACCAAAGTTAATCATCCATTACCAGCACCTAGATATATCACAATATTGACCAATAAGAAATAAATACAGTGTTATAGCAGGCCGCAGCAAAGGTCAAGGCCGTCTGAAGCTTAATGTGCTGAACATCCGGTTAGTAAATCAGCCACCATATTAAATCGTCTGCCGGGAAATTCCCACCCACATAATGTAGCCTTGGCAAAATAGGCCCGCCTTTTGCTGAAACCGAAGCAATTGTGAAATTAAAGATGGCCTAGGGCATTCCTCTTTTAATTAATTTCATTTCCAAAGCGAAAATATCATTATGAAAAGTGTGATGGTTTTGTGCGGACCTATTGTAATGAATCATTGAGTGAAAGAGAATTAACCATTACTAAGTTTCTGTTGATTCCCAAGTTACCAATGTCCCAACTGACAGTAGCAGTCTCTTTTTTTGATCACAGAACACATTGCAACCTAGTTCTTTGACAATAAACTCAAAACAGATATAATTACCTTTCCACTGAGGTGTCCTGAACGCACAACAACCCAAAGGATTCTTTTTTTCCTTTGTGATTTGAAAGAGATGATGGTAATAACATAAATTGAAGCTGATCTGTTAAGGATTCATTAGTTCTAGGGAGATTGGCTTGATTGGAAGGCATTTATGCATAATTAACTCCTTGTCATAAAATCTCACCAAGAACTACAAATACATGACAGTAGAGAATGTTTTAATGAGAGGCTTTCATGTTGAATTAACATTTCTTATTTCGTTAAATTTTGTTTATCAATTTAAGTGAAGCACTACATATGATATGTGAACTGAACACTGCACGTCCTCAACCAAACATCTTTGCCATTCTATTGTAGGTATTTTTTTTAGCTTTAGGAGTACATCACGGCGAGCAATATATTTCATACTAAAGATGATGATCATCAAATCAACATCACGTGTTAGGCCCTTAAAAGATTTTGATGCTATATTCAACCAACTTATATTCACCATGTTTATTTGCTTTCACAGCTTGCCTCCAGCTAACACAAATGAGTTTGACGCTGATTGAATAGGTGTTAAATGCTTTCATCACTATGCCCTATTAAGTCATAGTATTCCCTTATCGAAAGGTAGAGTGCTCTCAATTTATTTGATTGAATAGATAAATTGCAAAGATATATATTTTTTAAACTTTGATTATTCTAATATAATGACTTTGCTTTTGCATTTTATTCTCTACATTTCCCCATTTCTCGGTGGAACACTTTCAGGTCTGGAACATACTTTCAAAAGAAGTGTCACTTTTATTTTGAAAGCATGGTGTATGTACAACAAGAACTTTTTCAATCAATCCGGCTCAGCGCGAGGCATTTGCAATCAGAACCCTGGAGAAAGATTGGATTTGTCCAGGGGCAACAGGAATGAAATAACTTGGGCGGTAAAGAATTATATTATTGAGGATAAGGAGTGAAAGTGCATCTGTACCATCACAGCTGATATGAGATTTCATTCACAGTTTATATCATGGAGGGCAATGATTAATTTCTGGCCACATGCGGACTTAGCAAATAATGCAACACTAGATGCCTGCCACTAGATGCCTGACACTAGATGCCTGACACTAGATGCATGACACTAGATGCCTGACACTAGATGCCTGACACTAGATGCATGACACTAGATGCCTGACACTAGATGGCTGACACTAGATGCCTGACACTAGATGCCTGACACTAGATGGCTGACACTAGATGGCTGACACTAGATGCATGACACTAGATGCATGACACTAGATGCCTGACACTAGATGCCTGACACTAGATGGCTGACACTAGATGCCTGACACTAGATGCCTGACACTAGATGCATTACACTAGATGCATGACACTAGATGCCTGACACTAGATGCCTGACACTAGATGCCTGACACTAGATGCCTGACACTAGATGCATGACACTAGATGCCCGTTCTAACCTCACCAGGAGGCTTGGTTATATTAACCTGTATTAATTCCTTCATGTGTCCATATTGGAGGGATGCAAATCATACAAATCAGTTCCACATGTTGTACACAAGTACATTTGTTCAAATGTTAGGCGCTTACACAATCCACTCCGACTGACGGTGGCTGATGCACCTGCAGTTGTAGATTGTGTCTAAGACTCACCATGGACATAAAATACCAATTTTTACTCGACATAGATTGTAATTACAAACATTCAAGATCAAAGATTGAGAAGTGACACAAATCAAAAATGGTTTGAGATGCATATTGTAGATTTTTCCCATTCATGGGGGCCCCTATTAAGTGCTACACTGTCCATACTGAATCCATTCTGAATCTTTGTCAAATTGCCTGTGACCTCTGTGATTTCATGAGAGCTTTATGAATAATCTATTGTTAATATTGATGTACAAACACGATACAAATACCGGTAATTCTAAACCTAATGTGAAAAGTGATTTCTCCTTCAATTAATTGTAATTGTGCAAAATCTTTTAGCAGCACATTTTTTGTCAGCACATTTTTTCAACAATATTTTCTACTGATGTAATATTTTCTTGTATAGAATTATGGCATTATCTGTTGGCACGCTTGCGTTGTTTTATGGCATTATCTGTTGGCACGCTTGCGTTGTTTTATGGCATTATCTGTTGGCACGCTTGCGTTGTTAATTGTGTTCACGTATATTAACAACTGTTTAATTTGCAGACATAACTTAAGCTTCTTACTGAGAACCCGAACTGCTTAGAGAAATGTCTAAACAGTTAGAATCTGTACATGATAGGAAAGTCATATATGTACTTTGAGATAACATAAGACCCCTGGAGACTTTCACATCTTTTTCATGTCTGGTACCTTGTTCCTTTGCTAACAGCTGATTTAGAAATGTTTAGATTTTTAAGTAGATTTCACCTAGATATTATATTGATCAGTATATGGATTAAACTTAATCCATATCCACGTTTCTGTAGTCGCTATAAAGACATAAATAAAACTCTATTAACACAGTCTGTATGACTCGTAAACTATATCTCCATGTACCAGATACATTCACAATATTGATGAGATATACTGCAAAGTTAATAAATATACTAATTGCGTATATGAAAATCTGCTGTAAATATCATTCCTTATAAATAGAGATATTAGCCAGAAATATCAGCCAAAAATTGTGGATACAGCACGAATTTAACTTAGGATACAGACAAGTTATAAAACTATTTCAAAACTACACGCTGTCAGAATTGTTTGTCCAATAGACGACAATTCTGATATTTTTGTATTGGGTTTCTCACGGGATATTGAAAGACCTTTGCCAATTTGAAACTCATATAAAGTAGAGTTTACAGATAGCCCAGATAGTTGCCGCCGTATTCTTGCATTTGTCGTGACAGATCTGCCCACTCATGGACCAGTATTGTGAGTATTGTGGCTGCGTGTGTAACTTCATATTCTTTCACAAGAAGCACGCCTGACCTTCTTCCTCAGGTACATCTTACCTTATTATACTTACATAACACGGGCTTAAAATACACAAAATAGGCGCTGTGAGAATTGTTTCTGTCTTAAAGTTTCGTGTTTTCGATTATGATTTATTTATAAAAATATGACAGAAAAGAATATGAAAAGAATACTGACCTGAAAAACTGGAATGGAAATGTTGATTCTAATTTTCTATGATTACTCAGACATAAAAGGTTAGGTATATATTGTGGTGATGTCAACCTAAGTATAATGAACAGTGCAGATATATCAATAGATTTGGACTTGTTATAGACGCATTATTCAGCTGTTAACGATTATCTAGTGTAAGAGTTATTGTATAATATCGGAAACGTTTACAAGATGACAAGAGTTGTAAACTTTTTGTGGAAAAAAACAGAATTTATATCCAATTAAATTTTGAAGATTGTTGAGTGTTATGATAAAAAGACAATTTATGTTAAAATATATATATTGAATTCATCGCCAGCGGGAATTGAACTCCAGGTCTGTCACGAGGCTGGTGAGCCATCCAGACTGAGCCACTTCTCTATACACAGAAAATGATGACGTATACACATCGTGAGTGGTCCATCATACTACCATAGATTCTTTTTTTCTTTAATATAATTATGATTCACCATACGCCTTCGGCTTGGATACATAAATGAAAACAGTTATCACCTCCCCATAACAATTTATATTTTTACAGAGCTCTTTTATATAGTTTACAGCAATGTCTCTGTGAAATATTATTTCATTAAGCTAACCATTATTATCAAACACCATGATATCATAAGCGTCATAGTTGCCTATGGAATTCCATGATTGTGGCATTCTGTTTAGATTAAATGCCTAAAAAAGATATACAGATTCCATATTTAGGCCGATGACTTCAGTGATATATCGTGGGGATTATGTGGTGTGTTTTAAGGTTTGTTTCACAGATATGTGTTTACCTTATAGATTCTTTTCAAAGAGATTTAATAGATACACATATTTGAATTAAACAAAAGTTAATAAATGCATGGCCCATATTGTAATACACGAATATAATTAACAAAGTACAAAAAATGGATATCATCTCATAACCTTGCTGACATTTAAACCAGCTTTAAAACCAGATTTTCGACGATTCTTCTGATGATGGCATGTGGATATATTGAATAATTAAAATATTTTGTGTCAGATGAGATGTGGACTGTCAACACAGCTGCAAACAGGTGCATGCCGGGATGTCTTCAAGGCACACACCTTGAATAATGCATCTGTGCTCAGTCCCAATTATCACCACCTATGAAGAGTTAAACCTTTTAAAGCTCTGGAAACCTGTCAGAATGAAGACATACTTTGCATGTGTGTTTGTGAGGGACTGCTAAAACACGTGCTGCACCGTGGTGAATTCTGGGAATCAAAATGTCACCGTATTCCTGTGTTAATGAAAAATCATTGAGTGGTTCATTGATCTCTGTGCAATTAAGGAGCTAAGTAACATGGATTTTTAAAGTGCTTATTATAATTATATTATGCTTGAAAGCGTTTGGCAATAAAATGAGAGCTGACTGTTGCTTGCTATATTCTTTATCCGGTTTACGGTGCATGTGTTCATTAACCTTGCCTTACTCAGATAGTGGAGAACTTAGTCTGATCAAGCAAATATTTGTTGTCAACTATGGGTCCCCCGCAGGCCTGGAAAGCAAACGCTGACGCTGTCTCTTCCAAAAAACCTGCCCCTTCCGTCAAGCGGACCTCAAAGGATGTTATATTATTCCACTGATTCTTTATTTCTCGCTTATAGCAGAACGTAGAACCTTGGAGTAATTATGAATTCTTTCTATAATGTAATACAAGGTGGGACTAAGCTACCAGTTTTTGTGATATAAAATGCTAAGTGCAGATATTATATGAATCTGAATGATTCGTATTGCAGATTTTGTTTTTGAGAGGTTCTCTATGAAATGTAAATATCATTTCATTTCTTTCCACTTTCCAATACCATAATTATGACCATGGGCTTGTTCATTGAATGTGTTCGCTTTGAGAGAGACTTATACCAGGATATTATATGTGGTCAGATTATCTCCCCATCTCCTCCACGGTCCTCAGCTAGTAGAGGCTTCTAAGGTAGATCTGCCCATTCACCAAAGCCCCCCTCTTCTTAACAAAACATGAAGTTTTCATTACGCTGGAACAATCAATACATGATATTCTCCAAAGGGTTAATTTTCATTCAAAATTGCTTCCCTTTTATCTAACTCCGAGAAGGCCAAATATACATTTGACGAGATATAATGATATTTAACGTCCAGATACAAGAAAAAAAAAAATTATTTGTTTCATTTTTAGAATTCCAAAAAAGTGCAAGACTATCACAATACACCTGGAATGTTAAGTGTGATTTCTTTTTAATTTGATACATTGAAAGAGAACTAAATAAATGGAGCAAGCAAAGTGGAATAGAAGGCGCTTCGCAGTGAGTTAGAGTTGATCAATCAATGGCACGGTTAACTTGGTTTCAGGAGAGTGGAGCAAGCGCCGGTGGTGGGCGGTGGTCAAATTACCCCACCCAGCCCACTGTCCACTGCCATCGCAGCTAATGAATGGCTGGATTAGCGGGCAGGAAGGCAACACGGCTGTGGTCAGCGCACCTGACCGCTCCATGTTCATGTCTCCTGATAAGTTGTGAACATAAAGCACTTTATTTGATGACAATGTTCTATCTGTGGGTGAGCATGGACGTTCCGTCATCAGCAGACCTCTGTGGCTCCTCTCAAAACAATATGTTGCCATGGTAAAGATAATATCGCTTGCTCATTTTCATCGTTTTTGCTCCTCATATCATTACAATTAGTGAATTGTATGAAAATGGTGAGATAACAGATATTAAGTGCACTATACAAATCAGCCAGACAACAAAACACATATCTGAACAGAAAATGGAAATGATATTCTTTTATGTCAAATAAAAATGAGACACTTTTACGTTTACTTAATTACTCAATTATTTATCATTTTAAACTTATGTTAAACTCATCCCAAGTTAATGAATACAAAATCAAAATACAATAACACTAATTTCAAGGTATTCTATTCCGGAACAATAAAGTATGTTATTTATTCCTTCAGTCAGCAATATTGTTCCGATTGAATCCCAGAGTATAGTATATATTGAATCCCATAGTATAGTATATATTGAATCCCATAGTATAGTATATATTGAATCCCATAGTATAGTATATATTGAATCCCATATAGTATAGTATATATTGAATCCCATAGTATAGTATATATTGAATCCCATAGTATAGTATATATTGAATCCCATAGTATAGTATATATTGAATCCCATAGTATAGTATATATTGAATCCCATAGTATAGTATATATTGAATCCCATATAGTATAGTATATATTGAATCCCATAGTATAGTATATATTGAATCCCATAGTTTAGTATATATTGAATCCCATAGTATAGTATATATTGAATCCCATAATATAGTATATATTGAATCCCATAGTATAGTATATATTGAATCCCATAGTATAGTATATATTGAATCCCATAGTATAGTATATATTGAATCCCATAGTATAGTATATATCGAATCCCATAGTATAGTATATATCGAATCCCATAGTATAGTATATATTGAATCCCATAGTATAGTATATATTGAATCCCATAGTATAGTATATATCGAATCCCATAGTATAGTATATATCGAATCCCATAGTATAGTATATATTGAATCCAATAGTATAATATATATTGAATCCCATAGTATAGTATATATTGAATCTCATAGTATAGTATATATTGAATCCCATAGTATAGTATATATTGAATCCAATAGTATAGTATATATTGAATCCCATAGTATAGTATATATATTGAATCCCATAGTATAGTATATATTGAATCCCATAGTATAGTATATATTGAATCCCATAGTATAGTATATATTGAATCCCATAGTATAGCATATATTGAATCCAATAGTATAGTATATATTGAATCCCATAGTATAGTATATATTGAATCTCATAGTATAGTATATATTGAATCCCATAGTATAGTATATATTGAATCCAATAGTATAGTTTATATTGAATCCCATAGTATAGTATATATTGAATCCAATAGTATAGTATATATTGAATCCAATAGTATAGTATATATTGAATCCAATAGTATAGTATATATTGAATCCAATAGTATAGTATATATTGAATCCCATAGTATAGTATATATTGAATCCCATAGTATAGTATATATTGAATCCCATAGTATAGTATATATTGAATCCCATAGTATAGTATATATTGTATCCCATAGTATAGTATATATTGAATCCCATAGTATAGTATATATTGTACAAGGGGCATGGAAAATGTCATTAAGTATTTCTTGAAAGAGATATGATTGTAAATTAATCATTTTGTCCCTTTAATACTATTTTGAACAATGGAAAAGCACCATATCATATATTGATCATTGTATATTCAAATATATCAAGCGCAATATCATAAATCTAAACAATCTGAAAAAGAGACTAGGTTTCTGAAAATAGTATCCATAATGTGTTTGTTCCTTAAGAGATACTTACTGGCCAGGTGAAGACATGATTAATTCAGTGGGGAATCTAAATGTGGAATATAAGAGATAAATTGTGTTGTGTTAGGAGTGCATTCGTAGGTATTGTATAGGGAGCAATATCAATTGTGATAGATTGAGTCAAGCTGTGACTGGAGTAAAGCCAAGTTCAGATATTAGATCTAGGTCTCATGATGATGATGATGATGATGATGATGATGATGATGATGATGATGATGATGATGATGATGATGATGATGATGATGATGATGATGATGATGATGATGATGATGATGATGATGATGATGATGATGATGATGATGATTCTATTATATTTAATATGACCTCCTGAGTCGATATATGAGAATGGCTTTTGCTTTGAGGATGATAACTTGGAGAGGAAATTAACTTGTAATCATATATTGCTCTGTTCCAAACAAAGGAAATTTATGATCGTCTATAGTTTGGCCCAGAATGAAATAAAATATATATTGAAATTCATCATCTGGAACGAAAGAGACATCTGTAGGATATCGTAGGATATCGTAGGGATCCCCTAGGATTATCGCTAGAATATCAAATAGCTATCTGACGATGGCCTGGGAACAGATGAAATAGAAAAGACATATTGTAACCGTACGATGCCACCTGCAGCCCTAAAATCATCTTAAGCTATGCCTGTGGGGTACTTTAAGATGATTTTGGTGATAAGACATCGTGGAAACGCTGGCAACTTTTATGTTGCAGATGTGACTGGGGTGTAAAATGTGATTGGGGTATGAAATGTGGCTGGGGTATAGAATGTTACTGGGGTATTAGTGGAGGACGGGAGATGGTGGGTTCCACTCCCACGTGAGGACCAAATTTGGTGACCACCTTGGTGCTTTAACAGCTTGTCTACAGGAATGACAAATGATTTTGACGGCAGTACATTTGGCTTTCGCTGCTCCCCTATTCACATTTTAATCCCCACGACCAATCCTTACTCCATGTGAAAATAACAAATAATAAGAAAAAGGAAAAAAAGGCAGGGTTTCGTTGCGATCAATGTACAAAATGGAGTCTACTTTACATACATTTAATATCACATGACAGATGTATTTACGAAGTTTATGAGACTTTATAACTCGTTAAATATGTATTATTTTTCTCCACTTGATAACCATCCATACAAATATTGTACCCTGAAAGTATTAATGTAATTACTTCAGACAAAAAAACTCATTTACATTGTTCTTTCTCCTCTTTATTCAAATTGAATTTATAATGAATTATTAATGTATTCATTTCATACATATTTCATACAAATAATCGTTCAGTAACCAATAATACCTCCATAAACAGTAATCATTCAGTGTCCAATAATCATTCAGTAACCAATAATCATTCAGTGGCCAATAATCATTCAGTAACTTACTATCGTTCAATGACCAATAGTCATTCAGGGACCAATAATCATTCAGTGGCCAATAATCATTAAGTGGCCAATAATCATTCAGTAACTTATAATCATTCAATGACCAGTAATCATTCAGGGACCAATAATCATTCGGTGACCAATAATCATTCAGTGACAAATAATCATTCAGTGACCAATAATCCTTCAGTCGCCAAATCTTAAGGTTTTTTTTCTCCAAAACTGCAAATCCCTTCCAGCGACCTTGAACAGACGGCATTTCCTGACATATAACACTTTCCAATGTCAAAGGATTAGCATCTTAAATAATGTTGCTAATTAACATGCTAAATATGTTGAGATTTTAATTAACTCCAGCAAACATACTTTTTCACAAAAGTGTTTTATTTCTCTTAAAACTTATTACAAATTAAATCACAGATTAAATTAATGTAATATAATATTTATCATTCCTTTATAAAATGGCGACTCTTCCGTTAAGTGTCCTGTGCCCATTTCCGTCTAAGTGCCAGTTGTGTTAATGATCAGAATATAACAACACCCCAAAGATATCCGCCTGGAGAACTCACAGGTGCTAGGCGTGGTAAGAAAATCCAATATTCATAGTCTCGTTCAACTGGGAATAAAACTTTATACCAATCATTAGAGGTGCCATTCTGAAACCATTATTTAGTTTCTACATTCTGTTTTATAAAATAAATAAAATAACAAGATCCATGTCACCAGATGGCACTAATGCACAGATGTGCACATTCACGAACATATATACATAGACATGCATCTATTGTTTATTCTGAACTTTGAGCGTCAACATTACACAATAAAGGTTAAAGATCATCCGCCTTTGTCTGTGTCATGTCCTTTGATTCCAAGTGTTCAGTACAGACTCACAGGGAATATGAAGCTGGCTGTATAAGGGATACATCCGTCATTAGGTGTTAGGGTTCTATTATTACCTTCAAAGTTAACATTGTCTGTGTGACACTTTGTTTGAAATCCATAAAGCCATTCAGCTTTGTGACATACGATATTTTTTGTAATCACTCAGAGGCGGAGGGACAAGAGTACAAGTGTTCTCACCACTTTGTGTTAATGTTCTAATCGTTACTTCATTAACGCTTTCACAAATCTACATAGGTTACAGGCAGTTGCACAGAGATTTGGGGTATGTTTAAATGATATATGTGTTCATAACTGTGTTACAAGCAAGGTATCCTGCCTGAAATCAATCAAAGTATACCTGCCAGGTTTATTTTGTTTTGCTGAAAGTGCCTAATACTATGTGGTCATAAGAGTACAAGATTGTGACCATTGTTGTGGTTTCTATTGGTATCAGTGAGGCCTGTGCCAACAAAGAACAACGTGTACACAGGCTACTGTAAGCCATATCACGCCAGTGTTTCAATCTGAACGTGCGCCCATTATTAGAAAGACTTTACTAGGTAAAGTGTTTGTGCCACATTACTGGTCAGTTTAGCAGAATCTGTTGAAAGTATTCAATGGATGATTTTGATTTCAGCCAAAGACTAGTATACTTCTAAATGGCAAAGACTTTGTGATGGGTAAAATCCTTTTTATTCCTCCCGGTTAATGTTCTGCCCACGCTATATTCTACCCTAAGTATTTTTCACCTTATGATGCTCTGATCAATAGGAATATCTTCTCTTTAAGAATGCAGTAAAGGTATGGGGACAAGCATTACTGAAAGGAAACAGATTGGTCACCCAAATCTTCTGACATATTAACGTGACTGAATGTATGCTTCTGTAAGATTTTCAGAGCGACTGATAAAATTTAATTCACGTATCCTTAAAATATATTCCTCTCCAAGTTGTGTTGAATTGTATGGTAGTGGATTGAGAAATTCCAAACATTGATAAGATCACATAATATTGAGTTGAGAGATCCGAAGACGAGAGGTGGACACACATATCCCACTTCAGTGGTCTAACATGGTTGTGTGAGTCACCTGAGCTAATGTCCGGGATCACAGAGGAGAGGGCAGTGAACTGGTGTGAGGCTGAGAGAATATTGGTGTGAGATTAAGAGGATACTGATGTGAGACTGAGAGAATACTGGTGTGAGACTGAAAATATACTGAGGTGAGACTGAGAGAACACTGGTGCCAGACTTAGACAATACTGGTGTCAGACTTAGAGAATACTGGTGTCAGACTTAGAGAATACTGGTGTGATGCTGATAGAATACTGGTGTCAGACTGATAGAATACTGGTGTCAGACTGATAGAATACTGGTGTCAGACTGAGAGAATACTGGTGTCAGACTGATAGAATACTGGTATCAGACTGATAGAATACTGGTATCAGACTGATAGAATACTGGTGTCAGACTGATAGAATACTGGTGTCAGACTGGTAGAATACTGGTATCAGACTGATAGAATACTGGTGTCAGACTGAGAGAATACTGGTATCAGGCTGATAGAATGCTGGTGTCAGACTGATAGAATACTGGTGTCAGACTGAGAGGGGCAGCATGGTGGTGTCCGCCTGGTAGCGCGTGAATCTGTGACTGTCTCGTACCACTGCGAGTGATGGGTCGTCATTAATTTGTGCTGGGTTGCCTTGATCACCATCATATAGGCAGTATCACATGGTCCTGACTCGTTTGACTGGCTGCTTGACATTCACACCCACCCTGGATGTCTGTCAGAGTGGAGTGAGGAGAGAGGACTAATTAACGTTCATGCCAACTGCAGCCTGGCCCGAGGGCAGTCATAACTCATGCAGGTCATGTGATGTTTCATGGGAAGCTTCTCTTCTCATACATTGTAATCAACAATGAAAATCATTACGGGAACTTGATCATGAATCAGCTTTATAGTCTAAGGTACCTGATGTCACCTACTCCAGACGTCATGTTGCCTCCTCCTGACGTCATGTCACCCCCCTGACGTCATGTCACTTCCTCCTGACGTCATGTCACCTCCTCCTGACGTTATGTCACCTCCTCCTGACGTCATGTCACCTCCTCCTGACGTCATGTCACCTCCTCCTGACGTCATTTTGCCTCCCCCTGACGTCATGTCTCCTCCTCCTGACGTCATGTCACCTCCCCCTGACGTCATGTCACCTCCTCCTGACGTCATGTTGTCTCCTCCTGACGTCATGTCACCTCCCCCTGACGTCATGTCACCTCCTCCTGACGTCATGTTGTCTCCTCCTGACGTCATGTCGCCTCCCCCTGACATCATGTCACCTCCTCCTGACGTCATGTTGCCTCCTCCTGACATCATGTCACCTCCTCCTGACGTCATGTCACTTCCTCCTGACGTCATGTCACCTCCTCCTGACGTTATGTCACCTCCTCCTGACGTCATGTCACCTCCTCCTGACGTCATTTTGCCTCCTCCTGACGTCATGTCCCCTCCTCCTGACGTCATGTCTCCTCCTCCTGACGTCATGTCACCTCGTCCTGACGTCATGTCACCTCGTCCTGACATCAGGTCTCCTCCTCCTGACGTCATGTCACCTCCCCCTGACGTCATGTCACCTCCTCCTGACGTCATGTTGTCTCCTCCTGACGTCATGTCGCCTCCCCCTGACATCATGTCACCTCCTCCTGACGTCATGTCGCCTCCTCCTGACGTCATGTTGCCTCCTGTTGACGTTATATTCCAGACGTCATGTCACCACCTTGAAATGTCAGGACACCACCTTGGTATTTCATGTCACTACCTCCCCGTGTTCTTTAGTTTAGTATGCCCATTGCAGTCTGGATCACCTTTGCAGACCAAATATAAATCCAAATGCACTCATAAATACACGTACAAATACAAGTATAGATACAAGAACCAGTATAAGTATATAAACAAGTACACGTTAATCACGAATATACCTTTCACCGCACTCAAAGAATTATTTAGTTTTCCCTTTTATTTGTTTGATTATGTCAGATATCAGGAGAGAAACACGCTCACCTTACACAGACCTGACTTCTCAATACTATACAACCTTTCTCTGCGGCTAACAAAGCACCAGAGCAAAGCATCTAATCTGCCCCTAATAAATGGCCTTGGATACGTCAGGTGGCATTGTGATAACTTAATCAAATCGTCACAGAATTAGAAAACTTGTCATGTCCAAATTCCTCCTTTGACGCAGGCTGCTCAAAGCAAGTTATACATGTTCATGTTAAAAAGGGAAATGCCATTGACGCAATTTTACAAAAGGTTTACACACGTAGCGTTCATTTCCCGCCAATAAATCATTTCGTCTGCTACATGGGCGTCTCTCATGCGCACGCAATAGCAGCTCATTGTACTTCCCCATACTTCCCGGCAGGTCAAAACGAGGTCGCACATATATGGGCAATAAGTCATTTTGTTAGACATCTTCCAGATCAGCTGATTAAATTATTTTGCTCAGGTTCAACTCTGTTGTCAATTTTCCACTGCCACCGCTGGCTCCGATCCATAAACATATTTGTACATAAATATATAGATGGAAACACCTACCAAAAAGGAATTTCGCAATAAATTTAGGTATATCTTGGACAATAATGATGGCGCCTTACTCCTTCCGGCTGTAAATGTAAAAATGTAACTTTTTATATCACAACAAATATATATTGGAAAATCTTCTTCTGGCATGTAAACAGGTTGTATATATAACATTTTGTGACACGCGTCGTCTGATTAACGAATATTGTGTTTTCAAAAAGGAATTGAATTATGAGTGGTACCTCCTTCTCCAGTGTTATCCCACAAGATCAGAAGAAAGATCATCCATCATAAGGTTGATATATTGCCTTAGGGCGATAATCGATCATTGTCAGACACCGATATAAACATGCCGATACTGTGTAGTTAACCTCAGAAGGAAAAAAAAACATGCTTCTGCTAATACCCTATTAAGATCCATTTTAATGAGACATAAAAACTTGAACCTATTAACCTGATCAGAAGTTTCATAAATGATCATAGAATGCCTAGCTATCTTTCAAAGACTAGCTAATTATACGCTAATTAAAACTTTCTTGTAAAGATTTAAATTTTTAATATCTCAACACTTTGACAGTTTTGTCCTTATTCATTGTTTTTCATAATAGTTTCAAGCTGTACACTAATTTATTTACATATTGTTCCTCTTACAAACACCCATATACTGTACAGTATATGTAAAGAAAACAATATGCACACAGTAAAGTAAGATTTAACTGTAATAGGTAAAACAAAAAGAAAGTGATATTATAAAGGAATTTGGCATAATATCTATTGAGTAAAATGTATTTTCAATTGAGATTTCATGATCTCAAGTAATCGGCTATCGTGCCTCAATAACCCTGTTTATTAACCAGATGAAAAAGAGTGAAATCCTTTACATATCCCCCTCTGTAAGTAGTAGGAGTCACAAGTGCCATGTGTGCTTTCAAAACGCTCCCATCAAAATCACGGGCTTCCCCTCCATCAATCAGCAGGCAATTTACTGAGTCCTGGATTGTATTTTGAACATCCGCTTTGGCGAAAATTCCACTCTGGCAGCCTCGGTGCTGCATTTTTATTTCTGAAAAAGTCACTGCCTTGGCTTGTGAGGGAACCACAATCAGAATTAATGTTACATTAGTTTTTAATGTTTATCCACATGTATTAATTCTAAAGTGATTGATGAGGATCTTAAAGTGATATTTTTTTAAATTGAAATCACATTTGAGGTATTTATAATTCATTGAAATGTTATTGCACTGGAAAGTGCGGCGGTTGAGGAAGTTCAGATATAAACTTATTCAGAACAAAGAATTATCTCAATAAAAAGGGAAGACAAATTACAATACAAGAAACACATTTCTGTGGAAATGAAACTTGTACTTTGACGTGCAGATTTTTCATGTTTCTTTTACACCAATATCTGAGAGTTATTATTGATAAACTTGTACAAAGATCCAGATGAACAATGACTTCCTCCCAGATGAACAATGACCTCCTCCCAGATGAACAATGACCTCCTCCCAGATGACCAATGACCTCCTCCCAGATGACCAATAACCTTCTCCCAGATGACCAATGACCTCCTCCCCAATGAACAATGACCTCCTCACACGTAAACATTGACTTCGTCCCAGGTAAACAGTGACCTCTGCCCACGTGAACAATGACTTCTCCCCGATGAACAATGACCTCGTCCCAGGTGAACAATGACCTCATCGCACGTGAACATTGACCTCGTCCCAGGTGGACAATGACATCATCGCATGTAAACATTGCTACTAATTAATAAACTAATTAATAAACATCGATATCAACACTATCGAAATCTTAATCATTATTTCTTATTATTTATTATTATCTATTAAATCTGCACAATTATTTAAACACATTTATTATATATGCTATACATACACACACACACACACACACATATATATATATATATATATATATATATATATATATATATATATATATATATATATATATATATATATATATATATATATATATATATATATATACATATATATGCAGACACCTGCAGCCTCAAACCACTATTCATAGACCAACTTAATTTATTGAGTACCCTTGGGGCATGCTACATTATGTGCTTATGTCTACCCTGTTTGGATTAGCGGGATGATCTGGCAGTGCTGTCAAGGGTTTTATGGGCACCTTAAAAGATTAGTCAACCGGTATATAAATCACGTGACATTGTCTCATGGCAGGCACCCATGCTCCTCATATTGTAACAAGCTTGGAATCAACTGGTAACATAATACAACACTATAGAAACATGTGGTTGTACCTTTGAATATAGAGGGACTTGATGTATCGCCTTGGAATCTACTAGAAACACGTGGTTATACCTTAGAATATCGAGGGAATATGATGTAACACCTTAGAATTTACTAGAAACATGTTATAACACTGAATCTAGTGGTAAAATGAAATAACATATGAAATCTTAGCGAAGTATGATGTAACTGTAAATTAAACTTGGAAACAATGGTGTAACACAATAAAATCCCTTGGGAACATATTGTGTTACACCTTAGAATCTCAGGCCCCTTTACCTCGTGTGTTCTTGGAGCAATAAATCTTTTCATCAGGCCTCCACTGTGATAAAGCTGTGTGTCACCAAGTCTATTTAAGCCTTCATTTAATAATTAATAAGCTTCTCTCTTGTGAGAGTTCCTTTTTTGCTTAAAAATAGGGCACACTATTGATGATGGTGTACTTTGCGAGTGATGACGCTCTTCTTTTATTCTTTATAAGGGGAATTATTTAGCTCCGGGTGTAGAATTAGGTCAGCCAGTTGCAGAACAAATACGTGTGACAGTTAAAATGGGATACAACTTTGGAAAAACATATTGGCAAATTTCCATTATTTTCAAAACAAAGAATGGTGTTTTGTAGTGGAAACTAATTATTCCGTCAATCAAGGATTTTTTAATAGGGAAATTATGAAAACATGTTTTATGGGTCAAACCATATGATATATAATTATATTAATATTTCATTTTATTCCATTCTCTTTGACCCCAGATATCTCTCCATCCCAGAGTTTATGAATCGTTTGACTTTATTAAAATCATAAGATATTTGTAAAATATAATAACCATTGTTATGTCCTAATCTGGAAAACAGGTAAAAGACCCTTTTAGTCAACACTGTATAGACAATTTTATTTTCCCTGAAGGACAAAGCATATGCTATACCAAAAATAATTACTTGGAAAAAAATGGTGGCCAACCACGGCTTTATTTCTGTTCATCTTATGTCATCCTTAACTCCTGTATTAGAGAGCTCGTATCGTGATTAATCTAACCACATCCGGGCGATTTATCTATCCGAATTACGACATGTCAGGACCTTTAAATCTATCTCAGTGGTTAACCCTTGGTCTCCTCTTTTTAAACTGAAAATGTTGCATGCTTTGAACAATAATGTGATTCATACAACTGTAGAAATACAAATTGTGGAAATTGTGCTTCGAATATATATATATGTAATTAAACAAATAACACAAATGTCAAAGAAATATATGATTTAAACCCTTAATGGGCAGTCAAGGAGTTATACCTAAATTCTATTGCCTTCACCTCCTTCTTTAGAATTCACTAAGACTTCTTAAGCTGTCTGATGTATGAATAGCGACCCAAGCTTCTATCTTTACTCACTCCACTTGTCCCGTCTTGGTATACTCAAAGAATTTATCTGCTCCACTATGATACACATGCACATTAAGGTAACTGAGAAAGAAAGCTGTTGCAGAGCAAACCCAGGATATTTTCAAATATAACTTGTTTAACATGTAAGTTTGAATGGCTATGAGTTAGTGGTGGAGGTTATCTAGTTGCTTAGACACACCACACTGAGAAATAGTTTGAGATTCAATATTTGAAAAATAGTTTATCAGACCGATATAAAGTGACATTGAAGAGAATTAATATCTATAAATATCTATAGATATCTATAGATTATGAAGACCTTGTGTTCCTTTCTGATATCGATATTGCAGACACATTATGTTTGTCAGATTAAAATGAAGATAGTGATATGATTTCTATCACTTAAGAACAAAATATCACTCAGAAGGTTATATATCGTCTAACAATGCTGACACAACACCCCGCAATTCTTGTTAACATTTGAACCGATTTTTTACAGCTGTATTAGCAGATTTGTAAAGCCTCAAAATTGAGTAGCAATAGACTGAGAAGAAAAATTTGAAAGGCTGGAAGTGACAGATACAAATTGACAACAAAGAGTGATATAACAATGATTGATGTTACAATGAAATCAACGTTGTGTATAATGTTTAAATAATGTTTTATTTTTCCATAGAAGAATATAAGGAGGCGTACATCATATAAATCTTTCTTTCAGATGATTTCGCTGCAATCTCAGCCGGAGAAAATATATCGATGAAGGAAGCGGAAATAACTTTTCCTTCCATATAAAATGAGCCTGACATTTCTCTTGTACTTAAAGAGTTTCAATGATCAACTATTTCTTTTCTTTTTTGACAGTAAATATTCAAGGGAACCCGACTTGGTACATGTACATCAAAATTTGCAACTTTATATTGACTCTCATGGAGAGTTGCATTTGTCCAAATTGTTCTGTTCCGTTGGATGGCTTATGTTTGTAACAGAAACAAAACTAGTGTTTTTCAAAACTCAAAAGAAATGGGTTACCAACATGTGCACTAAACTGATAATTGCTATTATTTATAGCTCAACTAGAATTAAACATGTCTTCATCGACGGAGTGGAAAAAGACCTAATTACATTGCTTATTCTATTATTCACTCTATGTAGTCACGCGAAGTTATAACTGGTTGAAAATTACCATGAATGCAATCATGTAAGGATACAAAATAATGAATACAAAATCCAATTTCCATTGGAAAGGGTTTGAAACAGTGCGATTAGAACTTGAATGCCTTCATTCTAGGTATTGATTTTGCATTGAATTTGTGTTGTAAATGGTTTAAAATGAATTTAAACTGTAAAGGTGGCATTGCAATCAGATAGACTTTTAATAAATTTTCTTATGAAAATAGAATACATATATACATACGTGTGTGTCTGTGTGTGTGTTTGTGTGTGTGTGTGTGTGTGTGTGTGTGTAAGATAATCAACTCTAGCTGCTTACGTCAAGGGATACAAGAAAAATAACTTCCTTGGATCTGTATAAAGGGAAGCTTGATTCTGTGTCGTACTGGGAGAGTTCTGTTGGTCAGAGCTTTATCCCACGTGACACCAATAATCTTCAAATTGGCACGTGTGAAGTCAAAGTAAATCTTTTGAAGGCTGATATACCCGGTCCAGCTGTTTGCCTTAAGGGATTGACAGATTTTCCGCTCCAAATATTGTTCTCCCATTGAACTTATATTTGACCTGTCAGATTATGTCACGTGACCTGTCTTAATCATCTCCTCGTTGTGAAGAGTAAATCGTTCTCATTCTCAAGAGTATGCTACTCGCCATCAGAATATTCAATAAAAACCTCTGAAATCGTTATTCTAGTTTATCTACAAAAGTCTGAAATCAAAGAAACCTGTTTCTATTTTTATCAGTTGATCCTCTTCTGGTTATACCATAAAGATAAGGAAATGACGTGTTAATTCAAATGCAATGATGTATTCCCTCGACCTTTTTCTCGAAGTTTGATGCCTGTATTTTACTTGACGGTTGAAAACATTTTCAGATCAATAACATGCATGTATCAACAATGCAACATCCACAACCCACAAACATCGCAACCAGAGATATATCCTATGATATCACATAAAATTAAAAATTAGATAAATCAATTTATGATCACATTACATGTTTCTGCAATGACGGTATTTGTTATTTGTCAGAGATATGTAAATTACTGTTAAAACCACACATTTGAAGACCTTGTGATAGGCATTTTTATATTTAGAAATTCCTTGGTATTTTTGCTTGAGATATTTTGTTTACTTTTTCACTCATAGCGGTATGGTGAATGCTGAATGCCAAAATATTTCTATTGTAAAATAGAGAAAACAATTTCAATCAATCTAAATATATATAAATCTGCTGTTATAAGATATGTTTATTTTTGATTAACTGCCAAAGTTGTTAAAGTTGTATTTAGATACTGGTAGATTTTACATCCAATAGCTTCCCAGTCACTTTAAACTCTCAAATATTTAATCTGTTTTTTTTAAACCTCCAAAGAATGACTCACACCATCTTTTCAATTCCCACTTTCGATGCTAATTTTTTTTTCAAATTTGAGCTCTAAATGGTTTGCTCTAAATGCCCTTTTCTCTGTATCTCGAAATATGAACATGTAATTCTGCAACTGTAGCTGATAAAACTTTAGTCCTGCGATTTGATATAGCATTTTTTAACTAATTAATGTTAACTCTTTTTCTTTGGCTTTTAGTTTCACCTTTCATTGCCTCTGAATTATGTAACTTTAACTTCCATACTATGATTTTAACTCTTCAAGCCACAATTTTGAACTTTAACTTCCATACTATGACTTTAACTCTTCAAGCCACAATTTTGAACTTTAACTTTTATACTATAACTTTAACTCTTCAAGCCACAATTTTGAAATTTAACTTCCATACTATGACTTTAACTCTTCAAGCCACAATTTTGAAATTTAACTTCCATACTATGACGTTAACTCTTCAAGCCACAATTTCGAAGCTTCAAATAAATAACATTTTGAAACTTCAAATACAAATCATTCTACAAGATTTCAATGGACCTTTTTTTTCAACGATGTGTTTACTTCTGATATATTCTCTTCACACAAATATCCATCGAAAGTTACTCACAATTATTCATGCAACTATGAGCAAATATCCTCGCATTTAAAATCGGAAATCTATTACTCTAAATGCACAAATAGATTTTTATTGTTCCTTATCTGTTTTTTAAGCATGACAGTAGACGGTCTTGTTCGATGCCATCAAATGTATCTTATTCACATTATATTGTTATTTTTCTTTAAAAAGATTAAAGAAAAGAACAATATGCTACAAAATCTCTTATTTATTTGAAAAACTAGTCCATTAAAGAAATGAATTAATTTGAGACAAATCAGACATATTCCTTCTGAATCTCATTTTCAAAAATGTTCCCATGATATTCTTTTGGAGATTAGACAATTAAGATTTTAGTTATCCGAGATACTTGAGTTTGGAATGTACAAGCGGTTTTCTCAGTTCATAAAGGCTATACAGTCTGAAGATCTGAATGAAAAATATGGTCAAATTAATCCATGATATTTCAGAAGGATTTTTTAATTTGGTAGTTCTAAAAGCTTTTCATCTGATGCACATATCAGTCACATTTACAACACCTCAATTTAAATGATGTTCTGCACAACGCCAGTCTCAACTATGCAGAGGGCCCTCTGGTGGTTGTTATAAATTGCGACATCTGGTGAACAAAATCTAATATCTTTTGGCTTTCTGATAATATATGTATATTTTACGGGTGGGTATTGAAAATCAAGCCAGGTTTCATTGGCCAAGTTTAGCAGTTCAGTAATGCTATGCTTTGTAACGAGTGAGGCCTGCACAAGACAACCCATCTAACCATTTTACGTTGTAATTTGGTGCTGAGCACGTTGTAATCTAACGTTGTATGGATGTAGATCTGTGAACACTAGATAGCATTGTCAGGTGAGCACGTGGTGCATATACATTCAGCTGTGAACAAGTTCGGCTATCTTTGGCCAAATCAAGTTACTCAGTACCCTTCATAGCAGGACTTTCCTATTATATCAGCCCCTGCCACCAAAAGTATAAAGGTGCACACAGAATCGACCGTTTTCATAAAAAATCTGACTGTGAACTGATTGGCGGGGATCTGACAGTTGTACTGATTGGCCAGTTTATGTGTCAGATACCTGAATATAATTTATGACCTGATATTGGTCAATTCAGATTTGATATTTTTGTGAGCAAGGCAAGAATTTATTATGGGTAATTCCAAATTTATAATGACTGCAGATGTAGTAATTGAATACTTGAATAATTAGTCTCAGTTGAGATTGTCCCATCAGTAACCTCTTCTAGCATATCAACTGACATGTTATGCTGATTTGTAGACATTGTCCAAAATTATATGGATATATATTGCAGTTGATGATAAAAATAAACTTGTATCACAACTAAAGACAAAATCTTTTGGTAATCTACCTACACCATGCCCCTGGACCGCGATGATACAGTGGTAGTTAGTATTTAGAACAAACATATTAGTATGTAAAGCAAACATTCAAATTTAATGTCCATTAATTGTTTAGTGGTGAAAAGTGCGGAAACTTTCCTCGAATGACCTTTTGTTACCCACTAGTGGTGAGCATCCGTCGTTGGGGGACGTGGACGGGGGATCAATACTCTACCACATAGATAGATACTCTAACCTACTCTACTGTACTGTACTGTACTATAAGCATAGCTCGCTAACTCGCTGGCTGTGAGTTTGGGCACGGATCCTAGCTACCATGTTATACCCTCATATAGATGACGGGAAATAAGGACTGCAGACACAGGATTTACACAGTGCAATAGTTACCTTTATTCAGTGCTGTGATTCCTCCTTGTCTGGCTAGGCCGGCATGGCAATGAGCAAGGCATATGAATTACCAACTTTGCATGATACTTATGAAACCCTGACTATACGCAAAACACCCAAGTCTATGGAGTCACGATACTGAGAGTCGTGGATCTTCAGTGGCAAGTGGTCGCTGATCTCTTCCTCGGGCTCTTCTGAAAACTGGGAACTTCTAACTACCCTGCATCTACTTCTAAGCTGCGGATCCACGGTTGCGCGTCTCTTTTAAGGGGCCACTCCGCGTCATCTCTGGGGGCTTGCCTACGTGGCTTCCTCACGCGCCATCAGATGGACTCGTCCTGCCTGCGTATCTAACTTCGGCTCGTCCGTCCAACACGTGATCTCACAGAGTGGTGGTTATGGTGACTCATCAACCATCAGTATCGTGCGTTATTGTCTATGAATGTCTATATATTTCCAAGAGTCTCTGGGTGTGTATTCTATATCCTACACTTTGACTTGTTGATTTCCATCATGGCTGACATGGTCCGATTTGGCAACTCCAAGTTCAGTTCAGGTAAATGTCCTACTCACCAGGAACTGGGTACACACACTCTCCTGACATAAGCCCAGAACATCTATATAACCACCACTCACAGCACCCATTTGCACCCCAACCAAGACCCATGCTAGGTAGGCTCCTGCCAGGGCTGCATCCATTTGCACCCTAACCAAGACCTACGCTAGGTAGGCTCCTGCCAGGGCTGCACTCATTTGCACCCTAACCAAGACCCATGCTAGGTAGGCTCCTGCCAGGGCTGCACTCATTTGCACCGTAACCAAGACCCATGCTAGGTAGGCTCCTGCCAGGGCTGCACTCATTTGCACCCTAACCAAGACCCATGCTAGGTAGGCTCCTGCCAGGGCTGCACTCATTTGCACCGTAACCAAGACCCATGCTAGGTAGGCTCCTGCCAGGGCTGCACTCATTTGCACCCTAACCAAGACCCATGCTCAGTAGGGTCCTGTCAGGGCTGCACTTATTTGCACCCTAACCAAGACCCATGCTAGGTAGGCTCCTGCCAGGGCTGCACTTATTTGCACCCTAACCAAGACCCATGCTCGGTAGGCTCCTGCCAGGGCTGCACTTATTTGCACCCTAACCAAGACCCACGCTAGGTAGGCTCCTGCCAGGGCTGCACTCATTTGCACCCTAACCAAGACCCATGCTCGGTAGGCTCCTGCCAGGGCTGCACTTATTAGCACCCTAACCAAGACCCATGCTAGGTAGCCTCCTGCCAGGGCTGCACTCATTTGCACCCTAACCAAGACCCATGCTAGGTAGGCTCCTGCCAGGGCTGCACCCATTTGCACCCTAACCAGGATCCACACTAGTTAGGCTCCTGCCAGGGCTGCACTCATTTGCACCCTAACCAAGACCCATGCTAGGTAGGCTCCTGCCAGGGCTGCACTCATTTGCACCGTAACCAAGACCCATGCTAGGTAGGCTCCTGCCAGGGCTGCACTCATTTGCACCCTAACCAAGACCCATGCTCGGTAGGCTCCTGTCAGGGCTGCACTCATTTGCACCCTAACCAAGACCCATGCTAGGTAGGCTCCTGCCAGGGCTGCATCCATTTGCATCCCAACCAAGACCCATGCTCGGTAGGCTCCTGCCAGGGCTGCACTTATTTGCACCCTAACCAAGACCCATGCTAGGTAGGCTCCTGTCAGGGCTGCACTCATTTGCACCCTAACCAAGACCCATGCTAGGTAGGCTCCTGTCAGGGCTGCACTCATTTGCACCCTAACCAAGACCCATGCTAGGTAGGCTCCTGCCAGGGCTGCACCCATTTGCACCCTAACCAGGATCCACACTAGGTAGGCTCCTGCCAGGGCTGCACTCATTTGCACCCTAACCAAGACACATGCTAGGTAGGCTCCTGCCAGGGCTGCACTCATTTGAACCCTAACCAAGACCCATGCTCGGTAGGCTCTTGCCAGGGCTGCACCCATTTGCACCCTAACCAGGATTCACACTAGGTAGGCTCCTGCCAGGGCTGCACTCATTTGCACCCTAACCAAGACCCATGCTAGGTAGGCTCCTGCCAGGGCTGCACTCATTTGCACCCTAACCAAGACCCATGCTAGGTAGGCTCCTGCCAGGGCTGCACCCATTTGCACCCTAACCAGGATCCACACTAGGTAGGCTCCTGCCAGGGCTGCACTCATTTGCACCCTAACCAAGACCCATGCTAGGTAGGCTCCTGCCAGGGCTGCACTCATTTGCACCCTAACCAAGACCCATGCTAGATAGGCTCCTGCCAGGGCTGCACTCATTTGCACCCTAACCAAGACCCATGCTCGGTATCAAGAACCAACACAGGAATGTAATTGACTTAAAATGTTGTTAAGAAGCATAAGCTGCATATGAACGATTGATTGTGCACACACGTGACATATACCTATAGGATGAAATACAAAGCCAGAAATTGACTAGGATAAACATTTTGCATGGGCCACTCTGGCAAAGTTAGATCTCCGTCTACAACTGTCTAAAGAGTCTGAATGTGTAGGTAATCAGCTCAGCATACACACAAAAAATACAAAAATAATCCATGGCAACAATCATCATTTTATTTTTGCCATGGTTTCCATTTAAACATAACAATGATTACATCATCAGATGGCAAGACAAAATGGGTCACAATCAATATATTTATTTCGCCAATTGATAAATTAAGTACTGTGTCTCTTTTAAAACAATGTGGAAATTTGATTAAATTGGTTTCCATGGCAACCAATTTCCTTTGAAAATAGCCATTTTTTGCTTACCATGGCAACAGTTATATCTCAAAATCAAACCATCCTGGCCAAATACATCAGCCATTGAGATGTAAATTAGAATTACTTTTTTCACACGCCCAATTTGCTCCTTGTCACACTTGCAAAGAATATTTTTCAGACTAGTTCTGGTATGGCTGAAAAAAAAACCCTTGCACCAGATTTATTCTAAATCCCACTTATATTTGCACCTTATTAACGATATTAAGAACTAAACAGGCCTGTAAGCAGTGGGTCTGTATGCAGTGGGCCTGTATGCAGTAGGCCTGTATGCAGTATGCTTGTATGCAGTGGGCTTATATGCAGTAGGCCTGTATGCAGTAGGCTTATATGCAGTAGGCCTGTATGCAGTAGGCTTATATGCAGTAGGCCTGTATGCAGTAGGCCTATATGCAGTAGGCCTGTATGCAGTAGGCCTATATGCAGTGGGCCTGTATGCAGTAGGCCTATATGCAGTAGGCCTGTGTGCAGTAGGCCTGTATGCAGAAGGCCTGTATGCAGTAGGATCATATTGAGTAGGCCTGTATGCAGTAGACTTATATGCAGTAGGCCTGTATGTATGCAGTGGGCCTGTATGCAGTGGGCTTATATGCAGTGGGTCTGTATGCTGTAGGCCTGTATGCAGTAGGCCTGTATGCAGTAGGATTATATGGAGTAGGCCTGTATGCAGTAGGATTATATGGAGTAGGCCTGTATGCAGTGGGTCTGTATGCAGTAGGCCTGTATACAGTGGGCTTATATGCAGTGGGCCTGTATGCAGTAGGCCAGTATGCAGTAGGCTTATATGTAGTAGGCCTGTATGTATGCAGTGGGCCTGTATGTAGTAGGTATGTATGTAGTAGGTCTGTATGCAGTAGGCTTATATGCAGTATGCCTGTATGTATGCAGTGGGCCTGTATGTAGTAGGTCTGTATGCAGTAGGCCTGTATGCAGTGGGCTTATATGCAGTAGGCCTGTATGCAGTGGGCTTATATGCAGTAGGCCAGTATGCAGTAGACTTATATGCAGTGGGCCTGTATGCAGTAGGCCAGTATGCAGTAGGCCTGTATGCAGTGGGCCTGTATGCAGTAGGCCAGTATGCAGTAGGCCTGTATGCAGTGGGCTTATATGCAGTAGGCCTGTATGCAGTAGACTTATATGCAGTGGGCCTGTATGCAGTGGGCCTGTATGCAGTAGGCCAGTATGCAGTGGGCCTGTGTGCAGTAGGCCTGTATGCAGTAGGCCTGTATGCAGTAGGCCTGTATGCAGTAGGCCTATATGCAGTAGGCCAGTATGCAGTAGGCTTATATGCAGTGGGCCTGTATGCAGTGGGCCTGTATACAGTGGGCTTAAATGCAGTAGGCCTGTATGCAGTGGGCTTATATGCAGTAGGCCTGTATGCAGTGGGCCTGTATACAGTGGGCTTATATGCAGTAGACCTGTATGCAGTGGGCTTATGTGCAGTAGACCTGTATGCAGTGGGCTTATATGCAGTGGGCCTGTATGCAGTAGGCCTGTATGCAGTAGGTCTGTATAAAGTAGGCCTGTATGCAGTAGGTCTGTATGCAGTAGGCCTGTGTGTATGCAGTGGGCCTGTATGCAGTGGGCTTATATGCAGTAGGCCTGTATACAGTAGGTCTGTATACAGTAGGCCTGTATGCAGTAGGCTTATATGCAGTAGGCCTGTATGCAGTAGGCCTGTGTGTATGCAGTGGGCCTGTATGCAGTGGGCTTATATGCAGTAGGCCTGTTTGCAGTGGGCTTATATGCAGTGGGCTTATATGCAGTAGGCCTGTATGCAGTGGGCTTATATGCAGTGGGCTTATATGCAGTAGGCCTGTATGCAGTAGGCCTGTGTGTATGCAGTAGGCCTGTATGCAGTGGGCTTATATGCAGTAGGCCTGTATGCAGTGGGCTTATATGCAGTAGGCCTGTATGCAGTAGACTTATATGCAGTGGGCCTGTATGCAGTAGGCCAGTATGCAGTGGGCCTGTATGCAGTAGGCCTGTATGCAGTGGGCTTATATGCAGTGGGCCTGTATGCAGTGGGCCTGTATGCAGTGGGCCTGTATGCAGTAGGTCTGTATGCAGTAGGCCTGTATGTAGTAGGCCTGTATGTATGCAGTAGGCTTATATGCAGTGGGCTTATATGCAGTGGTCCTGTATGCAGTAGGCCTTTGTGTATGCAGTAGGCTTATATGCAGTGGGCTTATATGCAGTGGGCCTGTATGCAGTGGGCCTGTATGCAGTGGGCCTGTATGCAGTAGGTCTGTATGCAGTAGGCCTGTATGTAGTAGGCCTGTATGTATGCAGTAGGCTTATATGCAGTGGGCTTATATGCAGTGGTCCTGTATGCAGTAGGCCTTTGTGTATGCAGTAGGCTTATATGCAGTGGGCTTATATGCAGTGGGCCTGTATGCAGTGGGCTTATATGCAGTGGTCTTATATGCAGTAGGCATGTATGCAGTAGGCCTGTGTGTATGCAGTAGGCTTATATGCAGTGGGCTTATATGCAGTGGGCCTGTATGCAGTGGGCTTATATGCAGTGGGCTTATATGCAGTAGGCCTGTATGCAGTAGGCTTATATGCAGTGGGCTTATATGCAGTGGGCCTGTGTGCAGTAGGCCTGTATGCAGTGGGTCTGTATGCAGTGGGCTTATATGCAGTAGGCCTGTATGCAGTAGGCCTGTATGCAGTAGGCTTATATGCAGTAGGCCTGTATGCAGTAGACTTATATGCAATAGGCTTATAAGCAGTGGGCCTGTATGCAGTGGGCTTATATGCAGTAGGCCTGTATGCAGTGGGCCTGTATACAGTGGGCTTATATGCAGTTGGCCTGTATGCAGTAGGCTTATATGCAGTAGGCCTGTATGCAGTAGGCTTATATGCAATAGGCTTATAAGCAGTGGGCCTGTATGCAGTGGGCTTATATGCAGTAGGCCTGTATGCAGTGGGCTTATATGCAGTAGGCCTGTATGCAGTAGGCTTATATGCAATAGGCTTGTATGCAGTAGGCTTATAAGCAGTAGGCTTATAAGCAGTGGGCCTGTTTACTGTGGGCCTGTATGCAGTGGGCTTATATGCAGTGGGCCTGTATGCAGTGGGCTTATAAGCAGTGGGCCTGTATGCAGTGGGCCTGTATGCAGTAGGCTTATATGCAGTGGGCCTGTATGCAGTGGGCCTGTATGCAGTGGGCTTATATGCAGTGGGCCTGTATGCAGTGGGCTTATATGCAGTGGGCCTGTATGCAGTGGGCTTATATGCAGTGGGCCTGTATGTAGTGGGCTTATATGCAGTGGGCCTGTATGCAGTGGGCTTATATGCAGTGGGCCTGTATACAGTGAGCCTGTTTGCAGTGGGCTTATATGCAGTGGTCTTATATGCAGTGGGCCTGTATACAGTGAGCCTGTATGCAGTGGGCTTATATGCAGTGGGCCTGTATGCAGTGGGCTTATATGCAGTGGGCTTATATGCAGTGGGCCTGTATGCAGTTGGCCGGTATGCAGTGAGGCAATGAGGCATCGCTGATCTGATCCATCTCTGTCCCAGTCGCAGATAGGCGGCCAGTGTACATTGTCAATCAAAAACATTAAAGAGTATAACCATCTATTTATAAAAAGATCCATATTTCACAATATTTGACAATTCTATCCATTGATTGACGAGTCCACAAAGGATATTCAAATCGAACGGTCACGTGACTACAACTCCCTGAGCATGTACACTGGGTTGTATACACGAAGCTATTGTGTCTTATTTTCTTACAAAGAACAAAGTGTTGATAGCCTTGTTGGAGTCGGCATGACCCAGATTGAGGAGGGCACGATTCAGTGGGTACAAATGTGTCTATCAGAGACCCATATTCATCCAGGCCTTGGCCAATGATACTCAAACCAAATGTAGATGTTGTGTTCAGAATGGAAAATGTCAGATCTAGTTGCACATATTCATCTTCGAAAAGCATGAAACATGTGGAGCTGAATTCATTGTCAGTTAGGTTTGCATACACCATCTCCAGATCTTCACTGTGATAATGAAGTTCTTGTGTAAAGGATTTTCTCCTGCCAGACATTATGTCGAAGAAGAAATCTGCAAAGACACAAAGATCATAAGGTCAACACTTGGGACTATATACATCAAACCTAAATGGCTTTCATATATTGTTAGTACAATAGACAAGATATGGGCCAGTTATATTTTGTGCATCAAAGAAATTCATACATGCTACTGGTTTTTCGGTTGCAAATTATTTTTACACATAATGTAGGAGACAAGGTATATTAAGTGTTTTTTCCTTTCTTAACCTAGGAGAAGCTTGTCTTAAAACCTTCCCGTTTTGCTAATTAAAAGGTTTAATAATGTCGCGTGAGAGCGATTTCACATATTTTGATTGGAAAAAAGTGGTAAAGTGAATGCTGTGAAACCAAGATGGCTGAAAATAGGTTGAGAATTGCCTCAATATCTTTCAGGTGTTTAACACATAAGGACATTACATTTAATGGCTGTTAGGATGCAATATGTCCTGATAACATTAATATTAAACCAATTCAAATAATTCAACTTTAGGTACATTTTCACATCACATAGAAATACATTTCTATTAATTGAAGACCCAATTTAAAAAAAATAACATAATAAGATGTAGGGATGGGACTTGTAATACATCTGTCGCTCATGCTAAAGGTCCTGGGTTCGAATACCGGTGGTAACATGCTGCATTGTAGAGATAGGATATTTGCTAATAGGGTGTTTCTCACTCTGGGCAATGCTCTATGACCGGCTATCAAAAGCCGTGGTTTGTACTGTCATTTCTATGTGATAATATGCATAGGAAGGATCCCCAGTCACTCTTCGAAAAGAGTAGCGCATTGAGTCCTTGTGACAAGCCTCAATTTGACCTGATATAGCCTAAATCGTGCAAATCTGTTTGTGAAGACAAACAAATGAAATTAATAAGATAGATGTCTAATGGTTGTTAATTTAGGCAATGAAGCATGGTAACCATTATGATGGATATGTTTATCATTACCTTATCATTACCTACCCATTACCTTGCAGTAATGGGTAGTAAGTTTCAGAACACTGTTTCTCTGCAGAATGAATTGCATTGTATCAGAGACTAAGCTTGATTTGTTCATTTTCCTTCTGTCTCTTGAGTCTGTTTTCTTTCTTAAGATAGCCCTGGTGCCGGTTTTCTTATAGTCCTGACCTTTTTCAGTGATAGATGCATGCTTATCTAGAATGTTTGTAAGATCACTATTTTGGATATGTTTTTTTTCTTCTAATAATCAGACGTAATTTTCGCATGGTTAGCTTCTATTAAAATGATATGTGGAACAATTCATGTCGGGGATTTAGGTATGTGAACTTTTATGCTAAAGAATTGTAATTGTTAAGTGTAGAACTGAATTGATGATGGACAATTCTAGTCTAAACATGGTGCATACTAGACATCGTTTGAACATTATGGGTATTGTTTGAAATGGACTGACTAAAGCAAAATTTTGTTTTTTATTTTGGTGGTTTAGGTTACTTTAAACATTATTTCAGTTATTTCATGACGAGATCTACTTTCAGCAGATAAAGTGTAGCCTCACAAATTGTTATGTTATTGATCCTTGATATGACAACCACAAGATCACACAATTACAAAATCAACAGGTTTGGGTACGGTCCTTAGCTCATAGAATATCCACGAATCACACCCGCTGGCTGTGGATCATGGTGCTAATACGTTGGACTCAAACCAGTGACCGTGGCCGAAATAAAGCCAGAGAAAATATTCAGAATTATTTACCTTTATCATGGCAAATCTCACAGATATACGAATATTTCGAATCGCAATTTTTGCCTTTCCACTTTCCAGACACCAGTATAGCACAGGTTATTCCGTTGCCAAAGTTGGTATTTTTCCAGTTTGTGTATGTCGTGTTTGACCCACTCGTCCATTGCCATTCAGAGATATTCTTCCCATCTGGTGACCAAATACCCAACCATATGTCTGTGATCCTAAATGCATAAAACTTACATTATGATATCAGACACCCAACCATGGACGCGGGACATGGATTGCAGAAAGCAGCTTAACGTTGGGGAGAACAGATTCTTCCAAAGTGACAATAACTAAAAACAATTTCAGCTGTTAATGTGTCATATGGTGAGGAATTGAATTTTCTTTCGATTTGGTTTTTATTTACTTTTAAAATCTTATCAATTTTAATCTTTCAAGACTCAAAGTACCCAGCTTTACTAGGCCTCTTCAATATTCATTTTTTTCAAAGGAGACTTATTTCTGCATAAATCTTACGGAATGTCTCATATGAGATTATGAGATTAGTAATAAGTTAATTGGATGTGGGATTATGAATGCAAAAAGTCTGCATTATTAGGAAGAAGTAAATACACAAACATCAACGGGAACCATGAGTGCCTATATGAGATTAGTTAGGAATAGATATCCGACATCAACAGGAACCATGAGTGCCTATATGAGATTAGTTAGGAATAGATATCCGACATCAACAGGAACCATGAGTGCCTATATGAGATTAGTTAGGAATAGATATCCGACATCAACAGGAACCATGAGTGCCTATATGGGATTAGTTAGGAATAGATATCCGACATCAACAGGAACCATGAGTGCCTATTTGAGATTAGTTAGGAATAGATATCCGACATCAACAGGAACCATGAGTGCCTATATGGGATTAGTTAGGAATAGATATCCGACATCAACAGGAACCATGAGTGCCTATATGAGATTAATTAGGAATAGATATCCGACATCAACAGGAACCATGAGTGCCTATATGAGATTAGTTAGGAATAGATATCCGACATCAACAGGAACCATGAGTGCCTATATGGGATTAGTTAGGAATAGATATCCGACATCAACAAGAACCATGAGTGCCTATATGAGATTAGTTAGGAATAGATATCCGACATCAACGGGAACCATGAATGCCTATATGGGCTTAGTTAGGAATAGATATCCGACATCAACAGGAAACATGAATGCCTATATGAGATTAGTTAGGAATAGATATCCGACATCAACAGGAACCATGAGTGCCTATATGGGCTTAGTTAGGAATAGATATCCGACATCAACAGGAACCATGAGTGCCTATATGAGATTAGTTAGGAATAGATATCCGACATCAACAGGAACCATGAGTGCCTATATGGGCTTAGTTAGGAATAGATATCCGACATCAACGGGAACCATGAGTGCCTATTTGAGATTAGTTAGGAATAGATATCCGACATCAACGGGAACCATGAATGCCTATATGGGATTAGTTAGGAATAGATATCCGACATCAACAAGAACCATGAATGCATGAAACCTACAGTACGAGATTAGCTAGAAATAAATACCCATCTATTAACAGGAAACAATGCTTGACAACGTGAATGCATAAAACTTGTATCAGATTTGTTAGAAATTCCCAAACATCAACAGGGCCGAAATAGCTCAAATGGCAGAGTATATGCCTTGTGATTCCCAGTTGGAATCCTATATACTGTCTGTACTCCGTGGTATATAAATGTCACCTTTACCTGTTTACAGCATGAGATTAACTTATACTAAGTACATACTGATGCCTCAGACAACTCAATGATATTGTAGTGGGTTACTTATACCCCAGTCACATTTGCACCAGGTGCCCCGGCCGGGAAGTAAAAATCTGACGGTCTTACAGGGTCCCGGGCGCCGGGGATTTTTGATTTTTTCGACTTGTGCGTATCTTATTCGTTCCTTCAAAGTGCACAGAAACGCACAAAAAACGAACAAAAACGGAGGCACATAACTTTGGATATTTTCCACTCTACATCTCGTCCACTTGGCCTGTTTGCTAGTGAGACTAAGCCTTAAAGGACATCTGAGAACAGGTAAATTATAAAAATTATCCTATTAAAGTATCCTGTTAATACCCCGGCGTCCTCACAGTTCTTTAGCCTGCCTGCCAATTTTATTAGTATTGAAATCGGTGCAGGGCATCAATCAGGAACAAGGTGTCAAAATAGAGTTAATGAGATGCCAATTATTTCAACATTAAAATGGAAAACCTAAGGTCAGTTAATCAATAACTTTCATAAATCTAAGCAATACGATTTTTCTATTTTTCACCTTTAAATTTCACATAATGCAGGCAAGTTCTCGAATAAACATATCAAACACATTTGACAAATTTAATTTTCATTCATGATGTTTGGACTAATATAATTTTATTATATATCTTGTAAAAATGAATTCTTACACTGGATCGTGGTTATCCAAAAGATTGGAAACATGAGATTCTTTCTCAGCAGACTCAAGCGTGAGCAAATCCATTCCAGACTTCAGACACTCGTCCCTTGCTAATGTCCATTCCACCTTTTCACTGAATATTCCATATTTGCATTCATTTCCAAGAGCTACAATACATAATTCACATTTTGATTGTCATATCTCATAAAATTATCCCAAAAAGATAGAAATCTTGGTCTTTTTCTCAAAATAGCCCTTTCTATACCTATATTCCGTTTTCCTCTCAGGTTATCAGGAAATCACCTACTTTATTGTTATTTTTGCTTTCCAGTTTGTTTTTAATTATTGGTGCATATATTGGAAGCTTATAAAAATATACCACGTTGTTCAGTGAAAAAAATACTATCAGAAAATATAATCTATAGCCCTGCCAATATATGCGCCGTTATAAATAAATTGACTTAATACATATTATGTCATCACTTAAAATCAACAAAAAATAACAATAAAAAATTGCAACAAGAATTTTATAAATGCTATATCATTAACAATATTTTGTTTTAAAAGTTTTTAAAAAGTAATATGAATAGTGACACATTTTTTATAAACATGTATAAAAAATAAAAGGTTTGAAATATGCATTTTTCTTTTTCTCATAAAATCTATTATTGAAGAAATCAGAACAGAAATGATTGGATTTATTTGAAGTAATTTTTAGTTGCTGGTATTCTAAGCTTCAAAAGAGCAACTATTCTGTGTTTCTTTTAAAAATAAAAAAAAACCAAAATGCGGAATAAAACTTCCATAAAACTTTGGCCAATTTTTTTTTTTTAAATATGAATCTTCAATTTTTCACTGTTCTGAAGTCGGCAACTATGATAGGATCAAAGGATTTTGAATCCATTGTGTGAAACAATGAGTTGCTATGACGCCATAGCTCAAATAACAGCCGTTGCGCCTCCATTCATAATTACTCCAAGGTCTAATTATAGGAATGACAGCAATGATCAGAAACTACACAACGCAGTGCTGCTTCTGACGTCATATGAAGTTTCTCCCTGTTTGTAGCCATGACGTCATGACTTGGACTCTTCTGGATGTCATTTCACGTTGTCAAGCATAATATCGGGTAAAAAACTGAGGAAAAAACGCTAGAGATAGCACCTGTTTCTGTATTAAGAATCATTATGACTAGGAAAGATGATGACACAGTAAATAAGTACAACAGTTAATCGCCGGAGGTCGAGTTCATGTTGTTGGGAAACTTCAATATGATGGGCAGTGCGTGGTGTTTCTGGAAACAGTGGATTTCAAGTCTATTTTGCCGATGGCTTTGGGACATCTGAAATAATTGGTTAAACAAGAAAAAGTGGTGTTCCACATGTAACACGGATGGGAAAAAAAATAACAAACAAAACAAAAATTACAATAAACAAAACAAAAATTACAATAAACAAAACAAAAATTACATAAAATCAAATAAACAACAACAAACTGATGGGGTAGTTGAAATTATTTTTATTCATCTTTTAAAAACTTAATTTGGTATGTGAACGATTTTTTTAGTACAACTTTATGCAAAGATGTGCTTTTTCAGGCTCAATTACTTAAGTTACTCTATTATCGCTCAGGCGCTATCGCAAATCACCGATCAGACTTTTGAATGTCATTTCTGTTCTAATTGTCCGATTTACACCAAAATAGAACTAAACGTATTGAAACTTCCTTGTTCTTGTGATTGGGAAGTAATTCCAAGCAATTTATACCCAAAGCCATCGTCAAAATAGACTTGAAATCCTTTGATTTTAGAAATATCATGCAATGCACATCCAATTTAACACACGACTCAGTAAGAACTCGACTTTCGGCAATTAACAATAAAAAAATTATGTACCGTTTAAATCAACACAAGATGTCAGTCCTGTTTGAAAATATTTCTTTGTTATTTCTTGATCTCAGCATCGTTTCGCCATTGTTTACGAGTTTGCGCAAAGACGTGAAAGTGGGTCAGTTTATTCACAGGAGTGACAGCAACAATCTGGAAACTCCACAACGTTGTGGTACATCTGATGTCATATGATGTTTCTCCCTTTGCGTTTCCATGACGTCATCACTTGGACTTTTCCAAATGCCATTTCACATTGTCATGTTTGAAATTGGGTAAAAAACTGAAGAAAAAACACTACAGAATTCACACGGATTTGTATTTTTAGAGATTATGACTGGGAACGATAGTGACATGGGTCATAACTGCAACAGTCAATCGCCGGAGGTCGAGTTTATTTACTGGGGAAACTTCAATATGATGGGCAGTGCGTGGTGTTTCTAGAAACAGCGAATTTAAGTCTATTTTGCCGATGTCTTTGGGTATAAAGAGAAAATGTTATGCAACGATGGGCAAACATGAGGACATCGTTTTGAACGTTCTGCTTTGTTTACATGACGCACTTCTTTCTTCTGTTTTACTTCTTTTACATATGTATTCATACGCCGGTACGCATGCACAAATTGGAATCTATTGAATGCACACGACGAACGCTCTACAGTGGCGTAAGTTGCTTGAACAACATTGATCATAGAAAAAACAGAATCGCAAATCACAGGGAATGATTACACACTTCCCATGATCCTACCGATCACAGAATAACACAGATAGTTCCTTTTTTGACACTCATTGCCTGTCGGCAATGGTTGTCAAAAAGGAACCCTCCGTGTTACAAAAACAGTCAGGATCAAGCTCCTGTTTTTCCCGCCAGATTGAACGTTTTCTTATAAATGTGATTGTCACGCCATCTGCAGTATAACCTATCAACCATAGAGAACCACATTAGTTTCCAGCCTCTCTCACTGCACGTGCAGGGATGCTGATTTGTTTGTTTGTTTGGGGTTTTACATCACTTTCAACAGTATTTCAGTCATTTTGTGATGAGACCTACTTGTAGCAGATATAGTGCTGCCTCACTGAATTGTCATGTCGCAGGTCCTTGACATGACAACCCACCCAGTCACAGGTTTACAAGGACAACGGGTTAACCCTTTGGCACAGGCCTCAGCTCATATGGGAAATTGTATCATGAGTTCAATCTCGGCACGGCCGGGGATCGAACCCCGACCTTTGGATCACCACAGAGGAACTGGTGCTAATAAGCTGGCGCTCTAACCAACTGTGCCACAGCCCGTGGCCCAGGGATGCTGATGTGTACGCAAACATGGTAATATATCAAGAGAAGAAACAAAAATCTCAGCAATTCCTGACCTTTGGAGGCAGTTGGGGTTGTACACTATGCAAACAATTGTTGTCTCTTCAAGTGTGTATCTTGTCATCTTCCAAAATGAATTGTGTTCCGTGATTGTAATATTCCAAAAGGAGTTATATAACGTCACAATACATTTTCACATGAGGTCATTCATAACAAAACTGAAGGCTTTGCACTAACCAATCAACATTTAGCACTCACAAGAATCTGTTTACTTCCAGGCACAAAAGTGATCTGAATTTTCTGCAACCAGAAAAGTTCCCCAAAACATACAATATATCTGACATTTTAGAATATTTTTTTCTGGAATTGTTTTATCAATGCATTCTGTATATGTTGTCCGAAGTGCACCATATACCGTTACCGGCAGTTAGATCTGGACAGTTTCATACTTTTCACTCCCGATTTTCACAGAATCTTTCAAAACTGAGTAAAAACTGCTCACAACGATAGTAGATCATCAACTTTAAATGTATGTAAGGTCCCGGGGGGGCTACTCTCATAGTCAGCGTTACCGGGGAAGCTGGGCTAAATAGGGTCCTTTTCGCTGATATTTTCCCTAAGACGGGTTAAGATATTTTATCATTTTCCCTAAAACAGGGTACTATTTTTCAAATTTCTCCCTAAAACAGGGATCACAATCCCCTTTTCCAAATCTCCTCCTTCTGCATCATCCCTAAATGAGGGTATCAAAAATTCAGCTAGTCCTAAATCAGGGTACCAAATTTCAGCTAGTCCTAAATCAGGGTACCAATAATGATAGAATATTTCCCTCAATCAGGCTCTGGGGTTTTCAGTTCCATCCCAACCTCCGCGGGTTAAAATCATGAGAGTACCCCCCCCCCCGGTGTAAGGTAAAATTGGTACAAGTTTATTATTTAGGTTATCCAGAAACTGACATGGGTCTCGCATTCAGCAAACATGCAGTTTGTCCGAGTTTTTACATACAAATATAAAAAAGCATGAACGTGATCAGAGAGGAAGGGTGACGAGATTTTGAAAAAAAAAAGTTGCTGTGTGAGGTATGGGTTGCATTAGCATTTGCCACTGAAAAGAGTGTGCGATCTCGCTGTTCGGTCATCACGTTGCCTGTCCTCTGGTGGAATTCACTGACGCTAAACCAGTCTCCACTTCAGTTTTATTCTGCAAGTTTATGCGATGTTTTGCGCAATATGTACATAAGGAATAAAGTAGTTTTCACTCATTTTTTTTATAGAACTGTGTTAGATATGAAATATTACCCGTAATATGCATATATTTCTGTATTGGAGCTTTGTTTTCAACCATCAGCTTCAACCTAATTATTGACCTAATTATTGAACCAGTGTAGGTCCTGCAAGGTTTTACACAAAGGGGCCTTCATGGATAAAATGTATAGGGATTTTAAGACAAAAATGATTATTCATGGACAAAGCGTTCCTCAACATTCTTATGAAATATTGCCAGTGACCTTGAAGTGACCTTAGAATGACTTTGAAAATGAAACTCCAATTTCCGTGGATTTTACTTAAAATGTCAATATTCCATTATCTGCATCTTTCATAAATGAGACTTTATTCATCAAAATCCATTCAAAATTAACAATATTTGAGCAATTTTCAATTAGAGGAAATTCTGAAATGCTGAGCTATTTTGAAACAATATCTATAATATCTATAAGCTTTTTGTGGGTTAATTGATGAACGTACATAGCATATTGCATAGAAAACTAAAATCCTGAAAATTAAATAAAAATAAAGTCCGTCAATTTTGAGATTTATCAACAAGCTAAATTTGATAAGAAATAGCTTGAATGTGGTAGGTGTATAGAGAATGAAAATTGACTTTAAAACAATCCAATGCAATCTTTTCAAAGTTTCATACATAGAGAATACAAGTGTAATTTCAGAAAATAGCCCCCAATAAGTTGCTCTAATCATAATGGTACATAAATAATGTTCTAAATAATAGACTCTCAAAGTTGATGAAAAACTGCCAAATTTGGAACAGAAAACAAAATCGGGTGACAAGAAATGTATTAATTGCAGACACAAATGGTTTACCTCATTTATAGCTTTCTCCAAAGCTTTGATATTTATTTATTTTTTCTTTAATAAGAAGAAAGTACAAAAGTTATTTCTTGAATGTGGAAAACTATTTCTTGAATATAGAGAATGTGTTCTATTTATGCTGGGTGACAGTGACACCATGAACACACTGCAGAAAGTTTAGTTTTGTACTACCTATTTCATGTTCAGTGTCTCCCATTTCTCCTGATGTGAGAAAGTGAGCCGACGCAATGTGTATATATAATATTTACATTTACTCTCTTGCATATATATATATGTATGCAAGAGAAGAGTAAGAGCACCTACCTTTCACCCAACTCAGCGTGTACCGTCCATCTCCAGCGTAAATAAAAATGACCAAGTAAATTGCATGTAAAATCCTCATAGTTTTTATCTCACAGAAATCACAAGTGAGTGTAATATAGTACTTGAATGGCGACTATATTTCAGATAAATGCAAGTACTGTCAAGTACTCTAAGGATACATCAACTCAAGATTCAAAAACCATTATGAAGAGTAGAGCAAGTATAACAGATGATCGATGTTCCCTCCTGTTCTGTCAGATTCCGGAGACTTTCTATAGACTTTACTCTCAACATAATAAGCCGCACCATGAGAGCATTGTTAGTCTAAAACAAATCTGAGTTGTTTGTTGGTGACTTTGAATGGGATCTACTTCACCAGTGTCCTGCTATATCCTTACACCTTGGTGATTACACCTCTGACAATAAGGCGGAAACAGATCATTGGTATTATTGATCAGAGATTCATATCCGGCTCATATGTAGGTACAGGTGTAACAACAACACAGGAAAAATAAAGGGGAAATATGTAGGAGCATAAACCAGAAGATATAGCACACCCTCTCGCTCAATCTAGGCACGTGTTGTATGGTGATGTTTAGAGTTTCTAAATCGATGAGAGGGGATGCCATTTTTTCAACATCAAACTAGTTGGCTATAATGGCTGGTTGTTGGTAATCTGTTGTTTGAACTGTGGATTCAATAAGATGATTGATATCCGAGTGACACACACTGCCTCGTTCAGCAGACATACCGTGGAAGGCCAGAGACTACCATTGAACCTTTCAACCCAGACAGTGCTAAAACGTTTTTATTGTTTTGGGTCTTTTGGTTGTTTTGTTCCTGCATATCGACAAAACCTCCATTAACACACGAAATATGAACATAAACACATACTTTGTTTGGCTGAAAAGTATATAATGAAAGTGAATACTGTGAAAAGGCAGGCCGTGCATGCTGAAACCACGGAACTGATTTCAAACATATTGAGCGGATATATTGATCTCCTCAAGTACTCAATCCTGTGCCATGAGAATATCCCATAAATCATTTATCATGCTCTCAGCAATTGTGTTACAAAAGTATACAAGATTTATAATCTAAATGTGTGGGATAATTTTGATTTACACGACAAGGCAATTAAATATTATATCATATTTATAATCACTCTTCAATAACAACACAACAGTAAACACAAAACTTTATAGACCTTATTTATTAAATAGCATACCACAGACAGGGCATGAACAATGTTATTTATTAACATATATATTTAGACATATTTAGACAAATATTGTATTAAGCATGAAAGGATCATTATGTAAATCATATCTTCTATTATAAATTCACCATTTATATAAAGTAAAACCACTTCTTATGGTCCCATCCCACAAAGTATAAAATAGTGTTTAAATTGCAACTATTACAAACTTTAAAAAGATGGGTGTCCCTCCACCCATCACTAGTTTCATTATGGAAATTAAACCATTCCACACACAGCAGACCCAGTGATTGTGAGCTTCACATCATATATGAAGTTCGCATATATGAACAAAGATAACTGAATGCATCAACTATTTTGAAAAGAATGAATCAGATGTCATTATTTCAAACTTGATGACACCATTAGGTGCAATGTCTAATTTAGGCTAAGACCTCACTCAAATTAGAACATGGTGTTAAGAAAGAATGAATGAAATCAGTGCCAAGAGCCAGAATAGATTATTAAACATAAACAGTCATCACCAATCGCACTATGTCAACACCAACTTCAGGAGAGTAACTTCTATTGTGTGCCTTGTATCACACTACACATATTGTCAGTTGCTATTCACTGATGTTCAAATATAGGCCAATAGGTCATCCAGTTAGAACATGGACGCGTTTAGTATATTTAAACATAAAAGCAGTGCTGTGTGAGCAATAAGGATGGAATCTGATCACTGCCTTACTCAGTCACAGTTCCCTAGCAACCTAAACGTTTATTGCCATGTCTCCTGATGGTACATGTGCTTATGTAACCAGCAACCAAGGATGAAAGGATCAATCCCCCCGCACCCAGATATTAGGTAACATTATATCACTTCAAAACGATAGTGCAAAGGATCTGTTGCATACTGCATTGGTCAGAAACATTATTTTCTGTAACGTCCCAGAAATGAAAATACAATAAATATTCCAGTTTAGGAAAGTTTGAAATATTCCAAAAATACTGACTTGATATGAATTTACCCCTATTGTGATGTTTTATCATTAAATTTGATCGCCTTTTTATCCTTTATTTCTTATTTTATTTATTTATTTATTAATGTTCTTCTTGGTAAAATGTCAAATTAAATCCTTCCAGTACATTAATTACGACCACTTAAGACTAAACTATAGAACAGAATAGATTACATTTGAATATATAAGATAAGAATATACCAAAATACCTAAAAAAAAAAATTAGACTAGACTAGAGTGGAATAGATTTTATTCAAATATATTAGAACGGATTAGACTGGAACAGATTAGGTCAGAGAAGATTACATTAGATTTGAATGCAAAGAATAGTACTCGGTTAGAATATAATTAGATTAGAACACAATAATCAGATTACAACACAATAATTAGATTAGAACACTATAATCAGATTAGAACAGAATACTATAAAATAATTTCGAATGGACTGCAATATAATTTAGAGTAGATTATAATACAATATAAAAGATTGTGATAGAATATAATAGAATAGAATCAAATCGGATATCTTAAATTAGAAATATTAGAATTGAAACTTATATTTGATTGGAATAGATTAGAATTAGATTAGATATTTCAAAGTCTAATTTTCACTCTTAAGTCATTAGTAGCAGATTCTGAGATACAAAATTGAATAGCATAAAATGATAAAGAATGTAAGTATATGTTTTAAACATCAAATAATTCGGTCACAACAAGAACCTGAGCATGTTTAAAAATAAACAGTTATTTCTTCTTAAAAAATAGATAGTAAATGATATTGCTGTATAATGTATAGGGGCCAGTTCAAATTGTGTCAATGGAAATAAATAAATTACATGATATTAAAACTGAGATTGTGTATTTTCTTTTTGAATATCTGTCTTAAACTCTTGAAATGCAAATGATCATTAATAATTACACTTGACTGGTAATATATTTATGATTAAAAGAATGTGAGCATGGAAAATTATGAATGTAGATATAGAATATTGAAGACTCGTTCAGATAACAGCTACATCGTAAATATATCGTCATGATTTACAATTGTCTTTTCTCAATTAACGTCTGGGCTGACATTGTGTAATTTCCCTGATTTAGAAAGGAATATGTCATAAACACAATAGGAACTTTCTCTTTTTTTAATTAATGCCTGACCAGACTAACAATAGAACACTCAGGATATTATCAAATAGGCATAATCATCAAAGGTTTTGTATATAATTAAGTAACTTGCTGAACTCCGTAGTCAAAGGTAATCAAAGTACTCATAGTGCCAGATGCCAAACATTTAGCACTAAGAGATCAACACAACCGTGATTACCCTGGCTGCGTGAGATCAATTGATGGAGCATTTGCCTTGAGACCCAGGGATTCCCGTTTGAATTCCGATCAGTTGCTATCAAATACTGAGAAGACATTGCCCGGAACAAGCGATTTAATTTAGGTCTACATGGAATTGATTGATCAAAACCTGGTTTGCATAGAGCCTAAACAATTCTTTTCAAAATAGTTCAGCACAAATGAAATGCACATACAGAAGGGCATCACTAAATATTCAATATTTTGTATCATATTATCACTTTTCCATCATTCGACTACATACCAAGCAAGGACATTTTTGGTACCAGCTGTAATATTTGGGATGTGTGGGATCAGATCAAGTTGTATAAAGCAGAGTTGACTGCTTTGCACTAAACTCATAGCCACAGGATCTGTCAAATCATATGGTAGTCAAATAGTTTCTATCTTTGAGGCCATCAATGTTTAATGTATTTTACTGTGAAAGTGTGCACTGGTGTATGGTAATAATCATATAGGGGAAGAAGTAAATCAGCTACTTAAAGCAATCACAGTTCGACATAATCGGAAATTATGGAGAAATAAGTGACAATAACTTACCTTTGGCTATTTACAAATATGACATTTCATGATTAAATGTTTAATTGTAATAATACGCATTGTATGATGTTAGTAATTACATTTAGGATGAAATTTCTATTGGCAAACAAAGTTCTATGTTTAGAAATTCGCCAATTATTGAGGAAATAAGGATTCTTCCTGACGTCTATTGCAGCTCCTTGTTGCCAAAAATATATTATTGTTCATTGATCTCCATATTATTATCTGTGTGAACATTTGGTTATTGGCAAAGACAGGGGAATAGTGTCAAACCTTTCGATGTTGTTTTCTGTTTCTGTTTTAACCCAAGATGAAATTTATTATCATGACTGAGAAATTGCATGGTTCTGAATCTCTTTCATCCAATTAATTGGCTTTTCTTATTCTCATTTTTGCTTTCATTAGCTTTTTCTTCTTGAATATTCTGATTCCTCCAATTAATTATTTATAGATATGTCATCCAATTTTACAGAAGCTGGTTGAGAAGGTTGACCTGCACCACGTCCTTGATGACCCGCTTCCCCTCATTATACTGCCATTATATATAAATTGATACCTGACTCAGCAGTACCTGTCAATATGAATAATAGCAATCATTACTCCACTCTTGACGAAGCTTGGTTTAGAAATAACTGAAAATAATTATGGATCCTCATTAGTGACAGTATGAATAAAACGCGACCTGATTCAGCAGTACCTGTCAGTATGAAAATAGCAATCATTACTGCACTCTTGAAGAAGCTTGGTTCAGAGCTAATTGAAAACATTATAGACCTATCTCAAATCCGACTTTTATCTCCTGAAAGGGCAGAAGCCAACCAATTAGTTCCACACCTTGAGCGGATTGGTCTTACTTACAAGTTCCATTCAGCCTAAAATAATATCTGAGACTGAGACTGTTTAACTGAAAGTGTAAAAGATATCTCCTGCGATCTGGAAGTCAGCAATATTACTGCTTTTGGACCTCTCTGCAGTTTTTGATACAATTGATCATAAAATACTACTGAAGATTTTAATCATGATGTAAGGTCAAAGATCAAGCAAATAATTGGATCATGTCATACCTGATGGACAGGAAGCAATCTGTTAAGGTTGGTCAGGATAGATCCACGGGCCGTGGCGCAGTTGGTTAAAGTGCCAGCTTATTAGCACTATTTTCTCTGTGGTGATCAAAAGGTTGTGGGTTCAATCCCCGGCTGTGCCGAGATTGAAATCATAATTTCACACATGAGCTGAGGCCCATGCCAAAAGGTTAACCCGTTGTCCTTGTAAATCTGTTACCGGGTGGGTTGTCATGTCAAGGACCTGCGACATGACAATTCAGTGAGGCAAGCTATTTTTTATCTTTACTTTTTCGGTACATACATGGCAGGAAATACATGCCAAAAAATAATTATTCCTAAAACACTTTTCAATCTAAGCTGAAATTCAGAAGATAAACGTTATTTAATCAGTTGTTTATTCTGATAACAATTATCATCACAATCGAGAATGATTATCCTTTCTTTTCGGTCAATAGGTCACTTCAGAGAATCAAAATATGGTGACTTGAGTGTAGATAACACTGAATATATGAATACATTATAGACTTAAGACTCAAATTTCATTTATTCAGGCCTTTTTAAGATTACAGAAAATCAGTTACATAATACACAAGTGTTTACATGGCAATTATATGTAAAGGCCCCGTTAAGGTGGGTTTAAACACTGCTATCACTGGGGCCACCATGTAAGTGTAATAGAAATTCATTACACAATATTATTATCCTGATTATAGTGGACATGAGTTATCAAAATGTATGACAATGACAATGACAATGACAATGACAATGTAGTTTATTTGGCAACACTAGGCTGACTGAAATACATAATTATAATAGAATACATTTTTGCATTAATGATAAGTGATACATATACATATACAAATACAATATACAAAAATGTTATAGCTCCACATATGCTTGGGTTACTCAAACATTCTCACAGCATATTGTACAAAACTGTAATCAGCACGCTTGGTTCTAGTTTTCTTAGGAATTCTGTTCTTGGCATGACGGGTTTTATGTATGTTTTCTCTTACAGGTGGCAATAGGTGGTGTAGAGGATGTGAGGGGTTTTTCATTTTGTTGTATAAATTTTCACACATCTTAATACGTCTTTGTTCTAGTGTATTTAAATTGAAATGATCTAGTGCCTCCCAATAGTTAAAGTCAGGTTTCACTATTTTCAGGGCTCGAACTTGAATTCTCTCTATGTCCTGTGTAAGGCCGAGGCACAACCCTGGGTGCCAGGACTCTGCACCATATTCTAACAGGGAGCGTATCTTTGAAATGAAAATTTGAATCAGGTTCTGCTCACTAAATCCTGCTCTTTTGGCTGCAGTAATGAGGTGGAGTCTACGACTTGCTTTCATGGTAATCGCGTCTACATGAGTGTTCCACTTCAGATCGTTAGCTATGTGGATGCCAAGTAGCTTAACACATATTTCTTGGCTTAGCAATTTTCCTCCCATATATAATGATTGTGAGGCACTTTTCTGTTTAGTAAAGTTTATGGGCATGTGTTTCGTTTTTGGAACATTCAAATTCATGTCATTTTCTGAAGTAACGTACCATCTGTTTAATGTAGTAAAAATTGATACTAATGTGTCATACATAAGACTTGTAAACTTTATATGTGTGTACTATGACATGACTTATTTGAAGTCTTCAAAACAACATGACATACAAGACTCTCATTTCTAGTTCATTTCTTGTACTGTGATGATGTATTTCATTTATTTGTATCAAAGGCAGCTTTTGTAGATAAGATGGAAGTAAATTGTTTTTGAATTTATAATAAAACTTCAATTCTTGCAATTTCAAGATATGATCAATTCTAAGCAATTTGAGTTCTTTAAAGATTGGTTCAGTGTGAGCATTATATTTTTCTAATTTAATTAGTCTAACAACTTTTTTTTGGTAATCCAAGTATGCAGCCACATTTGTGACCCCAAGGAAGTATACCAAAATTTAGGTGAGACAAGATAAGATAATTATATATCAGTGACTTTGCCTTTTCAGGAAAAAAATGTTTTAAATTATTTAGGATACCAATATTTCTTGATATTTTATTAGCAATTGTATTGATATGAATTTCCCAGGATAGATGCTCATTTAATGTAATACCTAAAACATTGAAATGTTTGACCCTTTCAATAGCAGTACCATCTATTTCCAGATTAAGCCCATCAACCTTTCTCTGAGGTGTATGAAACATCATATATTTAGTTTTTGGTACATCTAATGATAATTTATTTAATCTTAGCCATTCACTAACTTTGTCCAGTTCGTTATTAATGGATAAGCTATTGTTTGGTTGTGATGATTTTTTTGACATCATTTCTAAAGTTCCAGATAATGTAGTATCGTCAGCATATATTATGAAATCTAATGATTTACTTGAGAGTGCAATATCATTTATATAAATTACAAACAAAAGTGATCCAAGGATTGAACCTTGGGGAAAACCTGTTTCAATATTCACAGTCTGAGAGGCTATGCCAGCTTAATAGCACTATTTTCTCTGTGGTGATCAAAAGATTGTGGGTTCGATCCCCGGCTGTGCCGATATTGAAATCATGATACAATTTCCCACATGAGCTGAGGCCCGTGCCTAAAGGGTTAACCTGTTGTCCTTGTAAATCTGTGACCGGGTGGGTTGTCATGTCAAGGACCTGCGACATGACAATTCAGTGAGGCAGCACTATATCTGCTACAAGTAGGTCTCATCACGAAATGACTGAAATAATGTTGAAATTGATGTGATTATCTCGGTACATTTCCATCATCATCATCTTAGCTTCATGAAACTAGATAAAGGTGAAGCAGAGCCAAAAAATGCAGTCACATTTTTTCTTGTTGGAGATGCAATTTTCCTGGGATCTAATTCACGTGGTAACTTGTCAAGTGTATTCACTGTGTACATTTTCCCTTCAATATAAAGACGATTAACAGAAAGAACTGGTCAAATAAGCTTGCCCTCTACCAATGTGCGCCACTTCCCGTAGCCTTCCAATGTTGATGTCAATAGCATGGCATGATTTGTTAAAAAGGGCACACATACACATACACATGCACCGTGTCATAATAATAATGATGAACCAATAGTGTATAATCATGAATGCATGCCATTCTTCATGTGTTCCACTAAGGAATAACTCTGGCATTCATCTCAGTTGCTTGTAAAAGTTCAAATTCATCAAAGTATCTCAAGAGCATTTTGTATCAATAATATAACATTGTATAATTGCACTCATGTTAAAATATATTAAGAATAAACAATGTATTTGTTTTCAAAAAGGATATCATTTATTGATTATTGTTATAGACATGAGATAATGATCCAGTACACAGAGATAGTGTATTGATCCTCATATTACTTTTTGATTATATTCACGGTGACTATATGAAATACACACATTGCTTCTTGTTTTCAGATGTAATGAGATACCTTACTGCTCCAGTGAAGTACCACTTTGGATTGAATGCGTTTCAGGATTAAAATACTTGTCATTGATTTTAATGTGTTTAAATAACACTCTACTATGGATTTGAAATAAAATCAACACTCCAAAGAGAGTTTTACTTCTATGTCAATGGTAGAAATAGTATGACTCAGAGATAAGAAGGATGACTCTCACTAGCTAGAAATGTCAACTAACTTTTTAGTGTGATACAATAAAGGCTGAAAATTAAAACCAGCTGTTATATTTGGAACATAAATGTGTTTTATTTAGGTTCATGATGTTAGGGTACGGTGCCATGAGCAAGCTTTAAAAAAGAAGGCCATCACTAGAAATGGTAGACATTGAACATGAAATGGGTAGCACAAAAATGGTGTTGCTTTAATTCGAGAACTAGTTTCAGTACCTTCCTCTCATTGGAGAAAAAAAATGAAATATATGACAATTTGTAGAAAGACATCTGCTTTTCAATGAGGTAATCCATTTGTGTGAACATTTACCAAATTTCTAGTCACTGATTTTAGCTATAATTGCACATTTAGCACATTTTCACATACTTTGAGAGTTGATATTCATTTTTCATTATGATTAGAGCAACTTATGGGGGGTTAATTTCTGACAATACACTTATATTTTATGTGTATGAAACTTTAAAAGATTGCATTGAATGAATTTAAAGTCCGTCAATTTTCATCTTTCATACACCTACCACTTTCAAGCTATTTCTAACAAAATTTAGCTAGTTGATAAATCTCAAAATTGACACTTTATTTTCATTTTATTAATAAGTTTTTCTATGCAGTATAATATGTACTTTCATAAATTAACCATCTGAGAGCTGTTATTATAGATGTTGTTTCAAAATAGCTCAGCATATAAACATTTCCTCTAATTTCCCTTGCAGATTGGTCCAAAATTGCTTGTTAATATTGTTAATTTTGAATGAATTTTGATGAATAAAGATTCTTTGAGCTTGTTTTGGAAAATGCAGACGACAGAAGAATGAAATTTATAGTGAAATTCACAGCAACAGGAATTTCATTTTCAAGGTCATTCAAAAGTCTCTTCAAGGTCACTGGCAATATTTGACAAAAATAGCCTACAAAGGTCTGCATTCAATCATGTATCATTTGTGGATGTGTCCCATGCCTATGTCTCTCATTTCCTTTGATGATATGTATGTTTATTCCTGAGAGGTCCCTACCTGGTGCATTCAGATGCCATTAAACTCATGTCTTTGTGATAATGAAACAGAAAGACTCCAAGTTACTCTTCAACAAAAGTAGAGCACTGATTTCAATCTGACCTGATATAGCCTAATCAGTGCTTAAAAGGTGGTTTAGCAAAATAAAACTCCTGAATCCAGTGGTATTCATTAATCTACTGCTGCTTATAACATTGTGTCAATCCTCATATAACAAGATGGTAAAATTAGTTTATTTGTTTATTTGGGGTTTTACATCACTTTCAACATTATTTCAGTCATTTCGTGATGAGACCTACTTGTAGCAAATATAGTGCTGCCTCACTGAATTGTCATGTCGCAGGTCCTTGACATGACAACCCACCCGGTTACAGACTTACAAGGACAACAGGTTTACCCTTTAGGCATATGGGAAATTGTATCATGAGTTCAATCTCGGCACGGCCGGGATTCGAACCCACGCCCTTTGGATTGCCACAGAGGAACTTGGTAAAATTAGAATTTCATTAGCCATATATAAAATCATCACAGCAAACAATTATCATAAACCAAATCATTAACAAAAGATTATTCACAGATCTATACCCAAAGACATCGTCAAAAAAGACTTGAAAACCACTGTTTGCAGAAACATCACACACTGCCGATCCAATTTAAGTCCCGACTCTGTAAGAACTGGACTTCCGGCGACTAACAATCAAAGAATTATGTACTGTTTAAATCAACTTAAGATGTCAACCCTGTTTGAAAATATTTCTTTGGATCAGAACTGCAACAGTCAATCGCCGGAAGTCGAGTTTAATTACTGGGGAAACTTCAATATGATGGGCAGTGCATGGTGTTTCTAGAAACAGTGAATTTCAAGTCTATTTTGCCGATGACTTTGGGTATAATAAGTATGTATAATTTGTTAAAAAGAATAAAAATACCATTTGACAAATTTGTGGTTTGAGATGAACAAGTGTTTCACGCTAAAAGATAGATCATGACGATACCTACTTCAGCAGATATAGTGCTGCCTCACTTGATTATCATTTTGAAGGTCCTTGGCATGACAACCAAAGAAGTCACAAATTTAACGACAACATTTTAACTTGAAGGAATAGATAGTATAACATTTCATTTTTATGAAACCACATATATTTTGTTATGTTTCTGAAATGTGTGACTCCTTGATATATGAATTGCCGTCAGAAATGCATTTATCTAAATCAAATTTTTACACATTATTATAGCAATTCCGTGCATTTATATTCAAATAAGAAACCCCAAGTATAGATTAAAATTGTATGAAGTATACTTAATATGATATGTCAATAATACACAAATATTTTACAATGTGTAAGTTATACAAAGTTTTAATTATTTCATAATTAATAAAAAAAACATTGAATAGTGTATTTAGTGTTTAAAAGACTATTGTGTCTGTGTTAAATAAACAATGGATCCACTCTTAAAAATAATCTTTTGTTAAGAAACTAGAAATTTCAGCAAAATATCAAGTGAATTTTATTCTCATTCCCTTTCCAAAGAGTGACTCTCGACCCTAAAGTCAAACCTCAATTTAAGATAAGTAAATCCTATGATCAGTGTAAACTTGGATACCATGATTAGTAATGAGTATAATAAATTTGGCCACCATGATGTAAGCAATCATTGCTACCTTGGCTACCATGAGGGCAACGCTGGCTGCCTTGGTGAGAGTAGCCTTGGTAACCATGATGAGGGACATCTCTGAAATGACTTTTGAATTGATATGAAATGTTTCATTGTCAAAGGTGCAGAACAATATATTATAAGAAATAAGAGGTGTTAATGAACAATGAATGCTGGCTTCTGATTGGTTACCTATAAGATCGAATCTGTGAATTGGAGATCTCCAGAGAAAGAGAGTTTCTCATTTTCACAAATGAGCTTGGGTTTTGAAGATTAGAGTTTGAGGTTGATGACTAAAGCTTGATATGATTAGAGCTTGGAGTGATTAGAGCTTGGATTGATTAGAGCTTGGATTGATTAGAGCTTGGATTGATTAGAGCTTGGATTGATTAGAGCTTGGATTGATTAGAGCTTGGATTGATTAGAGCTTGGATTGATTAGAGCTTGGATTGATTAGAGCTTGGATTGATTAGAGCTTGGATTGATTAGAGCTTGGATTGTTTAGAGCTTGGGGTTGAAGACTAAGACTTGAGATTGATGATTAAAGCTTGGGTTGGTGATTAGAGCTGGGATTGATGAACATAGCTTGGGTTAATGACGAGAACCTGGGTTGATGACGAGAACCTGGGTTGATGATTAGAGCCTGGGGATGATGATTAGAGCTTGGGGCTGATGACTAATACTTGAGATTGGTGATTAGAGCTGGGATTGATGATTAGATTGGAGATATATATATACAGACAATAGAATGTAGCTTATCATGTTCCAGAAACTTGTACCAGAATCATGTTCCAGAAATAGACAATCCTTGTCCAAATAGAGGGATAGATGATTAGAGCTTGTGGTTGATGGATTGTGCTTGAGCAGCAGTGTTCAGTGCAGAGTCAGGCTTAACATTTTCTGATGCGTGAATTATCTCAGTAAGACTATGGTTATGCACGATTCCCTTTTCTATCTTTGAGGGCAGGTCTTCTGTAACAAATCCATGATTTATTTCAAAGTCAGGCCTACTGGACAAAGTTTTATCATAGAGAACCGATTGGTTTCTGGCATCCCTCACTGAAGTCTTAGTTTTCCGCTTTTCTTGGACTCCAAATAGAATCTTCTCTAGAGCCATCATTGGTGATTCACAAGTCAGGGTGGTGACCACTGCCAACATGTAGGTTATTCCCAAGTGGGCAATAAAGTAATAAGTCTGCAATTGATATAAAAAAAACATTGAAATCTAAATAATGGTTATAGTTGTCTTGGATATTATGTTTGATTATCATCAAACTGGTACTAAACAACATTCATGTTATACATGTATCATTATCATTGATTTATTAATATATAATGTGATCAAACGCAGATGGAACATACCTGGTTATAATCACTGTAGTGAAGAGGTATTTTAGTGTTGTAGACAAAGCTGAGGATGACAAGTACATGGAGAAGGTAGGCTGAGTAACATAAGCGTCCTAAAACTGCAAAGCCTTTCCAAGATAGCATCACATTGATTGCACCTGAAAGGAAAAATATATATCTTTTTGAGCACACCTTATACAGACAATAGAATGTAGCTTATCATGTTCCAGAAACTTGTACCAGAATCATGTTCCAGAAATAGACAATCCTTGTCCAAAATAGTAGGACAATCAATGACCTCTCATTGAAATGGGTTTGTGTAGGGGGCAAATTATGTCACTACTTATTGAGGAGGATTGCTCTTATTGGTTCACGTAAATCTAGAACAGGGAAACCCCAAATAGTCGGAATTCCAGTGACGTATGGCTGGAATTCCGACCAAAACATACGGGCACCTCCAAGGTGGTTTACTGTCCTATATCTGGGACAGTTATAAATGTCTATTCCAGAAACATGTTGCAGAAACCTGTCCCAGAACCTTTCTCAATCTTCAAAATGCATACAATAATTGTCTTAAGATATTAGATTTTCAAATATTGTCCTGAGATATTACATTTGTTTTGTCTAAAAATGTCATCACAAAGTCATACATTTACTTAATCTGTTGTACAATGTGATTATTTGCTTTGTGAGAGTAATGCTTGAAGTGAGATGAATACATTTTGTTTTGGTTGCAAATATAATTTATATATAATCTGTATATTGTAGATATTGCATTGTGCATGTTATTGACTATGAAAAAAGATCTTGAAATTTGATGTATGAGTATTTGGGAGTTAATGTCACATGACCTCCATATCCGGTGACGCATGCTAGGACGACCCAGGCAAGTGCGAGGGACCAGGCAACTCTGTGGATGGCCTCATAAAGAGCTGCAACGTCAGCATCCATGGCCCTCACAACTCCACTGTCAGGATTGTAATAGGGATAAAGACCATAAACAACCAGCATACCGACTCCTATGGCAACACTCCAACACACAATCACAGCCAGCTAGAAATAACAAGATAAATATCTTTGAAAAAGAAATATGTTCCATTTTGGCATGTAAAGAAGTAGTTCCTTTGGAAAATCTGCCACCAGAAAATCTGCCACCCATAAATAGCCTCAAGAGCTTATACTTTACATTTATGTCCATTGCAATGTTATTACTCACTCTGTTCATTTTAATGCTGCATCTTACATGGTTCAGGTAATAAGCGAGAATTAGTCCCACAGCATATGGAGCTATTCTGTAATATGGCCAGTAATATGTCTGGATAGAAACATAGGAATCCTCAGGAACTCTGTAAACATTGGGCATGCATAGTTATGTGCATTTGTTTCACTTCCAATATTTTTTCAGTTATTTTACAACAAGACAGGCCACAGGCCATGGCGCAGTTGGTTAGAGTGCCAGCTTATTAGCACCAGTTCCTCTGTGGTGATCCAAAGGTTATGCTGAGATTGAATTCATGATACACTTTCACATGTGAGCTGAGGCCCGTGCCATAGGGTTGACCCATTGGCCTTGTAAATTTGTGACCAGGTGGGTTGTCATGTCAAGGACCTGAGACATGACAATTAAGTGAGGCAGCACTATATCTGCTACAAGTAGGTCTCATCACGAAACGACGGGTTAACCCTTCAGGGACAGGCCTCAGCTCATGACAAATTGTGTATGAATCCAATGCCGAAATGGCCAGGAATTGAACTGCAGAGGGGTAGTGCTAACCAACTGCTCCATGACCCATGCCCATAATTATATGAAAAGTGGTAAGGCAAATTAAAAGACAATAATATGTGATTATGATATGACCCAAAGTTATATCACAGAATTTTTACCTGTGTTTTGATTGATAGGTTTTTGCTTAGCATGTCCTCTTAATTCATAATGAGACCTTTGTCTGAGAATCAATGGCTATTGTGTAATACTTAATACCAGAATGTGATCCATAAATCTCAATATAATTTCGATACAACCAAACTTATGGATAAAAACACAAATCCACTCTATTATTTGCACTTCTCTGTGCGAGTCATTTAAATCATTGATGACTTACTCATATAACAAAGGAGAAAGATTATTGTCCCTAATGACAGCTCCTGTCACGCTCATAGTCATCACTATCAATCCCACAGATGCTGCAAGTCCTGCCTTCCAATATCTACATTAAAATAAAGATACAGAGGTATTGATTTTAAATAACTAAATAATTATATTGCAAGAAGATATTGTTAATCACATTTATAAATAAAGTAAATCTTGCCAACCTATGAAAAAGAATGAGAAGGATAGGTGATATGATATAGAACTGCATGTCGTTTGCCATATACCACGTCCAACCCATGCACTACAACATTAAGACATATATTACAAGAAGGCCACAGGCCGTGGCGCAGTTGGTTAGAGCGCCAGCTTATTAGCACCAGTTCCTCTGTGGTGATCCAAAGGTCGTGGGTTCGAATCCCGGCCATGCTGAGATTGAACTCATGATACAATTTCCCACATGAGCTGAGGCTTGTGCCAAAAGGGTTAACCCGTTGTCCTTGTAAATCTGTGACCGGGTGGGTTGTCATGTCAAGGACCTGCGACATGACAATTCAGTGAGGCAGCACTATATCTGCTACAAGTAGGTCTCATCACGAAATGACTGAAATAATGTTGAAAGTGATGTAAAGCCCCAAACAAACAAACAAACATATATTACAATGGAACAAATATAGGTCTGTCACTATATCAGTTACTATATCAGTGAAGCTTTTTTGAAAACAAATGAATATTGTTTGATATAGCTTAGATTCACTATGTATGTGATATGTGATTCACTATGTTTGTGATTTTTTTAATTTCAACATAGACATTAAAACAGATATATCAGAAAGTTTTGATATGTTGTCATTTAATATATGCTATTACATTAAGGCGTATATCTTTGGCCAGTGGGTAGAAGTTATTGATATACAATAAGTTGGTCCACCAATAGTCATGGCAAGTTGTAATGGTTTTTGCAGTTTGCATGTCTGCTATCATTGGTCCTTTTGGTACGTGCCGAAACAATGTACAATATACCATCAGCACTATCATATACACTGGAGTCAGTCTATTGACAACAAGGAAATATGTACATAAAACATATGTAATTGCATTAGATAATATCAGAATATAAGATGCAAGACTCGTACATAAAACATAAATAATAGAATTTAATAAGAAGATATCCTTCACACATTATATCACTTAAATGTCTTTCCAAAGCAACTTTATATTATATGTTATAAAGAACAGAGAAATATTCACTTCAAAATACAATTTCTCCAGCGGGAAAGTGTTTTGATAAACCATATTCATTATATCAGATACCTGATGAAACTTTGCAATAACAATGCGTCAATGATACCATCTTCCAGATCTCTCTAATATGTTTAAAAAGATTACTGATAAAACACTTGGAGCAATGGTTATTTTATCGTTATTAGGACTGTAAGGTTTGAAAAAGTTTATATTTAAATGCTATATTCAATATGATTACATGCCTCCAGAATCTATGGAAATAGAATTTTAACCAATTGATTTTTCCATTTGTCCTTGTCATTTCTTTGAGAGTGAAAAATCCAACAAGAAAACCACTGAAAGCAAGAACAGATTTTTTTTTTATGCATCAGATTTTCACTAAGCCAAGGTAAGTTAACACATATTACTATAATTACTAAATGATATTTCAAATTTCAATAAGTGAAGTTTATTTGCTTTAAAGAGTTCCTTTTCAGTGTTAGTTAGGCTTATTTAGATTATTTTGTTTGGGGTATTACATCGCTTTCAACAATATTTCAAGTCTTTCATGACAAGACCTACTTGAAGCAGAAATAGTGATGCCTTATAGAATTATCATGTCGCAGGTCCTTGATAATACGGCCCACCCGGTTACATATTGATAAGGACAACAGGTTAAGCCTTCAGGCATTGGCCTCAAGTCATATGAGAAATTGTAAAGTGGATGCAATCTAAGCATGACCAGGAATCATAGTCATGGCCTTTTGCACAATCGGTTTAGAGTACAGGTGTTCTAGCACTGATATGACTGAAATAATATTGAAAGTAAAACCCAAACATGTTCCACCCCCTAATAAATTGAGTTATTACCTTAGAAAGAAAAATGTATCAACAGATACAAATGAATTGCATATAGCTTGTTTCGCAAACCCTTTGGTGACATTGATCCCAAAGGGGAGAAGGTTGCCTTTAATTAGATTATATATAAAAGTCAGTATTAAATATGCTAATAGAAAATTATTTAAATCAAATATAGTCATCATTTAAGATAATGAACATCATTAAATTCAACCTTTGTCATCATTTATGATTATGAATATCACTTAAGTCAATCACATTCCAAATTTCATGTCACTGAATAATGTTATGAAAATACATACCATAGACAACAAATTGTGTGTTATACACATGGCCCAATATCACCCAGAAGGTACTGAGGACCCTCAGTCCATTGAGGGAAGCTAGATTAGGTGCCTTGGTTTCTGTATTCAGTAACTTGATTCCATTTGATATCACAGAGAATGCTAAGAAGAAGTTAAGTCCTGCAATTAGAATGTCCTCACATATAATACTGATAATTACCAAGATGAACAGAAATTAATTCATACACAACATCGATTGCACCAAATTAGTTCATTTGGTAGAGATAGGTGAAATATTAGAATAATGTTAAAATTGCCTAAAACTGGGAAACAAAGAAAAGCAGTGGTGGGCAGTTTTTCAAGTGTAATCAGCATTGTTTTTTTTGTATGGTCACATTGCCGAGTGAAGTGATCTCTTCAACATAATATATAAATCCAAATCCAATATAGAAGATAAACGAGAAAAAGTGGTAATATTCGTACAGGGACAAATACCGGAATAATGTAAATAAATTTGTAATTCAGAAATTTAGGCAGAATATGAAGGTATATTTGACAAGAAATGGTATTTGTCATGAAGCAAATGTTACAGGAACACAAAATGTACATAACTGATATATACATAATTCAACAAAACAAAATTTATGTGGTTTTCAATCAGTCATTTGTATCAATCAGTCATTTGTATCAATATAAAATATGAACATATGATAAAACCCTGAATGTGTCACATCACAGCTCCCATTATAAGAGAGAAGACAAAATGTTTACAGTTTTATAGGATTTTCATAAGCTATCCAGCGAGATATGAAATTTTGATTGTCATTTCCTTTCGGTTTTTGGTCACATGTAAATTAAAATGAATATTGAGTTAATTCCATACATTTTCTGATGCATGTCAAACTCATATGAGCTTGCATTTATGTTAACCCCAGTTGCAGCATATTTATATTTATGCTGGTGTCATGGTGATGCCCACATTTACTACCAGATGGAGCTGCCTATCAACAAGCAAACAGAAATATAATCACACCCTGTTTTGCTGGTTTCAGATTTAATTGACGGTAATGGATAAACAACTTTGTGTGTATGTTAAGTGGTAATTTGAAGATATTTATCAGATATAAACAAGTGCTGATTGGGAAAAAATCAAGCTTGTGCATTTGCAAAATAAACCTCGAAATAAACCATGGAAATACTCATACTCGGCACACAAAAAGCACCATCTGGCTGTTTAAACAAAACCTAATGGTAAAAAACATGGCCAACATGGACCGATAATATGTGTATGCTCCAAAGAGTTACAGCTTAAACATGTTGAAAACTTGAACATCCAGCCTTGAAGGCAAAACGAAAACAGCCCTCTGGCATTAATAGAGTATTGAGTATTGAGGTTAAGTGGAAGACGTGAGGTGGTTGGTTTGACTCCCACTGTCGGCAGTGTTATATTCACACTGTTTAAAAGGTTGCAAGGTCATAAAAACAATATTGCATTTTTTTTCAGATAGAAAATGAGACTTACCTGGCAGATTTATAGAATCAGTAGAACCAGTAACAGTTTGCTCTTGAGGCGGTTTGTCAGCGGGCAGCCCACCATGGTGTTTATTGATGAACTGTTTGTCAGTTTGCTTTGACCATATGAGAACATCAATAGCCGTCCCTGTCAACACTAGTGCACCAATAATTGACAGCACCACACTGAATGTAAGAGGAGCGTATGCATAATTATATCAGAATTAACGCTTTTTTAAAAGTCTTTTTATCAGATATATACATAAACACTTCTTTTGCATTCTGACAAGTTATTTACAGGATAATTTATTGATAAATATTACATTGTATTGTCTCCAAAATATAGTTATTATATTATATCATAAATGCAGAAATGTGACTGCCACGGGCCGTGGCACAGTTGGTTAGAGTGCCAGCTTATTAGCACCAGTTCCTCTGTGGTGATCCAAAGGTCGTGGGTTCGATCCCCGACCGTGCCGAGATTGAACTCATAAAACAATTTCCCACATGAGCTGAGGCCCGTGCCTAAAGGGTTAACCCGTTGTCCTTGTAAATCTGTGACCGGGTGAGTTGTCATGTCAAAGACCTGCGACATGACAATTCAGTGAGGCAGCACTATATCTGCTCCAAGTCGGTCTCATCACGAAATGACTGAGATAATGTTGAAAGTGATGTAAAACCCCAAACAAACAAACAGAAATGTGACTTACATTGCCGCTATATCTCTTGTCTCCAGGTCAAAACCAGTTGTGGATTTGACAGTCACTGATACCAGGGGATTCTCATTAGTTCCATTATCAGGTATATTTATGAGAGAAAAAACTGGAATTATTCTTAAATGATTAGGTATAATATACACATTGGATACATATCTTTTCTTATTAAAGTAAATGATTGAACATAATTCTATCATTTAACACTCATATTAGTACAGATTGACTCATAGCTAGAATACAATACCATATTACAAAAATATAAAAATATGGATCTACGTAATACTATATGTATTTGATGAAACAATAGGAAACATTCTTAGAAAGTAGTTAACTTGCTTTTCTTTATGACAGTTGTTATATCCTCACTGCAACAGGTATTTGGAACACATATGCCCAAGCTCAACTGTAATATAAAACCATCAGATTTTAGAAAACTGTATTACAATAGTATGGTCATTAATTTAAAATCACATAAAAATTTAAAGTCCTTGCTTTGTTACTTTGAGCATTGTATAGAAATACATTTATGTAGACCACGGTCTTAAAACAACAGTTCTTAAAAGGCAATATTTAGTCTATATCTTGCACATTATATAAATATTACATTTTTTTTGAGAATCATTAGTTTAGTGGCATTAGCACCCTTTGCTTACCGGCAAGGTGTTGAACAAAACAAAAGTAGCGAGATAGTATTCTGCTTGGAAAGTGCTTTGTTCATGTTGAGTTGTTGTTTTTATTCCCTTGCAAGCTTCATATGATCCCCACCAAAGGAGATTGCCCAGGTAAACACCTGGTGGGGCCCGACCCATAGCATCAGCAACTTAAATAACAGTATAATAATTACTGAACTTTATCATTACTGCAATGTTGACCAGAAATATGCACCATGCGTGTTACTTTTGGCATACCATCTTAAGTAATCATGGGAGTATTTATTTCATTTAATGGAAACCATCTTTAGTAATCAAAAACATTCTGAGGTGCCCATTGATTATTTCATCAATCTGATTCGTGATGGTAATGCTATTAGATATTGTAAAAATTAGGAAATCAAATATTGTTCAGATGGTGTCTTGCCTTAATAATTGACAAAGATAAAAAGTAGAAAAGTACCTCTCAATGCATATTGCTCCTGGTTTATAATGTCAATGACTACATTTCTTATATCAGATTTACATTTATCATTTATACTATCATTTGCAGAAGTCTGTAAATAAGGTAGCAGTTCACGGGTGTAAAAATAGTCTCCGTTTTGAAAATTAGAGAGTAATTCCTTGGCCGCGAAGATGTTGTCTTTATACTTGAGATGGTCTGCTTCCGGTGTCATCTCTCCCTGTATCCGAGCAAACTGAATTATTACCAGAATATTTACCAAATTGATTATTTTCATTGTTAATGTGTTAAATGTGAGATAAGCCTTCATTTATCCTGCAGTGTTGTGATATAATGTTGTTTATGCAGTGCTGTGATATACTGTTGTTCATGCAGTGCTGTGATGTACTGTTGTTCATGCAGTGCTGTGATATACTGTTGTTCATGCAGTGCTGTGGTGTACTGTTGTTCATGCAGTGCTGTGATATACTGTTGTTCATGCAGTGCTGTGATGTACTGTTGTTCATGCAGTGCTGTGATATACTGTTGTTCATGCAGTGCTGTGGTGTACTGTTGTTTATACAGTGCTGTGATATACTGTTGTTCATGCAGTGATGTGGTGTACTGTTGTTCATGCAGTGCTGTGATATACTGTTGTTCATGCAGTGATGTGATGTACTGTTGTTCATACAGTGATGTGATGTACTGTTGTTCTTGCAGTGCTGTGAGAAACTGTTGTTCATACAGTGCTGTGATGTACTGTTGTTCATGCAGTGCTGTGGTGTACTGTTGTTCATGCAGTGCTGTGGTGTACTGTTGGTCATACATTTATAGGGAGCAACACTCAAATACATTGCGCCTCTGAGTCATCACTATTTTATCTCATCTGCCTTGATATTGATAAAGTGAAAGATTAAACAAATCTCAGTTTCCAAAACAAATCAGAGTAAGATAGAAGATGGTATCATATGTTGCTTAAGAAGCTGTGCAATACCTTATCTCTGTAAACATCGTATTAACACTTATCCCTTACAACATGATTTCAATGTGGCTATAAATTGTTGATGGTAAAGTATTCATGAATGAATGATTAAATAATTTCTTTGTGGCACATTGACACAGTGAGGTGATTCAGTGCCTAAAACAGTAAATACAAAAAGCGTTAAATATTAAATAGATAAACATTATTTACACTTGATACACTCAGACATGCCGAGATTGAACTCTTGATACAATTTCACATATGAGCTGAGGCCCAAGCCTAAAGGGTTAATCATTGTCCTTGTAAATTTTTGACTGGGTGGGTTGTCATGTCAAGGACCTGCGACATGACAATTCAGTGAGGCAGCACTATATCATTGAATTTCTTGACTTGGGTGATCTCACAATCAGATTGGGGCATTGGTGTGTCCCTATTCTTGTGCATGACTGTATCAATGACTCTAAATGTCTTTTTAGGGCCATGTTTGTTTTCCTCAACCAAATTTGAGAAATATTTGGATTGGGATGATTCAGCAAAGAGTTATATTTATTTCTTTGAATATTATATTATTCTTTATCAATATGGAGCCCAGATTTATTCATCTTCATCTCAAGTCTTCTGTTGAGAGACCTCTCATTTTTAATGTGATCACTCCTCCAAGGCGCCGGTTTGCATTGGGATAACTTGACCTTTTTAATGGGAGCATGCTTATCCATTAGAGAAGTATGTTCTTGTCATAGAAGTTGACCATGTCATGTAGGGAAAGAATTTCACATGAGGAGGTTCGACAAGTGAGGGACTTAATGTCATCCCTTAGGCATTGATTTGTTTGTTTGTTTGAGGTTTTACATCACTTTCAACATTATTTCAGTCATTTCGTGATGAGACCTACTTGTAGCAGATATAGTGCTGCCTCACTGAATTGTCATGTCGCAGGTCCTTGACATGACAACCCGCCCGGTCACAAATTTACAAGGACAATGGGTTAACCCTTTGGCACAGGCCTCAGCTCATGTGGGAAATTGTATCATGAGTTCAATCCCGGCACGGCCGGGGTTCGAACCCACGACCTTTGGATCACCACAGAGGAACTGGTGCTAATAAGCTGGCACCCTAACCAAATGCGCCACGTCCCGTGGCCTTCTGGGTCATGTTTCACGTTTCATACTTCACATAAGGAAGAGAATAGCATTAATGGGCCTCCTCCATCGGGTAGAGCTTCCCTTCACTGCAAATTGGGAGGACCCTCCAAAATTGAATACAATGGAAATAATGGAGGCCCCACTTCACATTAAAAGCAAACACCTAACATTTGTAACCATATACAGACCAGAGCCATCTGGTGGAAACAAATATACCTATTCAGAATTTTATGAGGAGTTCACACAATTGGTTACTCACTATGGGTCATTAAATCATGAAGTCATTTTCTTAGGTGACTACAACTTTCATGTAAACAAACCAAGAAAACCTGATGTTATCAAATTTAATGATATCTTGTCTACTTTTGATATGACACAATGGGTCGATAAACCGACACACAGACATGGTAACACATTAGATTTCATTATCACTTTCAAGAACAGCAAGCACCTAATAAGCCATATAGTAGATGACTATATATCTGACCATAAAATGATTCTACTAAATCTAGATATAAATCCCCCTAAACCTACATGCTACAGGAACTACAAAAACATGGATATAAATGATCTAAAACATGATCTAAAACATGAAGCTGACTATACCACACTATCACTAGAAGACATTGTGGATTTCTATGATACGAAACTCACAGCTATCTTAAACAACCAAAATGGTAACAAACCACAAGCCTGTGCCCTGGATGAGCAATTATATCAAGCGGGCTACTTGCTGGACTACCTAGCTCTGAAATCAGAAAGTTGCAATATCTGCAGAACTCTGCAGCCCGTGTTGTGGGCAGACTTAACTAAGGGAGTTACATTGGCTCCCAGTACATGCAAGAATACAATTTAAGATTCTCCTAATAACTTGGAAGGCACTCAATGATAAGGCACCACCTTACTTGCGAGACCTATTGCATGAAAAAAAGGGGAAAGATGCCTGAGATCAAATGATGGCACTTATCTATGTGTGCCCAGAACGCGCCTGAAGACAGTGGACAACAGTCGACTCTTTTAAGAGTAGACTCAAAATTCACTTATTCAAAACACATGTTTTGAACAGAGCGCTATGAACAAATCTATCTGGTATCAGCGCGATATAAATGTTATAGCTGAGACGTAGCAAGGCAGGTTTCCAGCGCATACCAGATGTGTTCTTTCGTTCCCATTGGGGTGGAGGAGGGTATAGACATACTATCATCAGTGACTTTGACCGAAGAAGGGTGAAGGCTTGTACACGTCGCTACTCGGAACAATTTCACTGAGCAGCGATGGATCGGGAACAAAGATGATCACATCGGCCGTGGCAGCGCGGCTGTAGTCACGAGCAAGGGTAGGGATGTCATCAGCGGACGCTTGAAGCACACGTTCCTCACATGAGAGGAGGTGGGTTAGATCTTCTTGCTGCCCATTATCGGGAACTGAGACAATGACACGTTTCATGAGTGAGTCAGAGGAGTCGTTTACCGGTTCTTCAGAGGTGACAATGTCTTTAGATGTTGGTAGGCATTTGTCCAGGACTCTTTTTCAGTAAGAAGGATGGACATTCTCGCCAGCTCAGCTGACATCTCCTGTTGAGAACTTGCATATATTTTAGGATATCTTCATTCATCTTGGTGATCTGGACGTCCCTAGCCTTCGCTTCAGTTACAAGGCGGGCATATGCGTAGTTCAGTGATCTCTCATTAGAGAAAGCTGGCTCTTGACCGTTAGGGATTAATTTAATCCTTTTATTAATGTGTACTGTGATAAGAAAAGCTAAGGCCACGTATAATTATAACGCGGTCCTGTGGCAATTTATGTAGTTTAGTCTTGAGAGTAAAAATAATAATTATAATGCCTAGCTATATGATTTCCCTCGTTCACAATAAAAGTGAATAATACCAGGGTTGCCCAAGATCATATAGCTGAACGTAATGTGAAGAAAGTTCTGTTTTATTGGTGTTTTCTCTTACTTTTTATCTTCACAGTTTGATTAATTTGTTATATTTTATTTCTTGTTGTAAATTGAGACTGTCAATTTCAAACAGCTCGTCAAGAAATGAATTAAATGTTTATTGCGGAGCCGATGGCACAGTGTCATGATGATGTGCAGGGTTTTGAATTTCCTGACAAAGTTAAGCCTACTGGGGTAGAAAGTAAGTTGATCTACCGAAGTAGAAGTTAGGAAATGATCTACTGAAGTGGAAGTAGTACCCAATCTGTGGGTCCTGTATGGAGACAGCTAAAGTATTATCCAGTCCTCTCGGCCTAATAACGGTCAGAAATCGCCAGGAACAATTTGGTAAACCTGACATTTTTTATGGAAAGGGTACCTGAAAGCGCAATTATTGATAAACCGAGGTTTGGTGGTATAGAAAAAGGGTGGGAGCGATCTCAGAACAGGTAATTAGCCCGAGAAATCAGGAGCTGTCAGGTGCTTTGATCACTTCTCTCATGCCGTGAAGAACAAATGCCTCATCACATCCCCCATGCACTCTACAATGTGGGCATGCTTGGCGGCCATGTGTCAGTATCTCCCACTGTTCAAAGCAACCAAGACAGGCTATTACCCTCTTGCAGCAAGTTGTGACCACTGGATATTCAGCCATGTCTAAAAATATTGCAAAAGCACAGGATATTATACTTTATATCAACAATTAAAATTTCTTTTGAACGACATGAAGATTATATTAGCCTTTCACACGTGTATACTAACCATGGCAAAAGACACATGTGAAGGCCTCTCTCACACTTTCCAACAGATGAGATGGTGATGGAAATAGCACTCTGTCCCGATTTGGTGTCCATGTGGTGTAATCTGGCTTTCACAGGGGTTTTCATGAGATGCTGTGCCATGGCTGTACTTGTATATTCTGATTAAAGTGTATTAAAGTGATTGATCTTATCTATCAGGCAGGAAGCAATGCGTCACGATAGATGGTGATAGATCAGTGAACACGGATATTAAATATGGTGTACCCCAGGGTTCTGTATTAGGCCCTATTTTGTTTACGGCATATATGGAACCCCTGGCAGATTTAATTGATAAGTATGGTCTGAAACACCATGTATATGCAGACGATACGCAGATATACATTAGTCTAGACCCGAAGTCAATATCTGAAATAAAATCATCTACTGAGGAGATGAAAAAATGTATTAGATGAAATTAGGAAATTTCTACTCACAAATAAAATGAAGTTGAATGATGGAAAAACTGAGATGCTGATCTGTGGGAAGAAGAGGGACATCAGAAATAAAAATATCCCAGTGAAAATTAGGGTAGGATCCTCTGACATTTCTAGATCAAGTAAGGTTAAGGATCTAGGGGTTCTTATAAACCAGGAGCTATTGATGAAACCCCAAATTAAAAAGATATGCAAAAATGGATATTATCATTTGAAAAATCTGGCGAGAATTGATGAAAAGACCTCTAACACATTGGCCCATGCATTCATTACTTCTACACTGGACTATGGTAATTCTCTACTGGCTGACCTGCCCCGGTGTGAACTGGCAAAACTCCCAAAACTTCAAAATGCAGCAGCTAGAGTAGTAGGGAAATTAAATAGGAGGGACCATATCACAAAAAAATTGATGGACCTGCATTGGCTGCCTGTTGAAGCTAGGATCGATTTTAAGATTGCTCTGCTAACATGGAAAATACAAAATGGTATGGCCCCTGAGTATCTAAATAATTTGTTGAAAATTAAAATGAGTGACAAAAGTCTCAGATCTGCGCTGAAAAATGAATATATAATTCCTAAAACTAATTTAAGAACATATGGCGATAGGGCATTCGCATTATACGGCACCAAAAATCTGGAATGCCCTGCCCCCTACGGTGAAAAAATGTAAAACGGTAAACTGCTTTAAAAAAACAGTTGAAGACTCATTTATTCAGAGAACATTACTTACGCAAGCGCCATGAGCAGACTTGGTCTGAAATAGCGCTATAGAAGTTTATTTTTATTATTATTATTATTATTATCAAAATTGCACTTTATATACTGAAGAACAATGTGTACACATCAAGGTCAATGTAACATTCATATAACAGAAGCTAGAATTGTGAAGCCAATCCTAACTTACAAAAAGGCTGAGATGGTCAGCCCACTCAGTCACCAGGGCATTGTCCACTGCAAGAGCACCGTTCCAACTTCCAAAATGCCTGTCATGCTATTGCAGAATCCTTTTTGTATCAGATTCCATCCTGAGAGGCATTGGCCACATGATGCCATTTGCAGATGTGCAGTACAGATGAGGTGCATGTATCTATGAGATTACTGAAATGATCAGATCCAGAGATCACCCAGAATATATTAAGTTGCAAGATTATCACCTGGTGATCATACACGTTGGGACAAACGACATTGATCGTCCACATCTTCGTCATGATTACACAGAGCAGAAAACTGTGCCTAAGTTGGTTGAAGAAGCTAAGGACCTCCTGAATGCTGTCCGGTTCCAGACATGTCTAAACCCCCCCATAGTTTTCACTTCAATTTTGCCATGCCCAAAAGATTATCATATTCCCCGTCAGAGAGACTGTGTCAGGCAGTTCAATTCTTTGCTGAAGAAAAGAATCAGGGACAAGGTGGTCAATGTGGCTACGAAGTTTTTGCTTCCTAATGGTACACTCTTCTGTCATGATGGCATTCACCTGAATAGCAAAGGATAAGAAGTCTATGCAATGAAACTGATTATCTTTTTTCCTCATGTCCCTCTGGTGTATATATATGCAAGAGTTTGAGAAATCTAGACTCTACAAGCTCTGTGTAAAAACAGAAAAAGAGGCAGATATTTCTTAATGTAAAGCGGATCATAGAGATATGATTGTGTAGTAGAGCCACATATTGCAAATAAAATGTTCAACCTGATAATTTGTTGACATAGTCCTAATGCTGACAGCATATATACATTAATTATCACATGACCATGCTAAAAGTCAGTGCCCTTCAGCAAGTATTATATATCTAACTTATATTGTGTATCTTACAGAGAAACCCCATAAAGTAATGTATTGACAGGTTTTGAGCTATATCTAATGCACATACCAAAATTGTAAAAAATAGCCAATATCATATTCTTCCACACTTAATTGGCTTTAGGAGAAGGTGTCAAGTTTTCCTAAAATATTTTATCATAGCTAAATTTATGTATGTCCAACTATTGTGAAGTTACTTGTGAGTATTGAGACTTATCATCATTAGCCGAAAAAGCTTGAACACTGAACAATGCTAAAAAAAATACATATTACATATACATAAACATATTACATGTACATAAACATATTACATATAAATGACTTCTTTTCCAAAAATCTAGCTGCATTATTTAAAAAAATCAAACACTACCAAATTAATTCTTGCTGAACTTTATTATATTTATTCTTGATAATGGGAGATTTTTCCACCTGAAATCTAGCTGCATTATTTATTAAAGTCAATATTCTCACTTTTCACTCAGGCCTCATGAAATCATGAGAACATGAGGAAGACAGTTATTTATGCTTTAGGAATATTGTAGTTTTGGCTCTGAAAATTGCAAATGATTGCAAATGATATAAAGAGATGTTAACCGAATTACAACCCACAAGATATTACTACACGTTCCCCATGATCGTTTGTTTTTGTTTGTTTGTTTGGGGTTTTACATCACTTTCAACAGTATTTTAGTCATTTCGTGATGAGACCTACTTGTAGCAGATATAGTGCTGCCTCACTGAATTGTCATGTCGCAGGTCCTTGACATGACAACTCACCCGGTCACAGATTTACAAGGACAACGGGTTAACCCTTTAGGCACGGGTCTCAGCTCATGTGGGAAATTGTATCATGAGTTCAATCCTGGCACAGCCGGGGTTCGAACCCACGACCTTTGGATCACCACAGAGGAACTGGTGCTAATAAGCTGGTGCTCTAACCAACTGCGCCACGGCCCGTGGCCCCCCCATGATCGTAACAATCACAGGATAACACAGATGGCTCCTATTTTTGTGAACTGAGAAATTGGGTTATATATGGCATGCATGCAGATAATATGATCATGTCGATATCTTTCACACAGCAGAGAGAAAAACAAAAACTATTTGCATAATGTGATTATCGTTACAAACCTGTATATCGACCCACTACTAATAAACAATTTTGTACGTAAATGTTGACACAATAATGTGGATCTGGCAATGTGTTCTTTCTTGTTGCATTGTGTGCTGTGGTCTTAATGTAATAATGTCTTTGGCCATAAAAGTCTCAATTACATTGATTTATGAGTAACATATCTCTGCTAAAAAAGAAATAAATAAATCAAGGATACAAAAATATTTATTTTATCAACTTGAGGAAAGTTTCATCTGTCCCTAATATTCTGATACCCTGTCTTTGTGTATGTTGTAGATTACAGAGTTTCTCCCAGTCGAGATTTCAAAGGAGCAGGAACATTACTTTCACATGTTGCTTAGTTCCCAAACCCTTCAGACGATCCGATCAGAATGCTTATAGAGTAAGTAAATGTGATTGGCTAGTCATTGAAAATGCTAAAATGGCAGGCATTTGTTTTAATTCAAACACTGGACATGTCCTCCAATTCCTGCCATGCTTGATCCATTCCAAAGCCATTAAGCTTTGGGAAACAACACAATTAACTTTCTTGTCTCACAAATATAAATGTGCAGTCCATATTAAAGTAAGTTAAGCTGGTCATGCTATCAGAATCTACAATATTCACATTTGTTATTGATAAGTATCACAAAGTGTTCTGCTATAGATAATCAAAAACATTCTGTGGTTTATCTATTTCCAGGTTCAGATACATTTTACAAAGAAAAAAAAAATACTGTATCAAGGAACTTGCCATATTCATCGGTGGTGCAGAAAATCAAGAACTTATTTCCATTGTTGGCAAACATAGAATTTGAGTTGGCGAAGCTCGATGTCACCAACATGTACTGTAAAATTCTGGAAGTGAGACAAGGGATCTCAAGTAATGGGCCCCACCTGGATCCATCATTAACATTACACGGTCCAAGTTTTGGGTCATTCCTAAAGTAAGTGAATATTGAAATTAATGGGTTTATTTTGGTAATAATTTCTGTTGTTCAAGGAAGTTTAATCAACTAAAAGTACAACCCGTTATTAAAGAATTATTTATCGCTTCATAACACAGAGTTATAGTAAGTGACAGACATGACAAGTCATATTGCATTCTTTTACAGACAGATATGTCGCAGGGACGTTGGTTTGCCACACCAGCAAGGCAGCTTTGCACACCCAATCCACCATCCACAGGAACATCGAACTATGCTTAGAGGTATGTTGATAAAATTGAACAGGAACATCAAACTATGCTTAGAGGTATGTTGATAAAATTGAACAGGAACATCAAACTATGTTTAGAGGTATGTTGATAAAATTGACAGGTGAAAAAATACTCAACATTAAATCATCATCACATCTTAAAGAGTAATTGGATAACATAGATTTTTGTATAAAATTATGTGAATTTAAAAAGGCACAAACAGTTATCAGCTTAAATATTACACATAAAAGAAATGATTTCTAACACAAAAGAATTGCAAATTTTGATTTCAAATATTGCGCATTTGAACAATTGGTGACAACTAGAAGTCAGCTAAATATCCATCATTTTCCAAATTTAAATCCAATTAAAATTAAAATTATTGTCAGTATCTATTACACAGTGTCAGGAGCAGATTCAATTACGTCTAGTTGACCATGGTCACTTGTATCTTATCAATATTTTAATTGGATTTGAAATAATGATCAGCTCAAAGGTAAGGCTAGTGGGAATGTGTGTAATAACTGCTTTGCTTTTTATGGAATAAGACTGCTTGGAAGTTATACTTTTTTTGCTTGCACTAGTTTTACTTCTTTACTCCTTTACCATTGGTGTTGTAATCCTTATGTCCTTGCGTTGTTAAGTCCCATTAATTATATTATCTCTGTGCCATACATTGGAGGCCACAGGCCGTGGCGCAGTTGGTTAGAGCACCAGCAGCTTATTAGCACCAGTTCCTCTGTGGTGATCCAAAGGTCGTGGGTTCGATCCCCGTCCGTGCCGAGATTGAACTCATGATACAATCTGTGACCGGGTGGGTTGTCATGTCAAGGACCTGCGACATGACAATTCAGTGAGGCAGCACTATCTGCTACAAGTAGGTCTCATCACGAAATGACTGAAATAATATTGAAAGTGATGTAAAACCACAAACAAACAAACAAACAAAAGCCATACATTGGACGGTTTTTTTCTGTTTAATGGGTTTCATATATTTTCTTTGTACTGTGTTGTTCAATGTCATCGCCTGCAAAGACCTTAATCAATAATACTATATTGTAGGATATAGATTGCCTACCTATAGACTCTCAGGAATATATATAGACAATCATGGACAATCACGGTCTCTGGCAGAATATCATGCATAGTTATTGTGTGCCGCATGAAGTCAACAAGTGCAGGCTGATGCATTGCCTCACTCACCGGACATAGAGATGACTCACCGGGCATAAGAGATGACGTGATTCCTCCACACGACGCAGGCAGACGGAGTCCATGCGAAACCCAGTAGCGAGAAAGGAAGCCACGCAGGCAGACGGAGCCCATGCAAACCCCCGTATCAGAAAAGGAAGCCACGCAGGCAGACCCCACACACATGATGCTCAACGATCCTTTAAAAAGCCCCACAACTGTTTGACGGTGCTCAGAGTTCCAGCGTCCACTTTCCTCGAAGATCCACGACTCTCAGCATCGTGACCACATAGACTTGGGTGTTTTATATATTCTCAGGACTCTATTAGTATCATGCATTTGGGTAGTTCATATGCCTCGCTCATTGCCATGCCGGCCTAGCCAGACAAGGATACACAGCACCGAATAAAGGTAACTATTGTGCAGTGTATATTCTGTGTCTGCAGTCCTTATTACCTCACACCTCATATAGGTAGATAGGGTTGATAGGTTCCGTGCCCCGCCTCACAGTAGCCAGCGAGTAAAGTAGAGTATCGATCCCCCGTCCACGTCCCCCCAACGACAGATACTCACAAACCATGGGAAACAATATCACTGCAAATTTCTGTTGATAACTAGGTAAGGGATGATTCTGATCAAATAATTCAGATCAAATTAACAAAATTGACCTCTTTTGAAATAATTGAGATTTTAAATATTTATGTTTCGTGTGTTTCTGTTTGCATTGTAGAAGACATTTAAAATATAGCATGCACTTATATTTCACTTGAGTTTTCTTGACTTATGTAAACTGTCGAGCATCAACCAAAGGAATAATTTTTTCACACCCAAAAATATGCATACAAAACACAAACACTATAGCAACATCACACACCTATATATCAATCTAAATATAGCTAGATGTGTTGGAGTTACTGCAAATGTATGACTGCCGCGTAAAGATGTCACTTAAGTTTTAAAGTTTAGAATTTGAAAATTCTTGGGGTTGTGATTTTGAGGTGATTGAATCTAAAAATTTCTTTATATATGAATATTAGCTTGTGTAAATCATAATTTCTTTTTTATCATCCATGAACACACCAAAATAAAACAAACAAAATAGTAGTATTAATCAATACCATTAAAGATTGAAGTGATAGCAGAAACTCTACTTTTTCATTTGAAACTCTTGTCTCCAAGATCATTGACTTAATTTCCTTCATCCTTTTTGTTTCAGCTTCAAATGGAACCCAATACCTTCTAAATGTCCAGAATGGTAAGCTTAGTTATATTATGCTCAACAATACAGAATTGTCAATGAACACTGGTACCCACTATTGTTTTCTGTAAACACATTAATTTTGCATGGTAAAAAGAATGTTGAGAACTTTGTGAAGTATTTCCCCAAAAACACATCATAGAGACTTTTGTCCTTTTAAAGGCACTTCAACCTCCACAACACCAACGACCACACTAAATAGATTGGTCCCAATACCTGGAAGCAGGCTGAATGCAACTATGACGGTAAGTGATTTATACTCAGCAAAATATAACTCATTAAATTGCTTTAATTATGGCTTATAATGTCACCAATATGAGTCAAATTGCAAGGGAAATGCTTGGCATGCATTCTCAAACATTTCTCATTCAATCCAGATATTTCCTATGCCAGTCTGTCACTCTATTCTGGTACCCATAAAATTAACAATTTGGAGATCAGAAATTTGCTGATAGAATTTAATTGTTTCCACAGGTTACCCCAGGACTCAGTGGTACTTCCATACTGAGAGCCCAGCAAAATAGAGTCCCAACACAGCCTATACATTTAGAAAAATAACTCTTCGGAATATACTGCCGCTAGTAGAGTTGTTTCTGTTCCCACTGCTAGTTCTGGATCGACCCCAGCAGCTTCAACAGTCCGTGCTGTTGCCTCAAGGCCACCTGTCATCATTAGACCAACAGGTACATCCACAATGGTATTTACTGATATTTGATTCCTTAATACTTTTAATGACTTTCACTGGTTTGATTTCAATCAACGTTTCAGGATTGTATATAATAGACTGTTCTTTAAATCCTTTCTGAAGATCCGTCCACCTAATAGATCAAACTCTGCTGCAGTCTCAGCTCCATCACCAGCTCCTTCATCCATTCTGTCATCTGACCAAGCAGTCACTCAAACATCCATCCTAGAATCTATTCTCACATCTGCTCCAGTATCCAATCCGGAATCCAATCCAGTAACCATTCTAGTACCCATTCCGGCAACTGCCCCCACCTTGACTCCAGCATCGATTGAAACATCAAATCCAACTGGTTCATATGATCATGCATCATTTGAAAAATTCCTTGAAACAGAAAAGGAACTACGTAAAAACGCTGAAAACTATCAAGTCATGGAAACTAAAAGGTGAATTTGAATTTGAAAACATCTCAATTTTTTAATTGTCTTGAAAACAGATCTAAATAATTTCAAAATATCTTATTCTATATTTGTCACATGTGGATTTGGAATTCCATTATGTTTGCAGAGAAGACTCCTTGCCCAATATTTTGTCCCGATTTGAAGTCAAACTTAGTGTTGAGTGTTGATGGGAGAAATCTTCTCAAAGGACATGAAGACATGGTTTCTGCCTGACAGGAGGCCAAGTTGTAGAATCAGCAGCGAGGACGGTATAGATGGTGGGGCATTGACAGATACTGTGTTCGAGTTGTGCAAACGACAGATGGGAAATCTAAGTTTTATTTCATTTGAAGATGATGGTCTCCATCTCAAAATCAGTTATTCTGATGAGTTATACTTGCAATTTTTTTACCTTTGGGTGGCCATTTTTATTTTATGTACAACATAATTGACAACAAGTTTAATTCAATAATGAACATCATGATTTCAATTTCTGGTCTACAAAGTAGCTAAGACACCACCATCCTTTTGGGTTCCAATATTTTGGAATAGTAGATTGAATAACAATGTCAATGAATGATTCCCAATGTGTAATTATAGCCCTTGACAGCCTTTGTATTTAATACAATTACAGTATTGTATGAAAACAGTATTATACAAAAACAATCATACATCTTACATCTTGTTGAGAGGTAGATATTTTTGTTTATACTGTAGTAATTGGTTGAGGTATATGATTAATTTCTTGGTTTTTCTCTTATTTCAGCCCTTGACAGTTGTGCATATGAGGCACTTGGTCGCGTCCTTGGATACATGTTGGCCAACAACCAAGTCCTCCCACAGATATTATCACCATTGACATATGCTGTACTGGCATATGGCCCTGAAAATGTTCAGCCGGGGTTTCCGATGTAAAAAATAAACATCAGCAAATAGCGCTCTACAAGGTTAGTATAATCCACTTTTCTTACATTATCTACAGCATTCCTCATAATCTACAACATTCTTTTTATTTGAAGAAGTTTAGTTGTACTTATATTTGGATCAAATTATTTCAGATCCTGCAAACTTCCACCAAGGAGGAGCTACTGGCAGCTGCAGATGACATACTAAACATCATTTGTATAGCTGGGGCACACAAGTATTTGGGAGACAAAGAAGCTCTAGTCAAAGCCATGTGCAAATGTTTGTGTTCGACAGCGAACACCATGCATTTTGTCAGTATGTATTTTGAATGAAAACTTGATTGAATATTGAATGTTTGGATATATGTGTTATGATCTACCTGTTTCCTCCAAATCAGATTGCCAGTATGCAAATAAGTTTGAAAAATATAAGAGCTGAATGGGAAAATGACAATGTAGCAAATAGTAAATATTTTGTTATTCATAGATGATTCACACAGAACTTTTATATTTTGATTGTAGACTCAGAGAAGGATTCAAATGGGCTGATGTCCTCAGTGAGCTAGAGCAAAACCCTCGGAGACGAGAAAACACTATGGTGTATTCCGTTCCAGACCTAAAGGCAGACTTTGTGCTGGCATTGTTTGAGGTTCAATTCAGCTTAGACGAGGAGGCTGAGAGAAAAGAACAGGTGGCCATGAGAGTATTCAAACTCTTTCTGCATGATCTTGAAGGTATTTATAATTTTGTTGTACTTGTAATGTAACAAAAATTCTCAATCATTTGTGATTTAAAGGCTAATTCTAAAACATGAATGAATTTTTTTGTGTGTACTTAGAAGTGTCATTCTATGTTTGCAGTGACCGAGAGGTTAGACCAGTTCCTACAATTTACAACAGGGAAACGGCAGGTGCCACTTATGGGCCTAAATCCTCCAGGTGTGATAAGGTTTATCCACCCTGAAGACCCTTTTAATGGACAACAGCACCTTCACAAGAGCCATGCCTGTTTTAGTTCTTTTGAGCTGCCAGTTGGGCACAGGACAAGTCTTGAACTCATGTCCTTGACAACACAATTGCCCTGTGCCATGACATATTTCTGGACATGTAATTCACTAGGAACACGTAATTGCTGATTGCATCCGCAATCGTGTCTAAGGTCAAATTCCTCAGGCATGAAGAGTGCTGAACATTTGCTATCGTGCTGGACACTGGTCAACCAGACATTGTTATTGTGCTAACAAGATTCAAATTTGTATATTTTTTAATCTAAAATTCCGCACATATTCTGTGATAAATTGCTGTTTGAGATTGAATTATGAGATTTACAAATATTCAATAATCATGCAATATCTTGGTACAATCACAAAATACCGGTTGTTTGTATTGGTTCAGCTTGTTTCAGTTCAAATAATCTTGATTTAAAAATGATTGTTGTTCTACCAAAGCAAAATTATAGCTATTTATCTCATTGCTAACAATATACAAATTTATTTGACATAATATTTTGTTAAACACTTGTGTGGTGTTGTAAGACAATTATATTTTGTTTCTAAAAACACAAGATTGAGTTACATAATCCCATGGTGATTGTGTTCTAGAGCTGATTGTGGCAAATATTCATATATGAAGGGGTTTCCAAGGTTAAGTGTGTTTTCCTTGGTATATAAATTTGAAATGTCCAGATTTTAACACTATATCCGTACATCTTAAAAATGTGTTATACACACAGGTATCCACAATACATAATTAGCTACCATCTGAACGGACATTTTTGTAACATATAAGCACAGCTTGTCTTGTGTGTATATACAAAGAACAGCTTTTACCAGATACTTTGCTTTTTTGTTGACAGCTATTTGAGAACATTGTCATCTAGGTACCATGTATATGCCATGTAACCTAATGTTTTCCTTGTGTTTTCCTAGCAGCTTTAATAAAAAAAATTAGAAAGCACTGCCATTATGCTTAAGTTTACTTTGTTAATACACTGCTTCTCATTCAAGTTGTGCACTATATTGCTTCTCATTCAAGTTGTGCACCATATTTTATTTAGTGGGGTTCATTTTACTCTAATATGTTTCTCATTGAACACTGCATTTCTGTAGACTTATTGTTACACTAACATTCCACAGAAAAATGATGTTATATACGAAACAGTAAAATGAGATGCCAACTTTGATTTTAAGTTACCTTTTAAATTTATAGTGTAGGATATAGATTACACACCCAGAGACTCTTGAAAACATATAGACATTCATAGACAATCAGGAACGCTATTGATGGTTGATGCGTCACCATAACCACCACACTGAGAGATCACGTGCAGGCAGACGAGCCCATGTCGGATACGCAGGCAAGACGAGTCCATTCGGTGACGCATGAGGGAGCCACATAGGCAAACTCCACATATGATGCAGAGTGATCCCTCAAAGAGGCCCGCAACCGTTGGATCCTTGGAGATGCCCGGACGGAGACAGAGCGACCACTTGCCACAGAAGATCTACGACTCTCAGTATCGTGACTGCATAGACTTGGGTGTTTTGTGTATAGATAGGATCTCATATCAGTATCATGCATTTGGGTAGTTCACATGCCTCGCTCATTGCCATGCCGGCCTAGCCAGACAAGGAAGACTCACAGCACCGAATAAAGGTAACTATTGTGTCGTGTATATCCTGTGTCTGCAGTCCTTATTACCTGCCACTTTCACCTGGGTATATAGGGTAGCTAGGATCCGTGCCCCGACTCACAGCCAGCGAGTTAGCGAGCTATGCTTATTGTACAGTACGGTAGAGTATCTATCTATGGTAGAGTATTGATCCCCCGTCCACATCCCCCAACGACGGATACTCTCCATTAGTGGGTAACAATAATACAGGCATATTACAGATTGTTTTAATTTGTTAAATAAATTGAAGATGTTAAACATAGCAAAGTACATTGATTTTATTCTGGGGGCAGAGTTACCAGGGCAATTGGAAAAAAAATAATGTATAGCATTTATATTTATAACAATAATAGTATCACAACTGCATATTTTGACAAAACAGTTTATTAAACAACAATACAAATGTTTCACTTTGTTACACAAAGTCATTTTCGAGTTTCTGTAGTCTATCAACAACATCATCAAAGCCCCTCAATACAAATGCTTTGTCACTGCTACCCTCTGTTCGAAATAGACACCTCCTCCCAGCTCTCAGTGTCTGCTCCCCTGTGGGTGCGGGGATTAAAGAATAGCTCCACTGCCCCCCAGCATGTCGTAAAAGGCAACTAAAGGGGCGTCCTGTTTGCCGTGGGATGCGACCCGTGTCGTGAGGATATGGAATCCTGACGGGCTGAGCACTGGGCTGGTTTGGCAATAATACCGGTCCAGTTGCAACACGCCTGTCTTGGATCCAGATGTTCACCAGACGGGCAGATCAGATTAGGCCTGGGTCTGATTTAACCGGCTTGTGGTATATTTCCTTTAATGTATTCTGGCTATTTTATTTTCTTTAGTGACAATTTCTATGTTTAAAATTTAAGAATAATTGATAAATTTTTGATTGATATTTCCTGAAAGGAGATTACTGCTGATTGGGTCAATCAAGGGATATAAATAAAATCCGAAAGGGTGTAGTTTTTATTCTAAGAGTATGTCATGTTGGGTATCCTCATGGCGTCAGGGCTTGGGAGTTACCGGCCCAGAAAGGCGTCCCCTTGTTGGGCTCCGTGGTGGGTAGGGGACCTAACTGATGAAATTTAAAATAACACACATGGCGCAAAACAAACAAAATCGACCTAGGAATGCCATAGACAGTGATGACGACTCAAATAAAACAGAAAAATGGCCTAGATTTTTTATTGCGGAAAGTTCTGATGCTGAACATACCCTGGCAAAAATGTCCCCCTTTGCAATTGCAAAGGGGATTCAAGGCATTGCCGGGGTGCCGAAAACAGTTAAAAAGTTGGGAACACGTTTATTAATTGAAGTTGAGGGGAAGAGCCATGCGGACAATCTTTTAAGATGCCAAATGTTGGCCACAGTTCCAGTTTTGATAACAGCTCATAAGATCCTCAATAACAAAAAAGGAGTGATAAGATGCCCAGATCTGGTGGGAGTTCCTGAAGAGGAAATAGTGGAAGAATTAAAAGATCAAGATGTTGTCCAATGCAAACGAATTTTTATTAAGAAGGATGGAGCCAAAATTCCAATTAATACATTCATTCTGACATTTGAAGCAGCGCAGCTTCCAACATCTATTAAAGTTGGATATTTAAACGTCCGAGTTGATGTTTTCATTCCAAACCCTCTGCGCTGCTTCAAGTGTCAGAGGTATGGACATAGATCTGATCGATGCAAAGGAAACATAACTTGTGGAGAAGAGTGTTCTTCGGAAACCATGAAATGTGTGAATTGTCAAGGCAATCACCCATCGTATTCGCGGAATCGTCCTTCATTTTTAAAAGAGAAGGAAATTCAGCGTATACACCACACAGAAAACATTTCTTTTCCTGAGGCACGTAAACGTGTAGAAAGTTTTAATAATTCCAAAACATCCTATGCTACCACCTTAAAAACCAAAGAGACAAAAACAATAGCAATACAGACAGAAATAACCTGGCCAATCGATGAAAAGAATTATTCCTATTTTTCAATTACCTCCAAATCTTCAGGAACATCCACTCAAACCCAAACACCCACTACCCCAGTAATAACTATACCAACAGTTTCATCCACTAAAACCTCTTCACAGACTCCCTTCACATCATCCAGTAATAAAAAGGTAAATAGCAATAGACCAGTTAAGAAATCAGACAAAAAAGAAATCAAAGATCAAAGCAAAACTAAAATAAATAGAACTAAATCCTTAGAAAGGATGGACACAGGTGATCCTTCCGATATACATTTTACACCTGTTCACTCAAAACATAGTCATAAACTTAAATGATTATGTTAAATCCTATATTTATCCTCATTATTTTTAATATGGCTATCAGCAGTATCATACAATGGAACTGTAGAGGATTCGAGGCAAACAGGCCAGAACTGGAATTATTAGCCCAAAAATATAACGCATCGGTAATTTGTTTACAAGAAACTAAATTCAAAGATAATTCCACAACATTTAAGGGGTATGTACCTTATAATAAAGTTGGTTCAATAGATGCAATGGACCGAGCACATGGCAGAGTTTCTGTTTTTGTTAAATCCTGTAAACCACAAAGTAAAGTAACATTAAATACTAATTTACAAGCTTCTGCAGTCAGGGTTACCCTGCATAATACATTAACTATATGTTCAATATATTTACCGCCTAGTGAGCCAGTTAATATTACAGATTTAAATAATTTGATAACCCAGCTGCCACAGCCATATATGTTAGTTGGTGACTTTAATGCACACAACTATCTTTGGGATGGCAGAAATAATACTGATGCCAAAGGACGTATAATAGAAGAATTTTAAAATAATAATAGTTTGTGCCTTTGGAATGACGATTCCCCGACATATTTACATCCTGCTACAGGCTCTTTAACATCAATAGATCTCTCCATGTGCACTCCAAATTTATTTTTAGACTATTCCTGGGAAGTAGAGGAAGATCAATAGGGTAGTGATCATTATCCCATTATTTTAAATAACCATTTTCCTCCACCAGACGAACGAATCCCCAAGTGGAAATTTCATAAAGCCGATTGGGCAAAATTTCAAACATCCTGTTTTAATAAAATAACTCCAGAAATTTTTAACAATGTAGATGATCCTCTTCAAGTTTTTACAGATACATTGTATGATATTGCTGATGGGTGTATTCCCAAATCAAAGCCAAATTCTAAAATTAAAGAAAAACGCTGGTTTAATGATGAGTGCAAAAAAGCTGTCAAGGAGCGGAAAAAAGCTCTGAAAAAATTTAATCGACAGCCAACTCAATATAATTTGCACCAGTTTTGTATAAAGAGAGCTAAAGCCCGTTACATTATTAAAATAAGTAAAAGAAAAAGCTGGAAAGAATATGTTTCTAAATTAAATACACGTTCACCAATTAAGAAATGCTGGGATATGGTGCGTACAATTACTGGGAAGGGAGGTGGAGCAAGGATCAAACATCTAAATCATAATGGCCAATTAATTACAAATCCCACCGAAATAGGCAACACAATAGGTCAAACCATTTCCAAAAATTCCTCATCCAATAATTATTCTGCCAAATTTCAACAAATAAAAAATAGAAAAGAAACCAAATTTTATATCCCATAACTTGGAAGTATATAATAAATCATTTACAATAGAAGATTTGAAACTTGCTTTGGATAAATCTCATGATACTGCTCCTGGACCTGATCAAATTCACTACCAAATCCTTAAACATCTCCCTGACCAATCACTTGGGCATCTTTTAGATATTTTTAATACAATTTGGGAAAGCGGTGATTTTCCTCCTTCATGGAGGGAAGCCACTATCATTCCCATTCCCAAACCTGGCAAAGATTCATCGGATTCAAATAATTATCGTCCCATTGCTTTAACAAGTTGTATTTGTAAATCAATGGAACGAATGATTAATGCATACTTATATTTGATAAGTGGTGTTAAATGTGGGAGCCGTTAGATGTCACTGTTAGCATAGGGGTCTCAGCGGGGCATTGTTGTCCCTTAGCAACGGCGGCGTGGTCACGTGGGGAACGCCACATTTCGCGGCAAAACTGCCACAACGCCATTCTGTTCCTGGTCGTTTCACTCACCCACCATCCCACCCGTAGAACCAGGAATCAAAAATAAATATTTCATTGATAGCGATTTAAGGGATTTATCATGTATTGACAGAATTAAATATTCATATTTTAACATAATATTATTAGTAAATGCGTTAATTGCTCAAAGGTATATGACAATTAACAATTCCATGTATTTGTGTTATCTGTATTAAGTGTTCACCCCACATTTACCCGCCAGGTGTCACGGCGGCAGCTCTGTACTGTGGTGTGAACGTATATGTAGTATTTAAGATGGTTGTGGAATTTATAGATTTATAGGAAATAAATCAACTGTGTGCAAATCATATTCTCGGCTCCCTTTTATTTAATGAGCGTTTAGTTTGGTTTTTGGAAACTGCAGCTTATATTTCTGTTGCACAAAGTGGCTTTAGAAAAACTTGAAGTACCATTGACCACCTGGTACGTTTAGAGACATTTATAAGAGAGGGTTTTATAAAAGGTGAGCACGTGGTGAGTATTTTCTTTGATTTAGAAAAGGCATATGACACCACATGGAAATATGGGATAATGAGCGATATATATGATATGGGATTAAGGGGTTGTTTACCCCTTTTTATTCAAAATTTTCTATCAAACAGACATTTTAAAGTTCGAGTGGGTGCATCACTTTCTGATGCTTTTGATCAGGAAATGGGTGTTCCACAGGGAAGTATATTATCAGTCACCCTTTTTATTATTAAAATTAACAGCATTGTTGATTGTATGAGGCCTGGAGCAGATTGCTCACTTTTTGTTGATGATTTCAACTTAAGCTACAGGTCCACAAGTATGCATACAATAGAACGACAGCTCCAACCACAGGGAATCTGGAAAGCAAAGACAGTGCCATAATTGTGTGATCAATGCAATGTCAATTCTCCCTTCTGTCATAAACAACTAAAGGGGTGAAAGCTGAAATCACAACCTTGGATGAGATCATTTTTAATCCATGTATAAAGTTATTAATTTTACTTTCATGACCTTGAAGTTTGGATATTTCTGTTCTGTGCCATCTAATCCTTAGGTTCAGAGTTTCAAAAATTATCCCTACCTTGCATTGATTAATATTTCTGCCCAAATCTAGGATCACTTGTAAAAAAACAGAAAAGCCTGTGATCCAGTTGAGGGAATTATAGAAATGAAAAGTGTCCCACAGAATACTATTTTAATCCTGTGCTCAGTAGGGTGTGACAATGCCTTGTAGTTCATTGCAAATAATATGAAATAAACACCAGGGGGTGCAAAATTTGAAAATTTCCTAGAGAATAATATTATTTACAGGGTGTTCCACCACCCAACCACCGGTCTTTTCTCATTTCTCTTGGAACACAAATTTCAACTCCATGAAATAAATATTTCAAGGAAGAATAAGGTAAGGGTTATAGTTTCTAAAAATGCTTTGCTATCCTAGCATTGTATGGATAATATCCTTTAAATTTTAGGATGTCCCTAACTATTTTAAATTTAATTTGATACATCAGATTGACAGAAATGAGGTGAAATAGCTTTCATGCCCTTAGTTTATATATATAGTAGTACTATATTTAGACACATGGCTGAGATCACATCTATTCAAATCATTTGGTTTACAGACAGCTCATGGCTCCAACAACACTTAAATAGATTACAAGAATGGGCTGATCATAACGGATTTAAGTTTTCTTTAAAGAAAACTGTGTGTATGCACTTTTGTAAAAAATGGAAGGTTCACCCAGATCCTGATCTTTATTTAGGACAAACTCGGATACCTGTTGTCGAAGAAACCAAGTTTCTTGGACTTATTTTTGACAGGAAATTATCTTTTATTCCCCACATTAAATACGTTAAGAAGAAATGCCAGAAGGCATTAGATTTATTACGGATTCTTGCCCATACCGATTGGGGATGGGACCGTAATATTTTATCACAATTGTATAGAGCATTGGTACGTTCTAAGCTTGATTATGGGTGTATGGTATATGGATCAGCACGTCCATCTTATATTAAAATGCTTGATCCTATACAAAATCAAGGTTTACGACTTTGCCTTGGTGCATTTCGTACATCGCCTGCAGATAGCTTGGCAGTTGAGGCAGATGAGCTGCCTGTTGATTTAAGAAGAGAAAAGCTTGCCCTTCAGTATGCTGCAAAAATTGCAGCTTGTCCAGACAATCCTGTCCATGATACTATATTTAATCCAAACTATGTTGACCTTTTTGAAAGTAAATCTAATACAATACCAACTTTTGGCATTCGCATCAAAGAATCTTTACAATCTTTAAATTTAAATCCGAATCAAATTGCTAAATTTCAATATCCAGAAACACCTCCATGGACCTACGAAACTTTAAATATTAATGTAGCCATGTCAAAATTAAAGAAATACTCAACCAACCCAACCCTGTATATAAATAGATATAATGAAATAAAATCTGTTTTCACTGGATATCAGTGTATTTACACTGATGGATCATTTGATGATGACAAGGCTGCTGCAGCTGCTGTTAAGGGCAATCATATTTATTCAGAACGTCTCCCAAATAAATCGTCTATTTATTCTGCAGAACTTCATGCTTTATACCTAGCTTTAGATCATGTGGAGACTTCTCCACATTTTTAATATTTTCTGATTCATTGTCTTCTTACAAGCAATGAAAGCAAAGGATTGGAAAAATCCTTTTATTTACAATATCCTTGAACGGCATCACAAACTCTGTACTGAGGAAAATAAAGAAATTCGTTTTTATTGGATACCAAGTCATATTGGAATCCTTGGAAATGAGGCTGCTGACCAAGCTGCCAAAGCAGCATTGGATAAGCGCCCAATAAATATGCTTATACCTTATACAGAGTTTAAGAAATATATTACTGTTTTTTTACGTTCTAAATGGCAATTGCGCTGGAATGAAGCGGTTTTTAATAAATTACATGAAATAAAACCCGTTCTGGGTAAAACTAAAGGTGCTTGTAGAATTAACCGAAAGGTAGAGTCTGTTTTAAGTCGAATAAGAATAGGACATAGTCATTTTACACATTGCTATCTTCTTAAAGGTGAAGATCAGCCTCAGTGTGTTGGATGTCAAAGGGCTATGACTATTAAACATATTTTAATTGAATGTATTGATTTTGATATAATTAGGACTCAATATTTTAATGTGCAAGATTTACATGCGTTATTTGATACTGTAGATATTTCTGTGATAGTATCGTTTTTAAACCAAATAGGACTTTATAACCAATTTTAAGTGTGGAGCTCTTGTTTACTTAGGTCATTGGCCCATTTATCAACAACAGCGAAACATCAGATGGTATTTAAAGTCTTTTAAATTGAATTCATTTATACAATTTTGTTGTCTAAAACTGATATATTGAAAGGATTTTGTTGATATTTTATGTTGTTAAGATTATTTACATATATTGATTTTATAAACGTTTATGTTTTTACCACTTTTAGGCACTGAATAACCTTAGTGGTTGATGTGCCTCTAAGCAACCATTCATTCATTCACTCAGTGTCTGCCACCTCATGTAGCAATCAATGCAGGTAAAAATACGCTGGCAACATGAGCTGATCATTGGACAATCTCCAATTTCTGAAATACACAAAAAAAGATGTTTTACCAATACATATCAGTTCCCCAAAAGACTTAGAAGTATGATTACCTCAAAGGTGCGAGAGCTAATTCACACTCCTGTCTGCACTTGATTTAGTCTGACTTTAGTATGGATTCCATATCACATTTAAATTGAATTTATACATATGTTGTTACATCGGTTTTGTTTGTATCCGAGCTTGGGGGCATGGACGGGGATCAGGAACTATACTCGCTGGCGACTGTAAGATGGGGCCGTAACCTAGCTACCTAATCTACCTATGTGATTTGGGAGGTAATAAGGACTGCAGACACAGCATATACAATGCACAATAGTCGTCTCTATTCGGTGCTGTATACACTAGAGTCTGGCTAGGAAGGCATGGCAAGAGCGTGATATATGAAATATCCAAATGCTAATACTGAGTCCTGAGGCTGGTTAAAACACCCAAGTCTATACAAGTGGCTGTCATGAGACAGAGTGTCGTGGATCTTCTAGGCAAGTGGTTTCTGCTCCCCGGGGCCTTTTTAACTGGATCCAAGTTCATACTAATAAGCGTCTGCCTGCGTGGCTCCTCTGCAGTGCCTGACGTAGTTCCGGCGTAGTTCCAGTAATGCATCTCATTAGCCTGCACTTGTTGGCCTCCACGTTGCACTCTGTAGCCTCTGTGATCTCTTGCCAAATATCATGATTGTCCATACTTGTATATAAGAGTCTATAGATGGGTAATTTATATCCTACAATATATCACACGTGTGAATAAAACATATTCACCTTGGCATATGATGCATGTGAGTGCCTGTTGTAGAGCATGAACAAGGGGTCTTTCATGGACAGGTAGAAGACTTGGTGGAGAAGATGTGCCACATGGAAGTGTGTTTGTATCATCTGCAAGTTCAGGGCTGACGAATAACGCTCTTCGTGGGCGTTTCTTCTGAGCTGATGGGGTTCTTGGTTATTCTGGAGTGACCTGTCTCACCACATGATATAGCTCAGTTAATAAAGCTGTTGACCATCTGTCCTCTACAAGAATAGTGCCCTTATCTGTCACCAGCAGAAGATTCTCTTCATGCTACACAGAAAGATTTAATGATACTCACACAAATATGACAACCCATCAGTTTTAAAAAAATAAAATATTACTGATGTGTGGAAATTGATGTTTTCAAAGTGTAGAATTAATACATTAATTAATAACTCATGTCCATTTTGAACATGCCACAAATTACTCCTTTGCTCAAAGAGACCTCTCTGGGCACCTCAAAGGTTGTCCCACCATATATGACATGGAAAGTCATGTTAGAATATTGAGGTTGATAGTCTGTATGTAGCCAAGAATCACAATGTGAAATGATTGTTCAAACTCCTTATATACCATACGATATTGTGTATAGAGGTTGCTTAGTTTATAACACTTCTTGAATGGGACAAAGGAAGCCATCCTCTACCTTGTTCCAATATGTCACTAGTTACAAGGAAGCCACCCTTAACTCATGTGAAAATGGTATTCGGCACTGGGACCAAGTAAGCCACCCTTAAATCCCCTCTGAAGATATCCCTGGGTGAGAAGGGGAAAGAGGTCTATGCCAGCAAAATGATGAACTTTTTCTCACATGTCCCTCTCATCTATTTGTGTGCAAGAGCATGCAAGAGCCTAAGGCTTTAAGATTATGAGAGTATTATATTTGAAGTATATATTTGAAAGGTAATAAAGGTAGAAGGGAAATGAATTATTGAAATATTTTGTAATGTAAAGTAAAGGCATATGTTATTGAAAATAAAATGATTGCCTTGATCTTAAAATGTTGTCGTGTCTTGATAAACATATATCATTGATTTCATGTTTTTTTCTATGACACAACAGATCATAATTTTGGTTCCCATATCTTTCCCCTTACATACATCTCATATAGAAAAGGTGTGATATCAATTCAAAATAATATGAAAATAATAATAAAATGAAATATTGTCTATAGATATGATATAATATTTAAATGACTAAATTTCTAAAGACCTAAAGTGCTACTTTCCTAACTAATTACCAAAGTTAAACAACATATTGATCAATCATTTGTTTTCAAATGGTACAGAAGACCTGATTTTCAATTTGCAACAAAAATAACAAAGCATACCTGATTTTTAATGTGTAACAAAAATAACAGAACATACATGATTTTTAATTTGTAACAAAAAATACATGATTTTTAACAAAAAAGTACCTGATTCTTTGTTTGCAACAAAAATAACAAAAAATGCCTGATTTTTTATTTGCAACAAAAGTACCAAAAGAAATATCTGCTTTTGAGGTTGTGCGCATGCACGAGGAATGGCGGACGTCTTTCTTACCGGCTCCCGATAATTTTGGTTTTGTACTGAAATTGGGGCCAGAATTACGCCTTTCTCATCGCTAAATTGTAAACTGTGCGGAGCGGGTACCCTTACTGTCTCATTCTACCCAGAAAATTAGTAATCACGAATCCTTGTTGGCGGTTGCTGACCGTGTTTCTTGGCCGTGAGGACTGGATTTAACAGTGTGACTCCATACGAGGCTCGGTGCTCCCGGCTCACGCTTGGTGATCGCCACTGATCAGTATTACACAGTTTGGGTACAAAAATCCTCAATCAAAACTCTTCCACCTTGGTGGATTCAGCCGTGTCTACCCAGGTAGATACACTCGCTTACAGGACACAGAAATCCTGTTCGTATCAGCGGTGGCATATTCAACCCCGTTGTTAACCCTTCTAGCATCAGTGTGAGGCATATTTAACCCCACTGAAACCAACCTCCACAGATTGACCTAACCTAACAGGACACTAAATCCTGTTAGCAAACTTCAACGGTGGCATTAAACCCCGCTGAAACCAATCCTATCTCCACAGATAGACCTAACCTAACAGGACATTAAATCCTGTTTGCAAAATTCAACGGTGGCATTAAACCCCGCTGAAAACAACCTATCTCCACAGATAGACCTAACCTATCAGGACACTAAATCCTGTACGCAAACCTCAATGGTGGCATTAAACCCCGATACAATGAAACAATATCAAACAAAATTGATCTTGAGCTGCCTTGTTTGCATCTGGGTGGCAAGCATATCCCACCCAGGAAATCCTGGCAATACTTCCAACAGACCTGGAAGTACTGCATACTTCCTGAATAATGGCTCAATCCAGAAGCAAAGTATGATTCAGAGAAACCCAATACTGAGCATTGCTATACACAAAGCCAGTGTCATATATAGGAAACAAAATCTCTGCTACTGGGATAAATCAAATCAAAAGGAAAGATGCAATATCTATGTGCTACTTTTCCTAATATCCCTACTACTATTATGTGGTGATGTTCACCCACATCCAGGGCCTGTCCAATTTCCCTGTGGAGTGTTTGAACGTCCAGTTGCCAACAATCACAGAGCCATGCAGTGTGATGAATGTGACACATACGTACACATCAAATGTGATGGGCTCACAAATAGAGATTATGAGTTATTCAATAAACGAAGATGGCTGTCATGGGAATGCTGGAAATGTCGCCTTCCTAATATTTCTGATGCTTTCTTTGAAAATGAATTCGAAACAAATAATCTCTTTGAAACACTAAGTGATGAAAGTGTCACAAGTGAAAGAACAGAAGATCAATCTGTAAGGAAAACCTGCACCACAAGACCAAAGCAAGGTAGAAAAAAGCAAAAAATTCAAAAGCTTAAGGTTATGACAGTGAACTGTAGAGGCCTAAACTCAACCAAAAAGCAATTGGAGCTACATGAACTCATAAACGAGCATAATTACCCTGATATATTATGCATAACAGAATCCCACATTGATCACACTATTGCAGACAGTGTCATCCACCCTGATTATGATATAGGTAGAGAAGACAGATGCAAGGGTGGTGGTGGGGTACTGATTGGTATCCATAAAAGGTGGCTGTCAGACCCCAAGGAGGAGAGTTTGAAAACTGACTGTGAACTTGTATGGAGAAAATTGAACATAACTGGAACAAAACCACTGTTCATAGGATGTTACTATAGGCTAACAGACAGAAATATATCCAACGTCCATGAACTAAATGCATCTCTTGGAAAGATTCCCCAGTCTGACACAAATATCCCTAATATATTACTAACAGGGGATTTCAATGTACCAGATATCACATGGGAGAATATGTCCTATAAGCCAAGCCCTGCATATGGGATCGACCTAAATTCAGCAATGGTTGATACTTTTAATGAACATTGTCTCACACAAGTAAATCCTCATCCAACCAGGGGAGGCAATAGGTTAGATTTGGTCGGCACAACAAACCCTAGCCTAGTAAATAAAGTATCTGTCCATCCAGGCATGAGTGACCATGATGTGTTGATAACAGAAATCAAAGCAAAAGCCACACTGGCCAAGAAAAAGCCAAGAAACGTACTGCTGTACAAAAAAGGAGATATGAATGCAATAAAACAAGACATGCATGTCTTTAATGAAGATGAAGTTAAGGATTCAAGTCTCCCAGTTGAAACTCTGAACAATAATTTCACAGCCAAGCTTATGGATTCCATCAATAAACACATTCCTATTAAGAAAATAACTGGTAGATGGGATGTGCCATGGATGACAAAGGAAATCAAGAGGCAAATTAAAAGGAAACAAAGACTATACAACAAGGCTGATAAAAACTAAAAAGGATTCTGATCGTAGAAAATTCAGAAACCTTAGGAAACACATAAAACATAAGTTGAGAGAATCCCACAATGAATATGTCCTTGGGCTACTCGATTTACCTGACATTGAATTCAGTAGACCATCAATGGGAAAAAGGTTCTGGAACTATATTAGATCCAGGCGCAAAGATACTGTTGGTGTACCAACACTAACAGAAAATGGCATTGAAGTGAAAGACAGTAAAGGCAAGGCAGAAGTTCTTTCACGTCAGTACAAATCTGTTTTTTGTACTGAAAACATGGAAAATATTCCTGACAAAGGTGATCCAACTTCTCCGCAAATAGAGCCAATTACCATCACAGTTGCTGGAGTGGAAAAATTGCTCTCTAACCTAAACTGCAAAAAAGCCAATGGCCCAGATCAAATACCCACAAGAGTCTTGAAAGAATGTTCACATGAAATAGCTCCAATCCTCCAAAAAATATTCCAAGACTCACTCGACAAAGGAGAAGTTCCAAAAGCATGGCGCACAGCAAATATAGTTGCAGTCTTTAAAAAAGGAGATAAAAGTTGTGCCGCAAACTACAGGCCAGTTTCCTTGACATCTGTCCCCTGTAAGATCTTGATGAATCACTGCGAACTTTACAATATCCTGGTAAATTTTCAGCATGGATTCAGGACAGGCCACTCGTGTGAAACTCAGTTAATCACAACCTTACAGGACATACTCAAGGCTAGAAATGATGGGCAAAATGTTGACATGCTCATTCTCGATTTTAGTAAAGCCTTTGACACAGTCTGTCATGAGCGTCTAAATCAGAAGCTTGGGCATTACAGAATCTCAGGACAGGTCTGTTCATGGATAAAAAACTGGCTTACAAACCGTGAACAGAGGGTGGTTATTGACGGTGATGAATCTGACCCTGTCCATGTTAAATCTGGAGTGCCTCAGGGTACAGTACTTGGACCAATATTATTTCTACTCTATATTAATGACATTGGAGAGAAGCTAAAATATTCAAACATAAGGCTCTTTGCTGATGACAGCCTCCTATATAGAATAGTCAAAGATGACAATGATGCAGAGAAACTGCAAGAGGACCTAAATATGCTGGAGGAATGGTCAAGTGAGTGGCAAATGGACTTCAATGCTCAGAAATGCTACACCCTGAGCAGCAAGAAAAAAAGCCAAGCTCTTGATTCAAGAAAATATACATTAAATGGTCACATCTTGCAACATGTTGAACATCATCCCTACCTTGGAGTTGAACTCCAAACAGATATGAAATGGGATGAACATATTAACAACATTGTCTGCAAAGCAAACCAAGTACTGGGATTTGTAAGAAGGAATTTCAATATGTGCCCAGGACATATCAAAGAGGCTGCCTTTAATACACTTGTGCGCCCTCACTTAGAATATGCATCAAGTGTGTGGGACCCTTACCTCAAAAAAGATATAGACCGCATAGAATCAGTTCAAAGACGAGCTGCTAGATTTGTGGCTGGCAACTGGAAGAGAGAAACAGGCACTGTAACTAAAATCTTGGAAGACCTAAAATGGGATTCACTAGCAGGGAGAAGAAGGACCCAGAGGCTGGTTTTATTGTACAAGGCTATAAATGGTGAAATAGCTTTGAAACTTCCAGATCATGTCAAAATGAAATCAGCTCCTACAAGGAAAAACCATGGAAATCGCTATATCGAAATGGCAACAAGCTGTGACCCTTATAAATACAGCTATTTTCCAAGGACAGTGACGGACTGGAACAACCTTCCCCCTCATTTAACTACATTGGAAACAGGTAGCTCGGCATCCTTCAGAAACTCCCTTGCCAGAGTATAAAGGTTGGCAACAAGCAGCTGGTGTGTACCAGCTGCACCCCTTACTGCAATCTTGCACTCTCGGCGGGATGCCAATTGGTTTTGCCGAGTAAACTTATAGATGTAGATGTAAATGAGGTCACATTCAGTATTCACTCATTTCTCAAGGGTATATTTAAACATAATTGTCCTCTCTTTTGTCATCTTCACCCATTTTTCAAGTGTATAATTAAAAATAATTGTCCTCTCTTTTGTCATCTTAATTCAAATATTTAATTCTACATTATTTTGAATATGCTGAATTGAATCCTAATTGAACTCCTGAAGTAAGAAGACCCATTTTTTCCTATTAACATGGATCTATGTCCAAGAAGGTGATACATTCTACATGTTCACAATATACATACTGCATGTCTACAATTCCACATATTGCTAGATGAGCCACATCCATTGTATACCACAATTGTAAGGCCACAGGCCGTGGCGCAGTTGGTTAGAGCGCCAGCTTACTAGCACCAGTTCCTCTGTGGTGATCCAAAGGTCGTGGGTTCGATCCCCGGCCATGCCAAGATTGAACACATAATTCAATTTCCCATATGAGCTGAGGCCCGTGCCAAAGGGTTAACCCGTTGTCCTTGTAAATATGTGACCTGGTGGGTTGTCATGTCAAGGACCTGCGACATGACAATTCAGTGAGGCAGCACTATATCTGCTACAAGTAGGTCTCATCACGAAATGACTGAAATAATGTTGAAAGTGATGTAAACCCCCCCCCAAAAAAAAAACCCCACAATTGTAGCTACACTGACCTATAGCAAGATTGCACAGACAATCTTGCACTAAATGAATCGACATCCTAATGACATGGATCAATTGTTACCCACTGTTGGTGAGTATCCGTCGTTGGGGGACGTGGACGGGGGATCAATACTCTACCACATAGATAGATACTCTAACCTACTCTACTGTACTGTACTGTACCATAAGCATAGCTCGCTAACTCGCTGGCTGTGAGTTTGGGCACGGATCCTAGCTACCATGTTATACCCTCATATAGATGACGGGAAATAAGGACTGCAGACACAGGATTTACACAGTGCAATAGTTACCTTTATTCAGTGCTGTGATTCCTCCTTGTCTGGCTAGGCCGGCATGGCAATGAGCGAGGCATATGAATTACCAACTTTGCATGATACTTATGAAACCCTGACTATACGCAAAACACCCAAGTCTATAGAGTCACGATACTGAGAGTCGTGAATCCTCAGTGGCAAGTGGTCGCTGATCTCTGAACTGCTGCTGCTACGAATCTGCTCTCTAACTGGGGACCGCTAACTACGGATCTCTTAACTGCGGATCCACGGTTGCGCGTCTCTTTTAAGGGGCCACTCCGCGTCATCTCTGGGGGCTTGCCTACGTGGCTTCCTCACGCGCCATCAGATGGACTCGTCCTGCCTGCGTATCTAACTTCGGCTCGTCCGTCTAACACGTGATCTCACAGAGTGGTGGTTATGGTGACTCATCAACCATCAGTATCGTGCGTTATTGTCTATGAATGTCTATATATTTCCAAGAGTCTCTGGGTGTGTATTCTATATCCTACACAATGTCCAAGAAGTTGATGGGCCAGATGTTTAGCTGCAAGGTAAAGTGGTATCCCATGATCTCTGCTGTCTGCAAGAGGATCAATACTGTCTATCATTTCTTCCTTTTGGTCTTGAGAGAGGGGGCACACAAGCCTGGGTACATCCACCCTGGTCCTTCCCAGAAGTCTACTAATGTTAGCTGGTACATCAGTATCTTCCAACTGTGGGGGAACACCCTCTCTGTCAAAGACATCTCGCACAGCAGTGAGTTGGCTGTTGCTATTTTTCAGCATTCCTGAAACACACAGCTGCAAGGGTGTCTGTCCATGCTCCGTGATGAGACCGTGATTGTTCCACTGACCCCTGAATTTTTTCAGATCAGCATTTATTCGTGGCAAATACACGAACTGTAGGAGCCAAAGGTCAAGGTCTTCAGAGGGACCCATTCCAGACATCAACCCAGGATCTTTCAATGCGCTGATTGTGACAGCTTTTCCCCCAGATGGCACTCCCTCGACCAGAACCTCTTATGAGTTCCATCAAGAGTTCCATCAAGATGTCTGCATTTTCAACTCCTTCATCAATTCAGATGCGTGATGGGACTCCTGCATAGACAAAGTGTAACAATATTAATAGTCCAATGCCTCTGATAAGTGACCACCAGATTATTGCACGCTACCTATGTGGTAGAAATATTGAAGATCACATCGAACTTTACTCATCTATTATACTGAGTGCTGACATTATGATCAATACAAACTATTCGATATTGCTGACATGGTCGTTTGTTTATTTCAAGTTTATTTTATAAAATGTTTATGTTTGGAACACACCACATAGGGCAGCTGCTTTTGTGAAATTCCCCATCACTGTCATTGCCAGATTGTTGTCTGAGGCTTTCAGGAATACCAGAAAGCAAGATCCACCATCTATGCCCCCATGAATCACCATATTATATCTGTTTGAAAGATGGTAATGAGCATATTCATACAACTAAACATTTGGGGCAGTTATCCTTTCAAATGCTAATTATAAAGTTCAGAATCACTCATCATATGTTACATTGACCACAAACTTCTCTGACATATGAAGTAATTATTTCTCAATGAAAAGAACTTTTACTTGATCAGTTTGTGGTTTCCATCTATGTGCCACAAGGAGTATGTTGTGCGCTGCAACTTTGGTTTAAGAGAACAAAGTGCCACTCCAACAGGGTCCACCCTTTCCATGGCATCTCTTACTCTTTGGCGCTGCACATTTATACCCTGGCTGCACAGTCTTGCCCTCATTCCATTGGCCCCAACGTTCCAGTTGATGCCAAGGTCATCCTTGATAAGACTGGCGAGGTGGTCATCACTCATATTTGAGTATCGCTCTCTCAGTTTGATGTCAAATTGGCTGAAATGACACATTTTCAGACTAGGTATGGAAGTTATAATAAAAGGAACAAAGTGCTCCAATTGATTTAATATGAATTTTTAATATCTAAAACATCAATGTATATTAACATTTATGAGTTCCCAGGAATGAACACAGGCTCAACATTGTTCAATTCATTTCACATACGAATTTTAAAAGGTGTTAGGAATAATAGGATTATAATAATGGATAGTACCTTAATCTGCGCATGATAGTTGATCTCGAAACATTCAATGTTGATGCCATGGTGCTGGCTGGCATATTTATCCTTACAATTAGCTCCAGCTGCTCTTGTGTAATTTGGTATTTTTTGTTACCTTTCCCTTCACCTACTTTGGCCATTGGTGGCTTTTAACCAGTTGTACCTGCAGAACATATTCTTGTTATGCTAGGGGTCTAATTGTATAACACAAAACAATATCTTAATGGGATATGAATAGCAACTGTCTTTTTTGTGAAAAAAAACAGACATGAAAATGTTAGAACAAGTTACTTTTTTGGCAATATTTAATAAGACTTATGCTATTAACTCACCTGAATTGGTTGACAGGAAACCTCTAGCTTCCTTCAGCAAATCTTTGACATTACTCAACAATCCTTCTGTTTGGTCTTCAGAGAGAAGTCTTCCCTAACCCGCCCAAGTTATCTTTCCAGAGATTCTGCACTGTAACAAACGAAAGTCAAAAGATATGAACATATGTTATTCGAAAAGCTCAGCTATGATTGTTAATTTTATGCTAACCTTCATTTGTAAATGTAGTTGTGACAGGATCATTATCCATATTGCGGAATAGAAAGTATGCTGCATCTAGGCACAGAGATACATTTGAGCATTAAATGATGATATCTAACCTCAGTATAACTTGTATAATACTTGTTTCTGCAATATCATTCATGGACAAAAATCCTTATGCAATTCTGGAAACGTTCAATGAAACAGGTCAAGAATTCTTGGAGATCATCCCTAGAGCTATGGTTCTCCATGCTGAGAACATCTTTCACAATCACTGCAAAAAAAGAATTTCCATGTACTCACAATAAATCTTTGCATAAACTTAACCATAAATGTAAACATTAAACTAAACCATCCATAATTTCATATTTTCTTATATTCTGAAGGTTTTGAGACTAGCAAGAAGTGAACTTCATGGAAGGAATGAAGTAATGTTTTACCTTCTTCCTGTCTTGTCACACATTTATACTCTATGGTGTGTAGGCTTAAATAAACAAAACAGCTGATATGGACAAACATCAATGTGCACTTTACTAACATTTATTGTGAGTACAATGTATATTACCCAATGTGGCAGAAGGTGTGCAGTTTGTATGCACAAGAGACAAACTAGCTGCTTCACACCAGACAAGAAGAGCCAATTGCAACTCATTACACATTTTCTGATTTTGGCATTTAGCCATGTTTTTCAAATGTGTATTGGGGTAGGCTGGGGTGTGTATTGGGGTAGACTGAGATGTGTATTGTGGTAGGCTGGGGTGTGTATTGGGGTAGACTGAGATGTGTATTGTGGTAGACTGAGATATGTATTGGGGTAGACTGAGATGTGTATTGGGGTAGACTGAGATGTGTATTCGGGTAGACAGAGATGTGTATTGGGGTAGGCTGGGGTGTGTATTGGGGTAGACTGAGATGTGTGTTGGGGTGGACTGAGATGTGATAAATTGGTTTTATGAACAAACATAAGTATTTGAAATTTTGAGAGAGACAAGAAAAGAATATGTAGAAAATTGCAGAATATACACATTCCTCCTCATGTCTATACTACACATAAGTTGTAAGTTGTGTCTGTAATACACATCCTTCAGGTCTGAAATACACATCCTTCAGGTCTGCAATTCACATTCTTCGGGTCTGCAATACACATTCTTCAGGTCATTGACGACTCCAAATTTAGTTATTGAGCTCTTCTTGTCAAATATGTAGATTTAGATTAAAATTTTATTATAGTGTCACCATTTTTTTTACATAATCATTCACATAAAATATCAATTTACTAAAAATGCCACTCTGAAAAGAGTTACGAGACACTGTCAATTCTTGCTAACACGTGCATTTATTTACATCCTGTAGTGAATGGACCAATCAGAGCTTCCCCTCGATCACATGACCAGCAAAATATAATCTTCAGTCTGATTGGTGCGTTGCATTTCATGTAGCGCAACGGACCAATCAGATTGTAGTAGTGTGCTTGAATCTGAATGATCTTCATGTGAAACTATTTTTCCACAAGGTCAATGCACTGTGCAGTCTATTTTCAGTCTCTTTTCCTTCTCTGTTGCTGTATCTCTTGCCACTCCGATCAACACAAATAATAAATATAATGCCTGATATCATTAAAATATTTTGGTTTCATCCATCGATATTTTATGACGAGCAGATTTGGCTGCAGCATTAGCAATTTCTTGCCCTTTAATTCCAACAATATCACTTCTATCAATTGCTTATGAATATGATGAGTCCAAACCTATTCACTAAAAAGCGATATATTTATAAAATCTTTCCAGACTTTAATAAATGATTCGAGACTTTGAATAAAATAATATAAAATCAGCATCTCACCAATTTGTGAGTTTAGTTTTCATGTGACCAAGTGTCGAATAAATTGCAAGCAGTTCACCTTTTTAACTCTGTAAGCAAACTTTGCTTGCCTGACCAGCGGCCATATGAGTACAGCAGAGTACTAGGCACTTCCAGCTAAAGATAATCATCATTTAGTTGATGTCATTGAGATGGAGTATTTGTATCATAGTTTCATGACCATATATCATTCACACATACCCCAAATCTCTGTAAAAATGTCACGTGACCTTTATGGTTTCATGACAACTTTAATGGATCTGGTATACTCGATTTCTTAATATTCTCAGGATCTTTGATGTCATGTACCAGATGAAAAGTATAAAATTTGTCTCAGACGCAAGAACTGATAGGGTGGATGTGGGTCATACACTTTTGACACAACAGTAAACCTCTCATATAATCATGTTATCTTAAATTCTCAAAAGATTATCATTCAGATTGGAAGTTTTTGTTTTATCTTTGTAGTATCTTTGTAGGATCAGAAAAGGCATGAACTCTGGTATTTAATTTGGTGGAGAAAGCTGTATTTAAAGTCATAAAAGAAATTTGTGCAATATTTTTATCATTCACTTCTCAAATATTTTTCTGGTAAAATTTTAACACGTAGACTGTGATTTCAAACTTGGTTGTGGCTGGTTATCGGTGGAAATGACGAAGCTCAAATTTATATCAAATGGTAGTAGATTGTGAAAAGGAAAAACTCAACATATGAATGAGAACATGAGCACATGTTATAACATAAACCTTTATAAATGTGTTGATCTCCTTACTTGTTTGAATGTGGTCAGATTCAAAGAACTTACTTGAGGTTTGACCATGACTTCTCTGTGCATTCTCACCATTCTCCTGGTGATTGCATTGTCTGTCACGGCGGAAGACAAATATGGGTCAGTGATTTATACAAGAATTCCTTATTCAATATACACTATCATCAGCTTTTAATACTTTATTTCTTATTGTAATATACAGATGGGAACACTGGAAGGTGACCACACACAACTCCACTCATGTTGCCCAACTGAAATACTTGGAGATCAACAACAAGGTGAGTTCATGTCTTGAAATATATTAAAATGATAAATATTATAAATAAAACACTCTAATCATTACTAACTAGGAACTAGGAACTAGGAACTAGGAATCATTTTATTCAGACACATATCATTTACAATATATTTTTTTGCAAGCATTTTATCTTGTTTGTAAGAATAGACTAGATCATTTTTATAATATGTGTCAGGGAGATCCTCACAAAGGCATCGCAGTGCCGCTTAAGTGAGGACCACCCTGCAGGGGCAATCTGTTCATATGTAATTAAACATTTATTCTAATTTAATAAGAGATTCTGTTCAGGTCATTGTAGAATACTTTCTAAAATCAATTTAGGATATTAAATAAATGAATTATTATCTGGAGGGAATGATCTAGTTCATTATTTTCAGTGCAGTGCGACGTGAAAATTGTGAAACAGAGGTAAAATGTCATTGTAGTTACATTTTGTGTTACTTTTATATAAAGTTATTCAATGGAGGAAAATATGTCAACTTTGAGTATATTGAATCATGTGCATCAAACCTTTCAGAGAATGAGATACATACTTTTTAAATATAAAGATATATGTCAACTACTAGTGAAAAAGAAGTACAAAACACTTTATCTTGAGCATATATAGCAATTTTCAATTACACAGTGCATTTCATAGGTGGCTAGAATAGTATTTTTCACATAGAGTGAGAAACCATGTTGGCTGTGTGTATGTAATTTTTGCAGAATACATTCAGCACAGCTATTTACAGTATGTGGGATGCTGTATCTAATGCATTTTTGAGCATAATTATGCTTGGTTTTGGGCTGGTGAATTTTATTTTGTGACCTTGTGGGGTAGTTATGAATTTCCTGGTTTTGAGTGAAAGGCAACTGCTGCAAATAGTGCGGTAGCCTATTATTCATGTATTTGAAGTAAAAATTCAGCTCTTTTAGTCTCAGTAAGTCATGTACTTTTAATAAGTTCAAGGTTTTGAATATGGGTTCTGTGTGGGCATTATATTTGCTCACACTTATTATTCTAATTGCTTTTTTCTGTAATTTCAAAATGCGTTCACACAGATAGCCCCAGGCTAGTATTCCATAGTTTAGGTGAGACAGTATCAAAGAACTATAAATTTGAAGTTTGGCAAATAAAGGTAAGAAATGTTTCAATTTATTTAGGATGCCAATAATTCTTGATATTTTATTTGCAATTTTATTTAAATGGTCATCCCAAGATAAATTTTCATTGATTGTTAGACCAAGAAAATTGAAAAGTTGAACTCTCTCAATATATGTGTTATTTATTACTAAATTCAATTCAGGTACTTTTTTTCTTTTCGTGTGAAAAATCATATATTTGGTTTTTGGAATATTTAGAGAAAGTTTATTCAATCTCAACCAGTCATTCACATTTGTTAATTCCTGGTTAATGATTGTGCTAATATCTGTAATTTCATCATGGTTCAATACTACTTTGATGGTGGTATTGAGTGTAGTGTCATCACTAACAGTTATTATTATTAATACTTATTATCTCCAAACATAATTTCCAAATATTTATTTAAAAAGTTAAAATCAGAGTACCATGTCATAAAATATTATCAAATATTGTTTATAAAATAATGAGTACCATGTTATAATTGTAGTTGATGTTTTGGGAGGCTCCTCACCATGGCAACACATTAGACAATGGAGAGGTTCTGATAGCCAATGAGGTTGCTGACAACCTCCGCAATATGCTGGTGAACAATGGTGCTATTGTCACGGTGCTTTCGTCTGATATAATGCAGTAAGATAGCCCATGATAGCAGACCTCATGTTTTTACTTTATAAAATGAAATGTGCAAAGAACAAATATATTGTTAAATATATATTGTGCTCATATCAATAGCATTGGGAATACCTGTTAAGTGACTTTGGCAAGTCTGAAGTCTGAAATTACTTTTGTATGTGTATGATTTACAGTTTTATCTGGAAAGACAGTATGTGGTGGGTAGTGCAAAAAACATATTATATCACATAAACACATATGCATATAAGGTTTTTAGTATGTTGAGTGAAATTCACATATATTATGGGTGAATCATGTGATGCACAAATAATCAATATTGGTTAATAAACCAGATCCATTAATGGAGTGCACGAGAGATTGGCAGCGAGAAGAGAAATTAGGCCGGCTGAATTTGCTTACGATCGCGATGACTTCAATACATATGAAGATGTTAGTCACATTTTACATCCATCATTCAATATCACTACATTTAAGAACGGAATTCCATATCGTGTTTCCCGCTTTACTGATAATTGTGGTTCTCAAATGTTTATCGAGCATCAACATCATCTGTTTGTAGTTGGTGCTTACAAAGTAATATTAGTAAACAATAATAGATATAATAAAATGCTTGTTTATTCAGATAATGGGGGAACTGAGCAGATTGGTTGGTCAGTGTTCGCCATCTGTAGAGTGCACTACAACTAATGCAGGATTCTCCTATGAAGGCAGAGAATTGATCATTTTTAAAGTAATTACATACTTAAATATTAATACCGTGGATATATAGGAATGTCAGCCGGGGTATTAATACAATGGTTTGGAGTTTTAATTTAGCAGGACTTTAACACATGATTATCATGATTTATATATATATTTGCCAAATCGTACCTTAAATATATATGAGAATAGCTTTCTCTATCTTAGTGTATATATGTGTGTTATGTCTCAATAAGAAGTGCCTTTGAGTTTGCCTTTTGCGTTCAAATCTTTAAAATGTGATAATGTTATAATGTAAATTGAACTTTTAACATTTTAGACTTCATATTCAATCCTTTTGATAAGATTCAAATAATGTCATAAAAATCAAGAATGAAACTTTTTTTTTTGCAAAACTGAATTTTGCAAAATAGCATTTTTGTGACATCTTCCAATTTCATTGATAACTTAATATTGTTTAAGTTATTGTTTAAGTGCTATTCAGCTTTTGATATAATCTCCAAGGAAATGGGACAAAGTCTGAAAAGTAGTTAAAATTTTGAACAGGAGACAACGGCGAAAGCATTCACACCCATTGCATGACTGTGAAAATCATTTTATGATATCTGTAGCCAAGCTGTGTCAGCACGGAAACCAAGAAGGCCGAAAGTTTGAAGATTAAATTAAAATTTCATAAGGGCATAACAAGTACTGTGAAGTTCAACTTAAAATACAAATGCATTAGTCAAATCTGATGCATGTATGTGATTGACTTGTGCAGCACATTGTAATAAAATCTCACCTTCATACATCCCTGCCAGTGGTGGTGTCGCAGAGATTCAAAGCAGGCTGTGGTATTTTTCATTTGAAAGAAAAAAAACATTTTGAAATGTTCATCGCAGACATTGCTTGGTCAATTTGTATGTTTATTTCATGTCCATAACTGGGTATATTCCATGTATACGTATTACTTGTTAGGCCTTTACAGATATTTGAGGCCATTTTCTAAAAAGTCTCATCAATTTTGGTTTCAAATTCGGTGCTGCCACATCTTTGCTACAACAATCACAATTGATTTCAGGGAGGTCCCCTGAGTGAAATACATTTCCTGATGATATGATTTTTGTAATACATTTCCAGATGTCCACGGGTGAGGGCCACCAGGCTGTCTGGCTCGATTCGCTGATTCATGCCAGGGAGTGGCTAGCCGGGGCGACTAACATGAGGCTTCTGGAACATGTAAGACAACACATTGGAGTGAAACATATTAGGTCACACAAAAACACGCATGGTCATGCATGATCACACATCGTCATGGATGGTCATGAATGGTCATTGCGTTGAACTATCTGGTCACGCTTACCTGTTGTGAGGTCGTACTTGGTTACATACTTTATATGCATTGTGTGACCTTATTTGGTCACGTTCATTATTGGCTCCAATTGATAACCCTAAGTTTCACTTTGCAATACTTTCCCGCACAGCCAAAGGAAGCTAAGATGATAATTGTGCAGAAATTCATATTGTTTTGCACAGTATATTTTAGTAATTAAGACAATTTGATTTGTGTTGTACCTGAAAGATATGGACTCCACTCTGGTACTTTTTGTTTTGAGAACAAATATTAAAAATAGTCACCAAGATCCACCAAGGACATAAATGTAATGACATCAAGTCACCAGAATAAACTGTATCCGATGTATCATGAAACATCATTGCTGCAGATGGTGTTAGGATATGGCAGTGACCCGGATGTGACCTCCTTGCTTGACACATATGATTGGTACTTCCTTCCGGTTATGAATCCTGATGGGTACGCACACAGCTGGACACCAAATGATATCTTTGTGAGAAAGTCGTCTTTAAGATAATGTTTATATTAAATAAGCTTTATCTCAGGTTTATAACTGCCAATGTACTTCCTTCTGGAGTATATTTCATGTATAATGGGAAGTTAAAGCTCCAATATATAAATATATAGATATATGAATATATACCTAACTTGTTATCAGTTATCCACCTTTTATTTGTTTTATTTGCTCTATAGTACATTTTCGAAAGGACTAGTTCAATTTGATCTTGATGACATAATGTTTGATGACCTAATTTTGCTTTGAACCTCCTCAATGGAGTTTAATAGTGGAAGACTAAGGCATGTTTGTACTAATTGTGAAGGCTCGTTTCTGGAGGAAGTCAAGAAATCCTAATACCGGAAGTAGCTGCGTGGGAGTGGACCTTAACAGGAACTATGCATATGAGTGGGGAGGTAGTGTTCACATGATCTGTCACATACACTACTACTTTCATATTTCTGTGAATTTACATTCTTTAAAAAATGTCAATGCATCATGGGAAGTTAAAGCTCAAATTTGATTGGATTATATTTGTTTTTGGTTGAATCAGGGGCCGGAACAAGCACCGACCCTTGCTCTGATCAGTTTTTAGGACCTGAACCGGCGTCGGAACCGGAAACTCAAGCTGTGCAAGCCATGGTAGGCATGCCGACCTTCTATAAATAAGCCCACTGAGAAGTAGTCAGGAGTTACACAAGACTGATGTAGAAATATTTGAGATTATTTGGTTAACTCCTTCTCTTATTCCCTGTAACAATTTGTTTATTTCATTAACTTGTAGCATTTCTCATTAACCAATAGTACCTTGTGGTCCACAATCCTTTGTTCCAGATTTAAGTTTTGTCTGTGAGGCTAAAAAAATGTAAATCACAACAATTAGTTTTTTTTGTACGGACGATGCAAATGATAGAAACGAATTAGGAGTCCCATCAGATGATCTGACTAGATGTATAAAGTTTATAACTACAATTTCTCTCTATTTTTGCACAAAAAAGACAAATAATGATTTATTTAGTCAAGATTTAGGCAAATTTAATCAACATTATGTGAAAATCAAAAAGAATCCTTGTATCATTGTCAGTGTTTTCCTGGACGTTGTGTTTTAGGCTGACATGCTGGGAGATACCACCTTGTTGTGGCTGAGTTATCACACCCCTGTTTATATGTACCTGATTCCCTGGGCACACAATGACCGCAACACAGGCCAATGTGTCTATGCTGACGACCATGACCAACTTGTGAGTAGGAACCTGTAAAGATTTGAACTAATCAACTATCAGTTTCACTCTTTTATTGAAATTTGAACATATCGATTTGAAAATATGCTTTACAGACATAATGCATATTTACGTTATATTCTATTTCTAGATATATTGTTATTTTATTTTGTAAATGGTACATTCATGTTCACAATAGGTTAAAGGAATGTCATTATTGGACAGGCTTAAATAACTTAAATAACAACTACTCATATTTCACAACCTCAAAGATGTTTCTTATTATCTTAAAATTTATAAATACGAAATTGTTTAATAAACGGGACAATAGTTTTTAGAATGAATTCTCCATTTCAGTATGCTGTTATGGAGAAAGGGATAGCTGCCATAGAAAGCACTCATAACACCGACTGGGAATTTGGAAACACTTGTGAAATCCTTTGTGAGTATACTTCAAACAACACACCATGTATATAAAATGTATGATAGACGGAACTATCTAAAGTAATAATGCGACAGGGTATTGAGATGTTTTTGACGATATACTGCAAGATATCATCCATCAACAGAGGTTTATACAGTCATGATGTATCAGTGTAAGGGTTAGTCAGTGTCATATTATTAGGTCAATACTTAAACCCCTCAAAACCTGTCATTTCCCTCCATGCTTGCTGAGATACTGCACTATGCCAGTTTTTGATGTGGACCCATGCATTACCCACAATCCCTCAAACATCCAGTATCTATTTAAAATATGGCCTAGTTTTTCTAGCCAATCACGGATCAGTATTACTGTACTTTATATCGCGTAATGCTTGCACAACACAATGGTTTATAGGGATAAGGTATGGCCACTCGTTCATTACTTGTATTATACTGCGTAATGATCATGTGACCATACCTTATCTTATACTTAAAGTGAATTCAAAGCAAGTAAGTGTTCACTTTGGAATATTACCCCTCACAGATGTACATTGAGCCTATGTAGGCATGCTAAATGCCTCAAATGACCGATAATTGTTACATTTGGCTCCCTCCATGACCAGTCTATATATGAGTGTTGCACAGATATATATGTTTTTGAGACATATTTGTAAGAATTTCTTCATATTATCCAAATTTGGGTATCTTGGTGCAAACAAAATTGTCACTTAGAACACATTGCTTTTATTATTGCTTCTAATACTCGAGCTTTTTGGTATCATCTTATCGGTCAGACAAAGCATCGATTTAATTTCTCATTTAAACAGAATTATGAACTTACTTTTTAAATGACTGGGGTGAGGTAGGACATGTGTAAGGGTAATTAGTGATATACTGACACCCAGAATCCATTAGCCTGACCTTGGCACACCCTCAGCACAGCGGATGATCATAACCCTTGTGGTGAGACTTGAAAAAGCAAACAATTTATGCAACAGTCTTACTGAGCTATCTGACGTCTTGTTCTAAACAGTCAAGTGTATGTGTATGCTTAGCTATCTGACGTCTTGTTCTAAACAGTCAAGTGTATGTGTATGCTTAGCTATCTGACGTCTTGTTCTAAACAGTCAAGTGTATGTGTATGCTTAGCTATCTGACGTCTTGTTCTAAACAGTCAAGTGTATGTGTATGCTTAGCTATCTGGCGTCTTGTTCTAAACAGTCAAGTGTATGTGTATGATTAGCTATCTGGCGTCTTGTTCTAAACAGTCAAGTGTATGTTGTATAGACAACTTTTATAATTGGTGTTCTAAATGGTATATTTCATGTATTGTTTCACAGGGATTTAATCTCGGCTTTATGTGCCCCTCTGACTTTGTTTTGATTACTCTATGACTAAACTTTATTGAACAAGACCCTTCCGACCCTTCCAACTTAAAATGTCTAGAAACATAAAAAAAACATAAATGTGCCCGTTTATACAGCATACATTTTCTCATAAATTCAATGAGGGCAGAGGTAGAACGGACCTTTCTTGATAGTTTTATGAGGGGTCTTGTAAGTATGATAATTTTTATCATTTTTATCTATACAATTAATCAATCAAGCAATGTATATAGTTGAAGATATTATTTATCGTATTACATTTATAATATGACAATGTTGACAAGACAATTTATGTCAAATAATTTAAAAAAATGTATCATCCTTGTATCCAGATGCCGCCAGTGGGAGCACCATGGATTATGTGAAAAATGCCGGTGTCAAATATGTGTATACCCCAGAGCTAAGGGGTCCCGGGTTCGATCCTGACCAAGATTCCATTCCCTTATCCTTTGAGGAAAGCTGGAATGGTCTTGTGGCAATTGTACAAGCCATTGAAGATCAGAAATAAACTCGTTCATAACACTGTATATATATTATTCTGAGGACAATGAATGCACGGTTTAAATATGATCACAACTTTGCTGAATATCTAATATATAGAATATACAGTAGGAATCGTCACTCCCCTTCTTGAGTCTTGAACCGGCATAGTATTGCAACTAAAATCATCCAAGTTAAAATTTAAAATTTGAAGAACGTTTTATTTAGAAAATGTTCAATAGTCACATATTTAAAGATTACAAGAATCTGAATTACATCATCACAGATTTGTACAATTCTACTATTTAAGTATAACATTTAAAGTATAACATTTAAAGTACTTTAAAATAACGGTTTTTAAATTAGAAAACAAATGCATTGGTTGATTGACCAAACATCTTTCACAGTATTCATATTTGCAATGAAACCCTTCTTGACCTTATTTATAATTTTTGGTTTTAATTACATCAATCCAAAATTGAGACTCATAAATCGGATTAATCCGATTTTGTCCATAAAGTATTATAAATCTAAAATAATATCAATCCGTAATATGACACAAGACATTATTAAAACTCTAGGGCAGTGTAAATGCAGATGTAACTCACAACGAAAATGCTGGCATGGGTTATTCATTCTTATTCATATTTTATAAATATCAGAAGAACCTCTTGAGCGAGCTGAACTCTCCTTCCTCGTGGAAGGGGACTGAAAGAGTGACCCTTTCTGCGAACTAGTCCTGCTCGTCATTATTATTCATATAAGCATGATGAGAGCCACGGAAATGTGTATGCCTGGTGTTGTAGACAAGGGACAAGAGACACTAGGCACTGGCTTGACTGTCTCAGCAGGTAACTACTTTTAAGTTTTTTTATAAAGAAGCTTCTCTTACTGACTGGGAAAACAGTGGGTGTGACTTATATAAATATCTTGAAGATTAGCTTGGATGCGTGCAAAATTGTATCATTTGAAACTTCTCTAATCCCTGTTTGGATCCTCACAGCATAAAAAGTTCATAAGGCAACAGTCAAAAAACCCTCATGTATGAAAAGCCACACTATCCACCATTGGCACACACAAACGACTGAGACAGGTTCACCATGTCGCCCTCTGGTGGGGTTTGTGGTAAATGGGTCACATGTCAATAGTTTTCGGGAGGTAGATTAGTCTCCACGGCCTCTCCTTGGAATTGTGGCATTAGGCGTATTCGCTTGGTTGCATAAATCTACAAAATTGACAAAATATCATTAACAATATCAAAGATTTTAGAGAACGAATACTGAATCATGATATTTGTGAGATTGTAATTGGTTTTGATCATCTTGATTTGGTTTTGGCCATTTTGAATTGATTTTGGTCATCTTTGACTTGGTTTGGTCATATTAAATTGGTTTTGATCATCTTGACTTGGCTTTGATCATCTTAAATTGGATTTGATAATCTTGAATTGGTGGTTTTTATCATCTTGAATTGGTTTTGGTTATCTTCAATTGATTTTGGTCATCTTGAACTGGTTTTGTTAATTTTAAATTGGTTTTGATCATCTTAAATTGGTTTTGATCATCTTGAATTGGTTTTGTTCATTTTGACTTGGTTTTGATGAATAAACAGCATACTATTACACACTATCACATGGTCTCCTTTTGAAAATCTTGGATATATTATAGTTTCGTATTTAAGCAGAAGACTTACTTTGGTCGTCTGCGAACTGGGCCACTTTCGCCGCTGACCACGCTTTTCTGTGTCATACTGTTGAAGTTTATCTTATGATAAGTCGTCCCGATTAAAAGGGTTAATGGAAACATGGAGTTTGTTTGATAATGAGCCTCAATTTCTGTTGATGATATTTGGCTTTTACATTCAGGTACGTTTCCCTGCAAACATATTGTATACATGATATGGTAAAATGGCATTTTAGAATATAATAGTTGTATGTGACTCTAGTAGACCATTGATTGTTCAGTAACAAGAAAGATTTATCTTAAAAATAATACAGTGCTGTCAAAAACAAGTATTGTAATATTTGTAGGTTTTATAATTCTAATGAAGTGTCACAATAAGATTACCATGTGCATACAAGCTGATGACTTTTTAACATGTCAATTGTTGAGAGTGAGACATGCATTGAATAAATACGTAGCCTCTTTATCTCAATTTATGATGAATACGTTGTTCTCAAAGATCGAGATGGCAGAGTATAAAAAAAACACAATAAATCAACGTGGATGTATGAAATTAATGTAAATCTAAACATGCAACTTACATTTGTTTGTCCAAATGTATGCCATTTTCCAAGTGTATCCTGCCATGACCAGAGCCACCTAGTGGCAAGGCGGTGTGTTTCCGGCATCACCAACCTTCGTATTCTGTTTGCTTTCTCCTCTCCATTCCAAATAACAGTCATCGTGTTGAATTCTAACCTACATTTTCTGTGGATCAGAACATTTCCTTTCAAATTTTGTCATTGCAATAAATCACAACTTTAACCAAAGTTGCCAGACATTAAATATTTGGACAGATCATCTTCAAAAGCCTTATGCAATATTTTAAAGACAAAATAATTTTTGAACCCTGACTTAAAATGGAATAAATGGGATTTTAAAATCATAATTAGAACGAAACGATCCTTTTAGAGCATTTAAGCCTCAATTTAGGTGCTTTGAGCAGAATATGTGCTTTACAAATTTTATAGTTATTACAATTAACGTTTACCTTTCTGGGGCTTGAGGAGATATTTCGTGGGCCTCCTGATCTGGCTGAGCAAAACTTGCCTCAATGTCCTTGTTAGACTGGGAACAGAAGTTAAACCACATGCCCAAATGTAAATGCTGCCACTGTGAGAAAGAAACAATGACAAATTATCAATCTCACACAAATACAAACACAATAAATGCCAAAATTAAATATATGAATATGATGTATATAATAGAATCCATGCATGTGAAAACTATCAATGGCTTGATTTGAGTGATGAACTTTGACCTTGGTGTCATTTAGACCATATTTAACTTACCTGGTATGGCTGTTTTGAGTGGACCATAGGACATATAAAGGTGAGGCAATGATTGTCCAAATACTCTGGGCATAAAAGAGGACATGTAGAACTGTCTTGATAACCTGAAGTGAAAACATACAAAACACTTTATTTCATAATTTCAACAAACCAATTTCAAAAGTTGTGCAACAGGCCAACATCAGACTGTACATTTTGAAAGGAGTCACAATGCATGACCACACTGTAAACAGTTGTAACAGAATATTTGCTGCGTGAATGTCTGACATCAAGGCGTTATCTGAGATATGTGGCATTCATGAGGCGGTGTACGTGTATCATATTTAATACACACCGGGGACATTCCATTCATATAACAACCTGTCACCCCTGAAAAAGTTGATATTACTCTCTAGGGGTGATATATAGCAAGTTGGACTCTTCCATTGATTATCGGATGCTTGTCATTGCACTGGCCACCTTGCCATACTCAGAATGAACACCTTTTGGAAGCTATGCACTTTCCCTCGGAGATCCAGGGTATATACTTGGCTATGCAAGTAAATGACATATTCAACTCTGTTAACAAGTGCTCAGAGGCCACACCCAGTGCAAACAGCCAATAGACACTAAGTAAAATATTTTGACACATGTGGTTACACAGCCAATTGTTGCCATTGTTTTGGACAGAGAGTAAAACAACAACAAATGCAAATGCTGGTAACGACAAATACATGCAACAATCATCAATGTTGTGGCAGCTTGTTTTGTTCTCAAAGAGGGTGGACATTGTGAGTACGCATGTTCAGAGCCCACCCACTGAGCGCCTATCTGTGGCTTATGCAAACAACCCTGCGGAAAAATTAGGGGTATTTTCATGCCTATCGCGGCAGAGGTAGTGTGTGAACCTGCCAAGCCATGCAGAATAGAAGCTATGCAGAAGACAAATGATTTTGTTTTTCGTTTCAGTGTAGCCAAGTTTCAGTGCAGCCAGATCCATTTCAATAATACTTTACACTGACCAAACCCTGCTTTTAAACCTATTAAATTCCAGGTCCTTTCATAGAGGGGATATTGCCGAGTAGGCATGCTTTGTAGGAGGTCCACCAGGGCAATGATTACAAGATGCCATTGAACATAATAATTCACTATTTCACAAATCTGAAACCTCATATTCTGATTGATTCTTACTCTCCTTAGCAGATCCTGGGTTTATACCAGGCTCTGAAAGTTTTGACCAGGATTGACAGTTTTAGGAGACCACGCCCAGTACAGGCTTCTGTTAGCAGCCAATAAGCACAGTCAGATATTTTGTTACATGGCAAATTGGTGTCATTATTATGACTGAAAACTGAGCACAACAATGAGTTAAGATGTTAGTGACACATATACCAAAATAGTCAGACAAAAACAAGTATGGGATGGTTTATTTTCAAGGAGGAAAATCTGATTTTTTTCTCTTGGTGAAAGTTCATAAACCAGGTTTAATCATGAAAGGACTAAAATCATTTTGAAAGTGATGCAAAAATCTCAATGATATATCAATGATATTTTTCATTGATATATCAATGATATTTTTCCAACCAGGTATTTTCGATACATGTTAATTGTATGTTAATGTGAGGAAAAAGTTTTCCGCATTTCATGCCAATTGTGGCAGAGGTAGCATGTGGCCCTACCTCGCCATGCAGAGTAGTATTTTCTCTCCAGGAAGATAAACAAAAGCTCAACATTTAGCTTGAACTGAACTTGTACTGAAAAGCAAAGAAAGCAAGACAAAGAAAGTCAGTGAAGCGAGTGATATCACACCCAAGGTATGTTTTACAGCAAGAATACATACTGCAGAACAGTTTCTAGCAACTTCTATAGTTTATTTGCGTTTACAGTAACCATTGCTGTAAAAAGTTTGCATATACAGTAACTTATTCTGTAAAATATTTCAGATAGTGTATCGATTAATGATGTTAATTAGCAAAGATTAGCTGCCATAAACCTAACATTGTCCTAGATATGTAATTTGAAGATAGGCTTCGGGTCTGACATAATGTTAGACACAGAGATATAATGCATCTTTCAAAGACATCTCCGTAATGATATAATAACTGATAACCAGGATATCCAATCAAATTGAAACATGCATGTAATTATGTATAAATGTTGCATGTGGTGCTCTTTAACCAAGTTTGTCTAATTACCTATCTGTTTAAGGCACAACTTATGAAGCAATCCCAGTTCTGATGAATTTTGGTACAATATCAGTACTGAGGTGTCTCGAGAAATATTCTCCGGGCAAGATTTTGTGTCCCTAAAATGATTTATATACCTTGAGGTTGTCGGTGAATAGGATGTGATTAACAATGCAACAGCCATCCATTTAATATATGCTTTGTATTGTAACAACAGATCTTCCGAGAAATCTTATGCGATATCTTTTGAGAAATCATAAAAGCAGGGTTAACTTCCTTGAGTTAAAAGTTAACAAACGATATGAAAAAATAGCATTAGAATCAAATTATCATTATCATTATTATTATTATTATTATTATTATTATTATTATTATTATTATTATTATTATTATTATTATTATTATTATTATTATTATTATTATTATTATTATTATTATTATTATCATTTTCATTATCATTATCATTATCATTATCATTATCATTATCATTATCATTATCATTATCATTATTATTATTATTATTATTATTATTATTATTATTATTATTATTATTATTATTATTATTATTATTATTATTATTGATAGACTATTATAACAACTATTACTGTGTATTGGAATGTTTTCAACACTCACAGTGCAAATAGCTGTTGTATACGTATATTGTTTTCTAAGATACAGAAGAAATTGCTATAAAAACATAGCGAGAGTTGCTGTTGATATATATATACTTGTGAGATGAAAGCAAAACAAATGCAAATGCTCAATACTACTCATGCATCTTTAAGAGGTTTTACCTCTTATTCAATATATATATATATATATATATATATATATATATATATATATATATATATATATATATATATATATATATATATATATATATATATATATATATATATATATATATATATATATATATCATCGATATATCAGCCATATGTATTTCATAATTAAACAAATATATGACAAAAATATCATGTAAATATTACCTGTCCCAAAGTATTTTCTTTTGATTTTGCGGATGACTACAGGATGTTGTGGCTTGGCTGTTGAAATTTGTGAGCTTTTTGGTTCCTTTACTTCTTCTTCGAGGCCTCCATTAGTTGAACCGATACCTGATCGAGGCTTTGGTAAGACGGAAAAAATTTCAAAAAATTTTAAAACTTTATCCAGGAAAGCAAAAACCATAATCAGTCCAACAAACAAATTGACTAGTTCAGCGAAAGGATTCCAGAACCGCCATGGTTGTGCTGCATTTGAGCGCCGTGGGGGGTAACTCCGGTGGTTTGAGCCACTTCCGGTTCCTGTGGCGCTATCCTGGCTGATGGACTGTCGCTGGGAGGACCTCCTTGTCCATCTCAGCAGAGGAAATCTAGGCATGGTTCCTGCCCCACTGGTCACTCTGTGTCCAGGTCTGACACCTCCAGTGGTCACTCTGGCTGAATAGGATGACCCAGTGGTCCCTCTGGATCCAGCTCCAGTGGTCACTCGATAGCGATGACTTGGCTTGGATAACCTGATAAATACAATGTATAAATATGAATGAATTGGGACAGTTAATTTAAGTGCAAACCTACAAGCGCCAGTTCCTATGTTGTGATCTGAAGGTTATGGGTTCAATTTCTGGCAGTGTTGTCCTTTAATTCATGATACAATTTCCTATATGAGATAAAACCCATCTTCTTAGGTTTATTCCGTGGTGCTTGTATATTTTATATTCGACATTTTATGTTCTCAATTCACATGCCATATTTCAAATTTGCATATCGCATTTCCAATTCACAAAGCAATTCAATATCAACACGTTCAATTTCAGTAACAGTTTTGTTAAATTATAAGACCGAGAACTGATTGTTCTCTTTGATGATGATTGACATATTTGTTAGAAACAGCAAACATGTTTACAATTGAGATACAACTTCAGTAACACCTGAACAGAATCCAGGAGTAGACAAATTAATAAAATGTGAAGTTTTCACTGAAGAAACAGTTACAAGCATTTTTTGAAAGAAACGTGGAGTCTACCCAGATGCTGTCCAAGAAACAAACTATCTTGGTCTGATATTCGACATAAATCTTTCTTTCATTCCACATATTAAGCGTGTTGTGGCACATACTTCTTGGGGAGCTGATCGCCATATCTTATTGCAATTATACCAAGCACGAGTAAGATCTTAGCTTGATTATGGCTGCATGGGTTACGGATAAACTCGTCGGTCATTTATAAAATTGTTAAATCCTATTCAAATTTACAGATTGAGATTCTGTCTTGGCGCCTTTCGCACTTTTGCGAAAAGTCTTGCTGTGGAGGCAGATGAATTACCACTTGCACTCGGACGTGAAAAGCTTGCTCTTCAATATGCAAGAAAGACAGCTGCAAGTTCATATAATCTGGTATATTATAATATTGTTCACACTTAAGATGTTAGTATTTTTCACGCACAAACCAAACACTATTTTAACTTTTGGCAATCAGATCAAAGAATCATTGACAACTATATAATTTGATCCTCAGTGATGCAAGTGATATCCTAATATTCAAATTACCCTCATTGCTTTGCCATCTATCAATATTCAAATTACCCTCATTATTTTGCCATATATTATAATATTCAAATTACCCTCATTTTCTTGCCATATATCCTAATATTCAAATTACCCTCATTGCTTTGCCATCTATCAATATTCAAATTACCCTCATTGCTTTGCCATCTATCAATATTCAAATTACCCTTATTGCTTTGCCATCTATTAATATTCAAATTACCCTCATTATATTGTCATATATCCTATTGCTACATTGTGACTTCAATCAACATATTTCCAATTAAAAGTTGTTTATAAAGAACACCATTTTATTATCAAAATTTCATCAAGCTGTCATATAAACATAATTTTCAACAAATATTTTCTCCAAAGCAGATGTCATTTACATGTAGTATGTGGATATAGTATTATCACTTACCAGTTGAAAAACGATAAAGGACAGTTTCTGCTTCTCATCATAAATCGCCCTTACTGCTGGAGTGTCATGAACATATAGACAGAGTTTATAATTGGAACAACCAGCGGCAAGGTACGTCACCACAGGTAGATATATCTAACAAATATTCAACAAAAGATAGTTCCAATATACATGCTGTACTCACAAAGCACCAAGCAAAATAAGACATGCCACCCTCACCATGGACACAATATCATTCACTCATTCACGTCTTCAAACAAACTCATGTATATTGGCGGCTTATCGTGGATATTAAATTCGGTTGCTCACTATCCTGTGTTTGTTATTATGTTTGTTTGGTATTCCTATGTGCATCAATATTATAAGCGGGATTACATATACACGTTTCAGTCATGGTCTATACATAAACACTTCCTCATGCCTGAATCAGGTCAATAAAATCTGGTGACGTAGGCGATGTTGCCGCCGGTTGCCATCGCTTCACTTTGTGCACGGTTGGGTGGCTGGAAATCAGCCAGAATCATAGCAGGAAACAGGAAGCTGATCTGATTTATTATGGTTTCGTGCACTAAACAAATGGCGCCCTCTAGTGGACTGTCACTGATCAAAACAAAATATATATTATTATGATCAAATTCAGAACTAAGAAATGTTTTCATTATATTCAAAATAGCTATAAGATTATATAGATTTCACGAAAACAACTTTAGATTAAGAATATTGTGATTAAGACAGTGCATTGAATATTATATATGTTATGGATCAACTTTAATGGAATATGCATTTACTAGGTAATAATGTAAAAGGTAACCCCGGTGCTATGATAAATGGTTGATGTAAATAAAACCCAAGCTTTAAAAAACGAGTTAAACAAAATGCATAGGCAAATGGCCTTAGAGTTATGTTGTTCATTGCTCTTTTGTAATGTTTGTAAAAATTTTCTGAAAATTGCTACATATATGATCATTTTAATCCTTTCCCAGAACCTGAGCGGATAATAATTTTGACCAATCAAAATGCATGATACATATTAAAACTTGTCCCAACCTATCACAATTCTCATTAGCAAAAATCATAACAAAATGGAAAAAGATCTGAGCCTAATGGAAAATAGATAGAATTGGTCCCCTGAAAATAGAATATTTCCTACTAATAGCAAAGGACTCCACTCAGTCGTTTCAGAGAAGATCAAAGTTGACGGACAGAATGACAGAAAATTCCCCCATCACTAAAAACCAAGGCTATTGCAAATGAGTTAAATTCAGAATTAAATAAGAAACAAATAACCAAAAGGAAATATATTATATTTAATGTATTACATTTACTGTACAAATTATTGCATTTGAGAGAATATTGGTACGAAAATATATGTAATCATTAACAATATTTTCCCAGATGACATTTTTTTTTGCAAAATATATTGAATACAATATATTTACTTTTACTCATTCATCCACAAACAACTTTGATAACTAACAGGAACTTGAATCTATATATGATTTCTCAATAATCCCAACAAAATCGTCATGTTTTTTTTGTCGACAATCTATTAAGGATATGACTGTTTTCCCCCTATATGAACATTTTCCTTACCCTTGATGTCCAAACCCTTCAAGGAATCAGGGGAATGAAGCGTGAAGGATATATGTTTCATTTTCTCAATTGGCCTGTGCGATCCTTCGTCCAGAACATATTTAATAAATATAAAGACTCACTACGCTAGTTTCTGAGAGACAGGCATGACCCATTTTTTACATATTGATTATACAATACAAAATGGTTTTTTCACTTCTTGTAATTACAATTAAGTTATTATAAATGGAATACATAAAGATGCATGCACTGTAAGTTTGCCTGAGGTATGAGCGGCGATAGCTGCAAATGTTGAGGGTTATGCATTTTTCTCTGTGTATCAAGCATGGACTACCTTAAGACACTGCATCTGGTCTAGTGCATGTATTCAGAGAGCACTAAACAATATGATAGATAAGGTTGAATCCATTTTACTAAGACTACTTTGAAAAGTAGTTTTAGACCTTATAACCAAGATGGAATATTGAATGTATCTTTCTCCTTTTAAACCCATTATGCCATATTAAAATTAGTAGTAAGCATTCCAATTGATACAGTACCGGAAAATACTGCTCTGAAGCTTTCCAGCTGGTACATTACATTTCAGCTGGTACATTATATTCCAGTTGGCACATTACATTCCAGCTGGCACATTACATTCCAGCTGGTACATTACATTTCAGCTGGTACATTACATTTCAGCTGGCACATTACATTCCAGCTGGCACATTACATTCCAGCTGGTACATTACATTTCAGCTGGTACATTACATTTCAGCTGGCACATTACATTCCAGCTGGTACATTACATTTCAGTTGGTACATTACATTCCAGCTGGCACATTACATTCCAGCTGGTACATTACATTTCAGGTGGTACATTACATTCCAGGTGGTACATTACATTCCAGGTGGTACATTACATTCCCGGTGGTACATTACATTCCCGGTGGTACATTACATTCCATGTGGTACATTACATTCCAGCTGGTACATTACATTCCAGGTGGTACATTACATTCCAGGTGGTACATTACATTCCAGTTGGTACATTACATTCCAGTTGGTACATTACATTCCAGGTGGTACATTACATTCCACCTGGTGCATTACATTCCAGTTGGTACATTACATTCCAGTTGGTACATTACATTCCACCTGGTGCATTACATTCCAGTTGGTACATTACATTCCAGCTGGCACATTACATTCCAGGTGGTACATTACATTCCACCTGGTACATTACATTCCAGTTGGTACATTACATTCCAGTTGGTACATTACATTCCACCTGGTGCATTACATTTCAGCTGGTACATTACATTTCAGCTGGTACATTACATTTCAGCTGGTACATTACATTCTAGTTGGTACATTACATTTCAGCTGGTGCATTACATTCCAGCTGGTACATAACATTTCAGCTGGTACATTACATTCCATTTGGCACATTACATTCCAGTTGGTACTGCATAAAGGCTTTCCAGTTAATCCTGCATTTAAGCTTTTCAGTGTATACTGCATTTAGACTTTCCAGTTGATTATGCATTAATGCTATGCAGTTAATACTAGAATGAGATATTACTGTTGGTATTCAGACTTTCCAGTTGACATGAGGTTTTCCAATTGATCCTGTACTAACTCATTCCATTTAAAGAGTAGACACAAAATCGGGTTGTTCCTTTTCATCTGCAAAATAACAAAACTAACGTCAATAATTATGTCTTTTGAGATCATTTTTTTAAAGAATCATTTCACAGATACTGAAAAAGGTATATTATGTCACAATCTAAAATTAATTATCTTCATTGTCAGAGTACATGGAATTGTTGAAAATCTATTTCGCAGCCAAAATATCTGAATTTGTCATGTTAAACGATACACTAAAGAATAACTGATGTTGATTCTATATTTTAGGGCAGTAAAACTACTCCTTTTTTAGGGCAATAAACCCCAAACTACTCCTGCTGATGTTATAGATGACATACCGATTAGATGTGCTTTTATCTTCGGCATGTCCTCATCTTTGCTCTCCTTCCCCATGCTGCCAGGCTGATAAAGGTCCCGTCTTACAAAATCTATATGTAACCAGCTATAGAGGAAGAATGAAAAGAAAAGGAGGATTACAACATGGAAAATAATTAACAAAACTTTTACACTCAACGTAAATTAATTAGTTACGAGCAGACAGTTTCCCTTAAATGAACAAATATCCAGTTTGTTTTTTTTTTTGTTTTTTTTTTTTGTTTTTTGTTTTTTTTTTTTGCTTCTTTTTTTGTTTTTTTTAATGGAAGAACAGCTCTACCTACATCGTCATACCCAAGGGAATGAGGAAAATGGCTGCCCCAAAGACAAACACAAAGCCAGCCCATATGGTAAGTGTTACTCGATAGAGGGTGTTGTATATTGACACCCCGATCAGTTCGCCAAGTCCCTGGATAGTGCCAATGATAGCAAACATCTGCCCTGAAAATGAAACGATAATCAAAGGTTTCAGATAAAAATATTAAAATACACGAAATCTCCTCACTATAATGCTTAATGTAATTGAAAGAGAGAGAGAGAAATAGAGAGAGGGAGAGAAATAGAGAGAGGAAGAGAGATAGAGGGGGAGATAGAGAGAGAGAAGGAGGGAGGGAGAGGGAAGGAGAGAGAGAGAGAGAGAGAGGGAGAGAGAGAGAGGGAGAGAGAGTGAGAGGGAGGGAGAGGGGCAGAGAGAGAGAATGAATGAGAAAGAAAACAATGAAAGAGAGAAGACGGAATGAGAGATAGATAGAATGCAAGGGAATGAGAGATAGAAAGAGAGAGCATGATATATTGTGTATATCTATAAAGCCATTTCATAATATTTCTTAATGTATTGATATTATTAAGTTTTCTTTGGACAACTTCAAATCTGTATAGATTTCATGAAATTGCAAGCTATATATTTTATATCATATCATATATGATATATTATATTATTCATTGCATTGTCTGAGATATTATTTATTGCATTGTGTTGCAAAAGGTTATGTACAATGAAAAGTATCCTATACAAGTACAAGCATCGTGAGGTATGAAAAGCTACATTATAAGGGTTGTAATAAAAGATACATTTTCATCATGGACTATGATGTCAATTACTTTTCATATTTTATAATTTATGATTATATCCAAACAAAAGTTTCTTTAAAACCGAATTTTACCAACATGTTCTCCCAAGACTATATATATAGACGTTAAGATTGTGGTTATCATTTGTTATTCACCGAGCATAACTCCATTATATTGAGATTCCAGTGAGGTGAGGAATTCGGTTTAAATATAAAAAGTTATTACTTTATAAAGTTCAATTATACTTTTAAGTTTTCCTGTGTATTGCAAACTCCTTATTATTATAGTGTAATGAATTTGAAGATGGAATTGTTGGAATATTTTGATGAAGGAATATAAATAATTTCAGCAATTACTTACCCACCTCCTTTGGTTCTAAGATGAAAGAAACCATTGCTCGGGATGTCACATACATAGAGTCACTGAGAAAGCCTATCAGGGCAGCTGTGAAATATAATACCAAACAAATATATTGATGATGTTTAAATATGAGGGGATCTCATGAGTGAAGAAAAAAAATCCACATCCCGCTTAAGAATATAAATATGCCTGTAATTTATTTACTGTCAACTGTTCTCTTAATTTATAAGGTTTGGGAACATTACCTATTAATAATAAAATTTGTAAAGCGCTGATACCAGATAAAGTTTGTTCATAGCGCTGTGTACAGAAAGCTCTTTCTCATTTTCTCTGATGCATAGTCAAAGGTAGATGTAACAAACGCATGAGTTAATGTCACAGCTGTTTTCTCGTCTAGACACAGTCTGATTGCTGCCAGGTCCCTGATGTGATAATCTCCCTTTTTACACATTTGCTTATTTTGTGCCCTCATGTTCATCTTAGAGTCAAATGTGATACCAATGTCCACCACAAACTCACTAGGTGCGACCTAGTATCACCTATCACCTATCCTGACAGTGCTAATGGTTTGGTTAGCAGCAGTATCATTTCTGTCATTGCAGATGAGCAAGATTTTCCATCATTAATTTTCATCTTATATCATCTTAACTTCACTGACACATTTTTCCAATCTGTGTCTACTGACATCTTCTTGATGGCCAGAGGTTTGGTCAATATGGATGTAGAACTGAGTGTCATCTGCATATAAATGATAGTCGAGCCCATACTTAGCTAGGATATAATTTTCCTCTCCAGCCTCCTATTGACCTTTCTTGCTTTATGTGATCATTCATCCAGGGCACTGGTTGGCATAGGGATACGTTTGCCTTACTTAGAGGGGCGTTTATCCATTAGAGATGTTAAATCCACCATGTCATAAGTGCTCCCATTCAGAAACACTTTGGTCATGGATCTAAGGTCATCTCTTTGGGAAACCAGGTCAAGACCCGTAAAGTCCCTGTAGGTTAGGGATTTTTAGGGGGTTTAGGTGGAACAATATCTAGGCAAAGCATTATCATTTTATGGTCTGATATATATATGTGTATTCATACACCAGGTGGTTCTTGAGCATCTTCTTTCCCCTACAGGTCATGATTAGATCAAGGGTATTTCCCAGTGTTGGTTCCTTGATCCACTGAATCATGTCAAAAGTGGATAGAACATCATTAAACCTAATGACATCAGTTGTACGTGGATTATGAAAGTTATAATCTCCCACAAAAATAACCACATGGGTGAGGGCACAGTAGTGAGCCACCAGTTGGGTAAATTCATCATATAACTCAGAGTAGGTGTACCTATTCCCTTCTGAGGGTTCTGATCTGTAGATAACAACAAAGGTCATTTTCTGGCCTTGATTAGTATGGATGCGTCTAAGAGCTTCATGGTATGTACAGTGGGTTGGTTCAACCTATTGGCATGGAAAGGTAGTTCACGCCTGTATAACAACCCCACTCCACCCCCTGTACGGTTGATTCTAGGGAAGGAGTGAAGTTTGAGGAAACCTTCCTCAAGTTCACGTGTGACCCTCTCATCCCTAACGTCATGTAGCCATGTCTCAGTGAAGAAAAGGGTATCAAGATTATTTTCAAGGAAATAATCTCTTACTTCCAGAACCTTTGCGTGAGATACTCTAGACGTTGTAAGAACCAATCAAAAGCTGGTTCTTGCGCTTTTTATTGGTTGCTGGGTTGCAATTGTGTACAGCACAGCCTTTTTTGTGGCGCCACCTATGTTACCAATATCAGTGGGCCCATGTATACCCTGAGCCAGTCGACCACGTGTTTCAAGCCTTCGGCAGTTTCCGCCATCCAATGGGGTGGAGCTTGTGTATGTTCACGAACGGCCTTTTTGAAGAGCTTATTTTTGTGAGTTGCATACATTTATAAAGGGACTTTTTGAGAAGGGCTTACTTTTGTGAATAGCATATATTTGTAAAGGATCTTATTTGGAAAAAGGCTGATTTTTGAGAAAGGCTTATTTTTGTGCAGTGCATGACCCTACCTACAAAGACCATCCAGGTGAGAGTGCTGAATCCAAGCAGGACCTGGGAGGCCATTGCCGAGGCGAAGGCCGCGCAAAGGATGATGGTCTCCCGGACCTTGTACCTCTTCATGATGGGCAGGACTACCATTAAGGCAATAGAGCGCAGGATGTTCTGGTAACCCATGAAGTAGCCATACAGAGCCTGGCTCCAGCTTAGGGGCTGCCGCTTTATGAACAGGAACAGGTTCACATATGTAGCTGCATAATAAACACATAATATTCATTTTTTAAGACTAAGTATGTGTGTGTGTGACAAGATTCAATGAGTCAGTGATTATCAACATAGAGTACAACAAGTTATTTGCAACCAGCTTTTCAACAGGTTGAATATAATATGACTGAAAAACAAGGTCCAGAGTGATATTGTTCAATCAAAATGGATTGTCTATTTCTTATTATCATAATTACATTTACCGCAGATAGATAACTGAATACTGAAAAACATGATTTTTCCTTTTAAACGTTACAGATAATGGTGATACGTGTACATATATGTACAGACTATTTCAAACTGGATCTATATTTAAAATTTATTGATTGGGGTTTTGATTTTAACATTTAAACAGATAAATGATATACTCACGCATATTTCCAAACAATATCAAGAAAAACATTGGCAAGAGTATAAATAAATGTGCTCTCCCATTGTTTTCTCTCTTTCTAACCAGGTTAGCCAATGCGCTTTTCAAATTGAAAGAATCTTCCTGTTCAGCTAGGCTTGTCGCTGACAAGGCCAGATCTACATTTTTGCCCTGATTTGATACTGCTGAAATCCGCCTGCTCCGTGTAATGCTATCATCCACTTGTTCCTTTTTTTTCTTCGGTGATTTTACATCTTTCACAACAACAATTATATAAAGTATACCAAGAAATTGTAGGCCTAGAGCTAATAAAAAGATAAAGAGAAAGCTAGTGGCTTCCAGTATCAGTCCGCCTACAAGTAGTGATACGGCTAAGGCGATGGAGAAGGACCCATTGCCTATGGCTATTCTACTTGTCCTCTCCTCTTCTGTGGTTATACTGGAAATATAGCTCATCATCCCCATAAAGAAGGTGGTCCATCCTCCTCCTGGAGAAAAGGAAAATAATAACTCTTCTATGTTTTATTCTATCAAATTTTATTCTATCAAAATTTACATGATCAAATAGATATAAAAAAAGATCCTTGCCAATTATGATAAATGTGACTTGTATCAAATCAATAGAGTTAAAAGTTTCCTGATTTTTATATAGTTATCACATGTCCCTCATACAATATGTGAATTTTTTGACAAAATGAATGAATGCTTGAATGGTGGCTTTACAGTACACAGACCTTTAGTGCCTAAAATGGTAAAAATAATAGGAAACTTTGACTAGATATATGTTCAAGATCAATATATTTAAACAATCTAAACAGCACCGAATTTTATAAAATCATTTTCAATATAATAATCAGCTAAGATAATATATATATATTTTTTTTTTTTGGGGGGGGGGAGACATCTATTTTTTATTTGAGAAGAAATATGTAGCCATACTCACCAATACCAACAAGAAACTTTCCCACTACCATCAATGGCAGCGGAAGCTTGGGGAAAGCAGCCATTAGGATGTATATAACAGACTCTAGGGCTGATCCTAACAGAGGAAGGGTCATTACCAACTTCCGGCTGTATCGATCACTAACTGAATACAAAAATATCAATTTTATAACTCTTATTTTCATGATTAAATTTTAGTACTTTTTGCATGGTTAAAGTTAATTGATATCTAATAATGCTCAGTAATGAGTTGTTTGCTCTTTGGACCAGACACACATCTATCTCAGGTTGTGGTTTTTGTCTCCATGTGGTAATAATACCGAATACAAATCCTGTCACTCTCCAAATAATTTGACATTGTGTTCCAGTGAGTTGGCTCATCCCGATGCAAGCTAAAAAGAATCTTTGATATGAACAGAATTGTTTAGGTACCTGAACGATGATTCTAAGGGAATCTTTACTCATGAAGATGAAGACATTATCTTGTTACATGACATGTGGATTGTTAGTTGAATAGTTTGGGCTACATTTGTGGGTTACAGTTGTAAAACACCTTTTGTCAAGTCAAATCTTGCTTGAATGGGATCATTGATAAATATCTTTATTTGTGAAACATATAATTGTTATAAGAAAAGAGCCTTTCAGGACTTAGATATGGCATAAAAACAAACTCAGCATTACATGTAGTGAGAATTAAATGACTGGTTTTCAATCATATGGTTGTTTTCAAATTCTGAAAAACTCGTGTATAGATGTCAGCTGACTTTGATATTATCACTTTTTTGACAGAGCTTTCAAGAACGTATAGAAGTCTTGGATAAAAGTTTCAATAAATACTAAAAGGATTTACTCAGAAAGCAATAAAGAAGTACATTTTAGGATGAATCGTAAACATTTTAACTGTCAGTCCATTTTTTACATATTTGATTCATTTCATTGCATATGATTTGACTTGTATTAATGACCTTCTCAACAATGTTTAGGTCAGAAAGAAGAAAACTGCCACTGGGACGCAATGCTCTACTCTCTTCGGTGAGTAACTGGGATCTTTCCTTTACATTATCACACAATGACACAAACCACGGCATAATAACATAAACCACAGCCTTTGATAACTCTCTTGAGTGAAAATTAAATCAGCAGCAAATTCATTATATCTGTTATATTAAACAAAAATACATTTCATCTGGAACCTACCAATGCCATAGACAAATGTCATGATGAGAGGTGGGACACTCTGGAAGTAGTAGGCATAGAGTCCCCACATCGAGGCTAGCCTCTGAACCTTCACCTCAGCCTCACCCATAGTCTCATTGTGAAGATTATTACAAGTCCATGTGTCATTGAATATCACTGTACAATACCTACATAATAAGATTTAAAAAGACAACAAAAAAACATAAGTATGCCTCGAATATTATATGAAGGGTTATAAATAGCCCAGTAGATATTGTAATCATTCAAATATCTTTTGTGTTGTTTTAACACGTTTTGGTGAAAGTGTATTTTTGTGTATGTGCAAAAAAGAATTACCGTAATTTGGATGAACAACAAATGATATTTAGAATATTGTTATCAGAAGTATGTGTTATTTTTTTTAATCAAAACAATTAAAATAAATTGCTTACATCAGGATAATTTACACAACAAAACGATCTTAATAGAGCAACTACAAGATGTTTTACATGACGAAATAAGTGACAAATTCAGTGGTTTATTTACTATAATTACGTATTTTGACCTGAAAAGGGTAAAGAAGCAGCATATGCCTCGCCCTGTTGCTAAGATCGAAAAATCATAAAAATGTGAATTTCTAAAATAAACCTTGTAAGTGAGAAGTACTTGATAATATATTTTCTCATTGTATAAAACATTGATGATTTATGGTAAAAAAATATCACAATTGGTATTCATCAATATTAGAAACGTTGCTGTACTCTTGATTTAAAAGCAAAAATACTCTAATTTGGTATGATCTTAATAATAGTGATAATGATAATACACCTTTATCATTCATATAACTTTACGTAGTCTGTATCTTTAACTTATTAAATATATTATGTGTTGTGATCAAGTTTCTTCTCTGTGACATGCGTTTTAGTCATGTCACATAAAATGACCTGTTTATTTACATCCCAATGCAGTAAACTCACCGGTTGTAAAAGAACATGTTCTCAGAGGGGCCCTGTAGACTCACAGCCATCACATAGAGAAAGGTCGCTGGCTCCACCGTCACCTTCTCCACCCATTTAAAACGATCCTTGAGTTTTTCCAACATTTTCACAATGATTAATGTTTTTTCAAAGCACGTCTTTTTTCTTCTGTATCATATATATCTTTGCTATTAACACCATTGCTGTTTATCATCAGATTGGTTCTGGGTGCACCTCACAACTGTCGCATCAAGTGCAAACAACTGATGGAATGAGTGTGTCAAGTCCACAATTTTGCCATTGATGATAGAATCAAGTAAGTAATGTCAATATAACAGGTCATATATTGATTTCTATTTCACAACGGGTGATTACTATTGGCAAGTTAGGAAATATTTGTTCAAGGTTTTAAGTAATATCAGAATGGCTTGTTTATCTAATCATTGTGATACCATTTAACAACCAATGAATGAAGTAGGAGATAACTATTTATTGTCAAGGGGTTCATGTGAAACAGCTACTGAACATCTAACAGAGACTTCTTGACAGTCAATTCTTCTTTCCTATTTGGCAACACAGATGACATGTTTTTTTTTCTAGCTCACCTGTACACAGTGTAATCAAAATTTCTTTTTTGTAATATTTAGGAATAAATTGAGAAATTCATTGAATCGATTTAGATCAAATGGCAGTCAGTAATACAGTTTGTTGGCCATTGGACTTTCACATCACTTGGTTGTTAAGGTGAAGTGTGGGAGATCGTGGGTTAGAAATCCCAATGTTGTCAGTGTGGATGTGGTATGCTATTATTTCATCTAATATTAAGGAAGTAAACAACATGGAATAATCAAAGAAAAATAACATTTACATTTAAATTAAGCTATTTATGATCTTTCTTTACTTTCTTGGTACATACATGTCAGGAAAGGTTTGTCAAAAATAATTATTCCTGAAATACTCTAGAATCTTAGCTGGAATTTAGAGGATGACAGTTATTCAATCAGTTGTTTATTCTGATAACAATTATCATCACAATCGAGGATGATTAAAAAATATTGTTTGAAAAAGACTTTTTTATCATCATCATCAGGTGTACATTATGGCACTTTGTCATCTTTCTTATCTCTGAGTCATACAATTTCTACCATTAATTCTTGTGTAAATTCGAAGTAAAACTCCCTGTGGAGTGTCGATTTTATTTCAGATCCATAGTATACATTTATTGACATTCTCTTTTCACCTTAGAATTACCAATAATAATCATTACAAAGTGGCGATCACCAGCAAGAGAGAAAGAGATTTGACACATCTCAGAGGAATGCTAATCTCGTGAGATCTGAACTTTGATATTGATCTTACAGACCGCTATCTGTTAGATATATAGAATATAATGCTATAATAAAGTCCACATTATCTGGAGTGCCCCCTGGGATGTTTGTCCTGGATTATGATCATATATTTACTGCTTATGATTTGACCTCATATGTCATAATTTCCATGAAATAATAGCACTGGTGTTCATTCTAGTTGCATGTAAATGTTCAAATTCGTTATAATATCTCAAGAGAATTTGCATGTCAATGTATAATTATACTCAATTTAAAATGATCTATTAAGAATATACAATGTGTTCTTTTCAAATGGGATAATTGTTATGGTCACGAGATAACAATCCAGAACTCAGAGATAGTGTATTGATCCTAATATTACTGTTTGATTATATTCACTATAAAATACAAACATTGCTTCTTGTTTTCAGATGTTATGAGATACTCTATTGCTCCAGTGAAGGACCACTTAAGATTGATAAGTTTCAGGATTAAAATAATTGTCAATGATTTAATGGCACACTTTTACCAAATCCATTTGTCTGCACATCATATTGGCAATTCTAAGGTGAAAAGAGAATGTCAATAAATCTATACCATGGATCTGTAATAAAATCAACACTCCATAGAGAGTTTTGCTTTGAATTTTCACAAGAATGAATGGTAGAAATGGGATGACTCAGAGATAAGAAGCATGACACACACAAGAAATGTCTACAAGCTTTTAGGTTGAAACAGTAAAGGCTGACATTTAAAACCGGCTGTTACATTTGGAACATAAATGTGTTTTGTTTAGGTTTGTGATGTGAGGGTACTGTGCCGTGAGCAGGCTTTAGAAAAGACGACATGTACGTTTATTCTCCAGAGGTCACCACTTGGTGCATTCAGATGTCATACAAACTCTCATCATGTCAATGTGATAATCTAACAGAAAGACCCTTCTTCAACAATAGTAGGGCACTGGGTTCAAGTGATAGGCTTCTATCTAACCTGATATAGCCTAAACAGTACGTAAAAGCTGGCTAATACAAACAAACTTCTGAATCCAGAGTTCATCATTAATCTACTGCTTATAATATTGTCTGTGTCAATTTTTGTTTAACAGGATGGTAAAATTAGAATTTGATAAGGCATATATGTATGTATGTATATATATATATATATATATATATATATATATATATATATATATATATATTTATACATACATACATGTATATATATATATATATATATATATATATAAATATATATATATATATATATATATATATATATATATATATATATATATATATATATATATATATATATATATATATAATCATAACAGCAAACAATTTTAACAGCAAAGTATCACACTATTATTAAAAAACAAAATCATTAATAATAGATTCGTCACAGATCTAATAAGTGTGTATCATTTGTTAAAAAGAATGTAAATACAATTTGACAATTTGGGGTTTGAGATGAACAAGTGTTGCACGCTGAAGATGCTTCATGACGATACCTACTTTCAGCAGATATAGTGCTGCCTCACTTAATTGTTTGCAGGCCCTAGACATGCCAACCAACCAAGTCACAGATTTAAATAGATAACATCTTAACTTTGAAGAATAGATATTGTAACATTTCATTTTTATGAAAACAATTTAAATTTTGTCATGTTTCTGAAATGTGCGACTTTGAATATGAATTGCAGAAATGCATTAATAGAATCTAAATCATATTTTGACACATTATAGCAATTCCGTGCATTTATATTCTAATAAGAATCTCTAAGTATAGATTAAACTTGTATGAAGTACAGACTTAATATGATATGTCAATAATACACAAATATTTTGCAATGTAGCAAAGTTACAATTGTTCCATAATTATTGAAAAAAGAAACATCCAAGTAATGTGATGTATTTAGTGTTTAAAAGACTATTGTGTCTTACTGAGATAAGTAAGCATTGGATCCATTCTTAAAACATTTTTTTTTTTAAACTTGAAATTTCAGCAAAATATCAAATGAATCTTATTTTCATTCCCTTTCCAAAGAGTGACTCTCATTCCTGAAGTCAAACCTCAATTTATGATTAGTAAATACCATGATGCGTGTAAATTTGGCTATGATGAGAGCAACCCTGGCTACCATGACAAGAGAAACCCTGGCTAACATGATGAGAGTAACCTTGGTAACCTCAATGACAGAAACCTTGTCTACCATGTTGAGGGATATCCCTGAAGTGACTTTGGAATTGATACAAAATGTTTCTTTGTCAAAGATGCAAAACAATATATTATCAGAAAAAAGAGGTGTTAATGAACAATGAATGCTGGCTTCTGATTGGTTGCCTATCAGATCGAATTTGTGAATTGGAGATCTCCACAGAAAGAGAGTTTCCCATTTTCACAAATGAGCTTGAGGTTGATGATTAGGGCTTGAAGTTGATGATTAGAGCTGGGATTGATGATCAGAGCTTGGGTTGATGTTTTGAGATGGGATTGATAACTGGAGTTTGGGTTGATGATTAGAACTTTGGGTTGGTGATTAGAGCTTGGGGTTGATGATTAGAGCTGGGATTGATGATTAGAGCTTGGATTGATATTTAGGGCTTGAGTTAATGATTAGAGCTGGGATTAATGATTAAAGTTTGGATAGATGGTTAGAGCTTGGGTTGATGATTACAGATTGGGTTGATGCTTCAAGCTTGGGTAAGTGATTGGAGCTTGGGTTAGTGATTGGAGCTTGGGTAAGTGATTGGAGCTTGGGTAAGTGATTATAGCTTGGGTTAGTGATTATAGCTTTTGATTGATGATTAGTTTCATAGGTTGGGGAATACCCTTGATCTAGTCATGACTATCAAGGGGAATAAAATGCTCAAGAGCCAGATAGTGGATGAATATATATCTGATCATGAGATGATTAAACTATACTTTGATATTGTACCACCTAAACTCCCTAAAAAATCCATCAATTACAGGAACTTTAAGGGTTTGGATATGGAATTACTAAGGGATGACCTCAGGTCCATGACATGCCTAGCCTCAAGTTGGGAACACATCCCTTTATGACATGGTGGATTACTATGATAAGAAGCTAACATCCCTTATGGATAAACATGCCCCCTCATAAAAATGTCAGTGTCCAAAATGCAACCAGTACTCTGGATGAATAACAAAATTAAGCTTGAGAGTTCTCTTAAGCAACGATCTTGAGAGAAAGATGAACAAAGCTGGTCTTCATATTGACAAAGAATTATATAACAATCAGAGAAATAAATACAATTCCTCATTGAAGTCATCCCAATCCAAATATTTTTCAAATCTGGTCGAGGATAACAAGTATGACCCTTGGTAACCTCAATGACAGAAACTTTTTAGAGTCATTGATCTGGTCATGCATAAGACAATGGACACCCCAATACCTGAATCTGAATGTGAAATCTCTCAAGCCTAGAAGTTCAATGACTTTTTTGTGGAAAAATACCAATAGAAACTTGTCCTAGAAACTTGTCTCAGAAACATGTCCCAGATACTTGTTCCTGAAGCTGCGGGACCTGCGTCATGACAATTCAGTGAGGCAGCACTATATCTGCTACAAGTAGGTATCATCACGAAATGACTGAAATAATGTTGAAAGTGATGTAAATCCCAAACAAACAAACAAACAAACAAAGCTTATTAACAAAGCTTATTAACAAAGATCTTTGAAATTTGATGTTTGGGTATTTGACAGTTATTGTCACGTGACCTCCGTATCTGGTAACATATGCTAGGACGACCCATGCAAGCGTGAGGGAGCAGGCAACTCTGTGGGTGGCCTCATAAAGAGCTGCAACGTCAGCATCCATGGCTTTCACAACCCCACTGTCAGGACTGTAATAGAATAAAGACCATAAACCACCAGCAAATATGTCTCCATAATCAAGGTGTGATTGCTGAGAATATCCTATCGTCTTCAGTTTTCCTATCTGTTCTAGGGACATTAAAGTATTCAAATCATCCATTGGACACTGGCAACACACATTGTTTAGCTGACCAGTGATCTTGTGCAAATACCAGCTTAGTAAAGTTTGCTTACTATGGGGGACCTTTAGATTGGGATAATGGAGTGATTTGGCTTACAGAGCCCTGTTTTCCCATTAATGTTTGTCCAATGGTACAGCCAGTACTTGTCACTTTCAGCAAAACACAATAACCATGGTCAGTGTATTTTGGGTTTTTTTAGTGAGTTTGCTTGCTTGTACCACAGTTTCATGGCCACATATCATTTATTTGAACATACCCCAAACCTCTGTAAAATTGCCTGTGACCTCTGTGGTTTCATGAATGCTTTAAGGTCTTACATTTTGTTTGATCCAAGATTTCTACTGTCTTTATTTTCCCTAGATTCAGTAGATATAATGGCGCCTTCCATTTAGGGCTTTCCAGGATGCAAGTTGGAGTTTTAAATCAATCCTTGATTTTATCCAGAGAAAGTATTTTTTTAGAGATCTGGTCACATTTCCTTATCCTATCCACTACACACAAAGCAAAGTTCTGCAGTACGTTCTCACAGCCTCTTGACGTCTGACCGGAAGAGGAACAAGAAGGTCATGCAGGACCAAGTATATCGTTTTGTACGTCAGAGTGCAGTCGCCATGCTAAGATCTTCCTTGAAAACTGGCTGATATTTGTCAGAAAGGACAGTAACTATTTATTTAGTTTGTTTTAGTGAGTTATATTAGTATATTAGTGCACCAATTCACCAGCTGGAGGAATCAGTGACATCATAATGTAGCTCTTGCTAGTTATCAATGAAATAGTGGCGTTCTAATTTTAGCATCCTAACATCAAAGCAAAAGCCACGCATGCAACCCAAGGAGGACAGGGCGGACGTTGATCAGCTACCCTGATCATTGGTATTTGTAACGTTTATGAACATGACCTGAACACGCCTGCAAATTGCTACATAACTGATCATTTAAATCCTAAATTGAGCAGACTTGAGCCGATTTCGTTCAATCAGAAAGTAAGTTGTATATTGGATAAGGCCCCAACATGTATTCTCGATTGTCATTGGTTAATATTCTTCATGTTATTCAAAATGGCAGCCTCCTTGGTAATTCAATGATAGCTATTAGATCTTTTTAAACCATGATGATAAATGGAGCCAATTGAAAATTAGATATAATAGATCTCTGAGAATGCAACATATTACCTACTAATAGCTAAGAACTCCGAGAAGATGTTTCACATTGGCACACTCTTTCAATTAAGGGTTTCATGGTAAGAGTAAAAAACAGAACGATCTGAACCAATGTTCTTCATCAGATTCCCCAAAACAAATATCACCCTTGACCTTTACCATCCCACTTTATGCTGCCTGGGTCCCAGACATAAGAAGGGGGCTAGAAACTCAGTCAAATATCACCTTTATTGCACAAACTCTTTACCATTCAATGTACATATTGTTCCTTGTACAAATAAACATCAACAAATAACAAAAGAATCAACCTCAAATGGTTTTGTTTTCTTGTGGTTTTATGCACCCTCTGTGTTATTGTATGATTTATATTAGATATATCATTAAGTAGACAGTCATGATGGAAATTATAAGAAATGTCCTGGGCAATGAACTCCTGGACAGTGAAAAATGTGTTTACGCCTGATCATTTTTAAGAATATATAAACTTATATACAGGGGATTAGGTTCCCTAATTAATGACATGTAACAATTGAAACAGTACTTTTAGAAGTTCAACACTCTACCTTGCCCATCATCATCAAATTATATTATAACCTATTATTAATCTTCTCATATATAACCTAAGATGTGTACTTCTTGGAGCACATGATGGGGTATATTTGTTCGTATTTTAAACATAATATGACAGAAGAATCATAAATATTTGTTGTGGTCTCACATCTAGATATATACAGTATTTAAATTAAAATTATTTACAAATCTCAGAGACTTTTTCTGTCCTTAAGTAGTGGTAATAAAACCTTTGATGTACCTAATATGCCTTTGAATCGTTGCATTTTTATACACTCTGGTAAAATGTTTTGGGGTTTTAACAATATCTGTTGAAATCTTTAAAAACGTATAAATCATAAAATGTTATAATTTGATAAAAACGTTTGAGAAGTAAGTACAATATGTATCATAAAGGATGCATCTTTGTCATACATATTATACTTTTTCATTAGCACCTGTCAGTGAAGGTATATTTCAAATATATATATATATATAATTAAGCTTAGACTTATCTCCCTTTCTGTGAAAGTGCCTAACTAACCAACCAATCTAATGATGGAATTTGTAACAAATATTAATCTTCTAGCATAAAACATTTATGTCAGCATGATTAATGTTTATATAAATTCATATTTCCACATTTTTATATTTCAAAGTAAGTATGCTTAGAAATAAGGTATACGTTTCACATATGACTTATTTTTCACACATACAATATGTTCATTTCCAATGTATTAAAAAACAAATATAATGTGTGCAGAATAGTCACTCAATCAAATCATCAATATAGTATCAATATAGTATGGATAAATATGGATTTCAAATTTAACGTTTGGAATATGATTTAAAGCTTTAACAAAACCAATGGATTGCTCACATGGCAAGGACCTGGCTTCCACTTTGTTTACTACCGTATCAATATAGCCCAAGATAATATCAGAAATAGCAGTATACTTGGAAATGAAACATTTCATATCAGCGTATATTCTCCATGCTGCATGGTTAAAACCGTAAAAATTACATTTAAACCATGCCACTCTATTTAGCAAAAATAAACAATACTGTTAACATGTTTATCTTGTAACAGTCTTTGTAGTGAAACACAAAATCAAATCCAAGTGCTTAAAAAATCCAGTGCATTTGTCATGTCCATGATGAAATCAGTAAGCAAAAAATAGGTCATGTGATCTGCCATAAATAGGATTCTGTGCCACCTCTCCGTCCTTTTCTATGAATGAAGGAATATAGTGAGGTCGAGTGTGAAAAACAGGAGGGTCCATATTATTGAGGGGTGGAGGGACCCTGGAAATGGGTTCTTCATATGGAGTGGCGTACGTTGGTTCCTCATAAAAATGTTCAGCATAAAAACTGGCTCTGACTTCGCCATTATTTTTCTCTGTTGGATCTTTCCTTTTCCTCCTGCATGACAAAAAATAATTTGAAAAATTGAGGTTAATATGATTTTGCATTTATGACCTTCAAATATGTATGGTGGCGTCACACATAACAGTTGGAATCACAGTTGAGCAAAATGTTTGCTGTGTTTCGAGGAGAAGCCCAGCAAAGCTTTACATAATTTCTGATAGCAATAATACTATGAAAGAAGATTTATACCTAAATTTATGACAAATTGATTTATAATAAATTGATTGCCCCAATTGAAAGACTGCAAATGAGTACTTACGGGACAGCACAAACAAGAACGATGATAAATAACATGACGAGCAAGAGAGTGGTTCCTGTGCCAATGTACACTATCAGCATCTCTGAAAATAACATGCAACTTTGCTGATTAAAAGATACATCTTATCAAATAAATAATTTGTTTTCTATCTTTGGTCTCAGTTGATGGATATAGATAGCGTTGCTAAGGTTTGCAAGAAAACAACATTTCTGTTTTTAATGTTATTTCAATGTCTTTTTCACAAGAAAACTGCAGATGTCTTTCATTCTTTAATCCTCCTCTGTAATATTTAACGCCATTTTAGGCTTTATCATGTATGAGATAGAAACCTGCCACCGAGCCACAATGCCCTACTCTTTAGAAATCGTTGGCTTTGACAACATTTCTTTTAGCACTAAAATTATAAGTTAGCGCTTGAGATCAGGTTATACATACCATCTGAGGAAAATAGTTGAACTTTTGGTTCTTTTGGGCTGTTGGTGTCAGAAGTAGTTGCAGATGGTGCAGCTGATGAGCTATCAGCTGGTGTCGATGATGCTGGTTCCGTTCCTGAATATTCTATGGGTTGAGTTGTGGTCGATGTTGGTGTGGGAGTGGTTGGAGGAAGTGTGGGTTCTGCTTTGTAAGGATATTTTAATCCACATTTTAGGTCCACATACGAGTTATGAGACACTGAAAAACAAAGTAAAATACATACAAAGTTATAAAAGTTCACATTCACAGATAAAATAATCTCAAAGGTATGAAAATTTTGTAATAGGAGCACTTGCTAACAATTATATTGGCATTATTACTTCACCAACCTGCAATTTGCAATGTAAATGAGACAGTCACAGTATTGTCTGTAGTCTCGTATCGGAAAAAATATTTTTGATCTGTGTCCTTGCATGGAATTGTGACGGTGGTGCCGTGGGTGGGACACATGTACCAGATGACGTCACCTTCCCGGGTCTCTATGACAACCCGCTGGTTACAGTTAAAGGTGGACTTGCTGAAGCTAGTTCTGGTGATGGTGACCTCCGTGTCAGCCGGAACCTCCACTCCGCATGCGCAGTCAGACGAGATGAGCTGTCGGGGTGAGTCAATGGCGTACTGGTCTGTACTAGGACTGCTCTTTATGGACATAAAAGAACCCGTCGATTTGTCAATGGAACATATGGAAGAGTCAGGTAGTAGAATATTCGAACCTGCAAATTGAAAAGTGCCAAATGAGCAAATTTGTTTAAGTTCATAAATCATCCACCAAAACACAAAATTGATATTTGGCAATATCACTGAGATATCAGTATCATTGTATGGCATACACAGTTTTGACATGGTGTATATGTTCCAAGATGGTATTCACATTTGAAGATGCTGAGCAAAACTCTTTACAATTGATAAGTTTTAATAATGTGAGGGGGCATCCACAGTTATTGGATTAGGTGTGGAGAAGTATAGGTATTATGTAATAACAATAATTGGATACTCGAGTAAATTTACTTTCTCTAAGCAACAATTTCTCTTCTAATAAAGGTAGTCGAGAGCTTTTACTCCCGTTAAGCCACGCGGCAACATTCATTAACAAGTGCTGCATCATGTATGCATCACTTATTTGGCAACCGATTCATTTTTTTTCATTTTTTCACATTCTTGAAACATGTGCGCTTGAATTAAGACTCAAATACATAAGCAGGAGTTGCTGATCGTGTATGTTTCTTTGTCAATTTCTTTTGTTCATTGTTCGAGATATTACAACATGCATCCAAATTGAGGAAAACTGTGTTTTCCAAATTAGTTTTTGTGTTTAGATATGTTACTTTTTATGGTAATGTTTTATGGGGAAAAATCACTGGTTGGCACTGTCCTGCGTAGGGCTATTATCAAGATATTCACGTCATGTGATATTCACCGTTGACGTCATGGAAGGGAATTTCGGCCATGAGCAAAATATAAAATTAACTATTACTTATATTGATGAAACATTGACTACGATTAAGCCATTTCATGCATCCCCAGGTCTCAAGACCTAAACTGTAATGCTTGTGTCTGTATGCAGTGTGACAGATTAATGTATTGCTTTAATTACCCGGTCTACACGTGTATCTGTAAAAGAGCACCAAAGGGCCAAAGCTTGTTCCACAAGTTGCAGTTCCCAGGGATCCCCATAGCGTGACTGGTACAACACACTCCTGCATGCCCTTGCACAGGAAGTTACGGACATAGGATCCGAGAGGCTCGATGGTACAGGCTGTGCTGATGTTCTGGTGACATCCGGGGCCCTTTACTCTCATGGGAGTGGTATCTCTGACAAACACCTCATAGTTAGCGGGACAGCTGAGGATGACGTCACCATCTGAGGCACATTTCACTCCTGTTTCGTACACTGCACATGACAAATAAAACAGCTGTAATTTACAATGCACAAAAAATTCAAGCTTGGAAAAGTAGTGATAATGGTCTAGTGCAAGGCCAAAAGCAAATGTTGAATACGATAATCGCCACTTCATGGCTTATGTGCACAGAAAGAATAATCATATGAATTGATATGGAGTATGACAACCAGCCAGGTATTTCTGTTCAATGTCAATGTCAAATATACTGTTGAAAAAATTATCTTAAATGAAATTATAAACATATTTCCATACTCCATTGATACACTAAATATGCGCCTGTCTTATATAAATATATTAGTCAATTAAAACATAGAATGTGCTAATGCTACTCAATAGATCGTCGCTGTAAATGATATGTAAGAGAGACATAGCAAATAAAGCCAAAATAGTAATGGCAATATATGTTCAATCACATATTATTCATGAGTTCATGTTATGCGATATGAGGATCTTCATGAAGTGTTTGACAATGTTATTCACGGTGCATAGCAGCTTTTATCATTGAAATGAGAAATTCTGAAGAATAGAGGGGCATCCAAGGTGAAGAATTTAGATGAACTCATCCCCATTATATGCTGCAGTGGAGATTTTAATGCTTATAAAAGGAATTTGAACAGATTTCAGAACAAGTGAATAAGTCTTTTTTTGTTATTTGTAATTTAATTCCAATCATAAAATAGACATTTCATCGTTCAACATGGTGATGTGCCCTCCATTACTTTTGCCAGGGAGAAAATAATCAGAAACCGGAATATTTTGCTGGCATCTGGCACCTGGCATTGAGTTATAGCTAGCACAGACCATGTTATCACACTTTGACATGCTCTGAACAATACAGAACATACCAGGCTGGCATGCTACAAGCGACTTTTTGTGTGTTTCATCAAAGCGTGAATTGGAACGTGAACTTAGCGAGACCAGCGCTGGCCAGTTAGATACTTTGTCCTCTCCACACAACTGGCTTCAGCTGATGTAAAAAAGCACATGACAGCTTATTCTATGAATATAACGTATACAATTTTATTCAAATGTATTATCGTGAGGTTAATATTCCTGAAACATTAATAATTTTGAACACTGGGGCTAATTATGTCATGTACCCTATATAAAACTGTTATCCTGTCTTAGATAATTCCAAATCGATGATCGATGTTTATATATATATATATATATATATATATATATATATATATATATATATATATATATATATATATATATATATATAATCTGAGTGTTTCAATGTTTGACTAGCTTTATGAAAAGATTAACTGATAAAAGCATATGAGCTACCAAAAGTGTTTGCCAAGAATATGTTTAATCTATAAATAGTATTAATTCTCTCATTTATATCTTTTAAATGTATGATTGTCAAAATATCCTTTAAATATATGATTGAAAAAATTATATGAAAGAGCTTGTTCACATATATCAGTGCCAAATTACAGATGAATAAAGCAGACTAATTAATTGGCAGCAGACGGGGGCAAGGAATCGACACATCCTTGCATTCTGCAAGTGTTCTGAAGACAAATCCCATTACATAACATAAGTATATTACGCTATGCTCCCCTTTTGTATTTAAAGATAGATATTTATTCATCATCATTATCCAATCACAAAGTAATCGACAGATTACATCCCACAATGTCAGATCATCTACATCTACCAATACGCACATGATCTTAATGGATTGCAATTGGAAGGTAGCAAAGGTTTGTTATTACTTACCTGTGGTACAGGTCTGACAGGTTAAGGGTAAGGCCATAAGACATAGTGTCCACAAATGATAACATTTCCCCCTCATTTTGTTTGAGACAGGGGTCCACATGTCTTTTACATTTCCAATGCTCTGTTTCTACATTTTCAGGTTTACAAATCCAGATGGATGTCAATAAATGACTAAAATGTTGACCATATTTCGCCCACTTTGGGTGGGAACACGGCCGGCCTAGAATAGAAAGGTAGAGTGCACAATTACTAAGGCAAGGGGCTTTAGTCTGCCTGTACTTGTTCCACCTGACTGCTATCCCTATATTAGCATACGAATACCAGTCCCCCATCCTATATACTTCTATATATATTTATTACAGGCCTGCATGAAGCTCTTAAGGTGGTCTCTGAGGCATGACGACCCAGTGGGTATCTGTGTATGTCCCCTTCCTCGTTGTGAACAATGCCACGGCACCCTAACCCTCAGGTCATATAATATAACAAGCGCACTTCACATCACTACACATTGACACAGAATCATTGTTTTCTGTTAGATATTATTGGTTTTATTCATCAGATTATAACACCTCAGTGTCCAAACAATAAATTGTAAAGAATTTTAATGGTGATATTTTTCAGTATTCACTGAGCGTTTTAGATATTAAAAAGTAATGTTTTTGCATCGACATTAAGTATGAGTCATAGTGAATCTTACTTTTTAAAGAATACAGTCACGATACATATCAAAAGATCTTGTATCAGATATACAGTGTTCATGTCAAACCTGTGACGTGCATAAAGAGGGTGCACATTATCCACAATTTCAAATTTAAAAAAAACAAATAGTTAACTTTAAAGGGAATTAAACCATGACCTGGTCAATCTAAACAAAATGTTTCTACCCCCTCAACATCCTGTTTCATTCAAAAATAAGTATTTGAAATGCGGATCTTGACCTTAATCTGTATGATATAATCTACCTCTGACTGGTTTTCCCCACCCCTGTAATGTCCTGCATACAGTTAACTACCACTATTAGCAGAATAGATCTGCGCCTCGTATATCGGTATATTCTTATATCATTTGGGAACTTAGCATTACTAATAAAGCATATTAAACCAAATAAGTTACAGTAAAATCTTCAAAAAAATAAATGGAAAAATAGAATTGCAGGTTATAAAAAAAACAAATAATGTGTCTAAACCATGTGAATCCAAGCCTAGGTTTAGGAAATCCAAAATGGAACAATGGAAATGTTAATGTCCATTTTATGAGGAATGGAAAGTTTGATTGGTGGTAAATAACAAAATTCAGCGAGAATTAATATGAACAAATATTTAATTTACTCTAAATGCACTCATTCGCCGGGACCAGATTACTTTATGCAAACTTATGTAAAATATGTATAGATTTGTATGCCAAAACATTGTAACCAACACTGTTGTGGTACATCATAAGTAAGGAACCATTAAACAGCTTGTTAAAATCAGCCCTTAATGAAAGGTCACCTTATAGCTGGATCTCTTCAATAAGGTCAAATAATCGTATTCCAGATATTAGCAAGCGTGATGTACAAAACATGGAGTCAGATAGATTACATAAAACACACACACACTTATGTCATTGTATTTTTATCTATTTTCTGACAATAAAATTATAAAATAAAAAGAAACCATCAATATACCATCTTCTCTAATTGTTTTCCGAAGTGAATCACCAATCGCCTCTTGGAGGGCGAGTCTTCCAATACTGGCAAATCCTAATGTACTGGCAAATCCTAATGTACTGGCAAATTCTAATGTACTGGCAAATCCTAATGTACTGGCAAATCCTAATGTACTGGCAAATCCTAATGTACTGGCAAATCCTAATGTACTGGCAAATCCTAATGTACTGGCAAATCATAATGTACTGGCAAATCATAATGTACTGGCAAATCCTAATGTACTGGTAAATCCTAATGTACTGGTAAATCCTAATGTTGAAAGAAGGATCTCAATTATCATAACTTAAAATAATAGAGGAAACTCTACAACTAAACATATGACATAAATAGTATTCGTTAAATTAAAAACAGACATTGCATATTACTATTTCTATTCATGTTTATTGGTAGGGATTTAAATAAGGTAGGTTAACTATACACGTATACTTATATTAAGATGTATTATGGAAAGCTGATATAATGAACGTGAATGGTTATTAATTATATCCTGACCATGTTAAGATAGATTTTGGAGATCACCCATGCTGAGATCAACGTGTGTAATTAATTATGAACATGAAGCTAAATGAACACAGCTTAAACATAGGATTTAACAAGACGTTATTTATTATGTGAACCAGACCCAGAGAACGGTACACTCCACAGGTGATGTAATGACGTACCTGAAACAATTAATACTATCCTGCAAGAAACAGCAATTCAGTCATGATGGTCTTGCCTGTTGCAGGGTAGAATCCTCGAGGTTAGATGTGATCGATGTCCCGCTGAATGCATGCCGTGGATATTGGTACCATCACCACCTGTTCCTGCACAGATGCCTGCATGTACTGCATATACAGGTCACACATGCTGTACATCGCACGTGCATCACCATTCAAACATTGAAACATAGACACACATGAATCAATATATCCACACAGGTCAATGCATCTCTCTTATAAAAAAATAATATAATATAAAATATGAAACAAATGGTTATGTTTTCACATAATCCATAGACCTCTGGAGTGCAAAACTTCTTTTAATAATGAAATGAAGTTGATTAGACCTACATAAACTGAATATTTGCCAATTAAAACCTAGAAAAATAATAATATTAACCCTAAATGCATGCTTCCTGATACATAGTTGACATGCAGGTTGTCTGATCCATGGCAAAATATCACGAGTAATAAAATAGATTGAAATGATGTGCAAGTACTGTGCTGAAGGATTTGAGTTCATTTCTAAACATAATATTATCATTAACTCTATTAGAAGATAAGCACAATATATTATCTCAGATGAAATTCATAGGCCAATGGCCTTAGGCTATGATGATCAATGTTTTTTGTAAAGCTTGTGAACATTTTCTGCAAATTGCATCCTAAATGATCATTTAAATCCTTTCCTAGACCAATCTTGAGCAGATCACTAAAATGCATGTTACATATTGAATTTGTAACATGCATTGTTATCTCGATTGTCATTGGGTGATATTTGTAATGTTATTAAAAATTGCAGCTTCCTTTACAACTCAGTGATAGCTATTAGAATTTTTATTTTAATCATAACAAAATGGGTGATATTTGTAATGTTATTAAAAATTGCAGCTTCCTTTACAACTCAGTGATAGCTATTAGAATTTTGAAAAAAAATCATAACAAAATGGAAAACGATCTGAGCCTAATGGAAAATAGATAGAATTGGTCAATTGGAAAGACATCTTTCCCACTAACAGTTAGTACAACACATAGTAGTTTCCTTCAGAGAAGATTGAATTTGATGAACAGAATGACAGAACTTTTTCCCCGATCACTGCAGAAGCTATGCTGACATATTCAGCAAAGCTAAAATGTATGGTGAAAAACACATCATACTAGATCAGAAATGCTCTATTCACGAAGTGTTGGTTTGTGTACATGTAGATGTTAATCCTATTTTCACCAATTGTACCTCTGTGTAAATAATTATTGATATTCAACTTGTTCAGCTGCAGAGAAAAAATCATTCTGCGCATGCGTATTAATCCAGATACTCTTCACATCAGTTCAAACTCTGGATAGTAAATCAAACTGATGCAAGATAATTTCCATTTCGATTTTATATTCAGAAGCATTAATGTTTTATACCTATTTAAACATGTATACATGTTAACCTAACCTGTAAATATGTTGTTTTGACTAAGTAAAAAGCTTGTTGATTTCGTCCTAGACACGATGATCATTTGCAGAATATTTTTTATGTTGATTGTTCCTTCAAATGTATTGAATAGCTTCGTATTTAAAGCACCCCTGTGATCACGAACGTTGGTTTGTGACAGTGTGTCGCGGCAGATAGTTCAAGATTAATTTATAGAATTTGCACAAATTCAAAATTTTACCATCTAGACAACAAAGCCGATCTTGTAATTTTTGGAAACTTTACATAATATGATGCGCCTTAGGTTTCAGGTATTACTAAAAAAGGCTTTTTATTAATCTTGCCTTTGGAAACAACAGAAATGGAAGGTTGGTGACATTTGTGGATTCTATATTCCCTGAGATCTATTGAATAAAATATGCCTTTGCATAAAAACGTAGAAATTCTTTTTTATTTTTTTTTTATTTTTTATTTTATTTATTTATTTTTTTTTATTTTATTTTGAACTGCCCAATCTTATGGAGTTATACCTCATAATCTAATTCATAAATACCACCGAAGTACAAACACATGCGAGATACAATAATTTAGACTTTTCAAGAATTGGCTGCATTAATAGGAAGTTTGAAAGTTTTATGCTGCAAGGCCTTTTTCTGTTTCTCTGTTATGTGTGTTGTGGGACGTGCTGGCGTCCAGGTCCGCTTCCCAGTTTAGACAATTACATGTCATTCTGCATGGCTTGAGAAAGTAGGACATTAATTACTGACTTGGTCTCCCTCCAGTCAGTGTCTAATGGTTCTCAAATATCGAGGCTGTTATCATGCCCATGTGAGAAATTTAGTGCAAAAAGGGAGCAGGTCATTGAAGCCAGATGACAGGTTTTTACCTGACTGATGTAGGCGAAAAAGGTCATTAATGCAATCAATTAAAATAACACTTATAAGGGGCTTAATTAAGTTTATTAATAATCTGGAAAGGTTTGTTTGAGACACCTTTTCAGCACAAAAACTAATTTGGACATAACACCCCTCTCTTTTTATGAGTGACTGGAAATATAAAAAAAGAACTGTATATTTAAGTGCCATACAAAACTGATAGACAAGGCAAACTAGAATTTGACTTGGAATAAATTGCAACAGATTTGTTTTCATCACAATGCAATAAATGATTTTGCTAATGCATCATGTCCGTGAATATACATCAGCCGTTCTTGGCATCGGAGCCACATTGTGGTATTTCCACCCTTGATTATCTTACTGCATGTCATTAAGGTCTATAATCCACAATGAAAAACTGGGACAGACTTATGTTTTTTTGGCTTAAATGTGTTCAAAGTAATGTTATTTGTTAATTTAGCACAGAAAAAGTCAACTTAACCAGCTAGTCTTATTTTTTTATTATTTAAATTGAACCCGTTTTAACGGTAGTTTCGACTCAGTTTTTGCAGCTGGCGACTTATTTCACCTATCTGGGCTTTGCCGATGGTGGCTGGAGAACATTTGTTATCAATTGAAGAAAGTTGCATAATATTCAGTCTGAATTCATTGACAGTTAGAGTTTATATACTGTGCTAGCAGGATGTTGCATAATTATGACATTATATCAACATTTTAACAATATATGACAGAGAAGACCACCTGCCTCTGTTATCGTTTGGTTTGTCCGCCATGTGTGCTGAATGGGAAATACCCCCCATTGGCGTCATAGCCTCACTCTCATCCTGGAATCCCCCAGAGCCGAAGGCAGTTACGGAAATATACGAGACCACACGAAGTTCTCCCCAGATGCTTCAAACTGATTGTGGATTATAGACCTTAAGTCAAATTTACAGAATTTATGAACTTTACTTTAGCATAGTGGTTACCACAGACCCACTGCATGCCAATGTCCCCACCAACAGTCATTTCCTCCTTCCAGCGGTGTTTGAGTGGTGGTATAATGTCAATGTATTGAACAGTTGTTCCTGACACTAAAGCCACAGCAAGCATGAAACATAAGAATGTCATGGATAATAAAACAGTAAAAATTGTAAGATGGTCATTCAATCTCTTCTTTATCCAAACTGTTGGTATTACATCCAATTAATACAGAAGCACGGTGAGGACACGTGGTTGAGTCAGTAGACACTCCAGGGTGATGCCAAGGTCACCCAAGGTCACCCAAAGTCACCCAAGGAACGCAGATGATGACATCCATTTTGGACATGCGCAGAACAGTCGCCATGCCAGGCAGGCTGTTCAGATTTTAGCTGCAGTAAGGGCTCAGTGGGTAATAGCAGGAGTTGCAAAGAGAACCGTCTGCCATCACAGAACAAGCATCATAAGTGCATATTGTGCCATGTAAACTTCAAGATGCATGATGCTAAGAAAGTGCCATGGATGCAGTGAGAATGCTTTGGGTAATAATGAATTTTAGGTTGGATCTAGATTTTGGACCAATCAGTAATCAATAGGTTATAACCCAATGTTGCAACACTTTTCTGGTATGCCATTTGTCTTCTACCTCGTATTAGATGGTATTCCAATGAAATCCTTGTACTCAAAACCCTTATTTTGAGTCAAAAATCAAATAGATATGATCTCCGAAACCAAAGAAACTGTTCTTAACCTGCCATATTGATTTAATGCAAATATTAAATTGACATATTTCCACACTTCAGTATGCTGGAAACCTAAAAAAATTGCAACATGGTGAGAACAAACTCTGAGTGAATGCTTTTGAGTGCTAAAATGTGCTAGATTTTCTGGATTATAAAAAGATATGAATACTATAGAAATATGCATACAATTGTTGTCTTTGCTGTTCTAACAAAATGAAGATAAAGTTCGGAGATGTCCTCAGCCGGACAGCCAGGCAACATGTAGCAGGGGAAAAGGTCCTGATTTGTAAATACAGACATTCTCTAAGCGATAAATGGTATTTTCTCTCTTCCTGGTTGGTGATATATTGTAAGCCTATGGTATGACCTGCAGCTACTGACAGAGCAAACATACAGTGTTCTTATGACTCACAGTCCTTGACCAAGTGGAACACAATGTAGATTGCCAACTCAAAGATAATGTGACAATTTGTTTGAGGTTTACAATTTATAATCTGGATTAGCAGCATTATCATATTCATAAATTCAGCCAGAATAATCACAATCAAAGATTATAAAAAGTGATATAAATTCAAGTCCTTTTTTGTTTTTCTTTTTCAATCAAAATTAGCATTTTTCCTATTTAGATTATTTACGCATGCGGTCTTTTACTTTTTTTGGTGTCAAAGAGTTTAAATGATGAGATTACTATTCATTATAAAAGATCATGAAATGTCGTCAATGAAAATAAAATATCTTTTTCTGTATCGCACAGTGCCACCTGGTGTTTATATATACAAGCCTTTGAAACGAACTCCGAGACACGAACCAAATATCAGAGTTAAGATAATATCACTCAGAGAATATAGAATAGATTTTTAAGCATTTTTTCTTCCATGATATAAATGTTTATTTTTGTATGCAATACTTAGAGCAATAATAAATATATGTAACAAAATAGGCTATATTGCAACAAATTGCATATATATTGATCAGAGACGATGGGGGCTGGTGCGTATACGTCAGAGATTTCTGTGTGTACTGAAAACTTTCTTCACAAGAGTACAAATCGAATGCGGCTTTATTAAAGATGGTGGCTGGCAAAGTATGAGTCGATGTTTTATGCATTTATGTGTCCAGCAGATGTGTAATTTGATAATTCTGGCTGTCTGATGTGAAAATTTATTTGTCCCGGACGTTCGGACACCCTTCTCTTTGCATCCTGTCCCCGACGATTATGGTTCAGTTTCATTGCAGGACAGCACAGAATGACATGTACATTTACAACAACTTCAAAATCATAAGAAAATATAAATATTTTCAAAAGGGAAATTGCATACATTTTTTTAAAGACTTTCTTGTTAACTTTACGATCAAATGGTTTTAGCCATCATATCACCCCTATGTAAATGTCTGTGCCATTTGAAAATAGATGAGTCTTCTGCCAAAATTTAAATTAACAAGCATTATTTAGCTGACAGAGTGTGATCAACTGAAAACACCTTCTTGGTAAATGTTTGCTAGTTCACAATGGGGGTACCTTCAGATAAGGGCACCAAAGTGAGTTGGCTTCCAAAAACTTGCTTATCTCGAACTTTTTGTCTATTAGTATGAGCCCAACCCCTTAAGGGTATTTATGGGTGTTGGTAGTGAGTGTCCTCTGGTGGCAGATTTTCTAAGGGAACTACTTTCTTTTTACGCCAAAATGGAACGTTTTCAAAAAAGTACGGGAAAAATGCTCTACTGTCAAAAAGAGTTCCTTTTTCATTAAAACTTTTAAGTCATGAAATGACATTTTATGGTATTCATTTTTGTAATAAAATTATTGATTTATTATTTGAAAATCACAATGGAATTTCTTTGATTATATTGAAAGCTCCATATCTTTTTAACTCATAAAAAGTGGCGTAGTAATATGTCACTGCTCCAAAATTTATTTTGTCATGTGAAAATGTTAAAGGCAAAAAGTTCTGCAGATTGTGGGACCATAATAAAGTGGATTTCCAAACAACTTTGTAAAAGTGATCTTAACAATATTTACTGTGATCCTAGTGAAACAGATTTTCTATTTTTCAAATACATTAAGAGAAAAATAGAGGTAAAGTACACACTTGATCATTTCAAAAATATGAATTTTTTCACCTCCCTTCACATATCTGATTGCCAAACTTTCTTTTTATTTCCAAATTACACAAATCAAAATCAGAAAATCTGTTTCACTAGGATCACAGGGAATTTTCTTCCCAATGAAATGAAATAAACACAGCTAAAAACAAGCCTACTCTTGTTGTGTAATCTGCAGAACTTATTTGCTTGTCTTCTTCATTTCTTATGAAAACTATCATCAAGGAAAATTAGGACAAACTACTATTTTGAAAGAAATAAACTTGTAATCATACCTTATAGTTCAAATATTGAGGTGTTTAAATATTGATTCATGTCATTAATGCTTATATTTTAATAGGGAATTTTTTTTACACCATAAATGTACCAATTCCCATCAAGTACAGTATTTTGGTAGTTTACTCCTCTGCCACTAGGGGTCACTCACTACCAACACCCATAAATACCCTTAATGGACCACATCAATGTTGAGGTCAAGGTAATGGAGTACGAGCTTTAATTCTGGGTAGGTTTCTTACAAATTATGGCATTTTTTACAACTTTTTTTGTACAAAAATCTCTGAAGTCTCCAAAGTCTCTGAAATCCCCTTCCCACTTCCTTCTTGATGGAAGAGAAAAGTGATTTTTATCGAAGGATTTACCGTTTTTAATACATTTCACATTTATATACAGTTTTTTTAGCTTTTTACACGGGTACAATTTTCTATTATAAATGGTACAAGGCAACTTTTTTGCTCAGTAATTACAATTGTCAACACAAATACATTTTATACAAAATATCATTTTTATCTTATCGGTGTGTCGATCTTTATTCTTTATTTGATATTCATCATTTTCATTTTTTTAAGGAAACCATAGAAAAGTTTAACTGAATTGCTTGTCATAACTGTCTATCTGGTCAAACATCTGCTGCTGATGTTTTAATGTCAGCACAATTACTTATGGGAACCAAATTGAGAAATAGACATTTAAAAATTTTCGCGCAATCGTTTTTGCACAAATTAAAATACAGTTCTCCAAATTTTATAAAACAGTACCTTTATAATTTACTGCATCCACTTAATGTCAACATGATGATCTAAAGACGATAACATGGTACATTTGAACAAAAAACAGTGAAAATTCCCTTGACAAGCTGGTCAAATGGCCTCATGTTGGAAACAGGAAGTGGCAATAGTGGCGCCGCCACGAGATCTGTTCACCTTTTCTCAAATAATCAGGGATATTTGTCACAACTTGACATTAAACTGTAGACTTACAAGTGATACCTAACAGCATATGTGAAAATAAAAACATCAATTATTGTACATGATTAGCTACCAAGGTGATATATTGCCTATGACTTTTTGTCAATACCTACGGAAACCAGCATTTTATTGCTTGTCTAACGAAATGAGAGACACGAAAATAAATACGAAGATAAACTCAAATATGAAATTTGATTTTTCCACCCTTGGTTATATTACCACTAGGTCAAATTATGAAGTTTAGCAGAGTGGTTGCAAACACTGTTATTATTTCCTCATTCCATATTTGCCACATAAGTTAAACATATACATAAATTTATGAATTTCATAAAACAACTAAACTGGCTATTCAATTCACCATATTCAATTTGAATATTTTAAAATTATTTTTGCAAGTTTTAACGAAGCAATCACAACAAACAAGTATATTGGTTTAAAAGGATTCTAATAGTTCAGACGCTTCATATAAAACTTGAATAAATAAATCATATGTAGCAATATCATTTTCTGTTTTGCAGAGTGATATATATCCACGTTGGTTAACATCTTATTAAGCGCAACTTCCTTTCTGGCTCTTTATCAATGCGGTCCATTTGCAGTTCAAGTTGCAGCCCACCAACATGGTCTTGTGCATGAATGAATACATAAACATTAGAGAATAGTCTGTAATAATTGAACAGGATCCTGTGTATCATCACTTTAGTCTGTTTTATAAAGATTATAATTTACCAAGTCAGACAGACATTGGGTCAACAATATCAATACAAAACAGTGGCCAGAACAGCAAGGCTTACAGTCGCCAATATTTAGGCGATATTTAGGCTCCAAAGGCAAAGCAGAGTTAAGATAATAGCAATCAATCTATCACTCAGAGAATACAGAATAGATTTTTAAGCATTTTTTCTTCCATGATATAAATGTTTATTTTTGTATGCAACACTTAGAGCAATAATAAATATAAGTAACAGAATAGACTATATTGCAACAAATTGCATATATATTGATCAGAGACGATGGGGGCTGGTGCGTATACGTCAGAGATTTCTGTGTATACTGAAAACTTTCTTCACAAGAGTACAAATCGAATGCGGCTTTATTAAAGATGGTGGCTGGCAAAGTATTAGTCTATGTTTTATGCATTTATGTGTCCAGCAGATGTGTAATTTGATAATTCTGGCTGTCTGATGTGAAAATTTATTTGTCCCGGACGTCCGGACACCCTTCTCTTTGCATCCTGTCCCCAACGATTATGGTTCAGTTTCATTGCAGGACAGCACAGAATGACATGTACATTTACAACAACTTCAAAATCATAAGAAAATATAAATATTTTCAAAAAGGAAATTGCATACATTTTTTTTAAGACTTTCTTGTTAACTTCACGATCAAATGGTATTAGCCATCATATTACCCCTATGTAAATGTCTGTGCCATTTGAAAATAGATGAGTCTTCTGCCAAAATTTAAATTAACAAACATTATTTAGCTGACCGAGTGTGATCAACTGAAAACATCTTCTTGGTAAATGTTTGCTAGTTCACAATGGGGTACCTTCAGATAAGGGCACTAATGTGAGTTGGCTTCCAAAACCTTGCTTATCTCGAACTTTTTGTCTATTAGTATGAGCCCAACCCCTTAATGGACCACATCAATGTTGAGGTCAAGGTCATAGAGTACGAGCTTTAATTCTGGGTAGGTTTCTTACAAATTATGGCATTTTTTACAACTTTTTTTGCACAAAAATCTCTGAAGTCGTCATAGTCTCTGAAATTCCCTTCCCACTTCCTTCTTGATGGAAGAGAAAAGTGATTTTTATCGAAGGATTTACCGTTTTTAATACATTTCACATTTATATACAGTTTTTTTAGCTTTTTACATGGGTACAATTTTCTATTATAAATGGGACAAGGCAACTTTTTCGCTCAGTAATTACAATTGTCAACACAAATACATTTTATACAAAATATCATTTTTATCTTATCGGTGTGCCGATCTTTATTCTTTATTTGATATTCAACATTTTCATTTTTTTAAGGAAACCAGTAGAAAATTTAAACTGAATTGCTTGTCATAACTGTGTGTCTATCTGGTCAAACTTCTGCTGATTTTTTAATGTCAGCACAATTACTTATGGGAACCAAATTGAGAAATAAACATTTAAAATTTTTCGCGCAATCGTTTTTGCACAAATTACAATACAGTTCTCCAAATTCTATAAAACAGTACCTTTATAATCTACTACATCCACTTAATGTCAACATGATGATCTAAATGCGATAGCATGGTCTATTTGTACAAAAAACAGTGAAAATTCCCTTGACAAGCTGGTCAAATGGCCACATGTGGGAAACAGGAAGTGGCAACAGAGGCGCCGCCACGAGATCGGTTCACCTTTCCTCAAATAATCAGGGATATTTGTCACAACTTGACATTAAACTGTAGACTTACAAGTGATACCTAACAGCATATGTGAAAATAAGAACACCAATTATTGTACATGATTAGCTACCAAGGTGATATATTGCCTATGACTTTTTGTCAATACCTACGGAAACCAGCATTTTATTGCTTGTCTAACGAAATGAGAGACACGAAAATGAATACGAAGATAAACTCAAATATGAAATTTTATTTTTCCACCCTTGGTTATATAACCACTAGGTCAAATTATGAAGTTTAGCAGAGTGGTTGCAAACACTGTTTTTATTTCCTCATTCCATATTTGCCACATAAGTTAAACATATACATAAATTTATGAATTTCATAAAACAACTAAACTGGCTATTCAATTCACCATATTCAATTTGAATATTTTAAATTATTTTTGCAGGTTTTAATGAAGCAATCACAACAAACAAGTATATAGGTTTAAAAGGATTCTAATGGTTCAGAAGCTTCATATAAAACTTGAATAAATAAATCATATGTAGCAATATCATTTTCTGTTTTGCAGAGGGATATATATCCACGTTGGTTAACATCTTATTAAACGCAACTTCCTTTCTGGCTCTTTATCAATACGGTCCATTTGCAGTTCAAGTTGCAGCCCACCAACATGGTCTTGTGCAAATGAATGAATTCATAGACATTAGAGAATAGTCTGTAATAATTGAACAGGATCCTGTGGATCATCACTTTAGCCTGTTTTATAAAGATATAATTTACCAAGTCAGACAGACATTGGGTCAACAATATCAATACAAAACAGTGGCCAGAACAGCAAGGCCCACACCCACCAACCCCCTTGAAATTTAGGCTCCAAAGGCAAAGCGATATTTTCTCATAGTAAATTGGTATCTGGGATAGGCGTCGTGTTCCATTCAAAATGGTCTGACTCCAAACTTGGAGTCTATGGTGAGGCTGGCACTGGTCTCCCCCTCCACGTATATGCTGCCTATCACCCTCTGGTGTCTGCCTGTGTTAGCCTTGGTTGAGGACTTCTGGTCTTGTCTGCAAAATAAAACATAGAAACGTGATGTTATCTCACTTTCATAATAATATTCAAAATTTTTAATTATACTTTGCCTTGGGTGATATTTCCTTCCTTGACTCAGTGTTTGCCTACCTCTGCCACAAACTTTCCATCTTTACCGCCGCGATTTATGTTGTGATGACAATGGCATGATGCAAAGAAGGATTCACGATCCCTCTTAGAAATTAGTATGAAATTGAATCCAGTTACAGAATTCTATCCAACCTATCTTATCTTCTTCTGTGATATGGATTGACAAAATAACACACACCAAAAAGAAATGGAACAACATTTTAGAATTATCATGAGTTGTTTAAAACAGTGATTATATATATGTATGTACTATTTAATGATGTATTTTTGTATTTATTATCATGGTTGATACTGTTGTCTTGTCTTGTACATATGTCTTGTCCTGTCTCTCAATTGTAGCTCTACATATTGCATGTTTGAAAATTTTTCTAATAAAAGTATTAAAGAGAAAAAGATAAAAATAACACACACCAGTTAAGCCTAATATACACTCGTTATTTTTGGAGTTTCGTTATCCAAATCGTGGTTTGTGTTACCATGCGTATTATGTAATAATGTGATAGAAAGATCCAATGTCATTCTTCGAAAAAAGTTGGGCATTGGGTCCCGGTGAAAGGCTTTATATTGACCAAATAGTGCTGAAAAGGTCGTTTATACACACCAAATATAAAAGAATATATGATATAGGTATATATGCAAAGAGGAACAGCCAAACAGTAACTCCTCTTTATTCAAAAAGTGCTTTGTTAGGTACAGAATTCATACAATGAATTATTGACAGAAATTCAAAAAAGGGAAAGGATTTTGTCACTCCCTTCACAGAGAGGAACTTTATGAAACGTATACATGAGCGGTGAATCATTCATTAGTGGAGAGACGGAAATATCAGAAAACAATACGATCTGATTATATATATAAAACATGTAGCCTGAGGTTATTATAGGTCTGAAAGTCAATCCATTTAAAGAGATATATAATTATTTACCGAACATGACCATATCAGACTAAGAGAAAAGTGATCCAAAGAAAAGTATGAACCCAAACTAAGCCGATCCAAGACTAAGAAAGAGATCTAGAAGAAGAGAATGTTCTGTATATTTTGAAACAGCAAATTTGCTTGTTGATGCTGTCTTGCAATTGTTTCAATTAATCATTTTGAGATACGTATATTTGGGTATTCCTTATCAAGAACTCAAATCTGGCTGGTAAATTGCTCTATAAGATCACTAATATCTTTATATATAAATTTCATTGCTCGGTTTTTATGACACCAACCCGTTCATATTTACAAAGGGATGTACCTTGTGTAAACAAATGCTGAAAATAAGTTCACTTTAAAGTTCTTGAAAAGAGGATCCTATATCGTAAGCTAAGCTATTATTTAACACATTTTAGGTAAGTAAATACACCACTCAGCATCTGAAGAAAGGTCATTCTTAGGTCGTTACTAAACTGTTATAATATTTGCGGGGATAAGATATTTTTTCACAATATAGAACCATGCAAATATTCAAATATTTGTTTTAAATGGTTTGCGCTCTCTCGAAGCCAGTACGGGTTTCAAGCAAAAGTGTGGATATATTGACATTCAAGAAATCTTTCACAAAAACGGAACCATAACTTTTTATCTTTAATTCACGATTAAACAACACATATATAAATAAAGATTTCATAGTAAATATAGCACAAAGGTTTACTTTAATATATAAGCTTTATGATCACAGGTCGCTTACCTCCTTCTGTGAACTCCAACCAGAGCTATAATAATCAGGACAAGTAGAGCGCTCGCTGTGCAGCCAATAATGATCGGAACTGCAAGATCAGAACATTTCAAAACATCAAGTATGCCATATACTTATGTCATTTTTATTTTCTATCTTTTATTTATTCATTCTTTTATTTGTCTATTTTATTTTCAAATTGGATTCAAATGAAATCGCAAATTTATATAATAAGTTATATTCCTCTCATGTTTAAAATATCATATAGCTGGAATACTATTATACATTTTATGAGTTGGTGTTTTGCAATATACTTGGACATTATTCCGGCAAGATTGAATAGACGCTGCAATCAATATACAGGCAGACAGGACACTGCCATTTAGTTATAAGACTTACGCTGACTGGTGGAGTTTGTCACAACGGAGACTTGCGCAGATGAAGGTGCAACTTCACTAGTAGCTTCTACTTCCGGTTGTGTGGTCGGGACATAGATAGGGTTTGTTACGAGAGGAGTGAAGGGTATATCCCGGATGCTAACCGCACAGGTCACGTGTATCCCCACACTGTCATGCGCAGCTGCAAACAGCAAAATAAGAAAGGATTTTTGTCAGCGCTATCCCCAATGTAACATCATAGTAGCTATTCTTAGAAAGGAAAAAATACTCAAAAATACGATTTTTTTTCTCAAATTGTCAACGCTGTCCTATATGTTAGATTTATTTATTTACTTATATCTTTATTTATTGACTTATTTCATTATAATTTTTTGGCTTTGTTTTTGAGGTGGGGTGTAAGAATTACAGTTTACTTTGAGTACTCACATTTGGCTTGCAATACAAATACAATATTGCTGACACCTCTTAGAGCCGGGTCCATAAGGTATCTGATATACAATGTCCTCGGAGTATTCCTACACGGTACAACATACTGCAGGTTATTCTTATCTGTGGTAAAATCACAAAACTCATAGATAGCCTCGTCGTCATAGACAAGCACCCTCTGAGAGCAGTCATGACGAGTCGTGGAGGTGAGGAAGTATAGCATGGAGAGTCTGACCTCGTTGCCAGCAGGTACATCTAGGGTACAAGTCTTCTCTGCCTCCTCTATGTACTGCCCTAGCAAAGCTTGGGGATGACTGTTTATATTAGCAAGTGTCACAGTGAATTCTTCCGCCTGACTTATGGCAAAAGACTTTGCCTTGTCAATGGAGCTCACCGCTACAAATATATAAAATAATAACACATTCGTGAATATATATTAAAAGTAAGGTATAAGATTTTACGTTTACTTTTGTGGATATAAATCACATATAAAACATCATGCATAGGGGTCTTAAACATGATTCTACTCAATTTCTTTTTTATAAAAAAAAATATTTATAATTATTAGAAGTAAGTAAACAGGAATATCTATGTAAATGATTCAATTTTACTTTTTACAGATACAGTTATTTTATTTACTGTTGAGTTGCCATTTAATGAATATCTTATGCAGTGTCTTACTTGCTTCACAGTGATATACGACGCGCACATAATCCTCGGCGGACACCACACTGCCCGCCTCCCCGGCACACTTTGACGAAGTCCGGGGGCTGACTTCTACTTTACACGTGTTCCCATTGGTGGGTATCCTATGGCACGCTGACTGGATCTCTGCGACTGGACTAATGACCTGACACGAGGAGCTGAGAGCGTCCTCTGGCGGAGGACATGTTGTGCCCGCCTGAGGGCGCCAGTATGTGGAAGATACGATCACTATCTGATGCTTCAATGGGCAATTTATCGCAAACTTTGCTGCATCTGATATGCAGTGAATCGCCACTTTGTTCACTGAAACATAAAAGGCATCCATTTTTACGAGACTGATAACATATAATTTTGATTTATCGACTTATCAATACCTGATGCACAAACTTCAGTTTCCGGATCAGTTGGAGTCAGGTGCGTAACAAATATACGTTATAATTTCTCTCCATGTTTGCAGTGCAGCAAATGTTCAAAATGAAAGCTTCGATTATTCTAGAAATGTCATACAAAATCATCTCTATATCAATTTGCCAGGTCTTATTTCATGTCGAGAGAATAGAAACTGGCCCCTGCATATATTTTATCACAAAAAACTATAGACATGACAGGAATGGCAAACTATGTGCACTGAACAATATCAGTGACACGTGAAAAACAAACTCAATACAATAAATATAATTAGAGTCATAATAAAATTTCAAATAATAGATAACTTTATCATTGGACACTGTATTTTAAGTTTGTTGGATATTACTTGACAAAAATGAGCGTTTGACAAGCGTGACCAATCTCGTTGGATCTTAAGCTCTGATATTCTAGGTTTAGTATCAAAATACTGATAGGGGCATCTAGCATGACAATCTTTTCTTTTTATTGTAATCTTAGACTGTTTTGGGAACTAATATCTATGCAGTAATGGGCTTGTACATATTAGCTTAACTGTCATCAGCAAATATTTACATATACCAGACCATACTTAAACCAGATATTCAAATAAAAGAATCAATTCCACTCTCTACCTCTGAAATTTGCCATATTATAAATAAAAAGAAGTGGATTGTTTAGTTCAGGTACTCAGTGATCCATTTTAAATTTAAAACTAAATTCAGTATGGGTGAGGTTTGCAGTGACTCATTATAAATGCCCGAAACGCTTCAAAATATGATGAAATATTTTCAGAAGATTTAAATTACTAATTTGTATGTTATGTTGTGACAAAGACATGTATTACGTTATGTATCCGATGAATAATGAGAAAATAACACAGCAAAATATTCACATTTATATATCTTGATTTATAACACTATGTGCGTATGAACATAATATAAACTATAAATGATTAACTATTCCATTTTTTGAACCAGCCAAGGTAGCTTATGGTCGCTATTCATATAGGTGTAGATGTGACATAATAGAGCACATTGTTTTGTTTCCTCTGAACCACCAGGTCTACCCCGTCTACATATTGCATACTCCATATTGTGACAGTAATGTATAGAGTTTAGTTGAGGTCGGACTACAAGGAGTGGCTAACTTACCTGTTATGCAGTCTGGTAACACAGCGTGGAAACACTCCAATATCAACGCAAACAGTAAACTCCTTTTCCATCTCGCCATATTGTTACTTCCTGAATAACTTTTAATATAGTTTTAGTGTTCAAAAAGCTACGATTTCTGTTAAAGTAGTCACCAGGTTTGGAGGAGACATGGTTGGTATAAGCCTGCTACAGTGACCAACAGTTACGGTCTGTTGGGGCTCTCTGGTCCCTCACCCTGTGCCAGGTGGCGGGGCGCTCTGTCTCTCTACCGAAGCGCACACTCACGCCTGGTCACGGTGCTTGGTCACAGCTCTGGCGGCAGGCCCCTTTAAAGACTTCGGACACTCAGTATTTATTTGCCAAGAAAATGGACGGCTTTTATTTTTGGCAGTATATATAAAAACCGTCCATTTTCTTGGCAAAAAAAATACCGTGTGTCCGAAACCATATCTAATAATAAATATATGTTTCATTGACAACATTGTCCCAATAGCAATTATATAGGTTCTTTAGAATAATGTACCTTTCTACTTATTCATATAATTTAAAATGATAATTTGTCAGGGATAATAACCTCCTTAAAATACATTTTAACAAATTTGTATATGTTATTTTTTTATATTGTAGTTAATAGTGCAAATATAAAATTTTCTGAAAGATTAAGAAAGCACAGTATACAAATTAAATTATATGAATAATACAAATTAATATATTAATATTATATATATATATTATTAATATATTAATTTGTATTACTGGACTATTTATCGTTATAAAAATCAAATGAGTTATAATAAACTATTATGGATTTTATACTGTGCCATCTTAATCTTTCAGAATAACGTATTCATCAAAGATCAAGATTACGCGACACTTTACATCAGTGGTTTTCCTGATCTTAGCACACTCGATGTGTACATGACAGGATAATATTTTGTCCAAATTTCAGATAAAAACTGTCAAAAAAATGTTGGAATACGTGTATAGTAATACATATGATTTTGATAATTTCATTGTGAAAAATAATTATGAAACTTTTATCGACAAAATGACCCGTAATGTGCGTCTAGATTTGTGAAGCAAATTACGAGTAACAATATATGAACAAAAATGGTCCCAAAATATTACACAATCATCATATATACGTGTTTAAAGAAAACCTCATCAAATGCTTTGTTTTATTTTACCACTTATAATGTTTTCAACCAAAGAAACACGTATAATCAATGAGAGTTTTTTTTGCTAACCTTACAAATTCTACACAGAAAAAAAACACCTTTAATGTTCTGATACCTGAAAATAACATTTAAATCACAACTTTTAATCAGTGATTAATACCCAAATGAAAATTTCAATTTCAATATAAATTGTGATGGTGGCGGTTTGGGAGGAAGTAAGTTTATTCATGAGAATAATGACAACACAAGTCAACACAATGTTGCTGAGGTTTAGGAAACGAAACGATACGTATAATATTTGGGTGTTTGCGCTCAGTCTACAATGATGAATCATAGTTCTGTCATATATACTCCTTTTTCCATTTATATGCAGCATGTGTTGCCCTTTTTGTCCATATTTGTTATCTGTACCCTACATTTTCACCACCCAGAAGCGTGCAGGAAATATTTATTTGGGTGCGATCATATTCCTCATTAAACCAAAACACATGACAAGATAGTGCATACAGTATTGACAAAGAAAGATATTCTTGAATCTCGCTTACTTGATGTTAAATAATAAAACATACTTCTCAAGCCCAGTTTCAACGATAATAACCCATAATGTACAAGTGGTCATACCAGGGCTCTATGATTGTGAAAATATGCATATTGGACAGGAGAGTAAAAAACAATCAAAATATTTCTGTGAGTCCTAAGTTGACACCCATATTATTAGTCATATCTTAACAAAGTGTCTGAACCTTGTACAAGTGATGGATGCCTCACCTCTCAGCTTCACCCCTGAAATATCACTTTTTGTTATTTCAGAAGAATACTCACCACCTTCCAACACAGCATATTGGTATTTATTTTGGCATAATATATCAGATCATTAGATTTATCGGATTTATTCTGAATACTAATATAAAATGTTGAGATAAATGTTTGGCTGAATCCCTTTATATGTCAATCAGTGTTATTATGTCCTTACTTTGTTAGCAACAAAGACAATTCGGAATCCAGTCGTGTCGCCTTCACGGCTCACGAATCGGCAACCGTGACCCTGGCTACAATTCGTGACATGCGAGTGTCCTTCCAGCCTATATGTTCTATCTACTATATCCATTGGTTCTATCTACCATATCTATTGGTTCTATCTACCATATCCATTGGTTCTATCTACCATATCCATTGGTTCTATCTACCATATCCATTTGTTCTATTGACCATATCCATTGGTTCTGTCTACCATATCCATTGGTTCTATCTACCATATCCATTGGTTCTATTGACCATATCCATTGGTTCTATCGACCATATCCATTGGTTCTATCTACCATATCCATTGGTTCCATCTACCATATCCATTGATTCTGTCTACCATATCCATTGGTTCTGTCTACCATATCCATTGGTTCTATCTACCATATCCATTGGTTCTGTCTATCTGCCATGTTCATTGGTTCTATCTACCATATCCATTGGATCCATCTAACATATCCACTGGTTCTGTCTACCATATCCATTGGTTCTGTCTATCATATCCATTGGTTCCATCTAACATATCCACTGGTTCTGTCTACCATATCCATTGGTTCTGTCTACCATATCCATTGGTTCTGTCTATATATCATATCCATTAGTTCTGTCTATCTATCATGTCCATTGGTTCCATCTAGCATATCCACTGGTTCTGTCTACCATATCCATTGGTTCTGTCTGTCTACCATGTCCATTTGTTCCACCAAATATATCCATTGCTAATGTCTATCTACCATGTCCATTTGTTCTATCTAACATACCCAATGGTTCTGTCTATCTCCCATATCCCTTGGTTCTATCTACCATATCCATTGGTTCTGTCTGTCTACCATGTCCTTTCGTTCCATCTAACATATCCTTTCGTTCCATCTAACATATCCTTTGGTTCTGTGTACCATATCCATTGGTTCTATCTACCATTGATTATATCTAACCCTAGACCCATGTCCACCCCAAAAAGCAAGTCTCCGCGATCTCTTTTGATTTAGACCCCCCTCCCCCCAAAAAAACCTTTGTGGAACACTTTCCTTAAACAATTCTCAATGCTCAAGGGGGGGCTGCTGCCACCTAGCGTCACACAAAATCTGTCACGCATGCATGAATTTTGTAGGCATGCAAATTTGGCTCATGGCAGTGATCAATGTTGATTGGCATGCCATTTTATTTTAACCAGTTGATATTATTCTCAAAATGGTAAAACTGATCAGTTTTTTCTGTATGTGCATTTCTTGTCAAAATATCAATGTATTCCCTTCACAGTATACGGAATTGTATTCATCAGCTGCAATGTAGACACTAATAACTATACCAAATTGGGACAGTAAACAACCTTGCAGGTGCCTGTATGCTGTGGCAGAAATTTCAGTCACAAGTCACTGAAAATATGTGGTCGTTGTTTGGGGTTTGGGGTATAGATTTTAGGTGACAGTGCAGTTGGGGTGTAGTGAGATAGGTTAGGTGCTCATAAGTGTAAGGACCTGCACCGGGCATTCATTTCAAGTGCTACACACAGATTGGAGATAGTGTGCATTGGTTCCATATCACTAAAAATGGAAGACATTGAACATGAAATGGGTTTTTTACAAAACTTCCTATTGCATAGGGTACATGGTGTCACTTTCACCCAGCATAAATGGCGTCAAAAATAGAACACATTCTCCAATTTATATACATATTGAAGAACTAATTTTAGCACCTTCCTGTTATTGAAGAAAAAAATAAAATATATGAAAATTTGCCAAAAGAAATCAGCTTTTCAATGAGATAATCCATTTGTCTCTACATTTAATATAATGTTTCTTTTCACCTGATGTTTTTCTATTGCAAATTTAGCACATTTTCACATACTTTGATAGTTTAATATCATTTTCTATGTACCATTTTGATTATTGGGGGTTATTTTCTGAAAATAGACTTATATTTTATATGTATGAAACTTTAAAAGATTGCATTGGATCAATTTAGAGTCCATCAATTTTCATCTTTCATACATCTACCACATTCAAGCTATTTCTAACCAAATTTAGCTTGTTAATAAATCTTGAAATTAACAGACTTTATTTTCATTTTATTTTCAGAATTAAAGTTTTTTACTATGTGTTAAAATATGTACTTTCATAATTTCACCAACAATAAGTTGTCATTATAGACATTATTTCGAAATAGCTCAGCATATCAAAATTTCCTCTAATTTCCTTTGCAAATTGGTCCAAAATTAAAAATTGCTCTAATATTGTTAATTCTGAACGGATTTTGATGAATAAAGACTCTATGAGCTCCTTTTTTAATAATACAGATGATTGAATTTTGAAATTTATAGTAAAATCCACGGAAATAGGAGTTTCATTTTCAAAGTCATTCAAAGGTCACTTTAAGGTCACCGGCAGTATTTTATAAAAATAGCATACAAAGGTCCACATTCAGTCATGTATCATTTATGGATGTGTCCCACACAGTAAAAACGTTATATGCCTATGTCTGTCATTTCTACTGATGTTCCCTCTAGCTGTGTAGCCATACTGCGTAGGCTCTGAGTGCCTACAAGACATAAGTGGAGTGGCCAACTTCTTAAATAAAATCCAATAATTAGTGACATTATTCGCCCACTTCACAAACCCATTTCAACGAGAGGTCCTTGATTGTCCTAATATATTTGGACAAGGATTGTCTGGCCGTAATGTCTACAAACCGATCCCAGCATACAATGTAAACGACAAAAGAGACACCTCGTGGATCACAAATGTTGAAGCTCGATATTATGTGCCTATTCGAATAGACACTAATAACATGTCCATATATACGGACAGTAATCCACCTCGCAGGTGCCCGTTATGCCGTGCCCGGAATTCCGGTCAAACGTCACTTGAAATATGGGTTGTTGTTTAGGGTTTCCCTGTTCTATATTTATGTCAATCAATCAGATCAATCCCCTCCAAAATAGTAATAATATTCGCCCGCTGCACAACAAGACGTCCTTGATAGTCCTAATATAGCTTTGGACTGCATAGTCTACTGTTCGAAGGATACCTCTTTTCTCAAGATAGTCATTATCAAGGTTGAAAAACGCATATGCAGATAACTTTTCAAGAAAAAGAATATTTCCCAAAATAAATCAAAACTTTTAAATTGTTTTACAAATCTTTTAGATTGTTTATAGATTGAAGATAGACATTATATCCATTCCATTAATATCCCTTCATATAAATAAGCATGAGAGCTATGCTGATCATGACGTTTTGTAGTGCTTGTTAACATTTCTTCAAATGCTTGCAAACTGCTTCTGATACTTGAGGTGATAATTTCAAGTATCTAACAAGCTTTGCAGGTTAAGAACGGTCAATGCGGAGCGATAATACACAATATAACTGGCTGACTCCATCACCCCGCATTGCCTTCCTTCACAAGTCTAAAACTGAGGCTACATCAAGATAAGCAAACTAAGGGACTGGATGTTCCAGGTATCTATACGTGTTTGAAACGATTGTTTGCCATTGTATATTTTAAAAATCATTAAAGAAATTGAAAAAAAATGAAGCCTTATGAAAAAATGGCGGTTTCATTTCCTGATAATAGTTCATCTTATACCCAGGAATAGTTAAGAAATCAAGCCAATAGTTTCAGAGGAGATGAAGTTTGACGGACAGACAGAATGATGGAAAATTCCCCTCTCACTACACAAGCTGTACCCAGCTTTACTAGGCCTCTTCAATACAGTGTTATAGTGAGCCCGGTGCAAAAGAGAGTACACAAGCTAACAAGGGACAAGACACATTCCATACATTCAAAATTATATCTTTATTATAAAATAAAATATGATATATCACAAAATCTATTCGATGTAAAAACGCTGCAGGTTAGACTTGAAAAAAATATATTTAGTAAATGCATGTCATGAGTCTTGGATAAATTAGCTGGGTACTAAACAATCATGCACTAATTCTAAATGTAGGAGCCCGAACTAGGTACTGTATATTTACCATTTGTAGCACCAAACATGAAACATGATCATATTAAGTGCTTCTACCCACAAATATTAGTATTTCAATAATTGTATTTCAGTTCCATAAAAAACACTAATAAAGACATCCTCTATTTTAAAAACAAATCTGCATTACATAGCATGTATCGCGGACAGAGATGTATTTTGCCAATATACACTAAAATGAAACTCAGTTTCAAATTAGCAGTCATCGATGGTGACGCTTCCAACAATTTTTCTATAACTTTTCTTGGCTCGTTGTACCATTTCAACAATCTCTGCATGGTTTCACTGGATTTCACAAGTAAAAAAATAAATAACTTGATTCAAGCCATTCTTTTTAGATTGTTGTGTAATCCTGCTCATTAATATATGCTAACAGTTGGAAGTGTCTTAGTACATGTACAGTGCTTATAAAGAGATTTAACATTTAAGTTGAGGACGGAAGGCAGTGAGTTCGAATCCGACGACCGGAAGCAGTCACAGAGGTATAGGTATATATCCCGTTCATTGAATCTTTAAGGATCTTATTTTATATTGATAGGCCAAATTGGCACATGAAATTTCGCACCAGTCTAAGAATCTGTTACTCATCTCGAACATTCCTCAAACATTCAGCTCTTATGGGTTATTTACATTCAGCTTTTGGGAGTTATTTACACTCACATCATAGAATATTGATTTGCTCAGCTGTAAAATATATTTTAATATATGAAAAATCGAAACGGGAAACTGAAGTCATCCACCCCTATGAGAGGTTCAAGACAATCTAAATCCAGTTGAAAATCGACAACATGTGTTGCTGAAACGTCACAAAGTTTCACCTTATTTCTATAATCCCAAGCATCGTAAAGCCCCCAGTCGATATTAGCCAAATAAAGTGCATGCCTTTTAATGGTATTTATGGGTGTTAGTAGTGAGTGTCCTCTGGTGGCAGATTTTCTGAAGGAACTGCTTTCTTTTTACGCCAAAATAGAACGTTTTCAGAGTACAGGAAAACTATTTTATATATTCTTTTCATTCACAAAATCTCTTCTAGTGATGTTGATTACAAATATGCAAATAGATGCGTCCATTCTATTTTCTTGCCATTTGCCCAGCAAGGTGATCTCGCCTAACAAAATGTTTTGTGTTTTTGCAATACCAATTGAAATGCTTATGTCCAGCAGCACTCACTCTATCCTCTGTCCTGTCACTCTTTGATGTCCGGGAGCACTCACTCTATCCTCTCTCCTACCACTCTTTGGTGTCCGGGATCACTCACTCTATCCTCTCTCCTGTCACTTTTTGATGTCCAGCAGTACTCACTCTATCCTATCTCCTGTCACTCTTTGATGTCCAGCAGCACTCACTCTATCCTCTCTCCTGTCACTCTTTGATGTCCAGCAGCACTCACTCTATCCTCTGTCCTGTCACTCTTTGATGTCCGGGAGCACTCACTCTATCCTCTCTCCTACCACTCTTTGGTGTCCGGGAGCACTCACTCTATCCTCTCTCCTGTCACTCTTTGATGTCCAGCAGCACTCACTCTATCATATCTCCTGTCACTCTTTGATGTCCAGCAGCACTCACTCTATCCTCTGTCCTGTCACTCTTTGATGTCCGGGAGCACTCAATCTATCCTCTCTCCTACCACTCTTTGGTGTCCGGGAGCACTCACTCTATCCTCTCTCCTGTCACTCTTTGATGTCCAGCAGCACTCACTCTATCCTCTCTCCTGTCACTCTTTGATGTCCAGCAGCACTCACTCTATCCTCTGTCCTGTCACTCTTTGATGTCCGGGAGCACTCACTCTATCCTCTCTCCTACCACTCTTTGGTGTCCGGGAGCACTCACTCTATCCTCTCTCCTGTCACTCTTTGATGTCCAGCAGCACTCACTCTATCATATCTCCTGTCACTCTTTGATGTCCAGCAGCACTCACTCTATCCTCTGTCCTGTCACTCTTTGATGTCCGGGAGCACTCACTCTATCCTCTCTCCTACCACTCTTTGGTGTCCGGGAGCACTCACTCTATCCTCTCTCCTGTCACTCTTTGATGTCCAGCAGCACTCACTCTATCATATCTCCTGTCACTCTTTGATGTCCAGCAGCACTCACTCTATCCTCTCTCCTGTCACTCTTTGATGTCCGGGGGCACTCACTCTATCCTCTCTCCTGTCACTCTTTGATGTCCAGCTGCACTCATTCTATCCTATCTCCTGTCACTCTTTGATGTCCGGGAGCACTCACTCTATCCTCTCTCCTGTCACTCTTTGATATCCAGCTGCACTCATTCTATCCTATCTCCTGTCACTCTTTGATGTCCAGCAGCACTCACTCTATCCTCTCTACTGTCACTCTTTGATGTCCGGCAGCACTCACTCTATGCTATCTCCAGTCACTCTTTGATGTCCGGCAGCACTCACTCTATGCTATCTCCTGTCACTTTTTGATGTCCAGCAGTACTCACTCTATCCTATCTCCTGTCACTCTTTGATGTCCGGCAGCACTCAATCTTTCCTCTCTCCTGTCACTCTTTGATGTCCGGCAGCACAGCACTCTCTCCTGTCACTCTTTGATGTCCAGCAGGACTCACTCTATCCTATCTCCTGTCAATCTTTGATGTCCGGCAGCATTCACTCTATCCTCTCTACTGTCACTCTTTGATGTCCGGCAGCACTCACTCTATGCTATCTCCAGTCACTCTTTGATGTCCGGCAGCACTCACTCTATGCTATCTCCTGTCACTTTTTAATGTCCAGCAGGACTCACTCTATCCTATCATCTGTCACTCTTTGATGTCCGGCAGCACTCAATCTTTCCTCTCTCCTGTCACTCTTTGATGTCCGGCAGCACAGCACTCACTCTCTCCTGTCACTCTTTGATGTCCAGCAGGACTCACTCTATCCTATCTCCTGTCAATCTTTGATGTCCGGCAGCATTCACTCTATCCTCTCTACTGTCACTCTTTGATGTCAGGCAGCACTCACTCTATGCTATCTCCTGTCACTCTTTGATGTCCAGCAGCACTCACTCTATGCTATCTCCTGTCACTCTTTGATGTCCGGGAGCTCCTCATAGTGGTGGGTGGTTCCCTCGGGCTCCTCGTAGCCGCCGATGTCCGAGTCCCCGGCCACGCTCTCCTCGGCTATGGTGCTCAGACTTATCTTACTCTTGGGTCTTTGGGAAGTTGGCACGTGGCCATTATTAACACACTCGTCTGCATGGGAATACATATTGTTGTCATACACGTACCTCTCCAGGTCCCTGTCTGGAGGTACTCGGGATCTGAAAACGTAGAATAAAAATTGACTTGATTACTGTATATTTTTCACTGAAACCGTTTGTATGAATTAGGTCATTCGGTAAATGTTGTCTCTCTTTTCATCTATGTTTGCCAGCATAGTACTAAAGTACCCATAAATAATGCAGGAGCTTAATTATAGATTGCTGATCTCCATGTTGACCCATTCTGTAGCTTCAATATTGGTGTTCCCATTGAAAGTAAAACAACGAAACTGCACCACTTTGCCAGAGTACAACTCCACTATATTGAATTGAGAACAGAGATTGGCAGGGGACCTCTGCATAGTTAATACAAGACAACTCAATTTATATGTACATAAGTCCTCTTACCTTCCATTGTATTAAATGAACCCTGTTGCCATTATATCACCTTACCCTTTACTTATATCGACATAATGTAATGCATCTACTGACCAGACAATTACTTAGGCATCTACCTTTACATGTCTTGTTTATAAAAATTGATCCACATACCTCCTTGACCAAGTACAGCACAGCGTTGACATGCCGAGTGCGACAATGAGAAGGACGGCACCTGTGGCACCAACCGCAGGCCAAAACCCTGGAATTCACAAGTAAGTAGTAAATAATATATTGCTGATATCACTGGACCACAACACACGCCATCTATCCATTCAAACTTTTCAAATACATCTGTTTAATCTCAACAATCACCTTATATTGAACCAATGTTGTGACTGGTAAGAAATTCTATATAGAAAAAGCCATTCAAAGAATGCATTACGATATACAAGGCCATCACAGTTTGCCACAGGGAACATAATGCCTTGCACATTCTAAAGTTTCTATGCATATGAAAAGGTAGGACAAAAAGGCGTGCAGATCAAGAAGTGAGACTGCAGATTAACAAGTAAGGTGCAATGTCGGGAACAAGTAGACATACACATTTTCTCTGTGAGTGGTTCCTCGTCCCCTAAGGATGTTCCTGGCGAGACAGCTTCAGCCCCCTCAGTGGTCAACTCAGGCCGGTAGGTGGCTCCAGTAGTCGTAGGCTGGTCACCACACACCATCGTCATGTCCTCGTCGTGGTGAACTGAACAGTCATCAAACATTAGTAAAATTGAAGACTTTAGATTTGGCATAACAAAGATTGAATTCGGGAATTTAGTGATATTTATGTTATAAACTACGTTTAGCAGGTTCTACTGGAAATCACTAGTTCCTTTATGTTATATTACTCAGATATATTTAAACTATGTTAAATGTCTCTGCATTACTAAATGCTTCGGGTTCATAAGACCAAATTAAATACCTCGGACTCTAAAATAGAAAAACACAGATTTCTTGTCCAAGTTGTTGAACTGCACTTTGAGTTTTCCCTCATTCGTGTCCACGTAGAAGTGTGAGGAATAATCTTGGTATATATACGGGCATTTCTTCTCCTGATCTCCTGACCCTGTGAAAACTAGGTCATAAGGGCATGAGTTGTAGAAGGAAGAAGTCTTGCCCTTCCCTGCGGTTTGCAGATAAAATACATTGATTTCCATATGATTCTCTGGTGCGGTGGTGAATGTACATTTACACTGGGAATCAGTAGTTTCTGCTCTGAAGACATCGGCACTTTTAAGGTAGGCCACGTGCCCTGTCCATGGAGTGGTGCTGGAACACATGTTAGCCTTACTCGCTCGGTCTCCATCCAAAATACTTGCATCTGGAAATCAGAATGTCTTATTCAGCCTTTCAATTTTTCATGCACGGGTTGTTGAGTAAATATGTTTCTTTTGTGGATCTGTGCATATTTGGTTAGATCAGATAGATTAATAAATAATAACCTTTACAATGTTTAAAGTGTACCTTCAATGGGTAAACACCAATATTCTTCGAAAACTGAGACATACATTAATCAGACTGGACACATATTTGAAACTCTCTTTGGGGAATTAAACATTCTAGAGGACACTTTTACCCACCACATTTCTTTCTAACAGTGTGTTTAAACCCAAGCAATCTGGATAGCGAACGAAAATGCTAACCGCTATAAAATAATCATTTTCAAACACAAATATTGAGAATTCATATTTTAAAAATCTCAGTACTTAAAATGCAATATATGATTATATGTATATCATTGTTTCGTAATTAGGATAGATAGTTCATTCAGTCTTAGTTTCAGGTTAAAATTTCAGCAGTAAATAATGAGAAATGTGGCAGAAACTTGGTTAAGCTTCATGCCTGTATGGACCCTCACATCATAAAAGAGTTCATTAGGGAAAGTATCAGTCAAGGTAGAGAACCAAAATGTCCCATGAAGCCCCAAAATATGTATGCGATAAATACCTGCTTCGCATGTGTGTAGGATGACCATGTAAATCTCGCCCTGGTAAGAGCTGCAGGAAGCTGGAATAGAGGGGACCTTCACCTTCACCTCACAATCATTCATGCCAAACAGGGAACTCTGAATGCTGCAGGTGCCTCCCGAGGTAGTATCCTCACCTATTTCACAAAAATCTGCATCCTGGGAAAGTAATAGTTGATATGTCATCTTTAATTTGGACTGTGTTAAACAGATTCACCGAAGTAAATTCTAGTTTTAAATCGGTTAATATACAAGAGTTCTGTTATTTACATATTTTTTTTTTAAGTTGTGTGTTATCAAAAAAATTGGTTATTAAATGCTAACTTGATCCAATGCTACAACAGATGGCAGCATTGGTCTGGTGTATGGCAATGTTCTTTACAGACACTGACCTGCGTATTACAGCCTGGGTTGAGGCTGGCCCTGTATGTAATGGATGGAGCAGAGATGATATGGTCCTGAGGACAGTGGATGGTTACATTGGTCTTCCCTGAGATACACTCACTGATCACGTCAAACACTGTGTTTGCTGAACAACAAATCAATGAGCAGCATTAAAGATTATTTAATGCCTTGTATAAAGTAAAATACCATATATAACGTAAATGATATAACACATACCAATCAAAATGTGAAAATCATATGAATATAAAATAGTTTCCCAGTGATCTTTTTTTCTTTAAATCATTAAGAAACAATTATTCTTTAGACTACAAAACTCCAAAACTGATATGCAACAGATTTTCCTCTTTTGCTCAATTTCCCTAAATCCCCTAAATATTTATACAGAATTTAAGTATGATATCGTTAATTACATCCAAATATGGGAGTGTCTGTAGCTTCAATATTGATTTCCATTGCAGATTTACCATTTAACATGGGCATACATATAATCCGCCATGTCCATGCAGACACTGGTATCAGCGCTTTCATTAGTCGGAATACCAAGGTCTGTACCACCACAATGAGGCGTAAATGAAAGCACAAATGCTATAAACAGATATTAAAGCGTCATACAGACAACCTCTTGGTTGTTAGTTTGGTGGCCACATCAGCCAGAAGCCACATGCTAGGGTCTGTGGAGTTATATGCCCGCGTTATATGCCCTCTATAGCGTTCGGCACTGATCTCTTTGTACTACCACAGGCAGCAATGAAGAAAAAATTACTCTGCCAAATCACCCAAAGGGAATATAAAATGGCATTTCCACATAATATTGGTAATATTAGTAAATAATCTGTGCGATTCTAAAATATCCCCCAGTCTACTTAATTTCGTTTATCGGTACACAACATATAGCAATGGCAAATTGTTGGTCTTATTAAATGGCACAAATTGTGATTTCTTTTTTTCCACATAAATAATATTGCTAATATTCATATATATATATAGATATATATATATATATATTTATCTAATATAAACAGACATGTATGTATGTATGTATGTATGTATGTATGTATGTATGTATGTATGTATGTATGTATGTATGTATGTATGTATGTATGTATGTATGTATGTATGTATGTATGTATGTATGTATGTATGTATGTATGTATGTATGTATGTATGTATGTATGTATGTATGTATGTATGTATAGCTCATATATTAGTTAGCTCATAAATTCATTATTTATTTATCAGTTGAAGTACACACAAAAACATGACCAAACAAAATTATCAAATTTGGCCCGAAGTTATACCCTATATGTAACATTTGTATATGACAGTATGACACTCACCTTTCACAGTATAGAAACATATAATCATAAAAAAGAGATATAAATATGGTGCTACATTCCAATGTGCCATACTTGTGAATGAATGACACATAACTGGTTTAGAAATATCTGAACTGTGATGAATCACTCAATGTCTAGTTTGAGTTATGACCATGCTTTGGTTTTAGAAGTATCCAGGTAGACTCTCAGTTCATCTATGGCGGCCATTCTGGTATTAAGATCCCCATAACTGATGCAGCAATGATCTAGGCCATGCTTCACTCATAGTTTATAAACTATAACCTCGGTCTCACTCCATGTGTCTTGTGTGTTTTGCTGCCCCAAATGCTACAACGCCCTATTTTGGTAGTGGTCATTGGAGTATGACCAAGGGACAGAGGCAATACCCAACTCCTCCATGCCGCCCCGGTGTCAAACAACCAAAGTTCTGTGATAATGGCGTCTGTGTGGGAGTGTGAACTAATAACTACCTGCCATGTGACATGCTGTTTGCAATACAGTGAAAAGATGTTTAACCTTAATAAGATTGCTTCAACATCCGGATGCTCTTATGATAAATTCATAAATTCTAGTTTGTACAACTGTAACATTTGCAGCAAGTGATGATGTGTAAGAATTATTTGAGACAGTTTCTTCTTGTGTGTAATGAGATAATTGATATAAACAGAAATGGTATATATTACATCCGCTTAACAGAAAGCTGAAATAGATTTTTATCTTATTGATTTAGGTACCAAATATTATGTATAGAAAGTTGATGGTAAAAAGTCACCCTTTTCATGATTTAAATTATCATTAAACCTTTATAATAACAGTAAAACCCCAAACTGATTTTACTTTTAATCCTTTCACGGCTTTTCCATTTTGTGTATGTGTGTATTCAAATGGATTTTAATGAATCCTTCACAATTCCACCTTAGTTTGGAGCCAAATTTAATTTTCCTGGTGATATGGAATCTGGTCAGTACCATGGACTCTAATAAACGGAATGATTAGTAGTCATGGCTCATAGAATATATGGTCAATGCCTGGGCTTTAAATAAGTGCATTGTAGTCTGTATATGCCAAGTAACATATTATATTATATTGGAGTTAAAGTGGACACACCGAGGGCAAATAGGGTGAACGCTGGAGATAAAAAACATCCTCTTCGGTGTCCAGTGATCACATCTCTGGAGATTCTAATTCAGCAATCTGCACTCAAAGATCCTACAATAATTTCATAAGAATCTACGGTGCGATAATATGTATCTATACAAATATATATATATATATATATATATATATATATATATATATATATATATATATATATATATATATATATATATATATATATATATATATATTCATAAGTACCGAGCCACGATGTACTTAAACAAAAAGGTAAATTCGTGAGGTGGAAACATGATTCATATGTGAATTTCCACTCAATATATGCCAAAATATCTAAGGTTATATTTGCCGAAAACCGAAAGAAAAGATATATAATTAACGTTTTTATCTTGGTCAATTTCAACTTTTGTTGTAGCATTAGGCCAGGAAATTTCTATATGATGATTACGATAAGATATGGGACGACCATTTTAGTTATGGTTCTGATCAACGGAACTTATATTGACAGAAGCAAAATCACGCACCACTGCAGAAAATACTTTTTGAGGCGTTAACGTTAATGGCGTTTAAAATGCGTTAACGTTAATAGCGTTAATGTTAAGTGCGACAATGCGTTAACGTTAATAGCGTTAACGCGTTATTTATAGCATTTAATCATCAACAAGATTTCTTATTAATGTTTTAACGCTCTAACGGTATTAACGTTAACGCATTCACGGTATTAACGTTAACGTATTAACGCTTCATGGTAAGCTTCTTGTAACGCTATACTACTACTACTACTACTACTACTACTACTACTACTACTACTACTACTACTACTTATGTCTGTTATAATCGGTTGGTAGTTTTTCATGTCTTTTGAAAGTGCACTATATTTCAGAATATTATGTAGAGACCCATTAACCCATGGTAATTTAACTGCCGGAGGTATTTACAATTGTTTATTGAGACATATTTTGTAGGATAGAAAATCAAAGTTTTACAATGGAACTACTTGTTTATGTTTGGACTGAGTATACTAATAGGAATATGACGTCCTTCGTGCCACCTGGAAGAATATTGTGCATCCTAAATTGTGCACCTTTTGTCTTGACATTCCTTTTTCAAATGACATTTATAAAAGCGTATGCAGGATTTTAAAGTCTAAAAATAATTCTATTTTTGTGAACAATTTTGGCATTCCATATCAATGTTGTGATTTATAAATTATCAGCATTTCATGAATTTTGTAAAATATTGCCAGTTTTTATATTCTGCTGAGAGATGTTTCCAAAAAATTTGTACAGCCTTTGAACCTGGAATATCTTTACCCCTGGTATTGAACTCGCCAACACTGGGGCCAGTGAGCTCGGCGGCCCCCAGGAGAAGTTTCGGCCCCCAGGAGAAGTCGGCCCCCAGGAGAAGTTGATATGGTCCCGGCAACTTTGATGTATGGCTATCTAAATCCGGGGGCCGACTTTACACAGGGGCCGAATTCACTTAGGGTCCGATTTTGTCAAAATTAGGCTTATTTATATGGGTATTTTGAACCCCATGATACTTACATAAGAATTAATCCATTAAAATCATTGCACGACATATACGAGGCAGTGATTCAGCGAATCAGTGGTTTCTTATCAGAAGGTCAACTGAGTTATTCTGACGGATGAAATATCACGATGAAACGAGGACACAAGTGGTGGACCCAAAGGATCTATTTCGAAGCCTATCGTGATTCAAATCTTTATAAATGACATTCTTTATTTTGCACAACGTTAACGTGTATCCTTAAGAGAAAAACACAACATGAATGATATAACATTTAGTAATCCTGCATCATTTTCAGAGTGAAATCTTGTTAAAATCTACTTTGAAAATACATACTATTTTCACGGTGATGAACTTTTGAGAAAGTTGATCACAGGGCCGGATAAAATAGGTTTGATCTCAGTCATGTGTCTTTATGTAGTAGTACTTTAAAAAAACTAAGGCCATGAAAACTCTTGCACCACATTTTTGTCAATCTGATGTTTCAAATTAAATTTTGGAAATAAAAAGCAAGTTTGGCAATCAGATATGTGAAGAGAGGTGAAAAAATTATTTTTGAAATGGTCGAGTGTGTACTTTATCTCTATTTTTCTCTTAATGTTTTTGAAAAATAGAAAATATGTTTCACTAGGATCACAGTAAATATTGTTAAGATCACTTTTACAAAGTTGCTTGAAAATCCACTATATTATAGTCCCACAATCTGCAGATCCTTTTCCCTTTAACATTTTGACATGATACAAGAAATCTTGGAGAAGTGACATATTACTACACCACTTTTTACGTGTTAAATAGAAAATCCATTCATTTTTAAATAAATCAATAACTTTATTACAAATATAATATTACAAAACATTTCAGGCCTCCAAATGAAAACGTCTTTTTGACAGTTGAGCACTTTCCCCCTACTTTTTTGGAAAAACGTTCTATTTTGGCATAAAAACATAGTTCCCCAGAAAATCTGCCACCAGAGGACACTCAGGTACACCCAAAAAAATAAAGGATATGATCCATACAATGCTAAGATAGCAAAGAATTTTTAGAAAGTGTAATCCTTACCTTATGTTTTTTTTTTAAATATTTTGAAAATTTTGTTCCAAGAGAAATGAACACCTTGTAAATAATCTTTGACAGGAGTCTTGCAATTTTGAGGTTTTGAAACATGCGAGGAGACCAAGCTAAATTGTTTGGAATAGTTATTTTAACATTAATTTACGTTGTTTCTAACTTTTTCATTTCTGGACTTGAAGTTGTACTTACAGTTACCTTCTGTTATTGTGACAAATACAATGCCAATGCATTCAATGGGATCTTTTATCCATGGTAACCCATGTGGATAGTATTTTTATATGCACATTGTGAGATCGACTGTTAGAGCCTGTTTTCTGATGAAGATAAGTGGGTTTATCCTTGTCACAAATGCAAAATATTTGTTTCAGTTTTCAATTGGACATCCCGACTGCCCTAAATATAAACTGACTAATGTCAGAGTTCTTTTAAACCGAACCCAGTCAGTTTACAAAAATAGATTTAACCCTTCAGGCATTGGCCTCTGTTCAATAGGTTAACCTTTCAAGTATGGGCCTCTGTCAATGCAAATTAATCAGAGAGCAGTCCTGAGCACTGTCATAGGAGTCAAACTCACAACCATCACAGTTTGTGCTCCAACCAACTGTGCCATGGCCGCTTATGTATGAATGCCTATGTCAGCAGTATTTGAGGAAATAACATTTCTTTGAATATCAAATCTTCAAATGAATTACATCTTCCATGAATTTAAACTAAAATATCATCAAAAACAATATACTGAAGACAATCAGTAAACATTGTGATATCCAATATGGAGTTTAACAACTTATTCAATCAGTTTAAAACTCAAATGAATTAGTTATCATTTTTTTCTATTTGTATATTTTGGAGAAGCATTCTTAGATTTATCTGGCAGACATTTCCTTTGATCAGTGATGTTGAGATCTGTCTTTGGAAAAACCAAATGAAGCTCTTTAAAATCACAGGCTTATGTTTTTTCTAAATATTTCCAGAAAAACAAGCCTTTTCCTGTTTGAGAAAAGATTATCAACACACTTAAAAATACCATTTTGCCATATTATCATTAATAAATAGATCACATATTACCAAATTAAATAACAATTTATATTTATTTTCTTTTTATTTCATAATATATAAATATACACTATTTACAAAGATTTATTTAGCTAACAATTTTTTTAATTCCTAAGAATTAGTTCCTGATTTTTCTGAACATTACTCATTCAATACAATTGTAATACAGTCATGTTATTCAATAATACAGATATAACCACATCTCTAACAGCAACATCACCTTTTGGTACTCTTGAAAAGCAGAGATATACAAAGTTTTTAGAGAAGCTTTTAGGAAGACATAAAGATATCTCATGATATTATCATGCTTACCCTTTCATCAGAAGCCTGTTTATAGGTCTGCAAGGCAAGCATCCTATAGTAAGGATCTAAATGGCATCTATTTAAAGACACTATATATGATGTTTAATAGTCCCTAATGATACTTTTATGATTTGATTGAGAACACCTTTGCTGCTGATTCTACTTGAGGGGTTTCTATCATGGAACGCTCCGCAGATAAACTTTCTAGTTGCTCTGTGTAGAATCCATTGAAGTCCAACCTGGAAAAAATAGAATTTACACAAACTTACATATCATATAGCAACAACCAGTTTGAAAAAAATAACTTGCACTTAAACAATCACTTGGTATTTGTGGAAAATAGTATCTTGTTCCTATTGCTTGGCAGGTATTTAAGGAAGTACCAGAAATATATATTGAAACTTAGAGGTGACAATAATAATCAGCAGCACAAAGATTGATTATTTGTATGGACAGAGGGTCAAAACACGTCCCTGTGATGTCAAATATTCTCTTTTCACAACCAGAAACAAGATATATTTCCAGGCTTTATTCAGCCCGCTCAGTTAAGATGGATTACCTGTAGAGAATGTTCATGAGCTTATGCTCGCAGTTTGAAATGGAAAACTCCATGATGCGATCAAGTAGGCTAACTAGAAGACTGGAGAAATTCTGGTCAAACTTTGAAATCGTTCTTTCAAAGTTTTCACTTCCTGCAAGCTGATCCACATGCTCCAAAACAACCTGTTCAAATGGAAAAGGAATACATAAAGATTGATATTAAAAGATTTTGACTAAATTTCTTTGCATTCTGAGATACAAGATTGCTCAAAAACCTGAACACCTCATATTGTTAGCAAAGTCCAGATAGGTCTTTGATCAACATTTCTATAAAATGACATTATTTATTGTATAATCAGCACATACCTTGGTGGTGGTTTTCTTTTTATCAGTGTCTGCCTTCCTATCTTTGGCGGTGGGTGCGGCTTGCAGAGTGGCAGTTTGTGTCAACTTACCAACCTCCGCCTCAACGTTGGTGCTCTTGTTTAATCGCTGTAACATACATGTCATAAGGGAATATAAAAAGTTCAATAGCAAGGAAATTTTGTTTTTTTCTCATCATTTTACTATTTGTTTAGAAAATGGATCGCAGTTTGTTTTTGAAATCAGGATTGTGCATTTATCCTATGCAAGCTCAACAATACACTTTTTGTGGTGATAATTATGAAACATTGTCTAGGGCTGCACCTAGAATTGTTTTTTGTTTGTGCCTATTTTTTAAAATCTAAAGTAAGATAGAAGACATTTAACTTATCTAGCATCTATTTCCTGAAGTTTTGTACACTTTAAACTATAAAACCATAATCGGGGTGGAAGAGCTCTGAACCAATCTGGGCAGCAATCAAAACATATCTGGATGGTATGACGTCGTACAATTGTTCTGAAACAATTCTGAACCAATCTGGGCGATTCTGTCATATAACAAGTTCTTTGCACAAAAGGCATAAAAAGATGCATCAAAATCATTACATATTTTAACAATTTTTTTACAGTTGAGTAAAATTCCAGTGTGTTAAATATGACGGTGTAAATTTTATAGTAAATCTTTCAACTTTTTTAATGTAATATTTGTGCCACCAAGTCTGGATTAATCCTCGTTATGCAATCTGGGGCACCTTCCTGTGTTAAAATTATGCAAAAACTCTTAATAACATGAATTGTATAGATTTGTTCAGATTTACTGCACAGATTGGTTCAGAGCTCTCCCACCCCTGATAATGAAAAAAAAATATTGGTGAGTCTTAACAGCATTCAAGGTCCTAATTTTTGAAGGAAAAGAAACATATCAATATGAAAATATGTTCACAAAAAACATTTATCCAACTTGCAAAATGTACTTTTGTGACTTTACAGAAAGAAACATGTGAGGAAGATAAAGGCTAAGATGGCGATCCCAGTCCCTGGTAATACCATCAACTGGTTTCAACCTTAATCTCTTCAGCTGGATACAAGGCATATGTGATTTGTGTTTTTTTATAAATACTTGATTCATCTTTACTTACTAATTGGCTAAATGTCACCTGGAAGTGAATGACATTTTTTTTTCTCTTGAACTATCTTTTAATATGTTCAAAGCTTACTTATATACATTGTTTTGCCTTACAAGGCAAAGCTAACATTGAGAATTACTTCAAGATTCTGTTCTTGGTTTGACCAGTATTTAATTAATCAATGGACAGATTGAATAACTTTAAGGCAAGAGGCACTGAATTAATCAAGGGGGCAGACTGACTCATACAAATACTATATAAAATGCAGGTCTCATTCTGATCCTTGTGAAAGTAAATGCTCGACCTGCACCTGCACCTGACAATAGTGAACACTGTGTGTGAAGAAAAGGCTCAATCCTTTATGATTGTTAAATCTATATGTGTTCCCAAACAGAATAGCAACAGATAAAAAGTAACTAATAAAGTAACTAATATAAGTGCCTGTGTCATGATAAATAATATTAGTAAAAGCTCAATCTTGTATGGCCAAAGAAATATGGCCAAGATTTAAGTTTGGGATGGGCAAACATATAATTGCACACAGACAAAGAATTCCCTCTATTCCATATGCCACCCTTTCCTAAGGATTCGTGGCCAATTCACAATGTAAACTTCACTATAATTCATAAGTCCGAAAAGCGAATAGATGTGCATATTCATTTATTTGAAATTTGTTTGTCATATTTGTTCCCGAGTGAAGAGTAGGCTATATACCTGACTGCACAGTCATGCACTTTAAAACAAATACAAATAAAGTAAAGCTGACATTTATATCCTGCTAATTGCAGACAATGTCTGCTCATAGCGGTTGATAGTAACTGGTCAGGATTTGAACCAGGGATCCCTGGATCTCAAGTCGAATACTCTACCAATTAAGCTATTACAAATACATACCTGTATGAAGTTGGAGAAGGTGACGCAGACCATCATGAGTTTGTGTACAATCTTGAGCAGATCTGGGTTGGTGAGCATGCAATCCTTGAGGCAGTTGTTAAGGAAATCTGTGTGATACGCCAACACATCATCCAGGTTGGACACCTGAAGTTTCATAATAAACAATTAATATCACCATATACATATATTTTGAGCACATTTCTTTCAAATATTTATCCAAATAGCAACTGTTATTATTTGTTAAATCAGAAAATTTGTGCAATTTTCTATCCTTGTTTTTTTATCTCTTCGTGACAAAAACATAACAAATTATCTCTTGTTCTTTTACTGAATACAATGTTGCAATTCAATGCTCTCGGGAGAAAATATTATCTCAGTACTTTTCTATTGACATTTATTGAAGAATATGCAAAAATATTTCTTAAACTCATGAGTTCTTTGCTTTTTCTGATAAGCAATACTTACTGAATCCATGTTAGTTTCAAATACATGCCAGTTGGGCTCTACAACCTCAAACATCATGTAATACTCAAAGTTCTGCACGAAGTTGAGCATACGCTGTCTCAATGCGAAGGCTGAGGCATACCACTTGGTGGAATGTAGAGTGTACATCTTAGCTGACTTATTACTGATCCACACACTGCAAATCCAAGTATATCAGGGGTTATAATAGACCAACACTGTGAAATCCATGTATATCAGGGGTTATAATAGACCAACACTGTGAAATCCATGTATATCAGGGGTTATAATAGACCAACACTGTGAAATCCAAGTATATCAGGGGTTATAATACAACAACATTGTGAAATCCAAGTATATCAGGGGTTATAATAGACCAACACTGTGAAATCCAAGTATATCAGGGGTTATAATAGACCAACACTGTGAAATCCAAGTATATCAGGGGTTATAATACACCAACATTGTGAAATCCAAGTATATCAGGGGTGATAATACACCAACATTGTGGCCCCGAGATTGTAATAAAGATGCATTGGAGCCTCATTTTGACATCAGAGTAAAAACAGTTTGTTTTTGGGCCTCATTTTAAAAGTCATATGACAAGAATTTTTTTAAGTGGTAAATCTTTAGATTTCATACCTCTGAGAAACATCTGACAATTTTTTCTGCAGTCTGATGTTTAGTTTAGCTATAATCTAAGATCTTTGAACCCCCAGGGTAATTAACCTACTCCCTTGACCTAGAACTGGGTCAGCAGGCTGCCTACGTCATTGCGCCCCCGCATGCATCTCCTGCACACATATTCCTCCTACGTCTGTACATGTATAACAGCTGATGTCCTTTCTTCTACACAAATAACACCCATTGAAAATATGATTAATGGCAAAACTTAAGGCTGTAAAATAGAGACTTGCATTTACATCAGCTTCCCATCCCACAATCCCTACTTTAATTGAAGAAAATAAACAAACACGACTTAACTGGGTATAGTGTCTGAAATATGGCCTGCTCTACTCTTATCAGTTTCAAGACACTTATAAGCTAGCCTTAAACATTATGGCAATCAAACTGTAAATGGAACATTGAGATGACACTTTTAAAATATCTATGAATTATTTTTAGTTGATATTTCCATATTTTTTTACACTGAAAATTTATTTATTTATTTGTTAACCAATTACCAGTAACAATATCAATTGGTTGAATATTATTCATATTCAGTAATGTTGAGCTAAACTTCGTTTGACACAATTGAAAATAAATGTTTTGAAAGCATTCGACACATATTTCTAGATCTGTTTCATTGCTGGAAATTATTTTGACTTCTAAATTTTGAGGTCTGGTTATATATTATTTATGCACTGCAGTTGTATTTCAATGGCCATTTGAAATGTTTAGTTTGGTATTTTTTTAATGTCTGTCATTGCGTGTCAGTGGGTACCCAACTAAATCATATATCAGTATTTATATACAAACAGACAAAGGAATTTTGAATAAAAATAGAAATTCTGTAAAAATGATACTAAACTTTGAGATATCAACATTTCTTTCTCAACAAGGAAATGAATTTGACCATAATGTTATGATAAAGAATAGTTCAGTCCCTTGAGGGATCTGAATAATCTCAATAGGCAGATGTAAGTTTGTCAAACTCAACTGGGAGGCTGGCTGTATTTCTGTCTTCCCCATCACTACAGGCAGAATCCAAGTGACTATGATGTGAAACATGATCTGACCTACTGTCCACATGTGCTAATGAGGCCCCCAGTGGTTCAAAGATGTTATCAACACTCATGTTATTACTTATAAATTACAATCCCTCAAGACTTTCATTGGCTTGAAGTGGTTTGTTTTGAACATGAAGGGCGAACATGCGTCACTTCCGGCAAAATCTCAGCAGCCCTGATTTGACCCATATAAAAAGGGGCGTGTCCAGCAAATCACTTTGATCCACTATAATTCTGTACTCCATTTATAAAAATGTGTAAAACATGTTGAAATGCAATGTCCATGTATTGTAATATATTATGACACAATATAAACATTTTCACAATTTTCTTGTCATGTGACTTTTAAGTCTCTGTGACATAATACTAAAAACGATCTTGACATCATGGATATACTTAGATACCAGATGCCACAAATTTGCTATAATGCTTAACACAATAATTCAAGACTGTAATCAGTTAATATAAAGAAATCTATCCTATATTTCAGCCATTCAAATTCATGACAACTATAATGATATCATCATAAATATAATTAACCAATTGCTTTACCTAAATTTCTAATTACCATACACAAGTATTATACAATTATATTAATTTGTATATAAAGTAAGATTATTGTGAATGAACAAACTTTCCAAAATCTGCCTACTTACTCGCACAGCTGTCTTTCCACATGTTTGCAGTAGAACAAATGTCTGAACAACATCTGGTACCTTGTCAGAGCCTATAACAAAAATAAATAACAAGGAAATATGAGCTCACTATGATTTTGTGAAAATATCAATGAACCTTTATTCTGCAAATTACGAGTAACCATCTTTAAACTTATAAGTAAACTACCGGTAACCATAATATTTTATCATTGTCATACAATTCAGTTAATTTGAAATAAAATTATCAGAGATAAATATATTTTAATACTTAGGTTTACTTAGGGGAAAATGGGGCTCAAATTTGATATATTTAGTGTCTATACAGAAGTTTGAAATAGGATGATGTAAAATCATTAAAACACTAAATAGATTGATTTATTAATGTCAGCACTGAAGCAGATATAGCCATTGCTTACCTTTCTATTGAGCACCAGGGATACTGGCCATTTAACTACATAGTCAAATGTAAATCCTTCAAGGCCAGACAGATGCAAATCTGTAGGGTCCACTCTATAGTCTGAAATTTTAAATGTATAATTATTCTTAAATGTGGATAGATTTGGAATCATTTTTTCTGAATAAAGAAAATAAAGATTTATTTGCAAGTTTAGAAGAATTTTGAAAATAAACAAATATCAGGTTAAAAAAAGGTAAAATCTTATCATCTAACAAAAAAAAATTTCAAATATGATTTGATAAATTGAGCTTTAAATAAAGTATTCATGATTTACCTTTTTCCTGCTTGGTTTCAATGGAGAGAATTTTGAAGAGTTGCGTAATCAAATCATATGGCAGCAAGTCAACTCTGAAGAAAATAATACAAAACATTAACACGTTGCAAGAAATCTGCAAGAAATCTGCAAGAAATCTGCAAGAAATCTGCGATATTGAAAAACCTGAGTAAAAATTTGAGTTAAAAATATCAAACAATTTTAGAGTACATTTTACAGTATGAGGGTACTTACTTCAGATCATCCTTGAAGGGGTCGACATTAGCTGTGCTGGTCCTGAGAGCCAGTTCCAGCAATGTTTCCAACCGAGTGGGCATGATCTGTGGAATATGTCAAGGCCTCAACAACCAATCACCAACAATCAAGACTGATAAACACTGTCAGAAGCATAATTACTACTTATATTCCAGATAATAGAGTTTGGTCTAAGGTCCAGGGGCTGACAGGCCGACCTGCAGGGGATAAAAGTAGTAATTACCGTACTTACTCGTGTATAAGACGACCCCCAAACATTAACTAAGGGTTTTTGTACAAAGACCTTGTCTTATACACAAGTAAACACGGCACTACCTTTTTAGTTTTGAGCCGTCAGTAATCTTTAAAATTGTATACAAGAACATAGCAAACATCACAATGACCTCAAAACATAGCTCTTGGAGTACCTAGATATGAGGTCACACAGCATCAAAACCAGGACACAAAACTTCGGGAATAATAATTATTACAGGGTTAATGCATTTTCAATGGGCAAGTATCAGGGCAGCAACACAGTCAACCTAACAATATCAACACATACACTTTGCCTGTATACCCCAACATCTTTCAATGCATGCTGGCTATCAAATAGGATTTAGATTGTTAAAAGTTCCAAATGTTAATCCCACTATTTACCCATTGCAATAAAAAATGGATCAGAAGCAAGACATTTCTCTTCCTTGCCCTATTAATTCTTCTTGTTTAAATTAATCTGGAAAATGATATTTGACTAAGCCACATTGTATCAAGGATATCATCCATTGTTTTCTTCATTTCTTCCTCTGCCATATCCATGAACTGCACAATGAAGTCTCCCTGGTCCAGTAGGAAGTAATGCTTTATCGATCTGCAAAACCAACATCATCCACATATCATCAAATTATGTGAACATATGTAAAGTTAAATGTTAAATGAACCAATTTCTAACAAACTTGATTCTGAGTATTAATATATGTGTCAATATTAAACCAAATTAATCTAATAAAGGAGGAATAAACCATATTTGTAAAAAAAATAAAATCAAAGAGTTTGAATTGGGCTCTGACCTGAGTCTTGCCATGAGTTCTTTCTCCTCCATTAGTAGGTCGAGCAGTAACTTGCTGGCGTAGTTATAAGACTTCTCAATCTGTTCAAAGTACTGTCGCTCCTTTATGGTATATACAATCTCTTCAGCAAATGGGCACTTGACATCACGGCCTGATAAACAAAACATGCCATTTATGCCATCGTTCTCTACATTTTCTAACTTAAATGCTACAAATCAAGAATTTGAAAAAATGACTCACCACACTGTCTGACTACATTGAGATATTTGCCGGTGTTGAGGATCTTATCGGCAACACGTTCCAGGAACAGCGGGATTCTCTCTCGGCAGATAGTGTAGTGCTGCTCCCAGTAGGCGTCGTTATAATCCTCCTGTAACTTCTCCTTCTGAAACGCCTCATTTTCTTCAACCAAAAACTGTAATAGAAGTAACCATCAATTTATCATTTCAGATCTGATATGGTTGAAATATAATAGCCTATAAATAGGTGATTTGTCACAATCAAAGCAATTCAATAATACATTTACATATCTCAAGAGACAGAGTGGAATTATCATGTTTTGAGAGAGGTACAATTTGAATATATAATAATAGTTGAAGATAGGCTGAATAATGTTCATGAAACTCTTTGACTCTTACCTCTGAGTATGGATCTTTGATGATTCCTTTATAGATCCATTTTTCTAAGATCTCCAGATATGGAACACAGGCCTGCACAAAACAGCATTACAAATATTTCAGTCTCCAAACTTGATTAATGAAAAAAGCATTTGCTTGTACTTCTGTGATAGTAAATGATTAATATTAATATATTTTTCTAAATCCAATTATTGAGATAAATAGTTTTGTACAGTTCATTATGTTTTGTTTGATTTAAAATGTTTTCAGCTGAATCTAAAATGAAGAAAAATAATACTTACTGATTGTGTCAGATATAAACACAATTCCTGCCCTTTAACGTCCCTGAAACAGATAACATTCTTCATGTAAGCAAAAGAACATAAATATTATTGATGAAATAGAATACAATGTAAATTATTGATGCGAAACATTTTTCTCAATCATAAACAAGGCATACCCAATGAGACTTGATGTCTTCTCATGCAGAAGACTGAGCACAGCGCCACCTATGCATGCTCCCTGAATTATCAAAACAAAACGCCAAGGTCAAATCAATATTCTTGCATCAAGTTTAAACATTTCTTTGAAATACTCATTACTGCCAAACATTATTCTCTGAAGGTACTAAAAAGCCATTTGATTCCCCAATATCCATAATTGAAGTTTGATTTCAGTCATTTTAATATCATAGTTGTTATTATTTACAAATTCTTAAATATATATCACATTACACTAGGATTAGAAAGATGTGTATAATACATGGCATCATTTGGCAAAGGAATTTATTTCTAGGCCAATTTCTATAAGATTTGTGTAAAAGTAAGACATGTGGCTCACCCTGTTGACAGAGTTAGCTACTGAGGCTAAGATTTCCATTGTTCTCATTGTTGGCTGGATGTAAAACCACAACTTCTGTAAGGACAACTGACCCTGAAATGATATCATTGCATCATAAGTCAAGGTGCTTGGATTCATGGAGATACAAGAATGCTTCTCAGTAACTCTAAGGTCTCCTACTGTCTTGTGATGGGAGATAACATTTAATATAAGAATGGAATGTTTTAATAATAGTACTACTTTAATATATATCCTGTTAAAATATTGAAAGGAAGAAGCAATAATATATTGGGAAGAATTACTGACATTTCTGAACTGATGTTCCAGCTGGGCTACGAGGATCATGTAATCTTTGACCAGTGTTCTCATTGCCGCACTCAGGGCATGGTTCACCAAACCATACTCAAAGGCGGACTTCTCTGTTGCAAATCAAAAATCAGAATGTAATGTAAAAAATCTTTGCTGTCAATATTATGGCATTATGAAAGAATACTACAAAATGTAGTCTTTTGTTCTTTTAATTTTCATATTCAAATTAATGTTTCCTTACACACCCCCCCCCCTCCCCTCTGGGATTTCAATGGGTTTTTTTTCATATTCTCTAACTATTATATAATCATGTATAATCATGCTGATGCATTTTTTTATATTTGAATGAATAATCATGAATGCATGAAACTATAAAATGTTGAGTCTATGAGAAATTTCAGCACTTAAGTGGTATTCTTATTATTGTTACATTTATGCATTAAGAATCCCAGTTTCTTACCTTCAATAAATCTCACCACAATGGAATAATTTGAACATAGAGGTAAAATTCTCTTAGTTAACTCTCTCAATGGGGGATCTGAAATATGAACAAATAGTAAGTTTGTGCAGTAAAAATCTACTTCTATGTTATATTTCATCACATAATATGTCATGTCTTATATACATTACAATATCATAATGATATTAAAGGATCTAATACAGGCAAGATTATGTTTGACAAACTCACCTAGTGTGTGGTCCACTTTAAAGTCTCTCTGAGCATACCGGTCCGGCAGTGGATGAGGTGTGATGTATTTGCCCTCTACTCCCTAAATTACAAAAAATGAATACAATAGGAAACAAGAAAATTGATCTAAATATCATTGATATTTCCTTATATTTAATAATGTAGCCAGAATAACACCTGATTTTAATAAGCCAAACTGAATGAAATAATGGTTTATGTTGTAATATAATTATTCTCACCTCCATACAGAAGAGAAGGTCTTCAATGACAGCATTTTCTTGTAGAAGCACAGGTAATGTTCCTATAGACACAGGTGCCTGGTAGGCAGTTAAAAAATTCACTTCTTATATCCATAACAGATTTATTAATCTATATAAGAGGCATGACAATATCAATCCCACAAGTGCTTAAGTTTCTAATTAACAAAAAATATTTGTTTTTATTCTATGACACTACTTCAAAATGATTTTATGATGAGCTGGAGTGATTGCATACAATTTTTAAAGTGATCTTAAAATACTGATCTTAAGTTAAGTCTTCATTAAATACATGCAACACTGATAAACACATAAATATATATATATATATATATATATATATATATATATATATATATATATATATATATCTCTCTACGAAACACATTTCAGTTTACTCACAGCTTCAGGGGGTTCATTGTCTATGACAAAATCCATGGTGAGATTAGGTCGCTGAAAGATCCAATCTGGTTGTACTGGTAGGTTAACTGAATAAAAATAATATGTATAAATATCTAACAGGTTATCTTTCCAAAAGTCAAGTTCTAACATTATCAAACTGCACGACATTTGTTTAGATTTATAATCAGTTTCAAATACTGTCAATAAAATTTGCAGGTATTTATCCAAGCCAGATATTCGGCAAAATAATGCCATATACATATAAAGCCTACCATTTTTCGTGTGTTTTTCTCTGAGAACCTTGCGCTGGGCGTCTGAGGAGGGCACTCCAGCTGACACTCCACTTGTCACCTTCATCAGCTGCTCCTTGATCTGAATAACAAAATTAATTATCTAAATTTACTACCAAATTAAATCACCATTTCCATTTTTGCAGGAAAATAATAACATTAACACTTTATTTAAATCATCAGGATATAGCAAATCCTCATCTCAGACAAATATGCTCTCAATGTCAAGAGAATGGACAACACATGTCATTTAATTATGTTGATCTTTTTGTTATTAGCTGTTGACAGTTGAAAGAAATAAAGATTGACCTTTTCCAATTCATCTGCAGTCATCTTGGTGCCTGGTGCAGGTAACTGTGATGTGACCTGGCTCGGTTGAATCAGAGTTACTCCCGCTGCCTCTGCTCGACTCTCAGCATTATGCTTCAATACTGCCTTCGTCTGAAATCCACACAACATCATGTCACTTCAGCATATTTGCACATGCTTTATTTTTTGCACATGCTTTATACTATATTTACTGGCCAATACAGTGGGTTATTCATGAGAACTGGGCCTATTGATTTTTTTTGGAAATTAGAAAACTGGAAAGGAGAAAGAGGATAAATGCTATTATTTTCTCATCCCAATCCCATCTTGGGATATTCTAAAAGAAATTATTCACCTGTTCATCATCACAAAGTTTGGACAGCAAATACACAAGTGGATCCAGATCTCTCACACTAAAATAAATAAAAGCATCAACATGTCTAAAATGGTAAAACTTCATATTTTTCTATTTGCTTTTTATTTTCATTTTCATGAATTCTATTTAAACAATAATTTGATGTACAGCAATTTCATCAGATTTTCTACATAACTATCCAATATTCATTTCTAAATAAATACTCACTTTTTAGATTTAACTTCGTCATATTTTTGTCGGAATTCCATACAAGTATGAGATGACTCCATGATTCTAAGCTTTGCATTGTGTGCCGATACCTGATTTACAAAATTACACATCTTTCAACAATGTTATATTTCCCTTACATCTTTTCATTTACTTTTGCATGTGAATTTAATTACATTCACACTTCAACAGCAGTTAGAATTTTGCTCACACCCCTAATAATAATATGTTAATATTTGTGTGGACAACGGGGGTTAACATCTTATTTTAGATAGGCTAAAAAGCCATCAAACATTACAGGCCATTAAAAAAACTTAAATCCTTGATTCTGGGAGTGGATTTTTGATATTGTACACATACTTAGATTTGCCAAAGGGCATTGATTTCTCACTGTTATTGCATTGTTCACTTATACATTGTTTCACCTAGAAGCTTGCCCTACTTGTTTGGAAAGTGGGTGGGGCTGATATAAATATTATGGACACTAATCCATTCCTTGTATGGGCCAACAGGTCATGAAAAAGATCCCTTTAAAGGATGGCAACAGTAAGTCATTTCAGGCATTGTTTTTTTGTCAAATGTTCAAAATGATTATGCATTTAATAGTGTTTTGGTCTTGTATGGGGAAATGAAGCTTCACAAAGGCAGACTTTCATATAGAACAAACACCCCTAAAAGGAAATCGATGTATCCAAAGTTTAGTTTTTGAGGGGGTGGGAGAGGGTCTCCAATAATTCTGGGAATTTAGTTGTTTATAACACATTACGCTTTTGCTGGATTCCTTAATAACTAACAAGAGTTACAACCTGGACAAACTCAATGACCATTAAGACAGATATTACTGATCAGGAAGATAATAGCTGTATTCTAACCTGTGTGGTGATATATGGGGCCATTAAGACAGATATTACAGATCAGGAAGATAATAGCTGTATTCTAACCTGTGTGGTGATATATGGGGTCATTAAGACAGATATTACAGATCAGGAAGATAATAGGTGTATTCTAACCTGTGTGGTGATATATGGGGCCATTAAGACAGATATTACAGATCAGGAAGATAATAGGTGTATTCTAACCTGTGTGGTGATATATGGGGTCATTAAGACAGATATTACAGATCAGGAAGATAATAGGTGTATTCTAACCTGTGTGGTGATATATGGGGTCATTAAGACAGATATTACAGATCAGGAAGATAATAGGTGTATTCTAACCTGTGTGGTGATATATGGGGTCATGTTCCTCTGCAGCATGTCAGTATAAACCTCTGCTCCTGGACCTTCACCTGCTTTAACTCTGAAAATATATCATTAAAATGCTGGCTGAGGAGCTTCACACATTTAAGGGAATGAATCAAATATTTGAAAACTTAAAATAAAAATAGGAAATCAAACATTCTTAAGATTTATAGTCAAATATCTAATATCTTGTTTAAGGAACAAAAAATCTTGAAGTAAACATATATAAAGTAAATATGCAGAATTGTAAATGTTTAATGTTTAACCTTGCAGCACTTACCCCAGCAGCTGCATGAGCTCGCTGACATGGTGATGGATGCGGAACTCGTGGGCCCCGTAGCTTTGTGACATTGTGACTTGTAAGTGTCTGCAACAGGAAATAGTTATAAGACAATGTCTCCATTTATTTGGATGGAGCTGTGCGTGAGGTCTGGGCCATGTCTCGGCAAATTAAATGGTTGAGCAGGTGATAGTGGCACATGTACTCAATCCATGTGTAGGAAACTAACCCAGAAATGGCTCAGAACTCACGAAATCTCTTCCAAGAAGGCCATTTGACTATAATGATATTTGTGTGGACCATACTTAAATATAATATTTAAGTTACCATGACAAGTGATCTATAAGGGTATGCATATTGTTTTTTTTCCTTTAATGATTTTGAGGTGCAGTCTGGGAGCTGCTGATAGGAACCATTGTATTCAGATGGATACATCTTTCTATATATGGGCAGCAGATTTCTTCACATATGCAAATTTAAACTTATGCAGAAGAGGTTACCATCTTTTTTTTTAATGATGGGATTTTAGGGAGTTTTTTGTGCTCTTCTATTTTTTGTGCAGTCACAGATTGTTGTTTTCAATATAAAGATAGTCCCCAATCAGCTTATGAAAGGAACGAAAGGATATCGACTATTGAATCACTCCTTCCAGGCCTTAGCATTAAAGATTCTGGTAACTGGCCAAAAAAGGTAGACCGCCCTCAAATTTACTGGCCTACACATAAAATAGTGAAAATAAGAAAATTTCACTTCAATCTGCACCACTAGAATTTCAAAGCTGGCTCAAAAAAAGGCTTGACAAGAAAAGGTAGTGCTCCACATGTAACACAGATGGGAAAAAAATTAAACAAACAAAATAGAAAATGCAGAAATATAATTATTAATTATAAGATATTTGAACAAAGAAACAAAAAAATATAGAAACAACACAAAAAACAACAAATAAAACAAAAGTTCAACCAAATTTAAACTATGCAAAATTTAAACAAGCAAAACAAATTCATGTATTTTGACCATCAATTGTTTTGAAGTTGAACATTCTTTTACTGGTTACTGGTTTTTAATGGTGATGTTGTCTCTGGTGACGTCATCAATGAGTATAGGAATGTATTAACACACACATGACACAGATAAACACTCCACAGTGGCGTCAGATGATTGATTTGTTCAATTGTTTGGGGTTTAACATCACTTTCAAAATGGAGACCTACTTGTGTCAGATATAATGCTGCCTCACTGAATTGTCATGTCGCAGGTCCTTGACATGACAACCCACCTGGTCACAGATTTACAAGGACAATAGGATAACCCTTTGGCAGACCTCAGCTCATGTGTGAAATTGTATCATGAATTCAATAGCGGCATGATCAGGGAATAAAACTCAAGACCTTTGGATCTCCCCAGAGGAACTGGTGCTAATAGTACAGCCGACTACAAAAGAGCTGTGGACGACAACAGAGTTGCATTTCAGTTTATCACACTATTTGACATTGTTGGCACATGCAGGTATCAGAGAATGACCTGATTTGAATATTTTCAAGAGTACAGATGTATTTTAAAGGCTATGAAAATGGAACTGTAGCTCTGTTGTCTTCCACAGGTCATGCAGTTGTCATCGGCTGTAATAAGCTGGTGCTCTAATCAACTGCCCCACGGCCCATGGCATTAGTTGATTGAACCATATAGACCACAGAAAAAATGCAACCCATGACTATGACTACACATTCCCCATGATCATACTGATCACAGAATAATACAGATAGTTCCTTTTTTAACAATCATGAATCAATGCCGCCAGTAAAAATCCTCAGTGAAAAGTGCTCATGAGTATTAAATTTGGCTGCCATTTACTATTTGCTCATTAATTAGTGACTTGAGTAAAGCATGACAGATCAAGATCATGGCTGCACAGAACAGAAGTCAGAACAGTGACTAACACTGCTGACACTGACTGACATTGTGACAGGGTGACAGTGGATTGAATTTGAAGACTTGAACTTGAAGTTGAAGTGCAGGAGTGTCAAGTCTCAAGTCAAGATAAAATTAGCAACTGGTTTAAAATAACTAATCAAATTCATATTTACTTGGTATTCTGTCGACCAATTTACTCAAAAAATGTATAATTATATCCCAATGACTGTAAAATGCATATCGTCGGCACAAAATAAGACTTTCTCACAGAAAATTTATCTTCTTCCCGCGAACTAGTGCAGAAGATGAACTCTCGTACACACATCAGGTGACCAAATGTTTATTGGCTCATATATGGCTTATTAACAAAACATATGCAGAAGAACCAATCAATAAATGAATGATCTAATATTTTCAACCTTAATATTACTAGATTTTAATCGTATAATTACAAATTACGATGAAATGTCTTTCAAAAAGCACTGACTCCCGCGAGATTTCATTTGTTTACAAGGTCAAGGACGACATGCCAAACAACATCCAAACACGAAATTACCCCTTGGAAATTACCAGTGAAAAAAACATACAGTTAATCAACCAAGTAAGTATTTAGTTGAAAACTAATTTGTGTGAAGATTTAATGATTCCTTGGAAAACCCGAACAAGACAGAGAAGCACCCAGAAACGTGAGTATACGGCAAATATAAGTGGTCAATAGCAGACGAAATCAACTGTCAAAATGTGACAGCAGCGTGTCCTCACATGTTCAAAGTTTGGCACCCATTTCTGAGGATGAAAGTTTACAGAACATATTTGACAGCAGTCTCTGAGCAGATATCTGATGAGTCATTTTGAGTTAACTTGAATTGACAAAACCAAAGTATTTAGAATAAAGTGAATCCTTTTTATCCATATCCATATCTGCTCTGCAGGCCAGACGCAGCCTTTTGCAGGTCTTTACACTCAGCTTCTTTCAGCGTCAGCTTTGTACTGATCTAATACAGAATGTTCCATCCTTTTTATCTTTTTTTTGTACGTGTCAGCAACCAGTTTCTGCCGATGAAGACATTGAAGTAGACCATGACTGCCAGCAGCTTCAAGGATACTCTCCAACTTAGTCGCTGTAATCGGCAATAATAGGTAACGATGGAAAACTGGTCGGGCACAAGTAAACGTAAACAACATTCTCATACCTGACCAGTTTTCCGTCGCTACCAATTACCACCGATTACCAGCAGCTAAGCTGGAGAGGACCCTTGTACTAGAAGTTGTAGCCTCTGACAGTAATGGTCTACTTCATCAGCAGAAACTGGTAAAGTTTTGTAAAGTATATTACTTGTGCCAGACCAGTTTTCTGTAGCTACCAATTAGTATTACTGCCAATTACAGCAGCTATGCTGGGAAGAACCCTTATAGCCACAGGCAGTCATGGATTACCTCAGCAGCGGAAACTGGTCGCTGACAAGTAATGACTACATATAATAAAAATCAAAGATCTTTTTAGTGGGCTTTAATTGAACAATATACACATCAGAACTGCCTGCGGATCACAAATGTGATTGCCATGGACAAGCAGACCCCTTAGCAAATAAATGAACATGTAGAACTGAATTGGTTTTTTGTAAGATGGATGGTCCTTTTTTTATGTCTACTTCCAACAGGCAGTAAACAAAGAATAAGAAGTAATGATGTCACAGCCCAATGACGTCATCAGTGACAGAACACAAGCGTTCAACTTAATAATATCGTTTTACACTATTATTATCAAGACACTGCTACACACTCTACTGTAATGAAATTTGTACAAACTTGGTTCAGAATTGGCGTAGAACAATGGTATGACATCATAGATATGTTTCAATTACCACCCAGATTGGTTCAGAGCTCTCCCACCCCTGATACTGAGGCTGGTTCTGATGTCAGGTTCTGCAGGGTTTGGTTTTTTTAGAGGTTTTTTTCCATGTGTCCCATGGTTGTGTAATTTTTTTATTTATTCCAGTTATTCCCATGATGTGATAATTACCTGCTTCACATTTATTCCAGTTATTCCCATGATGTGATAATTACCTGCTTTACATTTTTTCCAGTCATTCCCATGATGTAGACGGTGAGATCCCACCTCTAATGTGACATCAGAAGTTTGGTGTTTGTAATCAGAGCAGCCATGTTAGTCAGCAGGTATCAGCCCATCCTCTACCTGCAGTACTTCCTTCTCCTCATCGATCTTGTACTCAATGCATTCACAGATCTCCTCAGATTTGAGAATGTCATTTTATTGGTGCTATATGTGTAAGTTTATATCTCATTGATATCAACATATATTAATTAGAGATTGTTATCCAATAAATTGAAATATAGACATTAATAAAGATGAGGGCAATTCGCAGTACATTCGGTAATTTATTAATATCTATAGACAAATTCTGTTCTTAATGGATTTTTATAAGGTATAAATGATCAAATAGTTAAATATCACACATTTTTCTTTTCAGTATTCAAGATGTGTGCATCATATTTGCTGTGATTGTGGTCTTTCTTCTCTTCTTCAACACATATATCTTCCAGGCAGGGCTTGTAAATATACTGATCAACAAATTTAAAATGACCATTATCGTCACTTTGATCTATTTTGCCTTCTGTCTGGGTCTCCATGTATGGACCATGGTAAGTTATTAAAAAATATATAATTTATTCTGGTACATATTTCTATCAGATCAAATGCAAAGGGTCTATCATGGTTATTCCAAACTTTTTTTTATGTTTGCACTTTCTTTGGCTGAAATAATGTTGAAAGTGATGTAAAACCCCAAACAAGCAAACTCACTAATTACAGGTTATTTGGAAATGTTATTTGTATTGAACTAGTATTTACTTTAAAGCAGTGGTAAAAAACAGTTATGCAAATGACTTTAGTAAGATCTTCTTTTCTTTTGGACTAATGTAAAAAACAAAGGGAAAAAATTGACAAATTTTTGAAAATGCTTACAATGATATGAATAACATGGATCTGTTGTAGACGCTGAGATGGGATGACCCCAAGGCCTTCATCTGGATAACAGAGTACCAAGTTCTCTATGTATTCCAAAGAACAGGTGAGGAAAATCATTCAAGTAACTGTTATTGCAGTGGAACCCTGCTGAAAACGCTGTGCGAAAATGCCAGCAACTTTGCATAAAGGGTGTCAGTTTTACTGTATTAGTATCAACCCTATATTTTATTATTTCACAATAATAACCAAAACATTTTCATTCCACTGCTCAGGAAGATGTATTTAATGAACCATACAATTGACATATAAATAAAACAAATAGAACTTTATTTTGGTGAGATACAAACTATTTTTATCCTAATAATGTCATATGATAGTGGTCAAAAGAGTAGTGTATCATCCATGTGATATAAAAGTGTAGGCGATGAAAAATAAACATGGTACATTAATGTCAGATTATTATTTTCAGAAAAATTTTGATATTACCACAGTGACTGTAAATTGTCAGTTTCCATCAAGGACAAGTATGAAATCTGTGTTATTTGTGTTTCAGCTGCTGTTTTCTATTATTATTTCTACAAAAGGACAGCACTCAAGTTGGGTGATCCCCGCTTCTATCAGGACTCAGAATGGATTAGAAGGGAATTTGAGAAGAGAAGATAGTGAAACATTTTAGAATATTAATCCCTGGGTGCTGATCATATACCCATTAATCCCTGCATAGTGATCATATCATTTGTACAAATCATCCTCATCATCATCCTTGGGTCATTTTTAGAATATTGAATTTTGTAGGTTTTGTACATCCTGAATGACGGCCTTCATTTACCATTCTACACACTTGAATTAATCAGTCCTGTACAGAGAGTACTTAAACATACTGTACATAAGAATATGAGTATCACAAGTGCTACTTAGCTGTAACTTCTAAAAAAAATGTTAATTATAGAAACAAAGGTTATTTTGTACATAAAATGAATGAATCACTCAGTGAAGCTATTGGTGCAAACATGTCTCTGTATTTAATGCCAGTTTTTTTTTTAAATATTGTTTAATGCTAAAAAATATTCTGGCATCATTTACGTCCATTTCATCAGAAATTTATTTTGAAGATGTTATTTTTGTATGTAATCCTCAGAAATGTCCATGGAATCTCTGTTTTGTATGTGATGTGAGTTTACCAAGGATTCAAATATTTACAAATATTTTACTATTAATGGTCATGCATACTTGAGGGTTCAGCTCTGCTGACTTTGCTAGCAAAGCAGGTGGCTTTTTGCTCAGTAATGATGAAAAATAGCCAAAATAATTTTTTCAGAAACAAGGTCATGCTGCAAAAAAATGTCAAAAGCTGTGGTTATTGCAAAGGTTAGATTGATAAGATGTTGCAACACTTTAAAGATTATTATATATACCCAATATAAAGTTCCTCCCACCTACTGCTATTGAGATATATCCTACACCAACTGTCTGCCTGTCACCGGCAACATTATCCCATTTAGCCTTGGGATTGCAGGGGTAAAACTGGACTTCAGGACAACTCTTAGGCCTATGATTCTGATTTTTATATATTTTGGAATTGATGAGGAAATTTCCATTCCTTCGTATTGAAAGAAAATTTTTATATTTACATCTGACATTAATCATGATAATCATTTAAGTTATTCTTAGTATTATTTGATTTAGTTTCCTTGGTACATCACTGTACATGTACATTTATCCTTACATGTAGAAACTTAGTATATCAAATGTATTTTAAAATATTTCAATTTGTATTCATAATGTATCTATCAGTATTTTGTTAATTAATTTTAATGGTTGATATAGAAATGACATTTTATTCTATGATCTTTGGTGCAACTTGTGATACAGGCACAAAAAGAAAAAAAGTTCTATTTTTAAAAGAAAGAGAATAAAAAATTATATAAATAAGTAAAGGTCATGTCATAAATGTAAATACAATCAGTGTATAGACAAAATAAAGGTTTTGATACCCATATTAGTACATGGATCTTCAGCTACAAACTATTCTGTGTTTACTCAATAACAAATATAGCTATTGAACACATAATTATGTTTCGCATAAGAAATACAAGTATCCATGCTTTCCATGGAAATTGCAAACTAATGTCATTACTGAAATATTTCACAATCCTTGGTCCAATCCTTGGTTTAAAAATCTTATCAAAGTTCAAATCTTTATCCTGTAATATTTTGAATGTAATATTTAATATAAATCGCAGGGATCAGTCCAGCTGTCTCTCAGACTATTTAGCTCACACACCCAGGCCATATAATATAAATCACAGGGATCAGTCCAGCTGTCTCTCAGACTATTTAGCTCACACACCCAGACCATATAATATAAATCACAGGGATCAGTACAGCCGTCTCTCAGACTATTTAGCTCACACACCCAGGCCATATAATATAAATCACAGGGATCAGTACAGCGGTCTCTCAGACTATTTAGCTCACACACCCAGGCCATATAATATACCGGTAAATCACAGGGATCAGTACAGCCGTCTCTCAGACTTATTTAGCTCACACACCCAGGCCATGCAATATAAATCACAGGGATCAGTCCAGCCGTCTCTCAAGACTATTTAGCTCACACACCCAGGCCATATAATATACCGGTAAATCACAGGGATCAGTACAGCCGTCTCTCAGACTATTTAGCTCACACACCCAGGCCATATAATATAAATCACAGGGATCAGTCCAGCTGTCTCTCAGACTATTTAGCTCATACACCCAGGCCATATAATATAAATCACAGGGATCAGTACAGCTGTCTCTCAGACTATTTAGCTCACACACCCAGGCCATATAATATAAATCACAGGGATCAGTACAGCCGTCTCAGACTATTTAGCTCACACACCCAGGCCATATAATATAAATGACAGGGATCAGTCCAGCCATCTCTCAGACTATTTAGCTCACACACCCAGGCCATATAATATAAATCACAGGGATCAGTACAGCCGTCTCTTAGACTATTTAGCTCACACACCCAGGCCATATAATATAAATCACAGGGATCAGTACAGCTGTCTCTCAGACTATTTAGCTCACACACCCAGGCCATATAATATAAATCACAGGGATAAGTACAGCCGTCTCTCAGACTATTTAGCTCACACACCCAGGCCATATAATATAAATCACAGGGATCAGCACAGCCGTCTCTCAGACTATTTAGCTCACACACCCAGGCCATATAATATAAATCACAGGGATAAGTACAGCCGTCTCTCAGACTATTTAGCTTCTGCACCCGAAGCCATACAAAAGGCACAGATCACATAAACTAGTATGTCATAGATATTGCTTATTTCAACTTTTTGTGATGAAGTCCCCCTATTTTTTAATCATAACAAACTAATATGTGTCACATTATTCTTGTTTATTTTTAAATGGAGTATTAGGAGTGTACATTGACGTTCTACAGTAAATTGCTTTGAATTAAACTAATCCATCACTCCATGGCAACTACATTTAATATATCAGTATTCATCATAAATACCACTGAGCTTTGTCATATCACAGATAGACACTTATCTAAAACTTACACACAGTATAGCATTAACTTGAGTGGCACAATTTGTAACATTATTCAATATGCGAGACCCCAAAAAAGCAAGACAACAAGCCACTTAGCATATTCGGTGAGTCAATATAAAATTTAATATCAATATGCAATGTTAAAAAAATAGTCATTATATTGATTTTTTATACCTGTAACTAATTTCTATTCAAGTTTACAATTTTTTTCTATTTAATTTGTTTTGTTAGGCTCTTTCTACATTTCATACAATTTCATATTCTTTAATATTTTAAAATCAAAGTTTATTAAAACTCAATCAGTCATTGAATTTCATTTGGAATGCATAAACTAACTACATTAATTATGTACAATAAATAACATTGGTTTATAATTAAGATCTAATGATTAAAAACAACAGAATTCTTAAGATAGAACTATTTACAGAGTGGAAATCAGTACACAGGATAAAAATAAAATAAAACAGCTCATACACCAATGATGAGAGTGCATGTATATGTGATGCAATATTTAGTCTTTCAGGTCTACATCACTCCAGTGTAAATCCATTGTTTGTGTGAAGCCCTTTGTCTGGCAGTGTTTTCAAAGTAGCCCTAATTGATTTAAAATTAACATAATTTGCATGCCTTTTAAAACCTTTTAAAACTGTATGCACTCCAGGAACTTTCAAGTAAATTAATTAAAATTTGAATACAAATAATGATAATAAGAAACTGATCAAATTCATACTAATAAATTGAGAAATATTTACATCATAAGCCAACCCTCAACGAATTCTATAAAAAAATAAAGTAAAATATTTCTGATAAAATTTTACCTTAAAGAAAATGGCAATAAAAGAGCAACACTTTCAAAAGACTAAATGAAAGCTTTGGAGACAGATTATATTAAATGATGGACGGCATAGAGTGGCTCCATCTTGTGGAACCTTGTACAGTGGATCCATCTTGTGGATCCTTTAGTTATTGTACAGTGGCTCCATTTTGTGGATCCTTTCAGTAATATGCAGATTTTACATCCAGGCCTGTCGTGTTTGCCTTCTGGTAAAATTCTGAAAAAAATATCCCAAAAGTATTGGCATCAGAACATGTATTAAGGTTTTTCTCACCACTCCTAAAAGTCTTTTTAATCCTTCTTAAAATTGTTTCTCTGATAACTTTAAACGAACCTGAAGGTATCGTCGAAATGTTTGAAAATAGCAAGTTTCGTGGAGTGTTTTTTTCAGACAATTTTTAATTTTATTCCCAAAATTATTTCAAACAATTCAATAATTCAGCTGTCATTTAATAATCATCATTGAAGCATTGATCTTGATTGGTAAACTTTTTGATGAGACCAAACAAGACTGTTTGATTTGGTTGAATAAAAATCTATATTGCTGAATTATTTTATGTTGAACTTTTGAGAATTTATCTTGCTTATATTAGAAATGGACAATAAATATTTCCTTTCTTTTAACTGAGATGAGTGTTATGTATTGATATATAATCTGTGTGAGCCACAGGAGGCTAGACATGAAGTATAACACAAAGACACGTGTTGGATGTGTAGGAAAATGGCGGGAGGAGGTTTATTGTTCTTTTCTGATAGTTGCACACAGAACTGCTTGTATTTCGCAGTAAGCGCTGCTGCTCTATTTGGATAGATACATAACATCTCCTTTTTTAATGAAAATAAAATAAGACCAGTTACTAGCAAAATTACTGTAATCTTATCCTTGGCACAGTTATCAATCTATGTAAAAATTTAAGCACCTTTAATACTGGGTTGTAATATCATTAAATTAAAATTCAGATCCATTATGATTTACATTGCTCGGTATTAAACATTATGTAATTACTTATGTGACTTAGTATGAAAATATAAAATTGTATAAAAATATCTACTGGTACATACTTAATGTGAATATCTTTATGAATATCATTTTACAATAACAAAATGTTTACCATGTTCAATGCTCTACTCTAGCATGTCATTTTGGTAATACAATTATATAAAAATAAAATATAAAATTCTCTTTACTGCTCCCACACAAGTTAGCATTCATTTGAGCTGGAATATCTTTGGATCATACCTGGGGTTGGGTTTTCTGATCCTACCATGAATAGATACACTTGGTGATGGGGGTTTTGGACTTGGGGTAGGGGGATTTACCCTGACTGGTGGTGGGGTTTTTGTCACCGGGGTTGGTGGCGGGGCATTTTGACTGACCAAGGGCCTCACGGGTGTTAAGGATTGTTCCCCGTATGTATCCTCATTGAGTGCCTCGAATTCAAGTCGTCTCTGAAAAACGCTGGGGTCATCGTGCGTTTTCAGGATGTCACGACGATTCCGTCGGATTACACGACCTGTAGGGGTTACCACAGAGTGACTGCGGTAAGGGTGTTGGTCCACCAGCTTGGCTGGGGTCCAAGTACCCTGGCGGGTCCGTACTCGTACTGAGTCATCCGGATGCAATTTAGGCAGTGGTCTAGCAGTCCGGTCATGGTACGATTTTGCCCTTAAACGATCCTGAGCCAACCTTTCAGTCACGGCTGAAGGGGTCTTGGCCTCTGGCTCCAGGAGCATGTCTGCGGTGGGTAGTCTCGTGCACGTTCGTCGACCTAGCAAACGTTGCGCAGGAGAGCCGACACCGTCACGTGGCGTGTTTCGATGGTTCAGCAAGGCGAGGTACGGATCTTGGTTGGTTTCTTTACATTTGAGAATGAGTCGTTTTGCGATATCTACGCACTTCTCGATGAACCCATTGGCTTGGCTATGGGTAGGCGAAATTGTCTGGTGGTGAAAACCGTATTTCGCTGCAAATTCTGCATACTTTTGGCCACTGAAAGGTGGTCCATTGTCTGAGATGACCTTTTCTGGGATTCCGTGGGAAGCAAACCACTTGCTAGTTTTGCCAACTACAGTAGAACCAGTACTGTTTTGGTCGAGTCTCTCGAGTTCAAACCAATCTGAGTAGTAGTCTGCTGCGATTAGATATTTCTCGCTATTTAGATCAAACAAATCAGTTCCAATGATCTGCCATGGGCGGACTGGAATTTCAGTGGGAAGCAATGGCTCTTTTTGTTGAGCAGCTCGGTGGGTGAGACACGTTTCACACCTTGATACCATGTCTTCTATTTGTTTGTTGATTCCGGGCCAATACACGATGTCACGTGCTAAGCGTTTGCACTTCACCGTGCCGAGATGGGACTCGTGGATTATACCGAGTATCTCACGCTGCATCGCTTTTGGGATGATAACTTGTTCGCCTTTGAATATGATACCGTCTATCACCGAGAGCTCTTCTATGAATGTCAAATATGGACGCACTTCAGGGTCCACAAGCAGTGATTTGGTGAACTGCTTGATTGGCAAATTGATGATTTCAACTAACTTCTGTAGAGTTGGGTCTACTTTAGTCTTTTCCCTAACTTCTTGCAGTTTCCTGCTGCTAAAGCTATGGGCTGTTCTGACCTCCTCAGTCTGTATGGAGAGGACTTGCTCCACACTCTGACTGAAATGATCATTTTGATCCACATTGGACTCTGTCAATGTGGAGAGCGTATCTGCTCGGACACATGTGAATGGCTTTTCTCCAGTTGAAATTTGCTCTGCAGATTTCTGGTACAACCTTGACATACAGTCAGGAACAGGAATTTCTTTGCCTGGCCTGTGCACAAGGTTGAAGGTATGATGTCTAATTTTCAAGAACATACGTTGGATTCTTGGGGGCATCTGAAAGAGAGGTTTGTCTTTCAGGCTCACGAGAGGCTTGTGATCAGTAATGACTGTCACATCAGACCTGCCATAGAGATATGAGTGAAATTTGGAATAGCCCCAGACTATGGCCAAAAGCTCTTTCTCGATTTGGGCATAGTTATATTCACTAGGAGTTAGGGCTTTGGATGCATAGTGAATTGGCTTGTCCTCCTGAATCAGGACTGCACCTAATCCTGACTGACTTGCATCTACACTCATAGTTATGGGTTGGTCTAGAGTGTAGTATCCTAGCACTGGAGTTTTTGACATTGCGGATTTGACCTGATCAAATGCAATTTGGTGACAAGGATCCCAGTGCCACACAAAACTAGACTTGGCACTTTCTTTTATGAGCTCTCTGAGCGGCTCGGTCATAGAACTGAGATTCGGCAAAAATTTGCACGTGTACGTCACCATGCCCAGTAGCGTCTGGACATGTGAGATCGATTCCGGCTGTGGCATGTTCAAGACAGCGGATACCTTGTCGGGACTCGCTTTGACGCCATCACCTGTTAGAACTTGTCCAACATATTCAACTTCCGAAACACACAGTTCGAGTTTGCTCAAGTTGAAAGTCACGCCATTGTCACGTGCGCGCTGCAGTAACTCACGCAAGATCGGCAGCTTCGCTGGCACGTCAATTGCATGTAACAAAAGGTCGTCAAAAACGACTTCACAGCGTCTGATGTCGCCGAATACCTCATGCATGGTACGCTGGTAGATTTCAGGCGCCACTGAAATGCCCATCGGGAGACGAAGGTGCTTGTATCGTCCGAATGGCGTATTAAACGCGGTGAGCAGAGACGATGCCTCGTCGAGCACCAACTGAAAGAAACCTTGTCGAGCATCTAGTTTGGTAAACACTTTACTGCCATGAGTGCGGGTTATCACGTTTTCGATGGTGTTGATCGGATGATACTCGCGCAAAAGAGCGTTGTTGAGATCACGAGGATCGATTGTGATTCTGACATCGTCTTTAGTGATATTAGAATTCTTCTCTGCTTTTTTCCCATCCCTTTTTTTCAGCACACAGTGCATTGGAGCGCACCAAGGGGTGGGGGTCCCAGGGGGGGATTTTTTCAATAATGCCTTGCCTCTCCATTTCGTCAAGTTTTTTCTTCACTGAGTCGCTTAGGGCAGCGGGGACGGGACGGGGCGGGTGAGCTATGGGCATTGCATTTGGATCAATTTTGAGGGACACTCTGCCTGGCATTTTACCTATGCCCTCAAAGACATCTGCGTATTCAAGTAGTAATGCTTTGGCTTCTGGGGGACCTTTTACCTTGTCCAGTGCAGATTTGACCTGGGGCGAGACACACTTCATTGTGCTATCAACCCGTTTCACTAAGTTTAACTTCAAGCTGTCATGTAACCCTAGAAGGTTGGGTATATTGTTATTGATAACTTCACACACTATTTTGTGTTGGGTACCATTGTATGTGATGAACAAGCTGACTTTACCAACTGGGTGGACTGTGGGGCAAGATATACCAGAGATACGTGTATTTGATGGCACCATACCCGATTTCACATAGGAGTTGTACGTTCTCAAACTGATACAACTGCAGTCTGCGCCCGTGTCAATTTTGAATTTTAACATAGTACATGCATTACCATGATTACCACTGGAGGTTTGGGACTGCAAGTTAACATCTATGAACCAATCTTGTTTTGCATTTGGAACATTACCAGCTGCAGAATATACAAACAGACCTGATCCGTTAACATTGCTGGTATCATTGTCATATACATTGTTATCATATACATTGTGATCATATACATTGTGATCATATACATTTTCATCATATACATTGTCATTTGTGGATGCTGAATGTACTGCTTTCTTCTTGCGACAGGCTTCCTCGTAGTGGTTGTACACTTTACAAAAGCGACACTGCCGCCCATATGCGGGGCACTGTCCAGGTGCATGAGACTTTGCGCAGTTGCCGCATTTGAGTCCTGATTGTCCATGTCCTGGGCCACGCCCACGTGAGGGCTGTCCATGGAATTGCTGGTTGTGTGCACTGCGGCCACGTCCGCCGCGCCCTCTCGCAGAGTGGCCACGCGAGCGACCTCTGAAGTTGCGTGCGCCTCCGTGCGCGCCGCTGCGACTGCGTGCAGAGCTATACTGTACATTTACATTACTGCTGGTTCCTTTGATCACACCTAAGGACTCTGCCTTCTGTTCATGCAGGTGGCACTTTGCCAGAATCTGCTCCAGAGTCAGATCCTCACTCCAAAGTTTATCTCTTAGAGCTTCAGAGTGCACACCACTGGAAATTTGCTTGCACAACTGTGCGTCTAGTGTAGTTCCATACTCGCAGTACCTGGCGATTTCACGGAGCCGACTAGCATAATCACCAATTGATTCATTTGGTCCTTGTACACACGAGTCAAATCTTTTCATATAGAGTTTGGTAACTTTCTTTGGTTCAAAATGAGTGTCAAACTGGGCTACTACCTCTTTGTAGTCTTTCTTCTTGTCCTCAGTCTCAAACACAAAACTACTGAACACTCTCCTGTACCTTGCTCCCAGGCTGTACAATAATATGGCAACTTTCCTCTCACCATCAGCTGCTTTGAGACCTGCAGCAATGAAGTAGTTGTCCATGTCTGCCTTGAAATCTTTCCAGGCCTGGCATGCATTTGCCTCACTGGCACTGAAAGTGGGTGGTTTGAATGCTGCTTCTGCCATTGTTGAATTGTTCACACAGTATCTCACAATCACAAAGTTTCAGTACGTCACACAGATTCTCCACTTTACTCACAGTTTTTAGCACAAAATCACATTTGCTCCAGCTGCTGAGCACATGGGTGGCTTGAATCCTGCATCTGCTATGCTGACTTTTCACACAAAATTCCACATCTGCTATGCTGACTTTTCACACAAAATTCCACAGTCACAGTTCTCACACAGTTCACACTGATAGTTACCCACTGATAGGTAGTTTGTAGACGTGGATGGAGGTCCAACTGACCAGTCCTTCTGAATTCACTTGCAGAAGATGGGGGTGGCTCGCGCACCCTCCGCCATGTTGAAAATTTAGGAATTTTCCACAGTCACAAAGTCAGACTTTTGCAAACCTTCCACACAGTAAATACACAAGGTTATCCGGTCCAGTTAGGTTCCACACGTGGACGGCGGTTCAAACAACCATCTGACACCATGTTATGTATTGATATATAATCTGTGTGAGCCACAGGAGGCTAGACATGAAGTATAACACAAAGACACGTGTTGGATGTGTAGGAAAATGGCGGGAGGAGGTTTATTGTTCTTTTCTGATAGTTGCACACAGAACTGCTTGTATTTCGCAGTAAGCGCTGCTGCTCTATTTGGATAGATACATAACAATGAGGAAATATTTTTTTATTTAATTGTGGTTATGTATACATATATATACTGATCAATGCTTGATCAAAGTCCCAAAGTTTCATGCATTTCTGTTGAATTGAAAAAGAAATTCATCACAGAATCAGTGACATTCAATTGTGTGGAACATAGAAGGAACTGTACTCTAAGATTACATGCATCTGTTTTAACAGCTTTCTTAAGATCAGCTTTGTGTCAATGATTTGTGGAAGATTATATCACACAGACAAAAATCATTAAGAGTGACATGCTTTTATTCATAATCGACTGCTTTATTTTTTATTAGACAGGTACTGGAAATATCTTTGTTTTAAAGTAATCAATAATTTGAACAATTCTACATTTGAAAATATGTTATAGAATCACACAATAGAAAAAAACTGAAGATTGAAACAAAATGTGGAATTGATTTTTGTGACAATCACTGTAAGAAATCACATGATGAATCTGTACATAAAATCTCACCTGTCGAGCTGACTGACGCCCCGTCTTGATAATTAGTTATATTATTAAACAAGTGTTAACGAGTTACCTTATTTAAATGGTATGTTATGATTGCTACATTAAGTAGTTTGTTATGAAACTGTCAGTAATTGTTGAACTGATTTATCTGATTTATGTATATTTTGAGATGAGAATTCAATTCTTTTTTATGACATAAATCTTGCTTGGGAGAGTATTAACCTTTGTTTTTACTTTAATTGTATTCACAAGTATTCCTCGATTGATATGTAATATAGTAGGATAATATATAAACAATAAGTTATTCCTTCAATATATCTTTTTCAACATCTTAAATATACATTTATTGCCTTTGACATTCAAATTTAAAATTATCTCCAAATCTATTCAACATGGTTTTTGGAAAAATTAAATTTGTTCAGGGTAGGGCATCTGTCTTTAATTCAATACCAGGGAACTTCAAGAGAGGTAGCTCCAAGCTTACGGGGCACAATTCAGGTTTGATCAGCCCTATTTGTGCAATTTTCCATTTGTCTTGTTGCTATAACAGTGATAAGTCTGTGTTTGGCTTGAGATAAGCTCAGCAACAAGACACCTTAAACATGTTTCTTTTCTGACCGTGAAATCGATGTTTCAAAACTTGTTCTTTTTCAATAAATTTGCCCAATTTTTTTATTATGTGATTATTTACCCAAAAGATGACAATTACTAATAAACTTTAAAGAACCTCTCTTGGGAGATGGCAAAAAGGGGTAAAAAAAAGGCCATAATCACTCTAATGGCAGTTCCTGGTAAAGTGTAAGATATAATATTGTTGGTGTGTCTCACCTGTGGTTCGTAGCCCCTGGCGTGTAAGTCCTGAGCTTCTCGTCTCAGCAGCTCCTCGTAGCCGGCCTCTGCTTCCTGTTCCTCTGCCAGGTCCTCATCAAGCTGCAGGCGCTCCATCTGGTGGCGGGCACGCTGCTCTGACATCTGAGAAAACCACAAACAGGATGCATTATGGTGATACACTTAGTCAGTTTACTCAGTTGTTAAAAGAAAAAAATATATATATAATCTATCATTGAATATATAAATATCTATATTTGGGCCACATTGGTTATTTCAGTACAGATTGAAAGCAAAGGTTTCCATAATGTATTTGTCATTCATTGTAGTGACTTCCACACCAATAGTCTGTAAAATATAAAACAATTATTGCAATGACCTTGTTGAAGAAATGATTTACAGCACATAAAACAATTAAAACAAACACAAAAGCTGAAAATCAGCTATTGATGAACGGAAATATTTAGATATCGATGTATCGAGAAATTAACTTCTTGATATACAACATACCTGCGACTCTAGTTCTTGTTTTCTGTGTGTGATTGCCTCCCGCTGGGCAGCTTTGTCCCGCTCTGTCATCTGATTGGCCATTTCCATATCTTTAAGCAGCATCTCTCTTCGTTCGACAGATTCCTCCTGCTCGAGGCGTACCTCGGCCATCTTCTCCTGGACCTGCGAGTGTCGCTCTGCCATCACCTGAAATACAGGAGTATTCCTTCTCTACAGAATCTGCCACAATTTGCAAGAACTTGGTTACAAACTTTTTGTGGTGTGCATTTTAGACCAGTTACCACTGGTGAAGTAGACCATTGCTGCCAGTGAGGTTGAAAGTAGGTCAGAATATTTGATGTTATTCTGGCACTATTCTAACGACAATATCAGAATACCCTCACAAGGATGAAGGAGCGTGTTCTTAACTAGATTCTTCTTCAGATTAGTTTCATACATTTACTCGAATTAAATAATTAAAAGTTAAATTGACATGAAAAAGAAATATGATTATCACTCGTTTTTCATCCATTTTATTTATCCACATTGTGGCTGATTGCATGAAGGCTGATGTGGAGAGGATACTAACCTCCTTGATGAGTCTCTCTCTGGCCTGCCTCTCTCGGGCCCACTCTGACTCACGTTTCTGCCACTGCCTCGCTGCCTCATCCTGGTACAGCTGGTCCAGCTCAGCCTCCCTCTGCTTCTCTAACTTGATCTGGTCCTCTATCACCTGTATCACCAATATCACACAAAGTGAGTTAGAACAAGAGCACTGACTCGGAGTACCCCCCCCCCCCATTGAATGTGGTAGAATCAGATATTCAAGAAAGTGCTGAAATATTAGATGTCTTAGAATTGCAGAATAAAGAATACAAAGTCAGACACACATTAATGTGCCTGTGCAATATGGGAACGATCCAAGCAATCCCTGGCACTTTATCACGTTAACAAGATTTTCAGTAAAGTAGTTAACATGGCAACAGAAATCATCCAATCAGAGCCATTATCAAATTTGTTCAAGATATTGATATATACAATGTGCCTGTGCAATATGAAAACGTTCCGAGTAAGATTTCCACAAAAGTAGTTACCATGGCAACAGAAATCATCCAATCATAGCCATTATTGAACTCGTACAAGATTTTGATATATACAATGTGCCTGTGCAATATGTAAACAAAATGCGAGCAATCCCTTGGACTTTATTGTGCTAACAAATTATCAAATCAGTGCTAGTTTCTAAATTGTTTCAATTGAATGCGTTCAACCGGGAGCAAGATTTGTTGTACAACAGGAGCATGATAAAAGGACTTTCTGACCTGTTTCATCCACTTGGCGTCAGCCTTGGCTTGGTCTCTGCGCGCCGTCACCAGCTGTCTCTCGCCATATTCCTGCTCAATTAGCTGCTCCAGGAAGGTGCGATCTTGCTCCAGTTCTCTCTGCACCTCATGCGACTTCTTTCTAAGCAAGGCAGTGTGCTGCTTCAGGAGAACACGGCTTTAAAAGAGAAGCGAATCAACTTTACATAACTTACAAAAATCGCATTTTACAGATTATGTTTTTTTTCCTTTTGTCATTTATAAATTCCAAGTGTCTACAAACCTATTTGATGATTATATGCTTTTGATGCACAGCAGTGGCCTGACACAAATATTTCATGGCTTGATGTTCATATATAGATATGCTTTTAATATACCAAATTATAGGATTGATGCTTAATACCTATTATAATAAAGATATTTTCCCTGGAAAATTTGATACTTTCTTTTATAAATATAAAAATTGATTGTAGCAAACTTGCTTCATGGTCTTGAATGGTTATTTTCTAGTCCAGTCACAAAAGTAGTGAAATTGGTCGACTATACATCAATGATAATTCTATATATATATATATTGCAATGTAGTCAGCCTCACCCAAACTCTTGCTTCTTCCTCTCTTCTTCCACTGCCTTCCTGTGCGAGTCCATCTCCTCCAGTTCCCACTGACGCTTGAACAGTAAATCTTGTTCTGCTTTCAATCTCAAAGCCTAAATAAAAGCAAAAACTATTCTGATCATGCATATCACTTGGTGGGTTTTCCCCATGAGTAAACTTAAGGAATGTAGATCCACATCATGGTACTTAGCTTTATGCAGTAAAAATTTGAGACATTATATGATTCTCTTTGATATATTCAGATATTCTTATTTTCTTTGATATAATCATCGAATCCGATTCTCTCTGAGAGAATATTGCTATTTTGGAAACAGCATATAAAATCTCCATGATTTTTATTTGCTGTAAATAGCCAATCAAAATTTATCATATCTACTTGCATATCTGGTTGTGTCAAACAACATTGTTGAAAAAAACCCTCAAAATTAATCTATATCACATATAGCCAACTCTACGTCCATAATTATATTAATATTTATCTTAATTTGAGATATCTTATTAAGAATCAGACTGTGTACCTCTGCTTCTCTTTCCCTTAATTCCTCCATCTGGTGCTTCAGCATGGCCTTCAGGGATTTCTCTTCCATCAATTTCTCCTCTTGAATTTCTCTTTCCATTTCCAGGGCTCTTTGTCTTTGCTTTTCTAACTTTTTTTCTTCCTTTTCTTTCTCCATCTGCTCTCGCAACTCTCTCTGAAGTTCATTAAGGAAGTCATCGCCAATCAGACAAATTTACCAAAGTTTGATGTTAATCATCGACTCAAATAGTGTATCCCTTTTTAAGTCATTTCATCCTTACTTTTGCAAAGTGTACAAATTACCCTTACACCATATACAAGTTAATAAAACAATGAATTAAAAAATCATTTTTATTCCTGTCCATGTTGATCCCATTATTTTCTCCTCCCCTCCCTAGACACCTCAATAGCTACTACAGGGCTATTACAAAAAGATAAATAAGAATTTGGCATTCCATACTTCTCTCTGCTCAATGACTTGGTCTCCCCAGCTTTCTACCACATGATTTTTGTGCAGATCTTTTTCAATCTATTAAAACAAACAATTTCATAAATTTCAGATATAATATTAATTCTTCTCATAGAATAATATCAAAGAAGTTTCTCTCCAAAAATAGTTATAACAATTTCTCCTATATTTCCAATAATTTATGATAACTAGAGATAGGTTATTTTTTTTCAAGTGATAGGTTAGTGTTTTGCCTATATTAATATTTATTTGAATGTTTTGTTGCACAAAGATTGAGATTTCAGAGATACTGGAAATGCATATATTACCTTCCTGAGATCAGGGTTATTTTGTCTCCAGTGTTCATAAATCCTGTCTTCAGCAACCTAGATTTAAAAATTGACACACACACACATATATATATATATATATATATATATATATATATATATATATATATATATATATATATATATATATATATATATATATATATATATATATATATATATATATACCGTATCCGCTCGGGTTAGCGCCCATGGGCGGCTAATTGGGGACAAAGTAAAAGAGGGGGGTGGGCGTTTACCCAAGCATGGGCGTTTATAAGATGGGTGGGCTCTTACACAATCATAAATCTTTGTAAAATGTACACAAACTTGCCTCTTTCATCGATAACATGGGGTGCCGTTGTGAGCGATAATACAGTGACACCTGTGACGTCATCAGTTTCAGTGCAGAAATTTGAATAAGAGCGCATAAAGCGATGACGAGTACCAGGGTGGCCACACTTTGATGAGAAAAAAATTCCCTGACATTTCCCTGACTTTTCCCTGACTCAAGAAATAATTCCAGGTATTGCGGCCTCCATCCTCCCCTACAGCCGCCCATTCCACCCTTTACCTGGATGATTGTTTCATGCATAAATGTATATTTTTAATAAGCCTGTGATTATGGATATTAGATTTAAAAGGTACAATATGTATCTTTAAACTCTTAAAATGAATTATTTTTGTTTTCGTATAATTTGTGTTCAACCCATCAGCCAGTTCATCATGACTGATTAGAGAAACAAAATATCATCACTACAGATACTCGGTCTCATATACATCCTGAGTGTATAACACTAAACATTACTTTCAAAGCAACACACTTACTACAGGATACTACTTTGGAAACAAAATACACAAATACATATGGCCATGTGATCCTAGTTAATATCATTTTAGTGGATAATGCAGATTATTCAACAATTTTCTTTTTTTTTAATCACATACATTTCAACACGTTTACTTTGACAACAACACACAACTTTCTAAATAATCTTGGTTTCATTATCTAGGTGACTTATTTCTTTGTCTGTGGTCTTACCGGGAAGTTAACAAGCTTAATGTCAATCCATTAATAAATCTGTCCGAATTGGAAGAAAAAAGTTTTCTTCACGCCATTTATGCAATCCAGTTCACATGCTTGAGATTGAAAATCAATTTGGTGATGTGACCCCAAAATAACAATTCATCTTATAAATGTGTTTAACATGCATCTAGGTATTTGGGATGCATAATTACCATTCAACTTAAATGCCAAATTCAGGGGATGTTTATATTCATCATGCTAAATGACTCAATCCTGCAATCTATGCAAGTTCAGAGGTTCTGTCCTGTTGAACACAAAATTTAGAACCATAAATTTCACTGCACATAGAAATATATATAAATTTATATTTATATATGTAAGGCCTGGGAGGCCACAATATGGGAATGATTAAACTAGAACTAAAATAAAAAATAAGTATGACATGTAACAACATCATGGATATTTGAGCTTCAACTAGGAAACTTTAATTCTAGCTATTATAGTATTAAAGCCAAAGGAGCTCATTTTGCTCCCTCAGTAATTGTTCATCGTGAATGTTTGTTTTAAACCCATCAATGATCTTAAAGTACTCAATGATTATGAAAATGAACAAAACTCCCTGACTTTTCCCTGACATTTCTGTCAATCAGAAATTTCCCTGACATTTTTAAAAATTCCCTGACATTTCCCTGACCTTGAAAAAAAAAAGATTTTCCCTGACTTTTCCAGGTGCGTGGCCACCCTGAGTACACAACACAATGCTGGAGAAGATGCAAACTTTGCAGCTTTGCAAGCACATTTCTGTCAATTTTCACGAAACTCTACACAACTTTCACAAATAAATACACGTGAACACTGTGATAGGACATGATTTAACAGAATATTGGGGTAAGCTTCAAAGATTTCACTTGTTCATACTGTAGGAAGATGTTAAAAGTCAGATCTGTAGAGACCAATATGACATGATGGCGGACATCCAGGGAAGGTGGGCGTTTAATGATTTCTTCCTAAAAAGGGGGGTGGGCGTTAAGCCAAGCATGGGCGCTATATATATATATATATATATATATATATATATATATATATATATATATATATATATATATATATATATATATATATATATATATATATATATATATATATATATATATATATATATATATATATATATATATATATGATCAAGTTTTTGTGTGTTTGTAATATTAAAAATCTAAAATACTGAAAAATAAAGAAGTGTAAAATACCTTTTTCCTTTCCTCTTCTCTTGCACTTTTCAGACGTTCACTTTTATCTTTCATACCTTCTATTCTTGAGTAATTGCCTGGAGATAACCCTTTCAATTCAGCCTGTAACAAACCATTAGTTATATATCTTTCAATTTTACCCTGAAATTATCCTTCTGTTCTTTGGCATAAACAGCAATTGTAATTTATAAGAATATGAAATAAATCTTCACAAAAAGAAGAATTTTACTGACATAAATATCTTTCATAAAAATACCTGATAACTTTCTCTCTCCTGTGACAACATGTCTGCAAGTTTTCTGCGTCTACGTTTCAGCTGTAACTGTTTAGTTTCTCTTTCATGTGATTTCCTCCATGCATCCATGCTGAAAAACATTCACATCCATTAATCAAAATGTTAAGATATGCTTCCATTCCAAGTTGTTTGTGATTTGTTTTACTTAAGCATAAACATGAAGAATCTGTGTTTAATATCAAACTTGTGACAATGCAGGATGTATATGATTTTGTCTCTTGATTTTTTTTTCTGTTGAAAGAGTTTCACTGGGAAAGTAAACCCATGTTTCTCTAGTTTTATGATAACTATTAATTACAGCAGCTAAGCTTTAGAGACCCACTTGAACTTTGTCAGACATGGCATATTTTATGGGCAAAAACTAGTTGTTGTCAAAAAAAACCAATCTAAAATGTTACTTGTTTCAGATCAAGAGCACATATTACCATGTTTGTATAGCTAAAAGCATGTATGGAGAAAAGATCAAATGCTATATCAAGCAAGTCAAAGCCATAAGCTTACATCTACTGGTAATTGTTTAAAAAGGATAAATGAAACATCTCAGTATCCTACCTGACATCTACAATGGGTCAACTTAATAGAATAGTTATCAAACTACAAAACAATCCATATCATTTATATTGTATATAACTTGATGTGTTCAATCATGCTAAATGTTAGAAATGTAATTATATTTTCAATATCTACACACATTGTGATAAAAGAGATTCACTCAGAAGGAGTAAAAAGAACTGCCATAGTTTCTAAATGAAAAGGGTTAAAACAAAAGTAGATCCTATTAGGGTGGGGAAATTATATACATCTTAAAATATTGTGACAAACTGTGTGTACAAGGATCTGTTTCTAGTGAGTGCTTGGCAGATTCAGAAGCCTCTGTTCAGGTTTGGAGAAATTTTCAGAAAGGTGATATTCCAAAAATCAAAATTTATGGCAATTAACTACTAACTTTCAACAATGGATCATTTGAACAACTTTTGCAACATTTCGAATCCTTCTAGTAAAATATATTATCTTCAAAAGGTAAATTATGAATTGCAAACTCAGCAAGCCAGTTATTTGAAGGGTGTTCATTTTGTTAGAATCAACATGACTAAATTCAAGGTTGCAATTCCTGATATTCAAATTATGATATTATTATTTAATTTAAAATCAAATTGTAAATAGTTCAAAAGTTATCTAGAAACACCCATGTAATATTTTGGAGGTTACCTTTTAAATGGTTCTTCAGAGAATGAATCAGACTGGTTTGGACTGACACAGTGATAAAATAAATGAATTAGTAAATGTTAATGGATATCAGTACTTATTCAATTTTATTCTAGTATATATCTATATCTATTACTGATTAAGATTTGTGTTGACATTATTTGTTTGAATAAAACACTGTTAATGTATTGTCATTTGTATCAGCAATGAAGTTTTCACAAAGTGCTTTTGAATATTGTTCAATGCTGTTCCCTTTACTCTATGTTTGACTAATTGTCATGATTGCAGTCAGAGTATTTGGTTTATAATTCATTTTAAATGGTTTATCATTTTAGTAGTTACTCACGGATGTTTAGAAAAACACATTTCAGTGCAGATAAAATGCAATGGATACATACCTGTTTTGAAAAGAAATGTCTGATTCCCATGCTTTCTGTTTTGATGCTTGAACATTGTAATCATTGAAATACTTTGCATTATTGTCCCATTTTTCCCGGAATTGATTTTCATGATTTCGCCTGTGTACAATTGCAGCTTCATAAATATTTTTGCGGGTTGTATAGGCCCTGGATGTCAGGTGTGGTAAAGCCATTTCCTGAAAAATACAAAGAGTATCAAACTGTATTACATTGTAACAAGTTGCAGCACAGGAGAATATCACAAAATGTCATCATTAAGAAATAACAATGGGGATGATTACATCCTCCCATCCATTGTTGGTGGTGGATATTGATATCCAACCCATCTCTTAGGGATAAAACACTGGGGTTTATTATCATGTAAATTTATGAACCCAGCTTTATTGTATCATTCTCTACTGTATCAAAGTTTTACGTCTTATGAGAATCACCACATTTGAAACCCTGTGGAATCCATCTGAGATAATTAAGCAAAGTATTAGTTAAAGCCTAATATGGTCCCTCCACAGACCTAAGACTGGAAAAACATCCTCAGTGTTCATCCTTGATAAATTTTGTGGCATTTAAAAGAGTGCCCCCACCCTCTTCACTGACTCCATGGACGGTGATGAAAGATTTAACTGTACATGTACAATATGGAAAGTGCACTACAGTCTACAGGGATAAAGGATATCCCCCATTTGATGAACATATATTTATGATACAGAATGACGAAGATCGTTCATCCTTAATTATTATGTAGTCATGACAACCAATGGATACTGATGCTGGCCAGAAAATTTTAAATCTTTTCCTCGGTTTTTAATTATAATTCAGTGTTTACACTAACTAACAATAATTGTCCATGTTAAAAGGACACAAAACAAACATGGTGTTAACTGTCATATTTCAGAAAAGACATAAGTAAACCACATTGTTTACCTTGGAAGATTCTTTGCATGAAATTGAAAATCGTCCAAAATATTTCTGCCTGCTATTCCTTCTTCATACTAGTTATTAACTGTTTATTTCGTGTTATGGTCCGTTTTATTATCTAATATTCATCATAAACTGAATGTAAATTTGCTGAACTTATTAAGTAAATCACACAAAATCTACGTATTATTTCAAAGCTTTTATTTGACTGTAATAAATGAACTATCTCCTGTGATCAAATCGAACAAGAATATGTAATAGCAGTTGCAATTTACATGTATTGTGTTGGGAAACAGGTGCTTTTTACCTGCGTGGACTTGCACCGTGGGACATCTCTATTTGCCATTCAACAACTACTGCAGCTGCTCTTCACGGCCCATTGGTGTCGCGGTTGTTGTGATAACACAGACTTTTCCAGTCCCATTGAGTTAGTAAACAAGTGTAATAATGACAGCTACCAACGGCTCTTTCTTTGTAAGAGCAGATCCAAAATACAAACCAGTGCCAGATGATGGGAGGATAGAAGTAGTTCCGTTTCTTGACGCCACCAGACAAGTTATTCCATTCTTTGGTAAGACATTTTGTGATGTTTTATGATTGACAGTCCATCATGCAGGGGATCTCAAAAAAGTACTAACAGTTTTACTCTGTCAGCATTGATAGTCTGGGGAATGAATTGAAGTAGGAATTTCCGCAACAATAGTTAACTGCAGACCTCGGTGCTCGGCGAGTCTTCCTCTGTGCTCGGTGGACTGCTCCTCCGCAGGAATTTATGCAGCTCCTCGGCCGAGCAAATCCTTGCTCCGTGGTAGCACGGAGGAGCTCCTCGGCCAAGCAAACTTTCAAATCTTGCTCCGTGGCTTATTTTATTTAATTTCTCAGCAATAATGTGTCCTATTTTAGTTAATGTTGACATGCTACGTGGTTGTGGCATCGATTTAGAGAGAAAGATACCTTTAGAATGACTGTTTTGACAATGTTTTAATAAGGTTTACAAAATCTCCTCGCCTGGATGGACGAAACTTCATAAGTTGCCCTCAGATGTCACCCTGGACGTTTGCTCCGTCGCACACAAAGTCCACCAGAGGGCTTTGCAGTCAACTGACTGGAGAATAGGGACAACATATTTGCGTTATGTAATCGCCTCGTGCACGTGACAACCATTGACATGACGTCATTGACCAGCAGGTGCAGTGAGAAAAAACTGATGCGGTTCTCTTTGGTTCTGATGTGCATATCACTTTAAATAGGTGCCCAATACAGCCAATACGAAGATTTCACCTATGTATTCTGTGTAAAGTTATTATTCTTTATATTTTCTACGTTTGCAAACAAAACAATTCAATTCTACAGGTTCTGATGTGCATATCGCTCAATATGAAGTTTTCAGCTATGTTTTTTGTATAAAGTCATTAAATTTCTATGTTTGAAAAAAAAATCCTTGGAAAGGGCTAGTTATTTAGGGAGTGGATTCCATGACTGATCAAAGGGTATTTTGACATCGGTGTGAAAAACCCAAAATGCGATAATGTAAGTAAGGCCAGTGTGCTGTACAGCCGACGACAACAGAGCTGCGGTTTCACTTTCAAAACCTTTTAATTGCATCTGCACTCTCGAAAATATTCACACCAAGTTGTTTCTTGACACTTGCATGTGCTAACAAAGTCAAATGGTGTGATAAACATAAGTAATCAATTGATAATCTGAACCACAGCCCTGTTGTCGTCCGCAGCTCTGTTATAAATAAATGAAATAAGGTGGTGACACCAAGCGGCCAATCAATGCATTTTACTCGGCAGAGGAGCAGTATTCTCCTCCGTGGAAATATAAACTACAAATATACTGTAGTGAGGTGGTGACACCAAGCGGCCAATTGATGCAATTTTTTTGGCCGAGAAGAAATTTTCTCCTCCGTGACAACCCACGGAGCACGGAGGAAGACTCGCTGAGCACAGAGGTCTATGGTTAACTGGTTTTCAATTCACGAGCGTGTAATTCATTTGATATTTGACGGGTTTTTTTTCAAAGTATGCCTCGAAGTATATATCCCTACACACTTATAGGATAGGAGTCAAAACAGGATATAAAAGGATATATACCCTGTCAAAAGCAGATATATTATTTCATCATCAAAGCATGACTCAGTTTCAGGCCCCCTCCTCACGTGAGGGGCTGAATGAGTCATAAGATCTTAGTGCAAATCTGCTCTTTCTGAATATTCATGAGTTACTCATGAGTTGCAGGTAATTGTGCTATGATAGGTCAAGCATGTCAAGTGACTGTCAGGCATATTGAAAATAAATTGGGAAGGAATGATAAGAGCCACAGCGTAGACAAGTGGTGGGACAGCAGACAGCTTAGCAGACAGTAATATTTCCATTGACAGAAATAAAATTGCAAACCATTTTAATGATTTTTTCTGTACCATTGGTGAAAAACTCTCAAGCAAATTACCTCCTGCATCTAAAGACTTCAATTCGTTTTCACCAAATCCCATACCAAATTGTTTCTTTATAAATCCAGTACATGAAAATGAACTAAATAAAATTATAGACAGTTTAAATAACAGGAAAGCGACAGGAGATTCAGATATTCCAACAAAGATATTTAAACACATTTTTGATGAAATTAAGTTGCCCCTACTTAACATTATAAACTTGTCATTTTCGCAAGGTGTTTTTCCAGACATATTAAAAATTGCTAGAGTAAATCCACTGTTCAAAAAAGATGACAAAACTCTATGTGAAAACTATAGACCAATAAGTATTCTTAGCTACATTAGCAAAATAATAGAAAAATTAATGAAAAATAGGCTATATAAGTTTTTAACTAAATATGACTTACTGTACAATTACCAGTTTGGTTTCAGAGAAGGTTATTCAACAAACTTGGCCCTTATTGATATTATGGACGACATAATAGATAATGGCCTCTGGGCAATAGGAATTTATTTGGACTTGTCCAAGGCATTTGATACTGTTGATCATAATATATTGCTACATAAACTTGAAAATTATGGCATTCGGGGCTCGACATTGAAATAGTTCAGAAATATATAATATCAATACAAGATACTCGAACAAACTATACATCATTAATGTTAACTCAAATTACGGTAAAAATACCTTCAGATATTTAGGTGCAAAAATTTATAATAATATAAATGATGATATTTTACAATGCAACTCAACTAAAAGCTTTACAAGAAATTTACAAATAAGTCTTATTAAAAACTATTAGATTTCATTACAAACCTGACAGAAATTGTATAATGTGCAAATTTCATTGTTATATACTTAAATATACTGATATATTATCTTTTTCCTTACTTAAAATGTAAATATTTATGTTAACCACTATGATTATTTATTATATTTAAATGTACAGGTGACCAGCTCGATAGGCTCCCGAGCCTTTCTGGTAACCTCCTTTATTTCATAATTGTACTGTTATAATTTTCTGTTATTGGAACTTATGTAATTATGAAATATTGGAAATAAACCTCATATCATATATCATTAATTGTGACACCTTTGCTTAGAACAATAGACCCTGGCCTTGTTGTCCCAGCAGTTGACACTTTGATTGCTTTGACAAAAAGCTTGCTTTACTGATTGGGAAAGTCCATGGATGGAATTTACATGAATGCATATGATAAGCTTCATCTTGATTTGTCATATTTCCAAACTCTTAGGATTGGGGGTTTATTCATTGTTACACAAGAGAGTATCAAGATTTGATTGCAGCTTTAGGTTTATTTATTTATTTATTTATTTATTTATTTGTGTCTCCCATCTTGTTGGTCATATGCAATTAAAATGGTTTTCAATGTAAAATCTGAGAGCAATAATAAATTGTTATATTGCTCTCAGGTAAAACTAAATATTAAGATTTAAACATTTTGTTATTGAGTATTATTGCCATTTATCAGTAAAAATTGTAATAAAATCAGTCGAAATAATCTCTTGTTCATTACATATATAAGGTCAAATAATGATTTGTGTATAGTCAGAAAAATACTCATAATTCCGTCCAAAAAATATTTTTCAGATTTGTTGGGGAAAGCATTTTCACCCGTGAAAAGTGATATTCTTGGAAATGTTAAAGTGAGTATTTTATTTTATCCTAACTACTGTTCCTGAGCCAGAAATGCAAAAGTATAAATAACATATTGAACTTTGGTTTTAGTATTTATGATTAGCACAAAGACATAAATCATTTTTTGGGGTATTTACACTGTTATTATATCTGTCAGAGTGAGTGGTTACTATTAGCTGATTTGTTGACTGTTGTTGTCAGAAATTACAGAAGAGATATGATGCGGACCCTGATCGATACAAGACCTTCAATGATATGCTGGAACATGAGAAGGCTGAGGGAAAGAACAAAGACTCCAACTGTGCCACTGTCGCACTGCTCTGGCTGAAACGGTAACACCCAGCTTGTTATCATATATTTATGATTATTTTAATGATAATATGTGATTGGTTCACTGACCAATCACAGCAGCCAAAACAATATTAGGGTTGAAGGGGGATTTTTGTTACCAATCAGAGACCAGCTTAAAGGTTTCAAGAAGTGTCCTGAGTAGCAATGACAGGAGATGGCGGAAAAAAAAAATCACATTTTAACATGGCAAAACTTGAGAAATAGTCAAAATATGCTCAAAATTTTGCTTGATTTCTTATTCCAACGCTATCACCACTCATTTAAAGGTATCTGATGGCCCACTTATAAGGTAAGAGTAGGTGAAAACAACCGGAGGAAGCCTGTCATGGGACATAGGTCATTGACCAATAAAAGGATTACATACATGTATAAATAAGTGGATGCCAAATTGATTAAAATTTGCAAGAAAAACACTAACTCTTTCATAATGTGAGTGGAAGGAATGTCAAAATAGCAAACACTTGGGTCATTTGATGCATCTACAGGTGGTCTCGTGTAATATAGTAGGCTAGTTTATGGATCACAGGTAATTTTCAGGATTTACTTCGAGTTTGAGACCATATATTCTCCATAAGAGGTGAATTTATATATAATGACAATTCTCGCTATCTGCTCTCCCGGATTTTTAGCTGGTCCGTGAAAAAATGACGAAATTGGCGCGAGAGAGCAGTGCATGACGGGAAAGATGTTGCGTTGTAAACTTCCGCCTACCTTGCTTCAAGATGGGAGGGAAATTTCAGACTGACATCGTACATTGACACGCTAATGTCAGCACTAAAGCATGTTTGTTGTGTAATCTTTATATAAGTTTATTGCAATTTCCGTAAGTTATGTCAACATTACGAAGGCAAAACTGAGAAAAACAACGACGGAAAGATGAAAGGCAGAGGCGACAATGCCCTAAACAGGCTGTCGCCACTGTTCCCGGATGTGCCGTGTGCAAAGAATTGGGTCAAATACGATCGCAGCACTCTAAAAATGCAGCGTATATGGGAGAGCAGATAGGGAGAATTAAAATGTTGATCATAAGTCTTAATAAGTGATTACAAAAGGATCACATTCTCTTCAATATTGTCTGATATTGATTGGCCATGCCAAACTTTATGTGCTCACAAATTTTCCAATGCCAGTCTGATTGGATTTGGGTCAAGATTAAGTTAAGTAAGTCTCAATATTTTTTAAATCATATCCATGGTACAAAATGCATTCTGTGAGTGTACAGATCACTTTAATTAACTGTGAAGTTCCGGGAAAGTTATAAAATCATTTACAAACCACAAAGGGCTTAAAATCCAGAAGAAGTCAAATATCTGTGTTAGAAGTCATGATTTAACTAGTGACAGTGATGTTTACAATCATAGTAATGCACAGAGGGCCTATAGGTTGACCCACATATTCTGAGTGACCTGAGGGTCATGGCAAGGATCTTAAACCAATCCTATCAGCTCAGACACCTAGAAACTGGCATACTGGATTAAAATCTAACTTCTTACATTTGTAAGATTTATTTATTGATTCCTCACTTCTTGGCCAGCAGCCATAATGTTATAATTTACTTTTGAAATCTAGTAGGTCAGAATCTATGATTCTGGATTGAGGAAAAAAGTCTCTGTGAGTAGTATTGGATAAATATTAGTGGGAGATACTGAGATATACAGAGGTGAACAACTGCAAAGGTTGAAAAGCCAAATAATGGAATTAAATTACCTGAGTTTTAAAATAAGCTTTTATGTCTATATGCATGACCATGACACATGTTAAAATCACTGTCAAAGGTATGGGTTTAGGGATTAACATCAAATTCGTATTTTAGTTATCACAGCAATAGACACTGGCCACAGCTTCCCAACAGGTGACAATAGTCACTGACACCCACAATCTTTTCAGTCTTTTCATTCAGAGCCTTACTAATATGTTCAGTGAGTAAAATATGATGCAAGAAAAAGCTCCATATGGGATGATAACAGTCAATTGGAATACATCCTGTATTGCAAATATAATAAATGTGACAGGTTTGAATTATGCAGTAAAGTTCTTTAAAAAGACTTATGCAGTGATTTTGAGAAATATATATATATGAATTAAAGATTAATGGTAAATGTATTTGCCTATTACATGTTTAGGTTGATACACCCCAGGAAGTGACTGTAAAACCTAATTTTTAGCCGCCTTCCCACCCCCTTTTCAAACTCTTTGCTTTGTGTCATTTTTAGCTGGAGTGATATCATAGAGGCACAGAAAGGTAAAATGGCATCAAGAAAGAATTACAACATTCTTATGATGTCATCAAAGGCATTGTTCTTTGACTGGTGATAGAATGATGTAAAGCAGTTCTAACCTTCTTTGAGCCTCATCTGGGGTCACAGAGTTCATGCTACCCGTGTTTCCCTGTCACATGCAGGAGTTGGCTGACACAGACCTTCTGAGTCTAATAGTTATTACTCTTCATGTCCTTATGATAAGATTAAATGTGTCATGATGTTCATATGTGCCTTATCTTTTAACATTACAAATTATAGGGTAGATGCTTAATATATTTAATGCTCTCCATTTGAACAAGCACATTATCACTCATATTTAAATATATTTCTATATATTTTTCCGATGAGATCTTCATTTTTAATTACCTGTTAGTATTTTTGTCTGTATACATGTATATTTAGCATTGTAAAGAATATGTAATATTTAAATATATATATTGTTTGCACATGTGTTTCAGAGCATTGAAATACATCAATTTGTTTCTCATGAGCCTGGTCGATGACCATGAAAAGGGGACAAAAACAGAAAATTTGGTTCCTTTTGTGAAGGCTGCCTACGAGGAGTCACTCAAGCGGTATCATGGCTGGATCGTACAGGGAGTATTTAGTGTATGTAGTTCTATTTGTTTAAGCAATATTAGATTAAAAGCTTGTTACATTCAAGATATAGATCATGTATATTTTGCATGCAATAAGAACTTTTGAAATAATTTTTTTCTGCAAATCATTTGAAATGGAGCATTGCACATAGTTTAAGCCAGGGAATTCTGTCTGTGGCAACTTATAGATATTTCTGGAGATATATTTAGACAGATGTATGTTCTCTGACAATTTTACCATCAATGCCTCAGTGATGTTAGGCAGTCAGACATGTTTTGGCACACACGAGACAAGAACAAAAATCCCCCCAGTCCTGAATTAGACATTCTGAATCAGCAAGCCATAAAAATACAATTACAGAAAAAGTTTCAACATTTAGGATAGTCATAGGAAAGAGTTTTCATACTTGTAAAAATAAAAGCATTTGATTAGTCTGAATTATTTCTAATCATCCCGGTTGATAAATATCTGTGGTATAATTAAAAATTGTCACAGGTTCATATTGACAATAAATTGATGATGATAAGAATAATATGGACCTGTCTATGTTTGTTCATGGTGCTTCCTTGTTGCAAATTGAATATGTTTTGTTTTTTAATGTTGCTGGGGGAAAAAAATCATCAAATTTCGTAGTAAAAATCACACACAATATTTTAGATAATTGTACTAAATGGTATTAGAATAATGAACCAAATGACATCAGCCTTTGATCTTTGTGTTCCTCATTGTTTCACATTGAATTTGACTGTCTTCTATAAAAACATATTTTTTTCATTTTGCCAGGTTGTATCCCATGCTGCACCATACAGAAAAGATTTGATCAAGCATCTTGCATATGGAGTAGAGGGAACGGATGATGAGGTAAATTTTATATTAAATTTGCACTGTCATGTTGATTTGACCTTTTGACCTTTGATTAATTTATGAAAGTCTGTTTTTCTTTCTAACCATAAAAGTACCTAATGTGCATGATCTGATATTTCCCAGCCAGGATTGGAATTATTCAGTAAAACAATAAATATTAATTGCTATTATTGCAGTAATTTGAGAGATTGCTAACACCTGCTGTTTGTTTTATTTTATAGGTGATATCTGATACAAAGCAGTTCATTGAACTGAGCAAGGCTAATGTAGATACGCTGGATAGTCTCTACTTGGATATGGGTCTGGAAAGCCCTGATAAGGTCTAGAGAGAATACAGAACCTTGACAAGGATCACTTGTTGTTTATATGGATTCATCAGTGACAAGTGCAAAATCTCAACATTCGTTAAACATCTCACTTGTAAACTGTTACATCTACAGAGCTTTCTTGTTGACATTAACATCAATTATATATTATATTTTTGCAGTAATATTTTAAACACTTGACATGTTCAGTAAAATCAGAGTTAAAATTATATGTGAAATTTCCTTCAAGAAAATAGGTGAGGTTACATAGTTTATTATTTATGCAAGAAAAACAGTAGAAAGACAATCATTGAAAAGATATTTGAAAGATAAATAGTTCCTCTGTTAAACAGAAAGACTGCGTTGGACGGAGTAAACCTTTTTGTTACAAGCTGATTTGGGAGAGTGTAAATTTGATTGTTACAATTTGGAAAATAATTATTCCTTTCCTTATTCACAAGATAATGATGAAATTTATAAGGAAAAAATATTGATATAAGCCCAACTATGTGAGGGCAGTTACATAAACAATTAAGCTGGCATGTAAACCAAAATGTATTGGTTATGATTATGGTTGAAAGCATTTATATGAAGTTATGGTTCTGTTGTAAAATGTGTTTTATTTGAAATCCATTTGTGAAGAAAAATAGCAAGATGTGATATACCAGAATCGTGTAACATTTGATTGAATGAGAATGTAACTTTTCTGAGAGGAGTTTTCAAGGTTGTGCTTACACATGTTATGATGCTTAAGTGAGAACCGATGATGCAGAGATGAGGTTATAATAAATGTGAAAGATTTATTAGGACCATTGTTCTTCGATTTTAAGATTTGTCACAGGCAATATATGCAAGAGGTTGTTTTAAATCTATTCCATCCATTTATATATGTGCATATCAACATTCCAAGCAGCAGTCTTGTCACAAACTTGTCAAGGTTTGTTGTAGATATAAGAATTGTTTTTTTTTCTTAAACAAGTGATAAGTACTGAACCTGTAAATAGTAAGCAGTAATTTGCAATCTTAATTACCCTGACTTTTGCGCTTATTTGGGGACACTGAATGAATTAATTGAGTGAAATAAACAGCTTTGTACTTATTCAGGGATACTTTACTGCTTATTTCACTTAATGAAATGTTTCTTTCATTCAAGACTCTTCAATATTTGATGAATTATATTACACTGTTAATAAATGAATGAGACATTCTATCTGTGCTAAACCTCAATTTAAACTTTACTATCCACATTATGTGTACATATTAATTTTGAATATTGATGGTTTGGTACGGGTATGGAATCATGGCCACATGTAAATGTTTAAGGTTATTATGATTATAACACAATGATATTATGTAGTTATTAGTGGGATCAGATTGATATTTACATTCATCTCTAGTTATTTGACTATCAGCTTCATAACCGTCACATGCCCCTTTTTGGGTACTGGGGTCACACAGTCACAATGTCAACAAATAGAAAATGTTATTATTCAGCCTGCAATAAAACATTTTTGATTTTCAATTCCATGTCAAGAAAACAGTAAGCTTTTAATATTTGCCATATTGGGCCTGATGGGCTGAAAATGAATTTACATTCTTGAAAGTTCAGGAACAGGTTCATGAAGCTAATAATCAAATAATAAGCAGGATTAATTAGAGTAAATGATATTTAACATTTATCTTAATTTGTATCATTGTTTCAGTCTGAAGATATTTAATTTTTCCATTATTTAAATCTTGTATTATCTTCTTTTCAAATTACCTCAGCAATCGGCAACTGTCAAAGTTCCACGGCAAAGAATGAAGAGTGATATAATGTTTAAATGAATATAAGAGGTAAATAAAAGTTTATATAAATGACAAATATTGTGATAAAGGTGAATTTAACAGCATACTTTTAATATTAGAGAATGCATTAAATGATATAAGATGAGAAAGGGTGGACTACCAGAATTCGGTGATAAGAATAAATATGCTTGAAGTTGTAAGCACTGGGATCCTGTTGGTGTGCTAAATATTGGCAAAATAAAATTAAAATCAAAATAAAATGAGATGGTATTTAAAACATTAAATGTATTTATTTTTTCTTTTCCTCATTTGCCGATGGCTGCCATCTTGTCAAGTTGAAATTAGTACCAGCCAATCAGAAATCAGTTTTAAATTTATTGCAAATTACAGCAAACAAATGGTGATTTGAAAATCAAAGTTAAACAACTTTACAAGTTTGAAAATAATCATATTATCCAAGCCAGATTTTTTCTGATACCAAATTCATGCTTGGTCAGGCACAACAATTCATTCTGTATCCATTTTAATTCAATACAAAGTGCCTTCGAGTTGCAGAATAGTCTTAAGATGGCCGCATAACTAATGATATGATAAGATATACTCCATTGACATACATGTACAGCTTAATAAGTTGAAGTTTTAATCATCCAGTCCTGATGAACAAGTGTGAGTGAAAATGAGATTGAATAAATCCTAGGATATAGGTATCCGTATCATGGTTTACTGCAAATCCAGTACATATCATCATATCATCTGTGTCACCTGGTCATGTATATCAGATACAGGTATGCATTTAATATAAGGCTTATAAAATGTTGAATTTCTTCACTGAAAAAATAGCATGCCATATTAAGTTACTTAAATCAATATTCACAACGTTAAGAAATATTGAGGGCCAAAGTTCATATATGCAGAAATATTTGTTGGCTGCTGACCTTTGCCCATATTTTGAATTGCTTGTAATACTATGGCAGCTCAGAACATGGCAGCTCAGGATGGAGCTGCATGTGTCATCTTTGCTTACACAAGTAATGTGCACAAATATGCATAAAGCGTCGTAATCTGAGAGGGGACCATGCAGTTGAGGGAAATTTACAACTTCTACATCCTATCAGAGTCAGTAATCTTTGCTATGTGTCACGGAAGTGCAAAGACTTATGTTCCAGTGGACATTTCCAGGTGTCAATAGTTGTCCCAAAGTTTTTTCAGTCTCCGTCAAAAGTTGTGGATGTTGACAGCATTGAGTCTGGATGCATATTTGGGCAAAATTTCTTGTACTTTCAAATGTCGGATCTTTTGGAATAATGTATATTTCATAGATCACAATATACCAAAGGCATGTGTATTGTCACTTTTAATCTTAAACTTTTTAAACTCAACAAATCAAACGTCATCAATTTGTGCACACATGGCAGCCTAATTTTTGCGCCAAATTTGAATTATAAGAATCAAGAAATGTTAGAATATATTATTTTAATCATTTAACTGTGAAAAACAGTTTTAATGATTTTATGAAAAAAATAACATCATTAGATGATAAGATTAGATAACATCATCAGCACATCTTTTTCAAAGAACTTTTTCTTGTTGAGATAACCATCACACCTTCATTATTTATGCTGAATTCAGTAAGTCATGTGAAACATACATAATTTTTTTTTTCAAAGTGCAGATCATGCTTTGATTGCAATCATTTTAAAGATTTTTTGCAATCATAGATAAAATATATTTTTTCTTTATGGTGCAACTGTGATGTAATAATTTACTAACAAAATTTAGAAGGCCAGATTCTGAATTGTAAAAAGAGCCATATTGTTTCCTTCCTGTGAGTGGTAATGGGGAATTATAAGATTATGGAGGTAAAACCTTCAGAAATACAGGGAATGTCATAGGTATGCAACTGTATGTGTTGAAATGGGCTGCATGCAGTTAGAAGAATAACATGACTGGGTTTTGAAATTGGGGATTGTTGGTCTTCAGTTTTAAACCCAAATCATTTTCTTGGCTAATAATAGTAAGGGGCGATCCATTTGATTTTTGTGGGGTGGGGTGGGAGATTTTGGAAAAAAAAATTATTCACCCACCCCATCCCAGAAAAAAAAATTATTCATTCACCCTACCAAAGAAAAAAAATTTATTCATCCACCCTACCAAAGAAAAAAAATTTATTCATCCAGTACTGCTGTCCCACCCCACCCCACAAAAATCAAATGGATCGCCCCTAACAAGAAAAAAAATTTATTCACCCACCCCACACCAGAAAAAAAAATTATTCACCCACCCCACACCAGAAAAAAAAATTATTCATCCACCCTACCAAAGAAAACAAGACGTCCATTAAAATGGAATGGTCGGCACTTTTTATCCTGCTTTTAAAACTGCTGTACAAGTGTAAGAAAACAGTGTTGAATTATTAATTAAGTCAGCACAAGCCGCCGCCCGCCACCGCATTCCGCCGCCGCCGCATCCGCCGCCCACCGCTGCATCCGCCACCCGTCGCCGCGTCTGCCGCCCGCCGCCGCGTCCACCGCCACACTTTGTTTTCTTCATCATTCCTTTATGCTTGGACATGAGGACTAGATACTATATTATGATAATATGTAGGCCTGGGAAATTTTTGGGGTTGAACTTTTTGTGATTTTGGGTCAAGGTCAAGGTCATGGCCAGCACAGGAGCAATTCACTTATGAATGCTCTATTTTCTTACAAAATACAGCAATATTGATATAACATGAGGGGCTTGAATAAGTTTAATATTGGTTGACCTTAGGCAATTTTACTGGAGCCGATTTTCAAAATCGACTATATGTGATATTTTGCAAAATATTTTGCAAAATAGTATGCATTCTCCCTACATTTATCTTACACAATATCTTTGTTCATAATTTTTAGAAAAAATTGTAACTAGGTCACAATGACCTACTTAGATGCCCTATAGGTCACAATTTCCAAAATATTGTGATTCTAATCCTTTACGAATCAGAAAAGATTAGATCATGATATTGTGTAAATATATGTAATTATATATGTATCCTGTACAATATGTTCATGATTTAGAGAATAAGTTATTCTGGTTTAAATAGGGTTCTCAAGACAATTGATTGAATTGTTGACATTTGAATTGTTCTGAATAAAATCACTTCTGTGTTGTGAATGGAAATGAATCAGTTACCAGAATGATCAGCACACAATATACTTCCCCACTGAAATACAACAATGAGTGTAAAATGCCATCTTGAGGACTAAACATGTTTAGCTGCACCCCATAATTTTTTCTAGGTCAGAGTTTGGGAGGCAGGGGTAATCTGATCCAAGGTGGCAATCAAGCTTGGACACAAAGTTCTCTCAAATCATTCCTGTGATGTGGTCATCACCTCTCTCTCTGTTCTCTGTGGGGTACTTTTTACAACTTGTCACCTCTTGGTGTATTTTAAGATGTGATGCATGATACCATTTAGTCCATGATGATACTGAAAGTTTCAAGAGAGGTTTTGCCCACTGCATGGACACCGTGGCATGGAGAGTGAGTGGATGGTATCAAGTGTCAGAGTGTCCCTCTCTAGGTCAGATGATCACGAGATTTCTATGCTACGTGTCAGAAGGAAGAATGTTCCACAAAAAGTATAACTTAAATTGTTACAAGTGTTGATTTTAAAAAATCAAGCTCGCGTAAGTTTGCAAAATCCAGATGCAAAATCCAAAATCCTTGATAAAATCCAAGGATAAAATCCGAGAAAATCTTCTTACTCTACTACGCACTCACAAATCACTTCTGAAACAAAAGCGCCATCTGACGGTGTAAGCAGAATTAATGTGCCAAAACATGGCCGCCATGGACCGATAATCGGGGTATGCTCCATAGACTTCCAGCTTATCATGTCAAAACCTCGAACATTCAGACCTAAAGTCAAAACAAACGCGAGCGAAAAAAAAAAATGGAGGTGTATTATTTCAAAGCTAATATCATACAATTACAGTATCCTGATGATTATCATGGTGACAATCAAGCGAGTGAGCTCCTTACATCATAAGTTTGTGCATGCTGTGTGGGGGGAGCATATTACATGATTCCAGACCAGAGAGTGTGGAGGTCCGAGACAATTCTTACACTGGGAAGTGAATGAGACTTAAGCAAATGAGACCGTCTGACAGAGCCAAGTTGAGAACCAATCTCACCCCAAGTGGCCGGCCTTCGCAAAGGCCGACCAAAAAATTTATTCATCCAGTACTGCTGTCCCACCCCACCCCACAAAAATCAAATGGATCGCCCCTAATATACAGCATTTATATTTGCAACTTGTCGGAAATGTGAAATTTATGCTTGAAGGAAAAGCCAAATCCTAGTGTACATCTGTACATATTGATGTGGGTTCCAAACAATAACAAAGAATAAGAGATTTCTGATTCAAATGCCTGTGAGGAGACAAATGTCAATCAAAGTCTGGAACATCGAGTGTGTCTTCACTTTTGGTAGGAGCAGCAGAGCCTGACCTATATTTTGCGACATTATAACCACTTTGCGATAAGGTGTTCGTCATCTCCGAAGTCTGGAAATTGTTTACAAAAATATCTTCATATTTGATGTGTTTCGGGATATTTAACATCAGGATTTACTCAGTCAGTGAGACAAAATGAAGGAGAAACTTTTGTTATTACTTTGACAGGCCGCATTGCCAAATAGTGGCTCAAAATTCAAAAGGATTGTGACGTGGATAGAACACCCACTTTCTGTCAAAATCTGATTCGGTGATTGACAAGAGAGGAGATACGGTCAGATACGGAAGAGGCCATCACCCAGTGGGCCAGTGCAGGCCAGAACCATGTCTCGCCCAGATAACAGATACCAACAGTTTGAGAACTCTACCCAGAAAGAAGCTGCATTAAATAAAGGTAAAGTGAAACACCCACCCCCAACACCGATTATGTTTATCACAATAAACACAGATACATGATTTGCCATAAAAAAATGCTGATCTGAAAAAAATCAAGTTACCGTAGTATGTGAAAAGGAATATGATCAAAAATCTAATGCATATTGATTAAAAGCAATGCTTTCACAAATAAGTTCTCAATTTTATGATAATCTTGGGAACCAAGCAGGACCTTGGCTTGCTTGTTCACACCAAAATTCATTTATCAATTTTATAGTTCAAAATAGATGCACTTAATCAGTCATTTATCCTTATTCATCAATTAAACCAAGCTTTGACTTTTGAAATTCCTAGTTTATTGATGACTCTGTGTTGGTCTTCTTTTTGAATGTTCAGAGAGGAAAGGCCAAATATACGTGTTTTTGATAGATACATGGACACTGATAGAACACACACATTAAATTCATCTCTACAAGGTGACGAAAGTCACAAAACTTTTTAGTTTTGACAGATAATACCTGCAAGTCTTCCAAATAAGAAATATAGAATACTTGTTATTAGGACTGTTGCCTGTGGAAGGTTATATCTGTTGATCAAATCTGCAAGAAAAAAGGGGAAGCCATAAAAGAGGGTAACCCTTCTAAAATTTGAAATAAAAAAATATGTCAATTGTCCAATTCATATGTTTATATGACAAGATCAGTTAAGCGCCAAGTAGTCTCCACATTATTATTGAAGAAGTATATTAGTTGTGTGCTTCCAACTTCATTTTTCAGGACCTCACCCTAGTCTATAAGTTTCCATTTTGCAGTCCTTCAAAAAGAAGAGATTTTCTAATGTATTACACACATGTAAAGTGTACAACAGTTCCAACCAAATTTTCATTTTAAAATTAAAATGTTCCTTTCAATCAATAGTCTCTTCTATACCTTGTTCGTCTTGGACACACATTGCTTGGACAATCAGGTAAAGCAGTGGTGAATATTGTAGAGCCATAGGTTTGAAAGATTTTGTTTATAGAAATATACTTAAAATATACTTATGTCCTCTTGTATGTAAACATATATTAATATATATATTATGATTTTCCAATCCTCCCAGCAAGATATCTCAGTCATTTCAAAGATATTCCAAATCTGAAAATTTATTTCCCTGTTAAGAAAAATCTCTGTTTATTACTCTTGATACAAATAATTGCATTCACAAAATCTCATGAAACACTTCTTGAACAACAAAGCTAATCTCTTCAAGAAATTGTGATAACAACTAAGAATTAAAACATAACATTCGCATGTCATTTGAAAACAAATATTTATTTGAAATACATCAACAGGAACCTTTCTGAATCAAGTTTACATATTTTTTCAATGCAAAATATATTAAATAATAGGAATGTCAACTCTTACATTTTTTGTTCATAACTCATGATTTATGAATTTGAGACCAAGATGCATTTTATTTTATTTAAGATTTTTATAGATTTAAGATAAAGATAGATTTAAGATACAAAAAAGCAGTTACAGGGATGTGCTTAAGGTAGAGGTATGGGAAGAGAGTTATAATCAAGAGTAATTTACTTCAGTTTCACCAGAGGGCAGCAGTGTGGCTAGCAGTCAAGAGGAATGGAATGAAAATGTTGTTGAACCTGAACTGGAGTTTGATGAAATGGGCCTTGAATTGGCCGCAGAAGATGGTAAGCTGCGGGAATAGTGTGTATCTGCACCGTCATGGTTATGCATGTATCTTCCACTAGGTGTCACTCAGTGTGCCCACCTAGTGGCGCCAGCTACTCGTCAGCCACCATATAACACCACCTGTTCTGTTCTAACCTAACTCTCTTTACACATTCTATGTAGCGCTTTCTTGGAAACCTGTTCACCTGCAGAGTGCCTATTGTCAAACCTCTCTTGATACTTCCAGGGCAGAGTTTTATAGACTTGTTATGTTGGTGCTTGCAAGACTACTTCTCCATAAGTAAAACATACAAATCTGGTTCTTGATTAACCTTTTCTGGAATCTTTACTCACTTGTCTTTTAAACATCAAACTACTTTGAAATGTAACAAACCTGTCACTAGAATAAATGCAAATGTTTGTTATGAGTCAATGTATGTGTATGCTCCTCAATCTTGGATCAGCAGAATTTTACCTCAACATAAACCAGGAAATTTCACTGTGTGCGATGCTTCTATATTCTACAATGATTTCAGTAATTATCACAGTTATATGTCTGAGTCAAGGAAACAAACAGAATATCTAGTATGATTACCGGTAATTTAAAATATGTTCCATTGAGAAAATAGCACTTCTCTCAATTTTCAGACTTCATATTTCATCAACGTTTTGATCACATTTGAAATTTCATTTATTTCATAAATTTTATGATTTAACTTTATGGGAGTTTTTAACAAAAGGGTTTTTTGATCATTTTTGTTTTATCTGCATTTAAAAAGAACACAACATTCGTTTTCTATTACTTGAGGTAAAATGTGTTGATTTTGTTTGAACTTTGTTATGCTTAAGTAACTCTGATATTCACACTTTGATCTTGAGTAGTGCAAAGATTTATAGCCACAGATCAGATGCTGATATCATGAAAGGTAGAAAAAAGAATCAGTTTAACTCTTAGATTTCTGAGCGAACTATTTTTCTCCGTTCAGCTTATGAGATTAGCGAGGTCTCTTTGGTCTTCCCTAAAACATTAAATCTTGATAATCCATAAATCTTTGCTGCGGATGTTGCTTTTTTAATGTTTCACACCATCATATAGCTTAACTTATACATTTTACAATTAACATAATTTAATATGTAGCATTTCTTTCAAAATGTAGACAATAAAAAACACACTCACATTTTGTTACTGATATGGCATTTTTTTAAAACAATAACTGCTTTCTTTGTCTTGACACGCTTGATGGCACAGATCCAGGCAGTATGGATAAAAATCTACTTTGCTGTTTTATGTTTTGTGTTCATTGTGATAAATCTTTGTGAAGACGCACTGTGAATTGTTGTAGCAGTTGCAAACTTATCAGTAAATAATCACATCATAGAATTTTAGCATCCCAGACACATTTATTTTGAAGTAACTTTTGCTTATTGTAATTCTATGTAATATTGTTCAGAATACAAAGCTTAATACATTGTATTGGTGCACTTGTGACCAAGTTAAAGAGGCCCTATATTAAAATACCAAACACAAAATAGGTCCTGAGTTAATTTGGTGATATATGTTATATATATAATTCTATTTTTATACTTTGTCAACAGATTACATTTTCATTCTTTGCTTACATATACTTGGCTTTTAGCTCAATAATGATAAAATATATTTTTATCTGCAAATGTACATGTATGTACATATATATTTAAGCAGTCCATTCAGTTTTAGTTTTAAGAAAGGCGATACTAAAAGTAAAAATTGCCATAGCATGAACTGTTTAATTTATGAAGGCACCCATGGCAAGGACGGAGAATAAAAAGCAGAATTCCAAATGAGACCAAATTCAATATATATTCTTCAGATTAGGATCTAATATACAGGCATTATTCATACCAGGCAATTTTTTTTTCGTATCTTTACTTTTATCATTCAAACTTCACCCATGGCACAACACTGGAATGTTTAGATGGCTTGATCTTATCTCCAATCATCTAACATGGATGGATTATTTATATATTCTGCCACTAGCAGATCATCAATACAGAACCAAATTTAATGAAATTATCATGAAACAATGTAGAAATCATTATCATGATAAATATGGCCTCCAAAATACTGCATATATATATATATATATATATATATATAATTCAATATATATATATATATATATATATATATATATATATATATATATATATATATATATATATATATATATATATATATATATATATATATATATATATATACAAATTTAAAAAAAAAATTAAAAATGAAAGAATTGAAAAAAAAAAAAAAAAAAAAAAAATAATAATAATAAATTAAAAATATTGAAAACAAATTAAACAAGTATACATATATATATATATATATATATATATATATATATATATATATATATATATATATATATATATATATATATATATATATATATATATATATATATATATATATATATATATGAATACTACCTTTACCTTTAAGTTTGATTTATTTTTGATAACATTAAGAGCCTTGCAGCTGTTTGTAATTTATTCAAACTAAATGTGATATTATTCTGATTCCCTTGCCAAAGTAGTGTATCGTGATGATGTACAATGTTGCATGATGGGATACTCCTCTTATATGCCCCAAAGCCATCTCTAACTATTCAAAAACTGCTATGTGGGTATATGGATCACCTGAAAAACTAAATTAATAGAAATATACTAACAATATGTGTTTTAGTTTTTGAGAGATTTGTAAAAATTAAATGGGAAAAAAAGATGCCATTCAAATTTGTTCATTTTTTAAGTGTCCGGTATAATTTTCTATAATTTGTTTTTAAATTGTCTTTTAATATTAGCGCATGATCATTATGATTAAAGAGTAATATAGACAACACATAATTCTTTGATTTAAAATCTAAGGTTAATTATAAATTAAAGTTTTTACTAAGTTTTTTTAAACGTATTAAGTGTTGTGAGTAAATATTGTTTATGCATGATCATTATGTGATTCAATTTTCCAGCTTTTTCATGTTGAATTTTACACTATAGTTTAAATTTGTTGTCATTTTATTTTCTTTGTTGTCTTTGACCTTGATGTGCCCTCAACAGCGGAGATGGAAGCAGAGGAAGGTACTGATAATTATATAAATTCTCCGTCCAATCGGCTGAGGTTGTTGATTGAGGAAGGTACATTCGGGTATACTGCTTGCCTGGCCACTTTTGCTCAGGGGTGCATGGTCAACTTGGCAACAACTTGATCATTTTAGCCTAGGGCTCTTCAGATAGAATTTGGCAACATTTATTTATATTTTGACAAAGTGAATTGTATTTTTAGATAGAGTATATTTGACTCCAGAACTCTAGATTTACATCAGAGACAATCACATGAATAGAACCTACAAATCACAAGAATAATAGATATCATTATTTCTTTTCAGAAGTAAAAAATAATCACATATTTAGTGACCAGCTTTAGTGACCAGCTAAAATATGGCAAATTGCAAATCTTATTTTGAAGTTAATCCTGTTAACATTTTTAGAATATAATATAGAAAATATGTGGAATTAAAGTGAGAAAATCATTTTTTTTTATCATCACAGGAAGTAAAATGGTTTAATTGGATTGTGAAAGGCATAATCACCCTTCGAATGTCCCAACTAAAATATATTGTGTTGTTGCCAAGGACGGACTGTAACCTGAGATAAAAGTGGAGCTTGATTTGAGCATGAGTTTTGGTTTGAGACGCTGTATATCAATCATCCTTTATAGTTGGCATGGCATCCAACTCAAAAATATTATTAAGTTATATAGTTCAGATTTATTGATTTGACCCATCTTAACCATTTTTACGTGGAATTTGGGGTCTTAAGTTAATGAATTGAATCCCACTTTTCCCAGGTTTTGTTTACAAACCAATAACAGCATGTACCTTACCTCAAAGATTTTATTTAATGATGGTATATTAAAATGCAACAATATATAGTACTAATTTGGTTGTAGATTTGAGAAACTTGTTGCAACCAATAAAGGTATTTTGGTTAAAAATGCAACATTGAAAAGATATTTTCACTGAAATCTGGGTCAAGTTTCAAAAAAATATCTTTTAAAAAACTGAGGCCCGATTTTGTGAAGCGGATGTCATTTTTTGACATTCTGGGATCATATTTTTCAGTGGTGAAAGAATTGAGGTTTAAATCTTGCACTGTTATGCTTCAGAAGAACCTCAGTAGCTTTAGATTTGAATGTGGGTTCTTAATCATAAGGCCTATTTAGTTTCTGCAATCATTTCCAGGCTATTCTTCTGATGATATTTTGAAAAATGCTCCGCAATGAATGATGAGTTTGATATTCTTTGTTTGTTAACTTATTATCTTTATCTGTTAATTTGGTGCTTATTTGACTTTGTTAGTAACCTTCTTTCCTGTGTATTATAGCCATCAAATAAGTTTTTTGGCAATAATTATAATCTACATCACAGGCTGAAAATGTCAGTAAAATTGAATTTAAATCAATGTCATTTTACTCTATCTAGAGGCATAAAATTGCCGGTATTTCTTTGTAAGACTGAGATGCTTAACATATTGGAAGAACTCTGTACACACATATAAAAAAGGTGAAGGCGACATTTATACAGCGCTGATTCCAGACAATATATGCTCATAGTGCTTGATAATAACTGGCCGGGATTCGAACCAGGAATCCCTGGGTATCCAGGCAAGTACTCTACCAGTTGAGCTATTCAGGCCATAAATCACCCATGCTCAGTGGAGAGGTATTAATTTATCCATCCTTCCCAGAATCATGAAGGACCCAAACAAGGAAATTAAAGCACAATGTCTATGTTGAACTTGGCATGACCCTTAGGACTTCATTGATAATCAATCTGTCATTTTGCTTGGATTTGCATCCACCAGATGTGGTATTTCAGACAAAAAGATGTGTTATTTGTGCATTGAGATAGAATTTAAAAGTTTCACACAGTATGTCCCATGTGATGAATTGCAATGGGAGGATTCAAAATTATCAGCACAAAATTATCAGAACGAATGTAAAAAGAGGTTGAATATCAAGCAAATAAATGTTTATTGAACACATATGAATACTATGAATTGAATGAGATTTTACTGATTGAGTAAGGCTGATATATTGATATGCTTTATGTAATATTTGCACAGGAGATTTAAGCATAATAATTGTGTAGTCAGGCAGTAGAGAGTATACCAGTGTCCAGCATTAAGAGGATATTGATCTCTGCCTTTCTATGGCAGCATCCATTTGTGATGTTTGCTCTATTCAAACCTGCACTGATACCCTGGCTGGGTGGGAAAATATGCCATTAATACACAAATCCAATAAAGATTACAAATTATACATATTTATCAATAGAGATATAGCAATACATTAATGCAGGCATGACTACTGATGAAATTATGATTTGACATTGACATGGAACATAACATTCTGACCAGACATATATATATAAGTAGAAACACAATAAAATAATTCCAGGGTGGCTTTTAATTGATGTAATGTTTGTTGAAAAGCATGTTTCCCCTGCATGACCCCCTTCTGTGTGTGGTGTTTCAGTTCAGTTGAGATTTTATGATCTTCATTATGAGGGAGGTAAGTTGTGGGTGAGAACTCTCTAGGAGGAGGAGGATAGGAAGGCACACTATAACCCTGACCACTCTCCAGACCAGATGCTGCTGGCCTTCTGACTTCCATTGATATTATACATTATGTTTAATGGAAGCCAAGAAGACAAGAGGCATCCCTTTCTCCTAATACTTACATATTATACCTTCTTGCAAGGCCTAACAATGTGACATCTCTTGTCTATTGTCTTATTCTTTCGTTTAAAAACAACAAGTTTTTTTCCTCTGTTCAATCTGTTCAAGACAGGTTAGAAATGACTTTAACTTGACATAGCATCTGTTCTGAAATCATCATATCTGTATTAACTTGATATGGCATTAGTTCTAAAATTATCCTACATGTTGTGAAGTCTGAGTGGACAAAAAGAAAAAGACACTACACTGGAGTTAATCCTAAAGACTAAACATTAATTTGCATTTTGAGAATGATGGGTATTTGGTAGAACTAAAAACTTGAATTAATATTCAAGTTTTTAAAAATCTATTTTTGTGTGTAGTGATTGAACTAGGAACGTATCCTGATTTTTCACTAAGAATCAAGTAATAATCTCTCAGCTTTAGATATACTTAGAGCAGAATAAGATCTGTCCTATTTTTGAGAACTTCGCGTTGATATGCAGGAAGTAAATATACAGTTGTGTATGATATAATATCCTCTAAATAGATATCAAAGATTTGATTTTCATATCTTGAAAATAATTATGACCATTTCCCAGCATCCTTTGTTGGTGATTTTGTATGTACAGATCATTTTCTTGATCAGATTACGTAAAAGTGGATATTTTGCTTAATTCTTAAAGGTTCCTGTTGATGACTACAGATATGACACACACACTGATAATGCCTGTTTATTTTACAGAGACATGCACTAAATAAACTAACTCTAACAACTGATTCTTAATCTAACATCATGTCACTGAGCAAAACTGCAATTTTTATTCAAATAGTATGCACACAAATCGATCTGTAGGTTTTAAATATTGAAGAGGATTGTAGATTTAAGCAGAAGTTTCTGTAATATATGATTTAAGTTGGACTGTAACAATCTGCTTCTTCCCTGATGACTTGCCAGAGGACATTTATAAAAGTGTGATTAATGTATGACAAGATATGTTTCCCATATGCACCAGGATTTCAACAGTCTTTATTCCCAACAATTGTTTTGATGGATGTAATAAAAAAAAAAGATATATTCCTGTATGTTCACAGCCAGACTGCTTTTTCTTCTTAGAATTAGCCCGAGAAGAACAGGAGATTGGAGGTCATTTCCGCAGTGGCGCCATCACACCTGATGGCCTCATAGACGAAGACTTTGAAGAGGAATTGGGGTCTCCATCTGAGGTAATCAGATCATATATGAACATATGTATGCCTCGGCTATTTCCTAGCATCTGAACACAGGAGTATGTTTATATTTGGTACATGTAAGATTTGACCTTGACATAGTAATGTATATTGATATATAGAATGGCCCCTAAGCGTGGAGTCAGAACATCAGGATTATTAAAAATTTGGACATTTGAGCTCAGTGAAGTTACCTTTAAATATGTCTAGGTTCTTTGGAACTGAAATGTCATGGTTTTCCTTTTTGATCTTTAACCTGGCTGTAATGAATTTGACTCTCACAAATTTTCTGGCGTTTTTAACAATAAACATAAATAAGAGGTATTTCTTTAAGTTTAGAACTGATGAGCGATGATATTTTACAGCTCAGTCGTGTATTTTGTAATTGTTTATTTTGGTCCATCTTTGTAACCTCTTTTTGGCTGAAGTCTTAGCCTTATCTCTTTGTTTTTTCCAAATAGGAGGATGTAGGAAATGACCCAGAATCTGAATTTCGTGACATAGCTAAATATGGAATTGTACAAGTGGCTGGTAAGGTTTTATTCTTTACAAATACACTAGAAACATATGACAATTTCATACAAATCGCCCATTTGAATTAATGCAACACCTCTTTAAATTTCCCAATCTGTGTGAAATCTTTTTCCTTTTATAATTTGGAAACACTGTTTAAGATTGCTTGTTTATGTTTTCAGGTGACGACACATACGGGAGGAAAGTGATTGTGTTTGCTTCTTGCAGACTTCCTTTGTCTGTGGAGCTTGATCATCAAAGATTGTTGGCGTGAGTTTGCATTCCTGGCTTTAATGATAAAAAATACATGAAATGCATAGGCAAAATAATATTTCATCGAACTTTGATGATTTTTTTCTTCGATATTTTTAATTCACATTATTTACACATATATACATAAATATGTACATGTAACTTTTATGTTGAATTCATTAATTGGCTGAAGTATGACAGAACCAGACCTAATAACATAGAAACTTTTAAAAGGGGAGTTAGTGTTGGAAATAGAGAGATTGTGCAGATTATTGGTAATTGGTTGCTATGGAATTGATTGTAGATATTTGAAGCATACTCTGGATCAGTACGTGGAGAATGATTACACTTTGGTGTATTTCCATCATGGTCTCAACAGCAAGAACAAGCCGACCTTCCGCTGGCTACGGCAGGCATACAGGGAGTTTGACAGGAAGTGAGTGCACCAATCCTATGGATTTGTCCTTTGTGTTTTTCATAATTGTGGTTACCGGTATATATTTATATCCCACCAGAGGATGACATGTTACTTTCTACCTTCTACAATTGACTTGGTGCTGATGTTGTGATATGTGCCTGACTTAACACTTTTTACACTGCCACGGTTTGCATACCAAATCACACCTTTCTAAACAAAACAATACCTATTTCACACCTACCGTGTCTTCAGTACACACAGTCCTAAGATATGTTTAGTATTACATTCAATATCATACGTTTTTAGACAACAAAGATATTCCAGCATAAAAATCAAGCAACGGCTTGCCTTTTCAAAATTCCTGCTTATTTATTCTCCTATCCTTCAATGTGTTGGCCTCAATCAAACTCCACCAGAGGGCGACATGGTGACATGGTGAACCTATCACCATAATAGTTTGCGTGTGCCTCTGGTGGACAGTGTGGGCCTCAATTGATTATTAGCCAATAAGAATTCAAGAAATTTACATTTATGGGCTTTCAATATGGTGTACCGCATGTTTGAAGTCTTTGTCTTCTTTTGTGCCCCAAGTTCCACACAGGGTGCGACATCAAGCAAAGTATAAAATTCATTTAAGTCATTCATTTAGCCTGTATTGAGGTGTGTGCTCCAAAGCATATCTGACCAAAATTGATAGTCTTGCAAATAGTTTCAGTTTTAGTTTTATGAAATATGTCGTTTGTATTCATGGTGCTCCCGAATAAAAAAAAATGAATTGAATGATAGTTAATGTGTTAAGTATTGTATGATATATTAAATCTTTTATTTCTCATGTTTTTATCTCTCATTTCTTATTCTAGATACAAGAAAAATCTGAAAGCATTATATCTAGTCCATCCAACAAATTTTATCAAAATAATATGGGGTATATTTCGACCATTAATAAGGTGAGAAAGTCTTACAAATAAAAAAAATATTTACCATATAAGTATATAATTAACTAATTGAAATGTTATATTGTTAATATATGATAGTTCTATTCAAATTATTACTTATCTACCATGAATATTTTAAGTTTGTTCTGGAAATATTACAAATGAATATGTATCTTAATGTCATTATTGGCAAGAATAATATCAGGATAAATGTTTATCAGAAAGTATGCAGCAATGAAAACAACACATTTAATTATATCACAATTATGAGGTGCATGAAAACAACATGTAAAAATTCTAATAATGAATATTTCCTATTTTAGTGCAAAGTTTGGGAGAAAGATAATGTATGTGAACTACCTCCATGAGTTGGCACAGTATTTGCAGTTAGACCAGCTCATTATTCCACAGCGGGTCAAAGAGTATGTAGAATTCAGCTTCAAATATTACATATATCACCCAGTTATATCTGAAATTATAAAAGTAACTTCATGAGGATGCTTGTCAAATAGGCTTTTATAGCAATGATATATCCTAATAATAATCATACTGACTGTCATACACAAATCTGGTTAGCTGACCAATCATGGCAGCTGAAACAATGGTAGGGTTGAAGAGAGATTTTTTTCAACCAATCAGAGATCATCTAATAATTGGCTACATGAATTGTAATTTGTAAGAATTTCAACCTTGCAGAATTCCAGATATAGTTGTGATATTCATCCATAACAGGATTCTAGTGTTACATAACTATAGAATTATTATTTAAAAGGAGATTTGTTGAGAAATCTAATTAGTTTTGTTGAAAAATTAATGTTACAATATTTGGTTTGGTAATGGAATCTAATGGAATTTGTGTGCAGACAAATACTTGTAACTATATAGAGTGATGAAAAGTAAATAAGTTAAATGCATTTTATGTTTTAGTTATGATGCATTCCTGCTCGCAAAGAACAAACCGATACCTGTGCCAACAAGTATAGTACATGCTCCTAAACCTCACCAGCAGTTTGGTGTCTCATTACAATTGTAAGTATCAATTACCAATTTCTTATTTTGTCACTTTTTAATTAGTTACAAAGTGATTTTTCCTGTGATATTTGGTTCCTTTGGATAATTTAGATTTATTGAACATGCTCATGATGTACAATTTGTCTTTTGGAAAAAGAACAATCAACAAGTTGAAACTAACATATATATACTACTTACATCCCTGGTAACAGATTTGGCCAAAATTTCCTGTCGTGGATATAAGTGGTTTATCAAATACCATTTGTAGTTTTTAGCCTTCAGTAATGCTGTAAATGTCATAAAAATATGAAAAACTTCCTAATATAGCTCCATGATGTTCCTGGTTATGGTGTCATAATTACAGCCCCATTATGTGCCTGGTTATGATGTCATAATACAGCTCCATGATGTGCCTGGTTATGATGTCATAATATAGCTCCATGATGTGCCGGTTATGATGTCATAATATAGCTCCATAACGTGCCTGGTTATGATGTCATAATATAGCTCCATGATGTGCCTGGTTATGATGTCATAATATAGCTCCATGATGTGCCTGTTATGATATCATAATATAGCTCCAAGCTTTGTCTGGTTATGATGTCATAATACAGCTCCAAGATGTGTTTGGTTATGATGTCATAATGTAACTCCATGATGTGCCTGGTTATGATGTCATAATACAGCTCCATGACGTGCCTGGTTATGATGTCATAATATAGTTCCATGATGTGTCTGGTTATGATGTCATAATACAGCTCCATGATTCGCCTGGTAATGATGTCATAATATAGCTCTTTGATGTGCCTGGTTATTATGTTATAATATAGCTCTATGATGTTCCAGTTTATGATGTCATAATATAGCTCTATGATGTTCCAGTTTATAATGTCATAATATAGCTCCATGATGTTCCTGGTTATGGTGTCAAGCAGTATCAAAATCTATTCAGCATGATATTTACATTGATCATTTCATGTGACATCATTATCAATCATTTAGTGTGACATTGATATGAACCATTTAGTGTGGCATTGATGTCAACCATTTAGTGTGACATCAATAAAGGTCATTTAGTTTAAAATCAATATTGACCATAGTAGTGTGAAATTAGTGACATCAATACTGACCATTTTAAGTGACATCGATATCAACGATTTAGTGTGACACTGATATTAACCGTTTTGTGTGAAATTGATGACCTTTTAGTTTAACATTAGCATTGACCATTTAGCACACATAGATAATGACCTTTTAGATTTACTCACAAAGTGACTCCTTCTGGCATTACTGATTTTGATCCTTTTGCGTAACGCAGGTTTAACCATTGATAGCCATGTCCCATGCATTTTGAGCGTCAAGTTTTCATATCTTAATATGATACATCATTTGACATTTGTAGCATAAAAGAACACAACCGAGACATCATCCCTCCAGTGGTACAACAAACTGTGTGTTATATCCGGGAGAATGGTCTGGAGACGGAGGGAATATTTCGGAGGTCAGCCAATGCTGTAGTGCTCAGACAAGTACAGCAGCAGTTTAATGAAGGTGAAGATATTATTGAAGCCACTTTGATGTATGAGACTGGAGAGCACTCAGAACTTAGAAAGTGTCTATTCAAACTAATTCATACAATTTATATAAGATATTATGGAGAACTTGTCAATTTAAAAAAATGACTTGAAAAAAAATCTTGAAGAAATAATTATCTTAATTAAGCAAATAATTAATTCATCTTAATCCTTTAAAAAAGCTATTTAACTGGAGGGACTTGCATGTTGTGCAAAAAAAGGGGAACAAGACAAACAAACTTGCTAAAGTCACAAAAATCGAGTATGCAGACCAATGTTTGCTAATTGTGTTTTATGTTTTTACCAGGCAAGGAAGTGGACTTTGCCAAGCTGGGTGATGAGCATCTCCCAGCAGCCATCTTGAAGAGCTTCCTGAGACAGCTGCCAGAGCCGGTTCTCACATACGAACTCTATGATCATATCATCAGAGTCCAAAGTAAGCAGTACTACTCACATCGTCGCCTATTTATATTTACTCAGAATATATATTATATATCTTTTTAAGATATATATTTGTATACTTGTTTAATTTGTTTTCAATATTTTAAATTTATTATTATTATTTATTTATTTTTTCAATTCTTTCATTTTTTTTTTTTTTAATTTGATATATATTTTTTTTTCATTGATTTTTTTTTCATTTTCTTTAAATCGTCTGTATTAGGCTAATAAAAAATATAGTGTTTCTGCAAATTTTGTATCCTTTATGATAAGAATATTGTATTGTATTGTTAATGTTGAGAGATATTGGTGATGAAGGCTTATTTTTATGGTAATTCAGCCCTGGAGAACAAGGAGAAGCTAGAAGAGATGAAGCGAATCCTGCATGATGAACTCCCTGAAGATAACTACTACGTGCTCAAATATGTCATGCAGTTCCTGACAGAGGTAGCAATCTCCTTATCTAAGAATTGACTTTGATAAACAATGCAATTATTAAGTGTGATTTAATAAGTCTCATCCTAGCATGGCAATGTGACTGATGCTGTTGGATATCCATAATCTTTATCCCAGATTTTATCACATCTTAACCACACTTTATTAGAAGTATTTAACCTCCCATACAGATTTTTTCATCTCTTATTTATTACTGAACAGTTATGTAATCATATTGTGAGGAATAACATGTAATATTTTTGGCAGTGTCCTTTACCCCAATATCACATAAAGAAATTCCATAAGATTGTTCAAAAATATATCTAATTAGTCCTTTTGGCTAGACAAGATCTTTTGGTGCCATTTGAAGCACACCACGAAGTTTAACTTCTGTTTGATCATAATGGTCACATTTACTCAATTAAATTCTAAATAAGACTATCACAGATAAGACATTTTTTTCATAACCAATGTCATTTATTCACTTACTCACTGTCTCACAAACTATTATGTGTGCACCACATTGTTTTTATTAACGACATGTTTTATTTCCCACCAGGTGGAGTCTCGACATGAATTCAACAAGATGACAGCCTCTAATTTAGCCATCGTGTTTGGACCCAACCTGATCTGGTCCAAGAGCCAGGCAAGTCTCACGTCCATGGGATACGTCAACTCGTGCGCTATGCTTCTCCTTCTCAACTACAATGACCTCTTCACCAAGTGATACTAACAGCGAAGCAATTGTGGTTATATACCCCCAAATTGGCAATGGAATTATTTACACACCCTCTGTGGAGTACTGATTGATATTTGATTGTTTACAGAAGTTACAATTTGGTGCAGGCAATACCATTTCTTATCATGTGGCATAGAATTTCTTAATGCCATCTAGTGGATAATTGGAGAACTTAGGTGAGTGTGATGCCTATGGAGTAGAGACTTCAATTTTAGCAGCCTACACCATTAGAAGACTGGATTACTTGTCTAATGACTCAGAAACACTTTAAAGAATAACATCAAGAAGAAGGATGAAGCAAACTGTACAGATCTATGTGGAGGAAACCTAACGATAGTGTATTGGGGGGAGGGGATTTGTGTTTGTCTGTGATGTTTGCATTTGTGAGAGCAGATACATGTATGGCCAATCAGAAAGCAAAAATATTAAGGGACGAATGAAGACATATACATATATATATATAAACATGATTTATTACAGCATTTATTGTTGGTCATATATAACCACTGCTATTTTATTGTATCTCAACATTCTCTCGTGATGTGTTCAGAGGTAAGATTCCCTGACTTAAAATCCTTTTACTGTCCTGATGTATACAACAAACCCTGAAACTGGGATATTTCCCACCTTCACGGGGTTGTTCTGAGATGCATGGGATATCCTGATGCTGGAGGAGTCTAAAGTCATTTAAGATGTCCTGAATTATATGTGGACACTTGATACTGGGGAATCCCACTACATTTGGGAAGTCCTGAATTATATGTGGACACCTGATACTGGGGAATCCCACTTCATTTGGGATGTCCTGAATTATATGTGGACACCTGATACTGGGGAATCCCACTTCATTTGGGATGTCCTGAATTATATGTGGACACCTGATACTGGGGAATCCCACTTCATTTGGGATGTCCTGAATTATATGTGGACACCTGATACTGGGGAATCCCACTTCATTTGGGATGTCCTGAATTATATGTGGACACTTGATACTGGGGAATCCCACTACATTTGGGAAGTCCTGAATTATATGTGGACACCTGATACTGGGGAATCCCACTTCATTTGGGATGTCCTGAATTATATGTGGACACCTGATACTGGGGAATCCCACTTCATTTTGGATGTCCTGAATTATATGTGGACACCTGATACTGGGGAATCCCACTTCATTTGGGATGTCCTGAATTATATGTGGACACCTGATACTGGGGAATCCCACTTCATTTGGGATGTCCTGAATTATATGTGGACACCTGATACTGGGGAATCCCACTTCATTTGGGATGTCCTGAAATATATGTGGACACCTGATACTGGGGAATCCCACTACATTTGGGATGTCCTGATTATATATGGACACCTGATACTGGGGAACCCCACTTCATTTGGGATGTCCTGATTATATGTGGACACCTGATACTGGGGAATCCCACTACATTTGGGATGTCCTGATTATATGTGGACACCTGATACTGGGGAATCCCACTACATTTGGGATGTCCTGAATTATATGTGGACACTTGATACTGGGGAATCCCACTTCATTTGGGATGTCCTGAATTATATGTGGACACCTGATACTGGGGAATCCCACTTCATTTGGGATGTCCTGAAATATATGTGGACACCTGATACTGGGGAATCCCACTTCATTTGGGATGTCCTGAAATATATGTGGACACCTGATACTGGGGAATCCCACTTCATTTGGGATGTCCTGAAATATATGTGGACACCTGATACTGGGGAATCCCACTTCATTTGGGATGTCCTGAAATATATGTGAACTCCTGACTCTTGGGGAATCCCTCCTTCATCAGGGGCCCTGAGAGGAACAGGGAATCCTGACACTAGGGGAATCCCACCTTCATCAGGGGCCCTTAGTGGTACAGGGAATCCTGATGCTGGGGAATCCCACCTTCATTAGGGGCCCTGAGAGGAGCAGGGAATCCTGACACAAGGGGAATCCCACCTTCATTAGGGGCCCTGAGAAGAACAGGGAATCCTGACACTGGGGGAATCCCACCTTTATCAGGGGCCCTGAGAGGAACAGGGAATCCTGACATTAGGGGAATTCCACCTTCATCAGGGGCCCTGAGAGGAACAGGGAATCCTGACATTAGGGGAATCCCACCTTCATCAGGGGCCCTGAGTGGTACAGGGAATCCTGATACTGGGGGAATCCCACCTTCATCAGGGGCCCTGAGAGGAACAGGGAATCCTGACACTCGGGGGAATCCCACATTCGTCAGGGGCCCTGAGAGGAACAGGGAATCTTGACCCTGGGGGAACTTCTGACTTTCATTTGAATGGGAGTTCTTACACTATGTACAGAATGTGTAATTTGTATTATAGCTGAGTAAATGAATGGTGCATATATTACATAGTTAATAGTTATTTGCCGACAATGTGATGGGTCTGCCAAGTATTGTATGTATCCTATGTTGTTAGAGCAGGTGATGTACACATATGTTAAACGTGGTTGACTTGCTTCAAAGTTGAGGGACAGCAGAAATGGTCACATATTATGAATGTAGATATGTGACAATTTGTAATGTTGTAAGATGGAGTAAATTGAGACCAGAAGCATGTGGCCTCGCAGGGTATTTCAGTGACTAAGATTTTAATTTTATTATTGAAGATAACTATTTCTTTCAAAATAATATTTAGTATTTGATTTAAAGTTTTTGTTATTTCAAGAGAAATCCAGCAATATACTGTACAAATTTAATCAAAAATGATATCAAGAGGAATATTGAATAATTGGTGTTTGTGGTTATGCTCAAGTTTATGCTGTTTGTATTCTAATTTGCGCATTGTGTAAATAGTTCTGGCCAAAAATTGTACAGTATGACAAAATTGTCATGGAAGTGAACTGCCACAATTCTGATATAACCAATGTCAAAATTATGTTATCACTTTGTTGTGCAAAAGGCATTTCATTTTGAGAAAGTACACTATGTTGACATCCCAAACAAGACTGCTTGTGTTAATAGATACTTTGAATGTGTATGATTTACAGATAAGTTGTGGAGCATGAGGTATATACCACGTTGATATTTCTATAAATCTGCAGATAGTTTATTAGCAAGATTGATGGGATCACTTAGATAAGTGATGACCAGGAGACAATGATATTAAGTTGGGATTTGTAGAGTACCAATAGCAGTTAAGGACTGGCCAAACTTAACATGTCCATAATTATGAAAGAAATAGTCATAAACACTTGGTAGATTATACGAGACTGTCCAGAAATGGGGGCATGCTTGTTGGTACTGTCCAGAAATGGGGGCATGCTTGGTAGTACTGTCCAGAAATGGGGGCATGCTTGTTGGTACTGTCCAGAAATGGGGGCATGCTTGTTGGTACTGTCCAGAAATGGGGGCATGCTTGTTGGTACTGTCCAGAAATGGGGGCATGCTTGTTGGTACTGTCCAGAAATGGGGGCATGCTTGTTGGTACTGTCCAGAAATGGGGGCATGCTTGTTGGTACTGTCCAGAAATGGGGGCATGCTTGTTGGTACTGTCCAGAAATGGGGACATGCTTGTTGGTACTGTCCAGAAATGGGGGCATGCTTGTTGGTACTGTCCAGAAATGGGGGCATGCTTGTTGGTACTGTCCAGAAATGGGGGCATGCTTGATGGTACTGTCCAGAAATGGGGGCATGCTTGTTGGTACTGTCCAGAATTGGGGGCATGCTTGGTAGTACTGTCCAGAAATGGGGGCATGCTTGTTGGTACTGTCCAGAAATGGGGACATGCTTGTTGGTACTGTCCAGAAATGGGGGCATGCTTGTTGGTACTGTCCAGAAATGGGGGCATGCTTGATGGTACTGTCCAGAAATGGGCCCATGCTTGGTGGTGCTGTCCAAAGGCTTGAACATGTCCATACTAAAGAAAAATGTGAAAAACACTAGATAGGTAATAAATGAGACTTTAAATGAGTTTGGATTAAGGTCATGCTTGTTGGTACTGTCCGAAAGCCTTAATATGTCCAGACTAAAGAAAACAGTGATGAACACTGGATAGACTATATGGGACTCTGAAATAAGGTCATGCATCTCTATATGCCTATATTAGATATGCTCCTGGTGCAGATTGCTGTGATGGTAGGAGCTGGAATATAACTAAATCCAGACCAGAATATAAACACATTCCAGCATATTGCTCTCTTGTTTAACCACAACTGTTATTACCTTTGAATTGACCTTCATTTAAGCAATGCATCTCTTGAGTATTTGGCACCAAATTTTACTGAAAAGTCAAAGTAAAGGATTTTCTTCCAGTTAACACTTACAAGACATTGGGATTGGGAAAAGATTTACACCAAGAATCTCTAATATATTTCACTTTCACTATGGCAATTAGGCAAAATATAAAACGCTGATCAAATCTTCAGGAATAAACATTAGTCATCAGTTCTTGTCGGTCTGCATTTCAATTAGAATGATATTTAATCTGTGATGTGTTTTTATGTTTATGTTAACCAGTCATTTAATTTAGCACACTCAGTCATTTCATCATGAATCCATAATTTTTCACAAAGTATTTTTTTTATCCGTGAATTCTGCAAACTGTGGCTGAAAATTTATACTTCATTTGACAAGAGTTGGGGATGATTGTAAACTGACTGCGCCTACTATTGTGAGTGATTGCTCATGATTTACAATGGAGGGAAGAATACAGCTTTAAATTTAGTAAAGTAAAAAGGGGCTAGAAAATAAAGATTCAGCTTATTTATTAGAATAGATACTTTAAGCATATTTGATCTATATCTAAACTGCATAAGGTAGTTCATGAGAATATTGTCTGCAATCTATATGCATCATAAATCAGCATTGTCATAGTCATGTTGCTGAACATTTATCACTTTTGGTAGAATATTAGGTGCTATTTTCTCCATTATTCTAAGCAGATTGCATATTTAGGAGAGAAAAAAAAAGAAGTGGTAAGAGTGAGGTGAATTTTTTTGTGGTACATGTGGATGTTTGTAAAGAACAGACCCCCAAAACTTAGCCAAACTCCACTCGCTCAAAAAGGTTTCTGGTTTACAGTTGGTGGATTCTCTAATTGCCTTGAGCAGTGGAACTTCAAACATTCCTCCTCACATGAGCGTTACAGAATGCCCATGGTGATGACAACAACATCAACACTTTCGCACTATCTTTTAAGGTTTGTTGTCCATATGTTGGGAGTTCCACTGAAGCAAATATGGTGACAAAATGGGTTTTGTTAAAGCCATGAATATTGATGATATGGAGAGAAATAAACAAACAGTATTACATTTTTATACAAAACACTACACAGAATATTAAGATGTGAATTATTTTTACAAAGCACCCATCTTCAAAAAGGCAATATTCTTAGTAGCTATTGGGGAAATTCCACTAACATATTTCAGTGTTTGGTGTAAAATGGAGTCACCACTCAGAACAGTTGTACAGGATGTATATATTAGATGTGGGTTGTTGCAATATACTGTGTGTAAATCTTCTCTTTTAATAAATAGACTTACCATATTTGATCTTAAGAATGAGCAGAGCTTCAACCACCACAGACTTTATTTTGTCTCGAACTCATTCAACATTGAAGTTTGAAGTAGAGGTCACCATGGCAACAGACATTGTCTTAATTATTGTCTTTTTTCTCAAATTTTGGATCTTAGCCATTTTTTTTCATGGCAAGTTCTTGAGATCTGAATTTTGAATACAGGATTGATTGCCCTGGAAAAAAACAAGGTATTTGCACATTTTTATGGTCAAATATGGAACATCTTTTTCAACATGTGAAATAGGAATTGGGGAGAGAACAAAAATCCTGAATCCATATCTCATTTTATTGCCATCTCAACACTTGAAATTTCGTAATGATGTGCACCAGAGAGATGTTGATTAATATCATTAAAATATTTGACATTTATAGAAAATAGTTGTAAAACCCATGAGACTTATAAATTATAAATGATTTTAATGGTGTTTGGGGAATAGAAAAATGAACTTGGTCAATTTGTATACGGGATTAGTCTTTTCCCAGTATAACTCCCCTTCTCCCAGTCAATGGATAATTTCTTCCTCTTTTCTGCCTAAGATTATAGGCCACATCAGACTAATTACTGTGGCTGCTCGACTGGAAACTCAGGTGATGTATAGAATATAAATAGATGCTACTATTAGTCTTTACACTCAATATTTGTCATCTTTTATTGTATCTTTTGGAGATAGAAACTGTATATTTGTTCAAAAGGAAAGATCTTTACTGCCTATCACAAGGGTTAATTTTTCCACTGAAGAAATCACAACATTTATTGCAGGCAAAATTAATGACAAGAATGTTGTTGAGAATATGAGACATTTTTTTCCTTCTGAAATGCTTACAATGGACACATTCAATGGGATTACCTCCTGAACCAGAAATAGAACCTTTATGGATACCTTTTACCATCCCTTGCCTGTTTAAAACTGCCTAGATCCTCTGATATAAAAAAATGGGGTATGAAGCTCAGTCGAGATCAGGGGTTGTCTTTAAAATAATGTACAAATAATAATGTATAAATCCTGCACTGTTTAAACAACGCAAACAACTCCTGCACAATTTGTGCAATATTATTCCAGACAACTGAAAGAGATCGTCAAATCATATATAATAATGTGATACTTTAACTGATCAAAATGACTGTGTTTAACAAACTTTATGCTTTCCTTTTCTGCACAAGGGTAACTTGTTCAGTTTTTTTTTTTTGATAGCCCTCATATTTTAGGGTTCGCTCACAACACTTTGACTTTTTTTTTACAAGCTCATGCTCAATCATGCATGTTGTTCACATATATTGCATTTTTTCTCTCATTTTAGTTATCGAAATATTAAAACATGGTTTGTTTGAATGCTTATATATGCTTACAAGATTTAAATGAAATGTAGGGTTTTACAATTAACAGGTGGCTTGTATTTGATTTGAAAATATGAAATAAGTACAAATATTTCAGTTTTAGATTCAGTTTTTGACTTTTTGGTTTTAGATTTGTTAATTAACATGTCAGGCATCACTTTGAGGTATACAGGAGAATGGATTCATCTTGACAAAAGGGGGCATGGTAAACATAAATTAACAGCATTTATTGGAATATTTTCCAGAAAAGTAAAATATTTCAGAATTGAGGGATCCATCCTTTTTAGTATAATTAGAATTTAATCTTTCTCTACAAGATAACAATAACAAAAATGCAGATAAAAGATCTCTCCTTTGACTGTATAAAATCTACTTTTTAAATACATGTGTATTTATAGAATTTGTGTCAGGAGATAAAAATGATTTAGTCTGAATTTATGGTCACTTTGAAGAGTCAAATAAACTTATATATAAAATTAAATGGAATTTGGTACTGTTCTTTTTGAGACATTGATAAGATGCTTATATGGTTTAAGTTTAGTAATGCAATTTTGATCTGTTGTTTACTTATCCTCTAATGCTCTCTTGATATTTTTTTTTTGGTTATTGCATTAAGGTCTATAATCCACAATGAAAAACTGGGACAGACTAATGTTTTTTTTGGCTTAAATGTGTTCAAAGTAATGTTATTTGTTAATTTAGCACAGAAAAAGTCAACTTAACCAGCTAGTCTTAATTTTTCATTAGTTAAATTGAACCCGTTTTAACTACCGTTAAAACGGGTTCGACTCAGTTTTTGCAGCTGGTGACTTATATCAAGTATTTATATTTTCTTTATTTAATGCCATCCAAAGAATAATCAAACTTTTTTGGAACATTTTAGATATAATCATGGCATAAAATATGAATTATCACTAAAAGAGTTGAGTATTTAAAAATCTCATGCAAACGAGTTTGTCCACCATGTGTGCCGAAGGCAGTTACGTAAATATACGAGACCACCCGAAGTTCTCTCCCGATGCTTCAAACTGATTGTGGATTATAGACCTTAAAAATAAATTCTGAGATCAGGTCACATGTCCTTAAAATTAAGATTTCCGGAAATCACAAAGGGCACAGGCACTTTACAGTGATTTATGGTGTGTTAAATGATGTACATCATGAAACTGATACAAACAAGTTATCTCCCTGAAAAAAAAACAAGTTATCCCCACACAAATCCCCAAAATACACCTGACAAGATTATTGAGTTTTGCTTTATGGACATAAGAGGCCTCTGTGAACTAAATTACTCCTAATCTGAAGGTTCCTCATTGTTATCAAACCTTTACTAAGCACGTGTTTACACTTCTAGATCATTGGTCAGCTAAACATAGGCATCAGAGATGCATCAACCCTCAGCCCTGGTAACTCATTGCACAACATTCGCTTCACACAATATTTGTGAACAAAACGTCACTGCACCAAGGCAAATTGATCTCAGGGGTAAAAAAATCCATAAAATCTACTTCCTTTGATAGCTTAGGTGTGTCAAGTATCATGAAACTGTCATCATTTACTCTAGAATTATTGAGATGGGCCGGTGACCTTAAAAAGCAGGTTAAGGTCACCGTCCATCAAACTCATCAGGGGTCTTCACCAGATGCTTATGTATGTCAATTCTCATGAAGCTGCCATTATTTGTTCTTGAGTTATTGTGATTCTTGGGATTCCACATAATTGTCCCTGTGTCGTGGATTTGATATAATTGTCCCTGTGACCTTGAAAAGTAGGTGAAGGTCATCATTCATCAAACTCTTTTGGGGTCTTTACTACATGCTTCTTTGTGTCGAATCTCATAAAGCTGGCATCATTTGTTCTCGAGTTATCGCAATGATGGGTATTTCATGGTACAATTGTCCCTGTGACCTTGAAAAGTAGGTGAAGGTCATGTTCGTTCAAAGGAAGTCTGAGGTTTTCACCAGATGCATATGTGTGTCAAGTCTCATAAAGCTGCCATCATTTGTTATTGAGTTACTGTGATGACAAGGATGATTTCACATAATTGTCCCTGTGACCTTGAAAAGTAAGTGAAGGTCATGTTTCATAAAAATTCTGAGGTTTTCACCAGATGCTTATGTGTGTCAAATCTCATAAAGCTGCCATCATTCGTTCTTGAGTTATTGTGATTCTTGGGATTCCACATAATTGTCCCTGTAACCTTGAAAAATAGGTCAAGGTCGCCGTCCATCAAACTCGTCCGAGGTTTTCACCAGATGCTTATGTGTGTCAAGTTTCATGAAGCTGCCATCATTTGTTCTCAAGTTATCGTGATGACAAGGATGATTTCACATAATTGTCCCTGTGACCTTGAAAAATAGGTCAAGGTCGCCGTGCATCAAACTCGTCCGAGGTTTTCACCAGATGCTTATGTGTGTCAAGTCTCATAAAGCTGCCATCATTTGTTCTAGAGTTATTGCGATGACAAGGATGATTTCACATAATTGTCCCTGTGACCTTAAAAAATAGATCCATCAAACTCGTCCAAGGTTTTCACCAGATGCTTATGTGTGTCAAGTTTCATGAAGCTGCCATCATTTGTTCTCGTGTTATCGCGATGACAAGGATGATTTCACATAATTGTCCCTGTGACCTTGAAAAGTAGGTGAAGGTCATGTTTCATAGAAAAATTCTGAGGTCTTCACCAGATGCTTATGTGGGTCAAGTCTCATAAAGCTGCCATCATTTGTCCTTGAGTTATTGAGATTCTTGGGATTTCACATAATTGTCCATGACCTTGAAAAATAGGTCAAGGTCACTGTCCATCGAACTAGTCTGAGGTTTTCACCAGATGCTTATGTGTGTCAAGTTTCATGAAGCTGCCATCATTTGTTCTTGAGCTATCGCGATGACAAGGATGTTCGCTACAGACAGACATACATACATACATACATACATACATACATACAGACATACATACCCACTACATTCAAATGGCACATTTATGTGGGGTAATATGATGGGCAATGACATTTAATCCTTGTTAAAAGCCCTTCTCAACACATTCAGTCGTACACCGAAGACCCCCACCTCCCCACCTTGTATTTCGGAGTGTTTTCAAACAAAAAATATGACCATTCCCTATAAATGCTGACATGCCCATTCTAAATTCAGAACCTGGCCTTTTCAAGATAATGATAAAATGCATCAATGGTTTACATTTGTTGAGGACAAATATCAGGTTGGGTCACATGACCTTGAAATATAGGTCAAAGTCATAGACTAGCAGAACTTTTCTCAAAAAGATCTCTACAAGATGCATCCATGGTTTGAGAACTAAACATTATTTCTTTTAAAGTTATCACAAATGAGACAGATGCCCAGACAGTTCAGGTTCCAAAAATACCCCTTCAGCAAAATTTGCTGAGGGGTAAAAAATAAAACCAAACAGAATATGAATTTTCTATGAGCTTCACAATAATGTTAAGCCTGTAAACTTATTTTATTGTTGTTCTGCTATTCATTTACATCTGAGATGTCAAGTATACATTCAACTATATATGGTTAACAAGTCTTGCAGTCTTATGATTTAACAACTTAACACAAATTACATTTGGGCCACGTAAATACTTTGTAAATGTAGAATAAATAATTTCATTTGTAGTTATCTACAATTATATATATATGATATATAAAGAAATAGATTTATGGGTTGAAAGTGGAATTACTTTGGATAGAACTGAAACAGATAACAATTTTTCATGAAAATAATTTCCTCTATACTAAATCTATATTTGAGCATATTTATATATTAAGCTTATTAAAAGTACAATATATTCATATTTAGATTCTGGTATAAAAAATACACAGCCAGTTCCTATAAGGCATATCTTTTCTCTTCACATTGCACTGCTAATACATGTATTGCCTTGTTCTTTCCTCATCCTTTGTTATTAATCAATGTGGCATATATAACTGAGCTTCACGCCCCCTCCTCACCAAGGATACCTTGCAATACTTCTCAGGTCTGAGTGGGATGGTTAAAATCAAATATTTCTACCTTGAAGACTCTTGATTTAATCCACAGTAGGATATGGTAGACTCAGTGAGATCTGATATGGTTTTTAATATCTTCCATGCAGAGACATACACAATATAATGCGTTCCTTCCCTCAGACTCCCCCTCAATACATTGTTTGCATTTTCTACATTCACATTTTCCCAAAGAACAAATAACATAATTCAAATCTCTCACATTTGACTCTGGCAAATGAGAGAAATTATCCTACATGCTAACATAAGATATCAAATATAAAGAGAACTTGTTTTACTTGACTACCAGCACCTTTGTGCAATTTGTAATAAGAGAATATTTCTATCCTTGATCTTATGCACTAGGCATTCCCTGTAATTTCTTGTGCAGTTATCTAATTTAGCATTTGAATGTAAATATAGTTAATGCCCTGTTGAAGTTGCATATAGATCAATTATTACCAAAAAATCCCAAAATGCTTTGGAACCCCCTTTCTTAAAATTCTCCCCTATTTTTTTATTATGAGATTTTTGTTGTTATTTATATCCACCTTGAAAACAGCACCTAACTTTCATTAATCCAACAATGACCTTTTTGGTCTTTGTTTCTCAATACATATGCTTCATATGATAATTGAAGGTATCCATGAATTTTACCAAAATATACCAGAAGCAAATATTTCAAAAAAGCCATTACAACAGAGATTTATGGCTTATCAGCTTTTATATTCCTCTTAATTAACCAAACATCTTAATCACTTTTGTTTTATCACAATCCATATGAGAAAAAAAATGACATGCAAACATTCACACAAACAAATCTATGACAAAACTAAGAAGCTGTGATAGAAAAAAATTTTAGGAAAGTGTCCAAAACCAAAATCCTGTACTTCAAGATTGTTCCACGTCTAAGTGCAGTATCACCCAAGTTTGACATTATTAGAAATGTGATTTTATTTTATCCACAACATCGATCTCACAACTATTATTTCCTCTTAACCTAACATCCAGTTTGCATTCAATCTAATGTACATATATACAATGGGCTTTTTCAAAAACAGGCCTTGATTAATCTCGACAAATATTGAACAAAAAGAACATACCATGTCCTGTCACTTTATCCCAATATCATATATCAACTGTGTCATTGAATGCCCATTTACGCTCTGATTAATCTTGGAATGTTTTAAAGCAAATACACTCTAAAACTTTAAACTATAAATCTATCAATGGGCTGGACTAAAACAAAAATATTTTCCTAGTACCAACTACAAATTACATCTTAACTCTAGGATCCTTACACAAAAAAACTCTATTCCTGACCTGGCAGTTAATGTGGAGATTTGTCTATCTCATTTTGGTACCGAGAAAACAACAACAAAATTTTATGTAATGCTTGGAAAATTTCAACCGCATTATTTTTGGCACATGCTATGGTATATAGCAAAATATTCCTGGAAGCTTATTTCTTAATTGAAAAGTTTAATACTCAAAATTTACAATACATCTTTTATTTTATTTGAACACTATTGTTACTGAACTTATATTTCTGTTACAACAATGCAATTAAGCATGTTTGGGAAGTCCAATTTGTACTGGCTGATGACCTTGACCTCAGATTTGGGAGGAAGGAGTAGTGTCCATAGTTGTTAATATGCGACTGACCTCTGACCTCTGACCTCCGGACATTGTCTGTGTGATGTGGACAATGGAATCCATTGCAACCTCTGGATTATTTTGAATCAGACTGAAACAAATTCAAAACCAACAATTAAGAAAGGTTTAGTTATATATTCATTTTAAAATCCAAATTTATATTTTCTTGAGGAAGACGTCTCCTGAGGTGCAATCTCTCTTGAAAATTTATGACAAAACATGAACATGAAAAAGGAGGATGGGTAACTTACTTTCTGATCTGCTGAATGATAAAGTCTCTCTGTACACATTTGATGTTCTCATTGAGGAGTGAGCGATCCCAGTTGGCCTTGCTCAACTCTGTCGAGAGCCACTCTACCACAGCCTGGTTATCCTCCCACAGGTAAGCCTGCAGTCAACATTCATATACATAAATATACATTATTGCTCAACAACCGGCCTTCAAATTTCTATTTGATTTGCAGACCTTTCTTCTTGTTTAAATATATTCAAACTATGTTTACTATAATGTAAGTAGGATAGGGGTTATTAGTGATGGAGTATTCATACAAAATTAGTACAAAGTAGTTTCCCCTCTGATAAGTGTACTGTGCAAATAAATTATAAAAATTTTATTAATTCTATATCTAAATTATTTACAATAAAAAAATAAAATAATGCTACATATAACTTACATTGACAGTTCCTTTGATTTCAATGAACCAACGTGACAGCATAGATTTGATCTGTCCCTCGCTGAGCTCTGAGTTGACACCTGAAATCTTCTTCTTGACGTCTTCCTCCAGAAGAAGTCTTCTCAGTCTCCAGTAGAAGAACTTACGACTCGTGCGCCATTGCAAAACATCCTGTCACAAACAAACAGAATTTATAATCATAGTTATAATATCACAAATATGAACAGACAACAAAAAAACAATAAAGATGTTTTGAAAAAAAGTTAAGAAGTAAATGTGAAAGTACTTGAGAAAGAGAGGAGTATACTTACAGTAATGACTCCCTTCTCCTGCATACGTGCTGGTCTGTCGTGGAGGTCGGCGAATGATACTGCCACCTGGTGGTATGTGGACAGCAGTAGATCTTCACGTTTTCTCATTTCCTTCTCCAGCTTGGCCCTGTCCGCTCTGCTGATTTCTGGAGAGGCCATTTTTTCCTTCAGGCTCTTGCATGTTGGGTCTAGTCGATGGATTGCTTTGCTTATGTCTTTATACCGGAACTTGATATCAACCGTTCCCTCCGGCTCGAGCACCCCTCCGCGTGAGTCTTGGTCTGCGTACATCTCCATGTACTCCTGGTTAATGGTTGGGTCCACGACAACCCAGGCGCCCCCTCTTAACTCACCATGCGGCGGAATGTACACAAGAATGGGCTGTTTGAACTCACGTAAACCATCCACTATGTACGAACCAAACTTCAACACCTGATCAAACATGTCTGCAAATAAAATGAAATCATCCACTTTGAAAAAATATCTATTGCATGACACCATTTTCATACCTTAGTTATGTCTCAGAAATTCTGTTATGATGTATGACCCATGTTTCTGTGTGACATACAGGATGTTTCTGTGTGACATACAGAATGTTTATGTGTGACATTCAGAATGTTTCTGTGTGATGTTCGGCATGTTTCTGTGTGACATACAGAATATTTCTGTGTGATGTTCGGCATGTTTATGTGTGACACACAGAATGTTTCTGTGTGATGTACAGCATGTTTCTGTGTGCTGTACACAATGTTACTGTGTGATGTACAGCATGTTACTGTGTGTTGTACACAATGTTACTGTGTGAGGTACAGCATGTTACTGTGTGCTGTACACAATGTTACTGTGTGAGGTACAGCATGTTACTGTGTGATTTCTCCACCCACCGCATCCTACTTTGATGGGATCATTTCTCTCACCTTTCATGCCTCCTGAGAATCCTCTCCAATTGGCAAAGATGATAAGTGGCAGCTGCTCGCGGTTGAAGTCTTTAATCGCCTGTGATGTCTTATAGGCGGAGTCTGGGAACCATACCTGCCCTGCTTGAGGGATTTTCTGTAATAAAACCAATACTTTGTCAGTTTTGCACCACCAGTTTCCAGATGTACCTTTGATTATATATTAACCCAAATAAATTCTTTTTGGGGGAGGTTGAATAGTTCTGATGTCATTTGACTGACCTTGGCATCTGAGTCCAGATTGGCTGGATCTGCTGGAACGGTAGCTTCTACAGTTCTAGTTTCCACAGATATGACACCGATGGGAACCCCGCCGAGGCGAGCCCGCCCACAGACGACAGTCTGGGCCCACTCCGACATGATTTCTATCCACGATCCCTTGTCAAAGAAGCCGCTCTCCCACTGATCTGGGCTGTCTGGGTTAGGTCGGCCGGCAATCATGTGGCGTGGGTCGTACGGGGCCTTGGTGGGCGTGAAATCGATGTCACGGTCTACTGGATCTATAATCTCGGGCAGGATGGGGAGAGGACCATCACGATGCTTGGGTACATAGCCCAGCCACTGCAGCATTAGTCTGACTCCATTAAAGTCGTCTTTCACCACGCCGTGGGTCACTCCGTTGTTGTGCATGATCTGTATTCCTCCGAGCTGGTTGTTGCTTGTATACACCTCACGTCCCAACACCTGCATGTAGCAAAACCAACTTCTTTAAAGGCGTCGAACACCCACAAGCCATTTTATAATGTAATAATGTGCAACTTTCTGCATATAAGGTCAAGACAGTTATACACATATATACTTGATATCAAAATTTTTAAAATTGCAATATGGTAAAAGAGAAATGGCAATCAACAAAGATATCGAAATTTCCTTTAAATACGGGAATGTAATAATAATACTATGCATGCTAACCTTGTTGAGGGCCCCAGCCCCTGTGAGAATGATGCTGGCATTCTCAACCTGGACGACGCGCTGTCCCAGTCTAACCAGATAGGCACCGATGCCCACGGCTCTGCAGGTCACCAGATTGAACGTGACAACCTCATTATAAGCCTGCGACGTCTCTCCGGCGATCATGCCAGACCCACGCAGGTTCTCCACTCCCAGGCCGTCCTCTGAGCCAATCACAGCCTTGATCATGTAGCGGGACTCACCATCCTCCTCGATCAGCTCGCAGTGCACGGAATTCAAGGCACTCACTTTCTTGAAATCCTCCGGGGAAAGATACAGGTATTTAAAACCCTGGATTTTGAAACAAACAAAACGTCATGAAATATTTCTGGTACATGTGTCACGCTATGACTATAAAATATTCAAAACTGCTTATTTGTAATTCTTTTTATCTGATAAACCTTCTGTAAACTTAAAAGCCAATGAAGTCAAAATTTTCATGAAGTCCAAATTTTCATAATTTGTCATAATAAACCCATAAAATGCCAGTCATACACTGATTAGAGTCTATTTTCTTTCCTATACCATAATGCAGTTTGTATATCGTACCTTATCTGGGTCACTCGGGTCCTCCCATGCCACCCTGAAGAGATGCTTGATCTCCTCCGCGAGGCCGATCCTTGCCCCACTGTTAGCTGAGAGGTAGAACCGAGGCAGACCGGACTTACGGGCAAACTCTGAAGCTTTCTGTAAGCCAAATGACATCACTCATTATAAACTGACATTAACATTTTACAAAAATTTCGATATTTTAAGTTACGCAAAAATGAATTACCAAACATTTTTGTATATTTTGATAAAAATTTGGCAAAAAATATGGCAAAATTGTGTGGTACTTACAAGGAATAGCTGATCTTCCTTGACTCCGAATGATCCGATCTGGTATGTGATATCATTGGAGATGACGATTATGTCACGACCTTCAGGACACTCTGGCGACTTCAAGTTCATCTTCCATGCAACCATCCCAACCTGTCACACAAAAAATCATCCCTCAATCCAATATACAACCATATGCTTTTAATGTAATTGGAAATCCTTCTTATTTTTTATTTTTTCTAGTATGATATCACTTTTTTGAAATACTTTTAAAGCATGTTTATGTAAATATCTGACCTCGTTTTCTCCAGGCAGTCTGTTGAGTTCACAAAGCTCCCCACAGTTATCAAGTACAAGTTCTGTACAGGACAACACATCATTTGGCATTTCTTGTTTGCCTCCTGAATTGTTGTACTCCTTCCAGATTGAATTCAATGCCTGAAAAATAAAACAAAAGACCATATTACTTTGAACATTTGATTTTGGCTTAATTGTGGCTCTATGGAGTAGGCTGTCAATCAGCTTTCAATCCCATTTCCCAGTTCTTTTCACATTGTGCTTTGTTTAAGAGAAATTATAAATGTGAATATCTCCTGCCAACTTGCTCAAGCTGAGTGGCTTTTCTATTACTGAGCGAAACAGATTAGTTTCTTCCCAAAATACCTAACAAATTTCTCAAATTTATGCGAATCAAAACTTTTTAAAGGCCATGCTTAATCATATATTTGACCTGTTTGAACATTTCTGGGAAGTCGTAGACGTAGGTGGTTCCATTGGTTTGTGCCTGGAAGCGTTTGAGTTGGAGATGGTCCTTAGTCACATAGGGAGTGCTGAGAAGCAAGCCATGCAGGGGTCCCTGCTTGTGCCCATAGCACTGGAATATCACCTAAAATAAACAGAAAATCATTCATTTATTTAATTCCAAATATTTAAACTGCTTGATATCAAAATTTTGATTACATGTTGACCATATTGTAAAACTGATTTGTAAACTGATAATAAGAGAAACAGCCCCTCTCGTCCTCCCTGTACAGCCCCTCTCGTCCTCCCTGTACAGCCCCTCTCATCCTCCCTGTACAGCCCCTCTCATCCTCCCTGTACAGCCCCTCTCATCCTCCCTGTACAGCCCCTCTCATCCTCCCTGTACAGCCCCTCTCATCCTCCCTGTACAGCCCCTCTCATCCTCCCTGTACAGCCCCTCTCATCCTCCCTGTACAGCCCCTCTCATCCTCCCTGTACAGCCCCTCTCATCCTCCCTGTACAGCCCCTCTCATCCTCCCTGTACAGCCCCTCTCATCCTCCCTGTACAGCCCCTCTCATCCTCCCTGTACAGCCCCTCTCATCCTCCCTGTACAGCCCCTCTCGTCCCCTCTCATCCTCCCTGTACAGCCCCTCTCATCCTCCCTGTACAGCCCCTCTCATCCTCCCTGTACAGCCCCTCTCACCCTCCCTGTACAGCCCCTCTCATCCTACCTGTCCAGTTCTGTCATCCGTCACTTCTTTATACATGGATATATCCAGATAATATCCATTCTCATTGGTGAGGAACAGTCGGATTGGGATGCGTGTTCCGGTGCCGGCCACTCTGAGAGTCATCTTCAGCTCGGCCTGTAGGACACGCTGCTTCCAAATACGACTTCCGTAACACATCACCATTGTACGCACAGTCTCCTCCAACTACAAGTTATCATACACATAGGCTCTTTATTATATGCATAATGTTTAAAAAGGAAATTAAATATAAATGTAAGAAAACATTAAAATCAGGTTCTTGATATAAAAAGATTACCTTAGCAGGATCCGTCAATGTCAAGGATGGCACAAAATTGAGGAAAATGTGGTTGCAATCTGTCTTCTTAGACTGAAAAAATAAAATATAACACTCATTTCAATGCAAACTGGATCAGGCTTAAAAAAAATGGGGGAAAAACAAGTTCTCATTTAAATGAGATATCTTTGAGTTAGTAGGAGCGGGGATCAGATACTGACCACAGAGTGGGAGAATGCTACTTCCAGAGCATCCAGTGCTTCCAGGAGAGTGCGCTCTCCTTCATTTTTCACATATTCGAATGATGCTTCCTTGGTGACGAGGTCTGAGTGACGAATGATGGCTCGCACAAAGAATCGATAATCTGTCACTTCCTGTCCCTTGGCCACTTGCTGATATGGAAAAAAATATATGGGTTATAATAAATAAACAACTTTTATCAAATATTATGGGTTAAGATTTGGCAAAAATCAATTGAAATTAGGACGCAAAACAACGAACACTAAATGATACTGAAAGAATGGTGATATCTTGGGATAAGTATAAATAGACCTCCTACTGCCTAGTGGTTTCAAGCTGGACCCTCCTCTCCCCCAGATTTTTTTTTTAAATTGGTCAAAATAATATTGATAAATTATTACCTTGGCTCTACCCAAGTAGAGGTGCATGCGATGGTTTGCAATCGGAATAGCCTCCAAGTCAAAGTTCCTCATCCGGTTGATCTCCAGCTGGAAGGCCAGAGCTGGTTCCAAGTGCCGGTATATTCTGTCCTCTGTAAACTGCAAACCAAAGTCATACTTAATTAAAAGGAACACAGTTTGTATGTGAAAAAATATTATCATTTAAGCAATGCATTAGTCCCAAGCAGTTCTATCTATGTGCCAAGACCTTTCACCCAGAAAAGAAACCCATATGAAAAATCGTATTTGAAAAAAAAAACACCAAATCAACAACAACAAAAATGAAAGAAAACGAAAAATTCCTGTATCAAAAAAAAAAAAGAAAAGAGAAAAAAATGTTCCACTTTCATGACTATGTTATCAAGGTTAGTCCTTTGTGACCATAACAAAATTCTTGATCCTTTCAGATTTTCCAAAGGCTCAAACTAATTTTGTTATTTTTATTTAAATTTCTACTCAAAAGTGAATATGATTATGTAAATGAGGTTAGCATCTGCAAGTAGGGTGAAGCCTGTACAGTTCACAATGAGGCATGCGGTGTGTTCAAGGATGCATTAATTAAAGGTGTGGTGTTATGTGGTGTTCTATTAATATGATAACGAAGCACGCCAAGCAGAATATCTAGCACATACTGGTACGGATGGAGGGAGGGTTGGCGTTCCACGGCCAGTTGAAGGATTAGCAGTGATCTAGGATAAAACAACACATAAACCACATGCTAAATCAGGTAGAGAAAAAATAAACAAACTCTCAAAAACTTCAATAATATAAGGCATAAAACAAAGTACAAACTATAAAAGAAAAAAATAATCTGTGGTTCTTAACAAACGATACCTGCTGTTATTTACACAAGAGTTGAGGCAAATCACTGACAAAAATGGTTTCTATATGACCCCCTCCAAAAAAATCAAAAAAGTAAAATGAAACAAAATGTACAGCAAAGTTGAAAATCTATTTTTTTTATAGGTTGTTGGTTCTAGAAAGTTAATATTTCAATTACATGCTGATAGCTCAGAAATTGCTATATTGATATTTTCGCCTCACATATCAAAGCCATATTTAAATACAGCATTGGTTGATTGGCTTAAAACATATTGAACAGCAATCTCAGATAGCAAGACGTCCCACCCTGTGCAGAACTCAAGGTACAAAAAACAATGTTGCTGTGGTGTGAAGAGATTTGAACTCGGCAAATATTCTCTGCTGTGTCATGAACAGCCCGCCACCGTTTTATGAATGTAAATTACTCTGAAGTCGGGGCCAAATAAGAGCTAACAAAGCCAAACGACGGGGACAAATCATATGCTGTGCCATTATGGGAACCAGAAGTTACAGAAACCAGAAGTGGAGGGGAACAAATGAGTGGGAATTTTGAAATGGCAATGTGTTGTTGTACAGACATTTTTGATGGGTGGAAAATAATTAATGTAACAACGGACCTACGTGACTGTATTTACAGGTGATATACAAGAGATTGTTTTGATACTTGCAAGAAAAGTAGACACAAACACATCAAACAGAGCACACATAATGATTTTATGTGGCTGGTCAGATAAAATAATGTTGTCAAAACTATACCGGTTCATAATTCAAATCCATCATATAATTCTACAAAACAACACCATAACATTGTGTACTATAATAAAGGGAGTGGCATTTTCTTTTACCCAGCTGTGATAATCAATAAAACCGAGACATGGACAGCCACTGATCTAAACATTTATATAAAAAAATGTATTTCAGCGATTACTTACATGAGTTCTGGCTCTGTAGGTGAAGTACTTTGGGAATTCCCTCTGCAAAACAAAAGAGTAACATATTATAAATCCTGAATGTTTAAAGAGTGATGTATTTCTACCGCATTCCTCCCCAGTGGCAGGCCCAGCAGCAGGCCCAGCAGCTTGGCATCACCGACAGCACCGGATACAGGAGAACAAAGAGAACACACCACAGCAGTGTGATTGGCTGGCATTCACCACGATGCAACTGCAAGTTACAAGCATTAATATGGACAGCGTAATAAGTCCACGGTTGACACGGCTAGAGCGAGAGTTTTTCAGCTGGAGTAGGAAGTGCCAGAGATTAATATAGGTCAACATTCTTCAGTCAAAAGTCGTCTCCTAGGAAACAAGTGGGTAGCATATTTCTACATCATCTCTGAACAATGGTTGCTATCAGAGAGAAAAGTGTTTTATCAGCGCTATATTAATTTTATAATAATCATTTTATTATTAAGTTTTAAGAGACTTAATAATAATAAAGTTAAATCCAAGATTAAATTGGCAGTAATTTTGGATTCTGTAAGGTCTTGTCTCATCTCATCTTTTAAAATCACATTTACTGGTAAATAATAGCACTTAAATGTTTTCAAAAAATGTCCAAAATGAGCACACTGAAATTATGCTCAACATTAGTCTGTAAGGCCTATTGCACGAGAACAGAAACACTTAATAACTCCGCTAAAGGGACATTCTACGAGCTGTCAATTTTGGAAATAAAAATCCACTTCTATTCAAATCTATAGTAAAGCGTTAGTGTGCTTGAAATCAAAGGGTGTTCTTTTTAAGCATACGGCTGGCTATTCAGTGACAACTGAAAATATGTTGCATGAACTTAAAATAAATAAAAGAGCAATATATCCTAATCCCACAAATTTTATTAATTGGTGTGTTTCTTATTAAACATGAATACAAACCCAGGTGGACATTAGGACTATGCGATAGCTAGTTCTATATACGTCAATAAAAATAAACATTTTGGACTCGCCCTCCTGCCACCGACGGCGGCGCCACCATCGCCTGCCCAGTTTCCCGCTCAACCTCGCTTGAGAACCACTTTGATCAAAATTAAATTTGACGCCTAAGCGGGGAGGTCGGGTGGGAAAGCACAGTCCACCTGGGTTTGTATTCATGTTTAATAAGAAACACACCAATTAATAAAATTTGTGGGGTTTCTATTAAAATGAGAATACAAACCCAGGTGGACATTAGGACAGAATCACTGATTAGGAGGAGGGTCCCAACCAACAATTTCAACTGAAACTCAAGGCGATCGGTGGCGATAGCAGTCCAAAACCTCTTCATAGTTGATACCATGTTAGGTCTGACCACTTGTATGTCTGATACTAGAGACTGAGGACTATTGCTGAGATTCCCTTCTCTTATATCCAGACAATACTTTATAGAGCCATGCATCATTGGAGGGCTAATTTCTATAGTGTAGCAACTAGGTTTCCTCTGGTAGGTACTACTAGCTCACACTAAGCACCAATCTTTAACGAGTCCACTCTTTTCACTTACCATCTAGTATAGCAAACTTATCCCGTGGGAGGTATTGTTTGCTTTACTAGTGCACCCTCAGAGGTCTTTGTTATGTGTGCATTTTCTGAGTATACTCTGCCAACCTGTTGATGGATTCCCAGAGTTGATACTACTGCACTACAAGATTTGGTTTCTATTAGTAGCGCTACTAAGTCCAATTGCCTAGTAACTTCACTACTAGGGTGCAAGGTGCTATGATGCATACTAATCAGTCTAGTCCTACTCTCATGGGCTTGAGGAGTTTCACTGACTAATTAAGGCTCTTGTAACTGACTCTGACCTCTAATTTATGCACAAACTCACAAAGACCATCCTGTTGAGATCCTCTTCTAAGACTCTCAAACCCCTTGAAATCAATCCATTGTTACTACAGAAGAACCAACATTTCATCCAAATTCCATTAGTTCATCCCTGCTACATCCTTGGAGACATCCTCCTCTTCTTCCAGCACTTGTGAGTTATGTGTACATTTTAGTCAGTTACCTTCTGTTGTGACTGGGCAACTGACTGAATGGCACCCATCAGAACTTGAGAGTTATGACCCGTACCACCAGTCAGCCAGCTACCTTCCATCATGTCATACCACAACAGGACCGAGTCTTTTCCAACTGTCCAGACCTTGACTGCCAACTCTGATGAATAACTTGAAGGTGGACAGTTAGGCCCATCAGCATATGAGTAGCTACCTGGGTCAGTACTCGGAATTCCATACATCCTCATGACCATTCTTCCAGATCTGACTATGAGTAACAGCCATGAAGATATCTTCTTCCACCCAGCTTTCTGTTTCTATTGTATATATATAACATCCAGCTGTGCGAGGTTTCCTCTGATACCGTTGTTTGTCTAGATATCTGAGGATCTGCCCAATTAGGTCCTAGCCTTTACTTCCGACCCAACCTCAATTGTATATCTGGAATATTACTTGAAGTTGGACTGTTTTGACCCATCTTACATCCAGCTGTGTGAGGTCTCCTCTGATACCGCTGTTTGTCAAGATATCTGAGGGTCTACCAAATAAGTTCTAGTCTTTACTTTTGTCCCAACCTTATCTTGTAATCTGGGATATTACTTGAAGGTGGACTGTTATGACCCATATTGCAGTTAACCATACACCATCCATGTCCCCTTTAGCCAAATTAGCCTTATGGACCATTGTATGGACTTCTTGGTATTCAGTGGAATTGACTTCCTTCAGCTTAAATGGTTTGACTGAATCTTTGAGCCCTGATGAACACCCACAGCTTTCCTTACTGTTTGGATACGGACAGAAATCTGGGTAGTTTCTTTAACGAGATCTATATCTGAACCAGTGCTTAGACTTTAAGGAACTTCCCCTGATGAGATTCCCCATCTTCTTATCAAGCATCATGGTCTTCTTACTGAGAGCTTTATTTAGCCATACTGATGTTGTGCTCTGCTACACATCTTTTCGTTTCTTGTTTGGAACTAAGGAATCTGAGTTATCCATACTGATATCTTTGTTCCTTCCAATTAGTATCTAAGCTGTACACAGTATATATATAGCAGCTTGTCCTCTTTATTTACGTCTGGCCCAAGCTGGAGCTTTGGTGCTTCAACTTTGAGTCCCATATATTTCCAATATTCTCTCCTTTAGATTAACAACTTAACCAAGAATTTGGATCTTGAGGCAGTATGAAGAAAATTTTCCCGTCTGTGAGCATGTAGGGAGATTTTCAGTCCCAAAAGGCATACACTGGGAGTCACTGATATAATAACACAGGATATTTACATTTCCTTCACGTTATCATTAGATGCGCCCACTATTGATTGCATATTATTTGCAATACATCTTCTCCCCAGAACTTCAAATCCAACGAGATTCCACCTTTCACTGCTGGGAATGTGGTGCTTTACAGTAACAGTGTCCCTATCTCAGGAACCAATGACCATATCCTTTTGAAGCATGTTTTGTACTATTGTACTGGAATGATCCAACCGTTCCAAACCCTAAACACACTGTAACTTAAGATACCTCCAGTGTCGCTTTCAGAATTTGCTCTCTGGTAGAAGTCATTCAATGACCTTTTACGGCATATCTATAATCTTTATATAACTATGTCCGATGGAGCCTCTCTGTAGAATAAAGGCGTCCCCATACTTGATTCTTAGCCCTCTTCTGGAGTCCTCTGTCACTACTCCCATATCACAGAAACCTCCTTTGAGAATCCTTCCATCACAACTGCAGTCCTATAAAACTGCCAGAATAGAAGAATCACTATTCACATATGAAACACTGACCTGATCAATTGTTTCAGTAGTCTTTCCTCTTAGGTAACTGTATTGGACGATTCATGTATAAATTGAACAACTCTGGATACAGCCCTTCTCAATCTAATGATCTCTGGACTGTCCCAAAAGTATGTACATCTAATCCTGCCCATACCATGCTCACTGCATCCACTATCCACTCGCATCTATCCAGAACCACTGAACACGAAAGATGTGAGTTTAGAATAATTCCTTTTAGCAATCCACTTCAAGAATGGATATTTCCACTTCAGCCACAGGTCCTTAGACCCCCTTCCAAGTGTATAAGCCACACTGCTGCAAGTAGTCGATCTTTTTCCTCAGTCACTCACTATGCTGGCACATAGAAATTGCCAAGGATGTCGGGTCATTTTCACACCTCTGGGATTGAATACAACTTTGGAAAACACTTGAGTCTCTTTCCAAAAACTTCTGACCTGGTCTCTTCTAGGAGCTGACATACGCCAGTACTTTTAAGTTGATCATTGCTGTCATTATGAACTTGTTCAGTAAATCATCTGATAGCTAGATCATTGTGCTAGTTCTCTACTCTCCAGATCTATTCCTTCCAGATCCAACACACACATGCCCCCAACCCTCCTTGGAGGCACCTATGAAGGTCTGGAGATCTGTTAAGAGAATCCACTAGTGGTACTTCCACTATGGTACTCTCTAGCTGAAGCCATCACTGCAGTCTAGTCTAAGGCAGATAGTACTTATCACTGCAGTCTTGTCTCTGGCTCCTGAGATTTATCTGGCTCCTACTTCTGGTCTCTTGGGACCTTGAGCATCCAGCTTTACCGCATATTCACTCGATCCCTCCTCAGATCCTTTGATCCTCTGGTAACCAAAACTGAACTGAACTGGGATCTCAACCTCACTCTCAAAGTGAGCATTGCAACCACTGAGTTGTTGAGTACCAACTTGAAACTCCTACATCTCAGCATTGACTCATGTTGTTTTGATTCTCTTGTATACACAACATATTATTCAGCAGAATTTCATTTTACATGAGCAACCCCATTCTACAGACTTTCCTGCATTCCTTTAAGCCTACGGCACCTGGTATTCCCAGGCGGTCACCCATCCAAGTACTAACCAGGCCCGACGTTGCTTAACTTCGGTGATCAGACGAGAACCGGTGTATTCAACGTGGTATGGCCGTAGCCTGCTATGTATGCTCATTACACCAGCACAGTTCTCCATATGCCAGCCTACCAAAGAACTGCTGATTACTTAACAGAAGAACTTCAACTGAAACTGAGTTGTTATTCCTCCTGTTTTCATAGCATAGTATCCAGCAAACCTTGTCTGCTCATTATGCATATACATGTACTGGACCGAGAACCTTCCTCTGAGCTGACGTGCACTCTACGGAATCCGAACTGTTCTCGTTTCCGTTGATGTTCACTTACAAGAAGCTCAGTTTTGGGTTAGGTTATCATATTCTGTTACTTGTAAGTCTTAGTACAACAACCCACTAATAACTCATTCTATTTCAAAGTGTTGAAAGAACCAATTGCTTACTGATTCACCACACTTATTACTTCATTGCTTCCATATCATAACATTTTGGATAAAATATTTATCCCGATGTTACCAATCTTAACCTTCAGGTTTGCATTGCTTCAACTAACGATAAATTAATACCATTTATTCGTTTCATGTACTCTTCACAGTACCATATGAATCTTGGCAACGCATGTAACATCTGACAAGAAACTTCTGATGCACTTCTGAAACTTGACCCCAAGTATCAGGCCAGAATTGTTACTACTTATGATTGAAAAACTCATTAATGAGTAATTTGAACCATATTTCATATCAGCAATGGCTTTTCATCATTTGATGATCACTTATGGATCACCCAAAATTTATTTAATTTCATAACCAGTCCTTTCTAGTTATAGAAGTTAAATTCCATCTGTATGAATTGAACTTCATGCCTCAATCCTTTACTCTTGAAGAAGCAACACTTAATCCATCAACTGGACTTCAGTTTTGTATCAGCAGAAAACCTAGCCTGACACACCTGCGTGGTAGGCTAGCATTCTGCCACTGAGCCACCGATGCTTCCATTTAAGTTTCTCAGTACATCTTTTCCTTCCTCAGAGCAAACATAAATACATCCAATCCAGACTATTCCATGGAGTATAGAAAAGGATACCAACATTCTGTACTGTTCCCTTTCCTACAATTCAGATAGCTAGCTCGGCTCTTTCTTTGAACGGTTTAGTGGCTGCTTGTTTAGCAATCTCCTTCAGATGACCTTCCTTCACTTGTTGCCCTGAAGCTATCTTAGTTACTGCCTTCATCAACAAGTTAACTTTCTTCCTAGTCATACCATATTCAATCTCTTCTGATTCATCCTCAGAAGCCTTCCGAGGAGCTTCTGTCCAATCATCATACTCAGAATCTGACTGATACGTCGGATATCTAATCAGCTGTAAAGGACTATTCTCCTCATTCTCTTCAGACCAAACATCAGATCTCTCCTGTGATCTATTCGCTAGATGATATCTGTCAAGAGTTCTATCGGACTTGGTGACACTGGATCCTTCCTGAGATCTACCCTGTGATCTTTCCCGATCTCTACCATGGTCTCCAAACTGTGATCTACCCCTGGATCTGTCCTGATAACTGACATAGGATCTATCCCGGGATCTACCATGGTGTCTAACAGGGGACCTGTCCCTAGATCTATCCTGAACCCAACTAATGGATCTTTCCTGGGATCTATCACGAGATCTACTGCGAAAGCTGTCACGGGATCTATAGTGGGAAACCTCCGGAGATCTACCACTGGATCTACCCCTTCTATAGGACCTGCTTCTCTCCTGATTATAGCTGTTCCACCCAGGAGGCACCTCTGGTCCTTCATAACCGTAACTTAGGCCCTTACGGTATTCCCGTTCACTCATGATGGCCAAGATTTTCTACAATTATAGACTACATCAAAGGCTTTTCATACTCCAATCCAAGATTTATTGAATTTATTTAATTTATCTGAAAAAATTAAAATTCAACTTCTCACATAGAACACTCAAGCGGTCACCCATCCCAGTATTAACCGGGCTCAATGATGCTTAACCTCAGTGATCAAAAGAAATTTGGAACGCGCCCAACTTGTGGCTACAAGATCCTCATTTCTTTCAAATATTAAATATTTTACTTCTAACCATCCAAATTAACAAATTATTCAAAATGACAAGCATTCGAGTCATGTTTTGTTCATAATTCTTTTTAATTCTTTCTCAACGGTATTTCTACTTCCGGTGAGCGTTTTTACGCAGAAAAACAAAGAATTAACCTCCGAGAAAGTCTCGTACTATAATACTATATCGCTCGTCACCTTGTGAGCGATAATACATTAATCATAGCAAATACGCAGTAAATTTCTTTCTTTTACATCCCAAACCAGCCAAAATACCTGGCGGGATGTTCTCCGAAGCAATTTTAAGAATTTACAAACTAAAATCGTCAGAAATTTTGTTGTTCTCGTCCCGCGAGAGCCGGCTACGAGATTTCACCTCGAGCTGCTCCGTGAACGATAATACAACTACTTTACCTCAACGTATTTATTTTCTTTCTTTTTGTTATAAATACGAGCCAAATATTATGGCGGAATGCTCTATGACGTCTATAAAGCAGAAATAAAGGAGAATTTACCTCTACACGGACCAATTTGTCAACAAACCCAACAACTACGTCTTTCCGATTGATTGACAGTCACGTCTTGGTCGTAAGCTCTCTCCTTTCTTCACGTAAGCGTCTTTCTTCCTACTGCAAAGAAAAATAGCTTAATCTTCATAAATAACCAGCTTATTCTAGAAATATCTCGCATAAAAATCGCCAACCGTCCTGTTGGTTGGCGTCAAATTTTAAAAGTGGTTCTCAAGCGAGGTTGAGCGGGAAACTGGGCAGGCGATGGTGGCGCCGCCGTCGGTGGCAGGAGGGCGAGTCCAAAATGTTTATTTTTATTGACGTATATAGAACTAGCTATCGCATAGTCCTAATGTCCACCTGGGTTTGTATTCTCATTTTAATAGAAACATATTCTTTGTATGTGGACAAAATCACCCAATTACTCACAAGATATGATCTTTGACATTCTGCCCAACCCTGCAAATCAAATAATCAGCAGAAGCTATTTTAAACATGTAATTTCTTGGAGCGCATCCCACCCAAAGCAACCTAAATGCCAATTTGGGTATATAACCTTGGCCATAATAAGTGTAGAGCTCACCTTGTGTTGGACAATGAAGGTGATTCGTCGCACACCCTTATCAGCAAGAACTTCTCTTTGCTCAGCGCAGAAGTTGCCAAACATTTCTGCGTAATAATCATCAGGTTCCTGAGCACTGAAACTGATAGCTACATTCAGGATGTGGATAGGCTCATCATATTTCTTCTGCAAATAAAAATTAAGAGCATTGCTTACAAATTGCAAAAATCAATGGTCTCTAACTAAAAGATCAGTTTGATTTATTTCCATTACTACGTTTTCGCTTTTAAATAAATCCAACTGTTCATGGGTTGGATTAGATTTGAAATGACTTGTAATGTTGGCCGCTTGACTTTTGTCTCATGGGCACACAAAGCATTTTTTAAAATATCTATTGACTGACCTTGTCCCTAGTTACTTCCCTGACTCCAGCATCCGAGAGGTGAGGGCTGCCAGGAGGACTGGCAAAGCGGTCAATCAAAGCATCAAATGACCTGAAAAAAATAGTAACAATAGTTCAGATCACATCAAAAAGTATTATGCATGATCTACTTTTTGAAAAAATTATTCAAAAAATCTTTTTCAAACAGATAATACAAAAATAATGTCAAATATTTACGCAGTGAAGTGGCTGAAGGAGGTGAAGGCGGCCATGATGCCCATCCTCTGGCACTGTGGCATGTCCTCCATGACCACCATATCCTCGCTCAGACTCGCCACCCGGGGCATGTTGGCTGTCATCTTCTTGGGCTGCATCCTACATAAACATCTATCCACGTTAAAACCCGGCACGGACAATTTTTTTTTGTTATAAGTTTAAGACCAAAACAGGACATAACAAAATACATATACAAACCCGCCACCAGGGGAAAGCAGGAGAGATGAGTGAAAAAGTGAAAGACACATTAATTTACACAGCAGATTTGAAGAGTACTGGGTTTAAAACTTTGTGAATGTTGCAGGAGATTAAGGTATAACATGGCCTCTTTGGGGTGAGAACCATACCTGTTAGGGTGAGTGCTGGGGAGCAGGAAGAGGAACTCCACAACGCACAGTCCGTCCAGCAGGTTATGATGATGCAAGCAGCTCAGGTCGTACGCGATGTACGCTCGCCTCACGTACACCTAAACAACAGCAACAAAAAGACGGCTCACATAACCTCTACATTTTTCATTCAAATTCTTACTCTACAAATTTTTTTGAATGCCCTTTTGTGAGACAATTTCACGGTGGTTTTATTTCCATTTCGGCCCGATTCTAACCAGTAGTTTGCAAAGTAATATGTTAAATAAAGTAACTTTGAAAATCTCCATACTCAACGAGGCATTTTATACATATCACAGGGTGAGAATGAGAATGATCAAGGTACGAACCTCGAGGGCGGCCATTCTGACGAGCTGGTTGGAATGATAGAAGAAATCATGCAGAACGTCATAGATGGAGGTTTCTGACATGATGAGCTTCTGAAGATTCTCTGGGCAGAAGTCGTGGCCATACATGTCAATGGCGGACAGGAAGATAGACTCCACCTGTAATAGGCATTATAAATATTAACAATCCAAAAAAATTTCTCTGTCCTTAAAACTAGGATCTTACATAAAAAGTTACATAAAAAGATAATGGACAAACACTTTGTAATTAACTAAACATCATGTCTTTTATGAATATTGCCATATCTTGGTAATAACTAAATTATTTTTTCAAAAGTATTTATAATTTCACTATGATTTTGAACAAAAGGCTTACCTGGTTGTGTCGTAGTTCATAAGCTGGTTGATATGCTGCGATGAGGACCTGACGTGCTCGCAGAGCCACCTTGGAGTGCTCAGACTTGTTTAAGGTCGTCAATTCTGTCAGAATTGTTTGAAGGTCATCAGTGAGTCCAGGTTCCTTGGAGAACAAATGATCCTGAAAACAAAGATATGATTCCAGTTTTAAAACTAAAACCGTTTGATTTTTTTTTATAAAACTTCAAAAGAAAAATGAGAAAGGTCAAAAAGTGTTTGAATAATCAATTAATACTCACAATAAGATACATAACAAGCTGATTTTTCTGGGCGACCTTGGAATGCGAGAAGATGGAAGCAGTGACCTCAGCACTCTTGCCTCCATATATTTCTCGGAGTGATGCCAGACACTTGTCATAATGTCCTTGCTGGAACTGCGTCTCCACAGACAAGTACTGACGCAGCAGGTCCTGAACCTTTGTCTTCATGTGACCCCGAATACCATTACGATATCTGTTTCAAAACAGGACACAATATTTATAGAAGTACAATCTACGTTTAACCTGAAACAATGTTTATTTGTTATGAGATGTTGTGTGTGAAAGCGAAAAACTGGACAACGGTTACCGGTATGCAGTAGTGTTGAGCACGGTGACAAAAGGTCAAGGTTATTTGTTATTGTAATCATATTAAAATGCAATGAATTTATACAATGACAAGATCAAAAACCATATATGAGAATAAAGACATATTTTTTGCATAGTTGTCCAGTTTTCCTTTTGACACAGATTTGACAGGAGTTTTGTATACCTCTGTACCAGCTGGACGATGCCCTGAGTTGTCAAGAAGAAGACGTCGCGATCTGAGCGCTTGGTGAGAGTAGCAGCGTGGCTATCTATGATTTGTGCTATCTGCTGGCTCGGGAACTGGCACAGCACTGAAGTAATATTACTGGCATAGTTGGCCATGAACTTGCGGATCTGCCTCTCCACATCCGAGGGAATACGACCCGATATCATAGATATCAAATCCTAAAAAGATCAAAATTTTGTGAAATAGAGGTTAAATGAATCATTTTTTAGATTTGATATCACAGAAAAAAATTGTCACAGAATTATGTCTTACAAAAATCACTTGATGAATGCTGGTTTCTATCATATTTTTATGATTAGATTTTATCAAGTTCTGGTTTCTATTTTTTAGCGGGTACGGTATGTTGTTTATATTGGGGCAATATGGTGGATGGCAATTGGCCTACTGAAAAGTTCCATTAAGGTAAATAAATGGGACAAACCTGCAGTTCTAGGAGAGGTAGGAGTGGATCTCGCAGACACTTCATCATGGTGTCCACGGTTTTCTTCATATGACTCTGGAAGAAAGGCTCTGGAGCTGTATATCCAGCAAGGATGTTCTCCAGAACTGCATGCGACACCTGCAAATGGAAAGCAAATCAAGTGAAAACAAGCCAACATACCTGTGGTTCTCCCACCCTGGTTGATTGATATACAGTGTACGTAAACCAGGCTACCCTGGCGACCTGATGACAGCCACCTAATTTAACGAGTAAAAAGTATTTCAAAACTTGTATTAAGGTTTGAAAAGTATGTTGATCATCAACATATTTTTGGGTAAGCAAGACATCTGTGATGCAATCCAAATTTGATCTTATTTGACCTCAAGGCAAAGGTGTAATAATCAAAATGCCTTCTAAATGCTCCCAAGATCCTATCTATAAAGTTTGTTGGCAATCCAGGCATTGTTGGGCAATTTACATGCAAAGAATTCGCAAGACACCTTGACCTTGTCCCAATTGGACAGGTAAAAAAGTTCCATCACAAAGGTCTACTTGAATCTTGTCTTAGGAGGATACAAGTGTCAAGTTTGGCGAGATGGCTACTAACCTGGTAGAGTTGGTGGAGCTTCTCTCCGTGAACGCTGGCGTTCTGGGCCTGCGGGAGGTGACCAGTGAATGGTTTCGCCTGCTGCACCCTGGTGGGATCATCCAACTGTAGCTTGGCAATCACGCTACCAGCATCCAATACTGCACCAGGACGCTTCGTATAATGCACGCTGCAAAACATAAAACCATGCTCTCAATAAGTAAATAAATGTAGTCTTTTTTTTCTATTTCTTACTTCAGGAATAAAATGTTATATTTGGAATTTGTACTAAATTAAACTCACCATCCATTTTCAGACACTCTCAACTCCATGACCATTTTCATCACCTCTATTTCTGCATACACATCATTTGCAAAAACATGGCCTCCATCCTCTACCATGTAATGAACCAGCTTGCCAGTAGATGGCGACCTGCGCAAAGAGGATTATGTTTAATTTCTCAGTTCGCTTCAATAATTTTGATAGATAAAATCAGTTCATATTCAGAGAGACAATGTTTTGTGACATATTTACTGACCTGAGAATTGTTGGGTCATTTTCCTTTTCAAAGACACAGGTCTTATTTCCGACCACAATGCGGTAACGCTGCACTTCCTCCTTCATGTACGTGGTGTGGGAGGATCCGTCGATGGAGAGGAGAAGGCCGCCATCACTGAGCCTGTGAGCTTCTACCTCCTTGCAGGAGTCATTCAGGGACAGGAAGTAGCTCGTGGGACCAGTCTTGCTCACTTGCAGCACATACTTAAAGCCTTCATATATCAGCTCCACTTCCACAGAGTTTTTCAGAGCTGTCATAGGCAAAATCTGTCCCCTGCAAACCAACAATATTACATCAATTAAGAATTAGGTGACTTTCTAATTGCAAAACTGTGTAAATATCACATTAAATCATAATTCAGACTTTAATTGTACAACAATACCACATTGCCAATCTAAGAAATAAGATGATGTTTTTTTTTTTATATATTAATATGAGAGGTATGAGTTCCGCACCTGTCAAGCGTATCTTGGAATGACTGTATACTGTTGAGTATCGCCTGGTCGGCCACATGGAGGGCGCCACACATCACTCCCAGCATGGTGTCAGGACGCTCCGCCTGTACCTTGTCAGAGATCATCTTGTCCATCCAGCCGGTGTCGACGTGGTTCTCCATGAACACATCAGTCTCGATGATCTTGATGAGGTACTCCACTGTGGTGCGGAAATCTCCACGAATCGACAGCTCCTTTAAGGCTATCACCATGTTCCTGCCAAGGTGACAAAGAGAACAGACTGCATGACTCACACACTGGGGACAAAACTGATTTCTAAGCAATAAATATTGCCAATCTAAGAAATAAGTTGACATTTTTTAAAGTTTTTTTTTATATATATTAATATATAGCTTAAATTTGGAAAATATGTGTGGGTCTGAACTGTGACAAAAAAACTCAGGTATAATAGGAACAACCTAAACTATTGAGTTAAAAAACTATTCAGTTCAAATAATTTTTTAAAAATTTGAATATTCTCTGATTGGAAGATCATAGTAGTACGGTGCCCTAATAGATATTCATGCAGTGCACTGCACTTATGAAAGCAAGTCTTTATAATGAAATGCTTTTACTAGTATTATGACTACGCTATAAACAAGGAATTAAAATCTAACTTACTCTCTTGCCATTTCTCTGTCCTCTCCCCAAGAGAAGCAATGTCCAAACTGGGAATCCGCAAACTCATGCAGACCACCGGAGGCAGCCACGCTGAAGTAGCCCCAGACGTTCTTACTGCTGCGGAAGTTCAGCTCCTGAACTGTTCCAGCACTAGGCTTGAAGCCCTCGTCGGGGTTCTCGCTGGTGATCCTGGCAGCGATCACGTGGCCACGGGGCACAGGCTGCTGAGGGGGGTTCTCAAAGTCGATGGGAGTGTCCCCCCAGGGATCCTCGCCATACAGTGCTCGGATCTCTTTGATGCGATAGAGCGGCACTCCCATTGCAATCTGTCCCAAAGGTATAAATTGATGTATTTTTAACACATTCTCCCCAAATTTTGCAAAGACAATATTTCACTTTTTCCAATTATTACTGATACTAAATATTGATTCCATTATTGCATGCATTTCAATAATTGCATTTCATTTTGAAAAAAAAGAAATAATAAATTGAAATCTAGTTGAGAAAAATTAAATTGAAATCTAGTTGAGAAAATATGAGCTTCAAAATTGAGAACAAGATAGGAGAAGGATTTTTGCCTGAAATCATATGGATTGTGAATGTAATTTTACCTGTAGTTGTGCTGCTGGTAGGTTGACATCGGCAACCATCTCCGAGCACGGATGCTCCACCTGGAGGCGGGGGTTGAGCTCCAGGAAGTGGAATGACTCGTCAGCATCGTTATACAGATACTCCACCGTGCCTGCGCTGACATAGCCTACCATCTTAGCCAAGATCACCGCACACTGAAAAAACATAGAAACGATTAGCCATCATTCAATATACGAGAGAGGGCACCCTAGGTTTATCCTAATATCATTGATTATTAACTCCAAAACAAAGATTTAGGAAAATTTATTTTTTTGTTTGCAGCAAACCCCCAGCCTCTTAGTGATTAATACCTTTTCCATCTTTTCCTGCACTTCTTTTTTGGCAATGGTGACGGGTGCCTCTTCAATAATCTTCTGATGACGTCGTTGAATTGAGCAATCACGGCCGAACAGAGACAAGGCGTTGCCATACTTGTCTGCCAGTAACTGCACCTCCAGATGGCGTGCATCCGTCGCCAGCTTCATGATGAAAATAGGAGATCCGGGAACTTCTGCTTGGACTTGGCGGAAGAGGTTAGGAAATCCTTCGGCGGAGGTGGCTTTCCGGATACCCTTGCCACCGCCGCCCTCGGATGCCTTGATCATCACAGGGAAGCCAATCTTGGTGGCGGACTGAAGGCCTTCCTCTACGTCTATGACGCAACCTTTCCTGTAAACATCCGCGGGCACAGTGATCTCTTTCCCTTTTTTGAGATCATCAGGGTCCCATTCTACTGTCAGTCCTACAATAAACAACCTTTCCTTTATCACTGTTATCATGTGCTGTTGGATTTTTTTAATTCTCATTAATCAAATTTCAAATAAAATTATTTTTATGCAGATCCATTTGACTTCATTGGAGGAGATGAAATTTTTATACAATATAAATCGTAGAATATTTGTAAGCCTAAAATAATGAATATTAGCGTAAAAATTTACATCAAAACATAACCCCATGGGTTGATAGCTCTGCTGACTTGAACGAAAACACACGAACTGAGAAAAAGTGCAATAAGCAACCAGGTTATGGTTTTCCATACAAGATCCCAATTCAGTTTTGATGAGATATTCATTAATATTTTGTAAATCATTATCATGTTACCAATGAAATATTTGTGATTTTTTTCAAAAATCTAATAGCTATCAGGATCACTAAGTTGGCAAAGAGGCTGCCAATTTGAATAACCTAGCCAATGAGAATCAAGATAACAAGTTGGGGCCAAATTTGATATGTAACATGCATTTTGATTGGTCAAAATCACTATCTGCTCAATTCTGCTCTTGAAAAGGATTTAAATGGATCATTTAGGAAGAAATGTTCAAAAACATTACAAAAAAGCAATGATATGCATAGCTCAAAGGCCATTGATATATGTTTATTCACTTTTGATGGTTGTGAGATTTTGCATGTATACAAATTTTGAATTGAAGGTAACTGTGTCAAGGTCAAAGGTCACATAAGAAATTACAACGAGGCACAGCTATGACCTAAGACATTTCTGTATACCAAGTTTTAATTTCCTCTAATTTTCCGCACAAAATTTATGACCTCAAGGTCACTGCACTAAGGTCAATGGTGACATCACTAAGATTTGAAGGAATCTGAACCTTCACCTATATATCTACCTCTATATAAAATATGAAAGATGTAGTACTGGTAGTTTTGGAGAAGAAGATTTTTAAAGAAATGTTGACAGACGGACGGACAGACGGACATTTTCCCCCCTCCTAAAGCTCTGCGAGCTAAAGTCTCAGCAGAGCTAAAAATGACTCGCAGGTAAAGATCAAAGAAAATTTATAGAAATAAAAGAATAAACAGTTGAAGGAATGCATGCTGAGATTTACCGTCTCCGCTCCAGGGTAGAGTTGGTACACCAGCTGTCTGTGCCACGATGGAGGAGGCAATCTTGTCACCCAGAGCCCACATGGCATTCTCTGGCGGCCCGATGAACACGATGCCGTTCTTGTGCAGTTGTTCTGGCAGCTTGGGGTACTCGGAGGCGTGCCCCCAGCCTGCCCACACAGCCTGTACATTGGTGCGCTTGGCAATGTCCAAGATGCGATCCACATTGGCGTAGTTGTTGTTATTGCTGCCTCCAGTTACAGGCACGTAATGATCAGCCAAACGGATGTACTCTATAATCAGGAGCAAATTGTTTTAATAAATTCCTATCTATCAAATGGTCAATGAATATCAATTTACTGGTCACAAATTCTTAATAAAAATATTTATATGCTTGACGGTTTTAAACTTTAGAATACAGTACTCTTGGGGGCAAAAAACAGGAAGAAATGAAGATAGAATTTATTTTTAACTTACCAGCATTGGCTTTGAGATCTTCTGGGGTAACCATGACAACAAATCTGATGGCTTTTTCATTTTTGAACATTTCATAGGACCACCTGCGTATGGACCGGATGCACTTGACTGCAGCAATGCCATTGTTAGCAATAAGTACCTGGAACAGAGAATACAAATTTGTGTTTTATGCTCATCGTTATCACGAATTCTGAGAATTAAACTAAACTAGATAGTTTGTGAGTGGCACAAAATTGAGGTCAAACCAGTACTTAATGCATGCAGGGTCTATCCAACCTTGGAATAAAATAAATGCAATTTTTTTTTGTTATTTTTAAGTCTTTAGAAGTTTTTTTTTTAGTTTTTGGGTATCAAATGGATTTTTGTAATTGAACAGGCTACTCCCTTCAAGCCCTTAAAGTCTAAATGTACACAGAAATGTTTCAATAACTACAAAGCCTACATAAAAATTATCTATGATTATACATGTAGAAGGAGGAGATTTCCAAAGTAAATTGTATAAATAGTATAATAAAATAAAATATTATGCATATTCTAAAAAATTGTCCTTATTGTCACAAATGTTTTCTAAACTGAACAAATCAATTTTAGAAAATTTAAATTGGTATTGGAAAAAAACAAAAGCCTTTTTGTCAGATTACAAGATTTTGGGGGGGGTAAAACGTTGCATCAAAGGTGTAATAAGTTTGCTGGGCAAATGGTTAGTGAATTGAATAGACGCATACATTCACAGATTTGTAATCAACATCAGTAGAAGAGATTTTTGTGAATAAAAAGAATGATATTTATTATAGGCCTGACAAAGAATGTGTTAATACTGAGAGCAGGTTAATAATACCTTTGATCTTATGGCATCACAACACCATTAATTATATTCCAAGATCCACCTCAAATATACCAATCTCTTTTGGTATAAGGTGGTAAAAGTAACCTAGTTAAATAAATTATTCTCCAAGTAATGAACATATTGTATAGGATACATAAACTGGCAATAAGTGATGATAATGTTATTTGTAGTGTTTTGCCAAATATCACATTTCTGAAAATTGGCTCTTGTGACCTTGAAAATAGCTCAAGGTCACCCAATACTGAACTTATCCAAGCCCCTTGTAGGTAGATCATATCTGCGGACTTAATATTATTTTTGTGGGTTTTAATTTTTGTGGGTTTTAATCTTTGTGGGTTTTAATCTTTGTTAAAAGAAAATATAAATATCCAATGAAATTAAAGACACAATGCATAAAATATTTTTCTCGCCTAAATTTTATATTATCATTATTTTGCCTGGACCTTGGGTCTCATTTCACTCCAAGGAAAAAAAAAGTTGCTGTCTTGTTTGAATTGTATGCTATTAATATAAGTAATAAGCTCCCCAGTGCCGACGGCAATCAGACCTTATTAATGATGCAGTCTCCACCGAATCTCTTGACGAATTCCTCAGGGGTGGCCACTGTGAAGTCCTTATGCAGGGAGCCCCTGGAACCAGTACGGTTATGTCCATATTTGGTCAGGTGAACTCCTGACATAGACCTAAACAAAAATAAAAAATATATAAATAACACACTTCATTTTTCCATGAAATGAGGCATTTGATTATACTTGCTAAGATTAATGTCTGTTACTGTGAGAACACTCTCCTTTAGTAAACATTACTTTCAAGGTCACTCAGTTATGATTGACTCTCATAGTCAGCATAAAAAGTACAAGTTTTTATGCAAAGTTAATAAACAGTTAATTCACACAGATGAATCTTACAATATTTGCTAAAATAACCATCACGAACACAAACAAGTAAAAAATATTTTATCAAACACTGCAGTTAGATTAATATCAATATATCAGCCTTAATTTAATTGACACTAAAAGCAAAGACTGTTAAATGTTATACACAGTCATACAACCATGATAAGGATATATATCATACAGAAGGTTCAAATAACCGCATTGATACCTTAAAAATTCCATGTTCAAAATTACTGCCCTGTCAACTCTTTGAAAAGATAGCTAATATGAGAGAGTTATTCTTAGTACTCATGCACTCTACCAGAGGCATGAGCATAGTGCTGAAAACTGGCATGAACAACTCAAACTGCTGTGTTGGTGAGAATACAGACTCACACAACCAAACTTATAAGGTACTGCTACAAGTAAAGACTTTAAAAAAATGACTTATAAAGTTAAACCATATGTATCTCTATGACTTGATTTTTTTTTCTCCTTCACTCTACCTGTTATACACATGTTTACTGGACTTGTCAGGTACATCAACTTCCAGTCCATTTTCCACAGGACTTCCACTACTTGCATCGCTATGGACGCCGTTTCCTTTGTTGCTTCTGTCGAGGCTGGTGATCATGATGACCTCGGAGTCGGAGTCGCTGCTGCTGCTTGCCTGGATCTCCTCCACGATGGCGTTCATTTTGCCCTCGGTGCTTCTTCTCTTTACTTTATGCTCTTCGTCTTGTGAACTGTGTTGACGTTTCTTCTTGGTACCTTCCATTGTGTTCTTTCACTATAATCTCAGCTTATCTTGTTTACTCAAATTGCACTTGAGCAAATCTTTCAGCATTCACCCACTCTGGAAGGTCTTAGGGGGACACTCCCCTATGCAGAAGAAGTGGTATGGTAGGTGCTGTAATGCAGCTGACTGAAGTGAGAGCCACGGGGGCAGAGTGGAGAGTGTGACCGGTACAAGGTGACAGCTATATATGTACATGTCCTTGGTGGAGGCCAGCATGTGGTGTCCATGTGGGTCTATTGTCACTGTGAGGCCCCAATGTGCCCCCATCTATGCCACCACACAGCCATGTGTACCACTCTCTCCCAGCATGCACCACGCCTTCACCTTCTGCCAATCACTTCCCTTCCCCTTGATCCACTACTGTCAACACCACACATGCAAGCATTTCTTCTCCATCCTTATCTATAAGTTTACCCGGCAAAGCCATTGGGCATCCATCTTGTCGACCTTTCATTGAGGACCTGTGCTGTTCTGTTGACCTTCTCCATGGCATACATCTCTCTGAAGTGTGCAATATTGTTATTACACTAAAGGTATCTAATCACTCGTCAGTGGTTCTCTCCATTGGTTACTATAGCAACGTTTCTCTATTAGGTACCAATGTATTTTTTTCACTTCAGCTAACCAACTCTCTCTGATCTCATCAAGAAATCTGATAAGTATCAGAAAACATTTAATGAGGAAAACGTCTCCCATATTTTGTTTTCCACATCATTATACTGCCATATAAATTACACATAGATAATGAGCAGTGACAAAGTCTGAGAAAAAAAATCATCCAATATCTCTATAACCTGGGAAAATATCTTCAGATCAGTGCATTAAAAAAAGGTCTTTTTTTTTGGCAATATTTTTGTGTGGATATGCTTTCTGTTTTGTCATTGAAACATTAATAGGTTATTCAACTGAGTAGAATTTATAATGTTATTCAACCAAGCAGACTCTATCAATTAATAATATTCTAACGAATGGAGTCCATATATTCTACCGATTTGAATCTGTTAATCTGACAGTTGATTTTAAATTTGTGTTGGTTTCAAATCACCCATTTGGACATGATGGGATGACAACAGGGCTGAGACCAACATTATGGGTTAAAAGCAGCTAAAACCATCAGCTGGCATCCATAATACTAAACCTTTATACATTTTACATAAATACAATGCACACCAAACCATGATCCATTATTCCTTCTTCATCTATTTTCAGCTTTTTTTATTTTCCTATTTCCAGTTTCCTTATTTTCCTTTGTTTTGCTGACACATGTCAAAAAGCTCTTTGATTCAATGACCTCCTATTCATTGCTGTACATGAGGAAATAGAAAAAGTCACCACACTCTGAGGGCAAAACTTCAGCAACTGACATGCAATGATGCAATGATTTGGTGACCAAACAGATGGTTTAGGTCACTTATTCCAACACTATGTTTTTATAGGGGTAGACTTAACATGGATCTTGCTGTCTATTTTTTGGTCGGCCTTTGCGAAGGCCGGCCACTTGGGGTGAGATTGGTTCTCAACTTGGCTCTGTCAGACGGTCTCATTTGCTCAAGTCTCATTCACTTCCCAGTGTAAGAATTGTCTCGGACCTCCACACTCTCTGGTCTGGAATCATGTAATATGCTCCCCCCACACAGCATGCACAAACTTATGATGTAAGGAGCTCACTCGCTTGATTGTCACCATGATAATCATCAGGATACTGTAATTGTATGATATTAGCTTTGAAATAATACACCTCCATTTTTTTAACAATTTAAGTTATACTTTTTGTGGAACATTCTTCCTTCTGACATGTAGCATAGAAATCTCGTGATCATCTGACCTAGAGAGGGACACTCTGACACTTGATACCATCCACTCACTCTCCATGCCACGGTGTCCATGCAGTGGACAAAACCTCTCTTGAACCTTTCAGTATCATCATGGACTAAATGGTATCATGCATCACATCTTAAAATACACCAAGAGGTGACAAGTTGTAAAAAGTACCCCACAGAGAACAGAGAGAGAGGTGATGACCACATCACAGGAATGATTTGAGAGAACTTTGTGTCCAAGCTTGATTGCCACCTTGGATCGCATTACCCCTGCCTCCCAAACTCTGACCTAGAAAAAATTATGGGGTGCAGCTAAACATGTTTAATCCTCAAGATGGCATTTTACACTCATTGTTGTATTTCAGTGGGGAAGTATATTGTGTGCTGATCATTCTAGTAACTGATTCATTTCCATTCACCACACAGAAGTGATTTTATTCAGAACAACAATTCAACAATTCAATCAATTGTCTTGAGAACCCTATTTAAACCAGAATAACTTATTCTCTAAATCATGAACATATTGTACAGGATACATATATAATTACATATATTTACACAATATCATGATCTAATCTTTTCTGATTCGTAAAGGATTAGAATCACAATATTTTGGAAATTGTGACCTATAGGGCATCTAAGTAGGTCATTGTGACCTAGTTACAATTTTTTCTAAAAATTATGAACAAAGATATTGTGTAAGATAAATGTAGGGAGAATACATACTATTTTGCAAAATATTTTGCAAAATATCACATATAGTCAATTTTGAAAATCGGCTCCTGTGACCTTGAAAATTGCCTAAGGTCACCCAATATTAAACTTATTCAAGCCCCTCATGTTATATCAATATTGCTGTATTTTGTAAGAAAATAGAGCATTCATAAGTGAATTGCTCCTGTGCTGGCCATGACCTTGACCTTGACCCAAAATCACAAAAAGTTCAACCCCAAAAAATTCCCAGGCATATATATTATCATAATATAGTATCTAGTCCTCATGTCCAAGCATAAAGGAAGGATGAAGAAAACAAAGTGTGGCGGTGGACGCGGCGGCGGGCGGCAGACGCGGCGACGGGTGGCGGATGCAGCGGTGGGCGGCGGATGCAGCGGTGGGCGGCGGATGCGGCGGCGGCGGAATGCGGTGGCGGGCGGCGGCTTGTGCTGACTTAATTAATAATTCAACACTGTTTTCTTACACTTGTACAGCAGTTTTAAAAGCAGGATAAAAAGTGCCGACCATTCCATTTTAATGGACGTCTTGTTCATGCATATATTGAGTGTGTACATTTCATAGAGGAAGCCTATCTTCCAGATCAAGCATTAAATCATGGATAAAATAGTCTATGTATTCCATGATTTCAACCAAAATTGACAAATAATAAGTTGTGAGCACACAAAGTTGTTATACTGTGCTATCCTGGTTTATAATAATTATGTGCCACAATTAGAACTTGGTATTATAGCCTTATATTAAGTGAAAGGGCTTAAAAATAAAGAAAGCTTGCTGGGGTAAGCAAGGATTTTGTTTATTACAAAGCAACACATTTTGATTTTGTTATTGCTGATAACAGTTGGACAATAAGTGAAAGATGCCAAAGTATATAAAATGGAAAACAAGCTATAAGTAAATCACACAACATAAAAAGGATTCCAAAAGTATATAAAATAAAAAACAAGAAATAAGTAAATCACACAATATACACTGGTTGATACAAAACAAAAATAAACCTCTCCTGGTATGGAGATAAAAAATACACAAGCAGCTGCCACATGACCTGCTCAGTTTGACCTCACTTTCATAATGGCGGTCAATGTTACATAACAGACAGGGTGGACATTAAATATGTTGAATAATATTGTTTTGAAATAATAACATGCTGATCTGATGGACTTAATGCTGGACCCTGGAATATTTACAGGTATGTATTCAGGATTAATGCACTGTCATCACATATGGTACCAGTACAGTCTAAGTTTGTGCTGTAATTTAAGATCAACAAAAATATGGAGTGAGCAATCTTGCTGTGGGTGAAGCTCAATGGATATAATAAGATCTGTGGGACACAAGCTTTCTGATATATCACTTGGAAATGTCGCCTCACACTAATCACACTCAGGACTCATCTCACATCATTACATTATCACCCTCCCCAGGAATAAATCACATTTTATGACTGCCAAATCGGCAAATTGTGCAAAGAGGCAATTAGTCTTTCATAGTTTTCTTTTTGTTAAGTAAACATATTTGTAGACAATCTATCTCTGGCTTGCAAATGTTTTTCAAGCTCCAACATATATGGCTCTTTGAACTTGGCCAATATTAACTCCTTCACAGTATATAACTGCACATTTATTGCAAATGAAATATTTCTACTTAGTTGAAACTTTGCAGTAAAGGCTCTTCTGTGGAGGCATGATATGGGATGAAATTAACAATGTCATGCCAAAAACAACCCATCCATGTCAATTTACCCAGAGGAGAACCTCTATAAGCTCATTGCATTATGAGATCAATTAGTTTAAACTGTCTACTAGCTGTTAAAATAGTCTTAATTACATTTTGCCATTATAATAACAATTGACTGAAATGACCTGTCATAGAGTCATACAGGATGAATTGTATCTTTTCTGACACACCCTCATTGTTTTTGTTTGTCATAAACTGAACCCATAAAGCTCTGGGTTAAAGCAATTACTGAAATTAACAGCACATGGGGTTTGCTAAAAATAAAAGATAAATACTTTGCTGTCTATTTCTATTGTCTATTTTTATTGTCTATTTTTATTGTCTTTTTCTTATGTATCTTATAACTTTAAGCATCATTTTCGGTAAGCAAGATTTTAGATTTTTTTAGGCTCTATAAGTTTCTTATTGCACTTGCCTCTAACAAAGGTGGTATTAACTGATATGTTTGGACAAGAGATTTAGGAAGAAAACAGATGGAAACAGATGAAAACAGATTTATGTACATCATATATCAATACCTCAATATAGGCAGAATAGCAAGCAATTTGTGAGTTGTTTTATAGCACAAATGGGTGGTTCCCATGGCCAATTATGTACAAACTATGTACAAAAATGCTTGAACAGGTCATTTCAGTCAATTGTTAACAGCTCTTGGCCAAGTATGTACAAACTATGTACAATAATTCTCAACAAGAACTTTCATACCAAAATGAAATTACCAAGCCAAGATGGCAGCCAGCATTCTCTCCAGGAGGAAGCAATGCTTGAAAGAGCACTGAAACAGTTTCCTAAAAAGATGACTTCATTTTGACATGCACTGAGGACAGACAGAAATAGAGGTTTCAGACATAAATGTCTGGTTACATCAGTGGCAATAAATGGTGCCATATCTGGAGGGGGGATCTGTTATTTGGCTGTTGAGACCGGGCCATGGGATCGCAGGTAGCCAGAGCAACATCTGTTGCCAGCATCACCACTACTTTCATATTGGTTAATGACTAACAAAGCCATCATTCCAGCCTCTAGTCATGTCATCCTTGTTACTGGCCCTTCCCAACCCTTACAGTTGTGCACCTAAGACCCCTCTGTGTTTATGTGTCTTTTCCCCAAAAATCTCCCAGTCTACAATTTTGAATCTATCCTTTTCAATTTCCATGGCAAATCATTACATCATGGTTGAAACAACTCTTAGAAGGACGGTAACAAAAGCACATCATGCTCTTTGAAAAAAAAAAAATAATGCACCTCTCTGATGACATCTTGTGTATATGGACCTTTAAAAGTAATTCTATATGACATGTTATATTCGGCCATAAAGTAGTCAACAAATGTAGCACTTCATAGCCTCATTTTATTACATTCATGCAGGCCAAGTGGGATTAATTTCTACCTGTTAAAATGGCTGCCTTTAGCCACAGGTTTGACAACACCAAAACCTCAGTATGTAATGGCTTGGCAACCAAGATAATAATACGTACTTTGTTTGTGGTAAACAATGATACTGATGCAACCTTCATAACAGGACTTCTATCTCATTTCAGTCCTTGCCACCAATGATAATTAAAAAGGTGTGTTCAGGATCGGCCACAAGTCATAAAAATCAGGCTGTGCACTGATTAGTGAAAGAATAAACCAGTATGACAATACATACAGATTCTACTTTGTACTGATTGGTTAGTGTCTCAATCAGCCAACCAATCACAGGTAATGACAGTCACTAGAGGTTGGTCACTTCTGATTGGATATTTTGATGAGCATGACTCATATGCATGACTGTACATGGAATTCAAAATTCAAATGCTGCAAATAATGGTAATGACAGTTATGCCAAAAAAACACATAACTTGTTCCTCAATGGCTGATATGATTATAATCCCCTTGCAAAAAATGACAGAAAATGATGATCATAAATTCAGAAAATTTGAGACAGTAAAAAGTACACAGTAAAAAGTACCACATAAAACTCCTTTTCATGTCTTATATTTCTTCATATGAATAATATTAAAATTGCTGATTCTTATAGAGTGAACATTTCTCTCCCCTTCAATCCCAGTACTCATTCACAGAGTAGGCTATCTGGTACAGTAACTATCCTGGCCTTTGTTGGTATTGTGATCAGATGGAAAAGCTCCTGTGCAGACTATATTGTATTGACTGTCACACGTACTGGTGGTGCCTTGGATATTAATATATAAATGGATATAAACAACTTGAGAATTGATCCATTTGATAATTGTGGATGACTTGGCAGGGTGACAGCATCACATTGTATTAGGACCCTCCATGTTAAGTAATCAATGAGAGTAATTAGGTCACCGGGAGAGATGTATGACCCATATTGCACTCACCTGTACAGGGAGAGATGTATGACCCATATTGCACTCACCTGTACAGGGGGTTTTTGAAGTCCTGCACATTAGGACTCCTGTGGTTACGGATTCCCCTCGCTTTCTTCATAACGACAGTGAGAACGTTGTTAAATGACACTGTCTGGTATCTCTAGAGATGTTACACAGAAAGCATGGCCATTACAAGCAATGCTATCAACTGGATCTGATCATAAATCAACGTCGGCATGGTTGAATGGTCATGGCCGTTATCACACACACAGAAGTATGCCATGTGGTTCTATACCATGTTGATAATCACCCTTCATCTTTGCGAGCCACCACCTGAGCTGTCAGAGTGACAGTGAGTTTGTATAGCATCACATGCAGTACCTGTAGAATGCTGGAGTTTGCAGACAGGGTCAGCTGTGGCTTTGTGATGGGGATGAAGCTGTGTGCTGTGAGTACCACCAGCAGCAGCAACAGCAATGGAGGCAGTCATCACTGTTACTAAGTGCATGCGTACCCACCCAGCTGCTACCTTCCCAACCCCCCCAACCCCCCTCCTCTATCAGACAACATTGATTTCTATGAAAGGCTTCTTCTCATGGAGTTATTTTGATATCAGATTTCTGAAAAACATAACTTATCATTTAACTTGCATATTTAATCTTTTCCCCTCACTTTATAATTATAAAACTCTCCAGAGCTGAAAAGCTCGCATTTGGCCCTCTACAATCTCACTAATTTCCAATCATTTCTGTTTAATCTACCAATATATTTATTATGATTTTCGGTGGCCCATAAGGCCTGAGATCAACCAATCTATTCCATAACTAATTTGCAAGGATATTACTTTATGCAAATCAGGAATAATATTTCAGTACTCACAGTCTTGATAATAAAAATCATAAAAACTCCTCAAAATTCTATTTTTAAAAATCAGATTCTGTCACATAAAACAAATATAACTGGTAGATTTAAAATCTAAAACTTTCATTACCTGAATTTAATAGCATCCCATTGCATGAGGTGAGAAAGGCCCAATTTGGCAATGTCAAATTCTTTGTATCCCGGATCGCTCATTTTAAATCTTTCATGCTATAAATTCCTTTAAATTGATCTTCATCAGCTTCCTTTAAATATTTTCTTATTGACAACAGCAAACCTTGCTTTTTAATCAGTTTTTAACAAGGACATCAGAAGAGTGTCACTTTAACATTTAAGTACTGGATGTACTCAATATATAGAGACATGCTACTAGATACAATAAATATAGAGAAAGAGGGCACCAGTGGCGGGGCAGGGACAGTTCAGGAACACTCTGTGGTATCATGCTTTTCAGACAAAATTTTGAAGTTTAAATCCAATTATTATTTATGATATCCTACTTTATCATTTATTCCAAGATTACATATTGCGCTCCATTAATAATTAATAATTGAAAATGAGGTATGTGATGTATAAATTTGGTGCTGTAAGCGGGACAATGTTTCTATCTTGATAGTACTGCCTCTTGACCACACTGCACTGTGGTCCTATCACCTGTTATTGTGATGTAAGTATTAACCTACTTAGTGTACTTATCAGCTCGGCAGCATAAACAAATCACACACTCGACCAAATCAAATAGTTTCTGAGGTTAATGTGGATCTTCGTGCATATACTGATCATTATTTATCATTTTTCCTATATGTTTGAAAGTATATATCACTGATCCTCTTGGTTTTATTAATTCTAATTATTAAAACTTATTGTATATATCATTTTCTTTTTTGCTCATTTTGCCTTCAGGGCTGAATGTTCGAGGTTTCAACATGATTAAGCTGCAAGTCTATGGTGCATGCACATATTATCGGTCCATGTCGGCCATGTTTTGACACATAGGTGCTTTTGTATGAGAAGTGATGTGTGAGTGTGGAGTTGAGTACAAAGATTTCCTTGGATTTTGCCCATACACTTGTTTATTTTTGCAAGAAATTGGATTATAAACAGTCAATGCCAATAACTTCCATTGCAAAAATGTGCACAAAAACAGTGTCTGATCTGAGTCTACTATTTGATATGTGGGACCAGGGCATAAGAAAGAAGTGCATGATAATTTCCTACTTCCCCTTATTATACATGATAATAATGAGATGCAGATCAGAGGAGACATAAACTGAATTGTGATATTTAACAGTATAATGATGGCTGGTTTGTCAATGTTATCAAAAAAATAAGGAGACTGATTGAAGGGACTATATTTTGGTATTTGCTACGAGGGGTTCATTTCTATATTTCCATGATATATGTTTTCAAGATAGACAGCACTTTAACAGACACTGGTGAAAAATATCAATGGTCAACTTCATACTTTGCTTTTATAAAGATGAATATTTTTGCTGTTTGATAAAGATTTTAAAAAACACTCTTGGTGAATACATATATATATATACACGTGTTAATTCTTTTTTTTTTTTGCAGATGAGGCATTTACAATGGTTTTCAATGGGCTATTGTAATAGTGGTCCGAGGCCTCTGCATGAAATATGGTTTAAATGCTGAGTGCCCTGAATAGCCAAATATGGAAAACAACAGAAGTCTTCTGGTGTTGCTGGCCCTGATCAAAGGTTGCTTGCTTAGGTCGCCAAGGCTTATCCCTTTAGGGGTTAATCCCTATGATGTATGTCCCAATGCAGTCAGGATTGGTGGAATATGTCATGATGTCTTGCACACTGTCCACCAGAGGCACACGCAAACTATTACACTGAGGGGCAATGATGGCAGTTTGAGTTTTTGAATATTATCAGGTTTAATGTAACTCTCAATAATGTTTCAGTGATATCTTGATGAGACCTATTTGTGGCAGACATAATGCTGCCTCACTGAATTATGGGCCATGGGCCGTGGCGCAGTTGGTTAGAGCACCAGCTTATTAGCACCAGTTCCTCTGTGGTGATCCAAAGGTAGTGGGTTCATGATACAATTTCACATGAGCCCAGGCCAGTGCCAAAGGGATAGCCCATTGTCCTTGTAAATCTGTGACCGGGTGGGTTGTCATGTCAAGGACTTGCAACATGTCAATTCAGTGAGTTAGTGCTATATCTGCTGCAAGTAGGTCTCATCACGAAATGACTGAAATAATAATGAAAGTGATGTAAAGTGAAAGTTATGTTGTTATCATTGAATCAGATTCAAACTGAAACTGCTGGGCTTTACTGCTGGGCTTTACTGTTGGGCTTGACTGCTGGGCTTTACTGCTGGGCTATACTGCTGGGCTTTACTGCTGCGCTTTACTGCTGGGCTATACTGCTGGGCTTTACTGTTGGGCTTTACTGCTGGGCTTTACTGCTGCGCTTTACTGCTGGGCTTTACTGCTGCGCTTTACTGCTGGGCTATACTGCTGGGCTTTACTGCTGGGCTTTACTGCTGGGCTTTACTGCTGGGCTTTACTGCTGGGCTTTACTGCTGGGCTTTACTGCTGGGCTTTACTGCTGGGCTTTACTGCTGGGCTTTACTGCTGGGCTTTACTGCTGGGCTTTACTGCTGGGCTTTTTGCAAGCTAAATTTGATGGTCATATATAACTTAAAGCATTATTTATTCCCTCCCAGAGAACCCCATGCCAGAAAAGCAAGAGCACAAGAGCAGTCTTCCACTGCTTTTGACCAATAAAATACAAGTGTAATTTTATCAAATTTTATCACAGCAGTCATCAAGCACAATTTTATCAGTAAATAAACTTGATTTAAAGATGACTATCTTTTTTCCCTGATTTTGCGAGATTGACAAAAAACAATTTTAATATTTTGAGATCTTTGAAAAACAAACTGACATCTGTTAAAAATACAGCAAATAAACATCTCTTAAGTTGATCACACTCCATGCAGATATAAAAGGTTCAGGTGGGATGATGGCAGCAACCTTGAATCCAATACCTCGGCAAATCTCATGTATATCACTATACATCTTAGCATATATACATCTGGAGTGGGAAAGCTCTGAATGGTGCCAGACAGTAATCACAGCTTGGATTTCACTCAGATTGGCTGTGTCAGGGTAAGTTCCATACATCCAGAATTGACATGATTATGCTTCTGCTATGTTAGTTGTGAGGGTGCAGAATAGCATGAAATGTACGCTTAAGTTTAGAATTTTAGTCCAGCACCGTTTAAAGCTCTCCCACCCCTGTACATGTATTTTACCTGCTCCGTACCAGTTCCTGTGTCAATTCCTTAATTGTTTCCAGGTCTGCCATCCTGTTTAATTTTTCATCATTCATTTTAACACTCATTTGTCCATAAATCCACTGACAACATCTTCGGTTGTTTTCTCAAATGTGTATCTCATCAAACTTTGGACCATCTTTATAAACAAAGTCATCTTGGGTGAGTTACCTGGCACTGTGACAAAAAGGACAAGGTCTAAGGAAGGCAAAGTCTAAGGATGAAAGAGAAAAGTCAGAATCTATCAGAGTCCTGTGATATACGGGCATGCTTGGAGTCTGATATCTATAATTATTATTATTATCATTATTTGTTATCAATGATATCAATAAATGATAAAATTATTAATTAATTCACACACAACATCACCAGCACTGATTGGCTTGATGTTTGGTTCATTTTAAAGCAAAATATAATAAGTTATGATGTATGAAAGGCACTAAGCATACATTCCTTTATTATCATAAATTGCCCAAATTGAATAAAATAGCCAAAAACTGGTATACCAAGCAGGACAGAAGGGGGTATGTTCTCAAAAGCCAACAGCAGTATTCTATGCTTGGTCACATGGCCTTGCACACTCCTCACAGCAATTATTGTCAAGCAACCATAGTGATGACACAGTGAGGGTGTGCAGTGTTCTATGCACTGGTGACTTCATCAACATCTCAAACTCAGTCAAGTAGGTCACTGATCTGCATAAAAGTCATCACTTTGCATGTTCAATGTTATAAAATGATGAGCAGTTTTAACTGATTTTGAGGTGATATTTCTGCAGGGCCCTGTGTTCAACATGGATTCAATTGATAATTTACAAGGAGCATTTAATGCCTTTCCTTATTGCAAATTCTTAATGTGTTTCAGATTAATTAACATATTTGCAGACATATCCACAAGCTTTCACCACTTCATCTATGTTACTTTCTTCTCTCTGATTCTTGGCCTAGTGCTTATGGTCTATATCTGTGTCCCAAATAGCCACTCATTTATTACTCAGGGATGTAAATCCTCATTAGTTATGACAAGTCATTTCCAGTATCATGATGTCATTTAAAAGCCATGTCCAGTCTCCTTACACAAACCAATAGGAGTCACTTTATATAGCATGATGTCACTTTGTGTCATTTCATTTATTATAATTCTGAAATATTTTTCCGAATTATCAAATATCATTAATCATCATTAATAATAATCATCTTTATCTTCAATCATCATTAATCATCATTAATCATCCATCATTATCATCATTATTAATGACCATCATTATCAATAATTATCATTTTCATCAATCTACAATCATCATCTATAACCGCGGTCATCGTCGTCCTCATCATCATCATCATCATTATCACCATCATCATCATCATCATCATCATCATCATCATCATCATCATCATCATGACTGACTTACATGGGAATATCCTGTGTTATACTTAATTAGAATTGCCTCCAAAAATATTTACTAGGAGACAGTCAATTTGTTAAAATTTTCTCAATATGAAAGTAAAGATATGATTATTCATAATTTGGGTCAATAGTACCTGAGATTTTAAACTTTTAAATAAAAAAAAGAATTATTAAATCTGTATTTGTTCAATCTATTTGAATTAGAATATCTTAAAGTTCTTATTAACAAACCCTTGTTGCAATGATTTTACTGGTCTTGTCCTTATTCCATTCTAGTGCAACCGTGTATCTTTCAGAAGTAGACAAAAAGATTGAGAAAATATGTGAAATTAATTAGTCCTATCAATCTATAAATTTTGCAAACCAAATTTTGACTGATGTGTTTCAGAAATGAACAGAAATGATAAATCATCTGTTTTGGTTATGGTCACATGATAAATGTATATATTCAAAAAGTTCAAAATATAAAGAATAAGATAATGAAAACACTATCCTTTTGTCTTTTTCTACAAGATATATCTAAAATAGTCATTCCTCATATACTAGTATATGATTTTCCCAAATACCAGGATGTATCACAATAATCTACCTTTTCATACTATTTTCTTCCAATGTGATTCTGGAATGTCCTGGGACGCCATTAAATGTGCTGAAACAAAGGAAATTCTGTTCATCAAAAACAGCAAGGCAATTGCCCCACTCAGATGAACAAACTCAAATAGTTAGAAGTCTCCCCCACCAAATCGTGCATAAAAGATTCTAATATTCTAATATGTTTTAAGTTCCTGAAAAAGATGATCAAAGATGAAGAAGTTGCTTAAAAGTGTAGACTGCTAGCTTTGCTGCCAGCATTATTAAGAGGTCAAGAGATTCTAAGTGTTTGGTTAACTACAGCTCAACTAACTACTGACTCCCTTTACACAGCTGTGCCGACATCATACCCCCGAGTCAAATCCAACTGTTAACCAAAAGATGGCTCAGGTTTATCATGTTCTTTTTCAGCATCTGTGGTCTCAAACAAAATTAGCTCTTGATTTTGCTCTTTGGAAAAAAAAGTGTACTCATCTTCCCCTGCTTTTATAAATTCTTCCCATATATTAGTTACTTTTGTCTTTGTCATCTGTACTCTAAGATTTTCACTGATGAGAAACACTTTCAGTGAGTCCATGCAAAAGAATATACTTGAGAGATCACTCCATCTTCAATATTGGCAAGTTGAAGGCTTGGCATATGACAAGGTACGAAATGCTAGCAATTTTCAGTGCCATTCACACAATTATTCTAATTTGTCTTTTGATCATAAAGTTTGGGTAAGCGTATACTCCAGAGCACACATTTGCAGATTAAGCTACACATCTTTTATTCAGATATATTCTAATTTGATCTGGAGATCTGGATGTGCGAGTCAGTTCCATATTTCAACCCTCCTCCTGCCTACCCGTGGTCACATATGATAATATACTGTTGATGCGATATGTTTGTTTGTTTGGGGTTTTACATCAATTTCAACATTATTTCAGTCATTTCATTTCGTGATGAGACCTACTTGTAGCAGATATAGTGCTGCCTCACTGAATTGTCATGTCACAGGTCCTTGACATGACAATCCACTCGGTCACAGATTTACAAGGTCAACGGATTAACCCTTTTGGCACAGGCCTCAGCTCATATGGGAAATTGTATAATGAGTTCAATCTCAGCATGGCTGGGGATCGAACCAACGACCTTTGGATCACCACAGAGGAACTGGTGCTAATAAGCTGGCGCTCTAACCAACTGTGCCACGGCCCGTGGCCTCTGTTGATGCGAGTAGAACAACAAATGCATGTAAAAGGGCACACCATTATCTCATGAGATTCAGTATGGTTCTCTTTCTGAAAGTTTCAAATAAAGCCCTGATGCAAAGTATGCTATATATGATGAAGATAGTGTGAGTATGGGGCTTTATGCCACCTTTTACATTATTTCAGTCACATCATGACAAGACCTGCTTGTGTCAGATATTTTGCTGTCTCACTGAATCATGATGTCACAGATCTTTGGCATGGTTTGGAGAGTCCCCATTTGATATTGTATGGTTCATCTATGTTCCTTCTCCCTTTAGTGAACTGAAATCATCAATCCAATGTCAAAACTACACATTCATACCACACAGAAATATCCTTTTGTCTTTTTCTACAGGATATATCTAAAATAGTCATTCCTCATAATATATATTTTCCCAAATACCAGGATGTATCACAATAATCTACCTTTTCATATTATTTTCTTCCAATGTGATTCTGGAATGTCCTGGGACGCCATTAAATGTGCTGAAACAAAGGAAATTCTGTTCATCAAAAACAGCAAGGCAATCGCCCCACTCAGATGAACAAACTCAAATAGTTAGAAGTCTCCCCCACCAAATCGTGCATAAAAGATTCTAATATTCTAATATGTTTTAAGTTCCTGAAAAAGATGATCAAAGATGAAGAAGTTGCTTAAAAGTGTAGACTGCTAGCTTTGCTGCCAGCATTATTAAGAGGTCAAGAGATTCTAAGTGTTTGGTTAACTACAGCTCAACTAACTACTGACTCCCTTTACACAGCTGTGCCTATATCATACCCCCGAGTCAAATCCGACTGTTAACCCAAAGATGGCTCAGGTTTATCATGTTCTTTTTCAGCATTTGTGGTCTCAAACAAAATTATTAGCTCTTGATTTAGCACTTTGGAAAAAAAAAGTGTAGTCATCTTCCCCTGCTTTAATAAATTCTTCCCATATATTAGTTACTTTTGTCTTTGTCATCTGTACTCTTAAGATTTTCACTGATGAGAAACACTTTCAGTGAGTCCACGCTAAAGAATATACCTGAGAGATCACTCCATCTTCAATATTGGCAAGTTGTAGGCTTGGCATATGACAAGGAACAAAATGCTAGCAATATTCAGTGTCATTCACACAATTATTCTAATTTGTCTTTTGATCATAAAGCAGGGTGGCCACACTCTGATGAGAAAAAAATTCCCTGACATTTCCCTGACTTTTCCCTGACTCAAAAAATAATTCCAGGTATTGCGGCCTCCATTCTCCCCTACAGCCGCCCATTCCACCCTTCATATGTTCATGATTTGGAAAAAATATATGTAAAGCCTGGGAGGCCACAATATTGGAATGATATCTACTGACTAGAACAAATAAAAAAATAAGTAAGACATGTAACAACATCATGGATATTTGAGCTCATTTATTCTTCATCGTGAATGTTTGTTTTAAACCCATCAATGATCTAAAAGTACTCAATGATTATGAAAATGAACAAAATTCCCTGACTTTTCCCTGACATTTCTGTCAATCAGAAATTTCCCTGACACTTTTTAAAATTCCCTGACATTTCCCTGACCTTGAAAAAAAAAAGTTTTTCCCTGACTTTTCCAGGTGCGTGGCCACCCTGTAAAGTTTGGGTAAGCGTATACTCCAGAGCACACATTAGCAGATTAAGCTACACATCTTTATTCAGATATACCGAGAAAAATTCGCGCCTAGTTATTTTCGCGCCATCGCCGTTTAAGACAGGTTCGCGCCGTTTTATTTTCGCGAATTTTGGATTTCTAGTACACAATATTATCACAAATTACGCTTTGCAGGTCGAGAACAGAACAAAACATTATTTCAGTCATTTCATTTCGTGATGAGACCTACTTGTAGCAGATATAGTGCTGCATCACTGAATTGTCATGTCACAGGTCCTTGACATGACAACCCACTCGGTCACAGATTTACAAGGTCAACGGATTAACCCTTTTGGCACAGGCCTCAGCTCATATGGGAAATTGTATCATGAGTTCAATCTCAGCATGGCTGGGGATCGAACCAACGACCTTTGGATCACCACAGAGGAACTGGTGCTAATAAGCTGGTGCTCTAACCAACTGTGCCACGGCCCGTGGCCTCTGGTGATGCGAGTAGAACAACAAATGCATGTAAAAGGGCACACCATTATCTCATGAGATTCAGTATGATTCTCTTTCAAATAAAGCCCTGATGCAAAGTATGCTATACATGATGAAGATAGTGTGAGTATGGGGCTTTATGCCACCTTTTACATTATTTCAGTCACATCATGACAAGACCTGCTTGTGTCAGATATTTTGCTGTCTCACTGAATCATGATGTCACATATCTTTCGCATGGTTTGGAGAGTCCCCATTTGATATTGTATGGTTCATCTATGTTCCTTCTCCCTTTAGTGAACTGAAATAATCAATCCAATGTCAAAACTACACATTCGTACCACACAGAAATAAGAATAATTTTTTTGAATGACCTATATGAGGCATTTCTGTGACCTTGAAGGTGTAGCTTGTTGACCAAAACTTCTACCCTAGATTAATAATAATAATAATAATAATAATAATAATAATAATAAATACTTGTATCTTGCATATACCAAACTCCAACAATGTTATGATCATGACATAATGTATTACCGTAAATACTCGTGTATAAGACGAGGTTTTTTTCCAAAAACTCTTAGTTAATGTTTAGGGGGTCGTCTTATACACGAGAGCAGTCTTATACTCGAGTATTTACGGTAAAACGTAAATACGGTAAAACGTAAATACGATGTTCATATTTTCGAAATAACGAATATCAGACGTAGCAGATTGATTTTAATTGCGTTTTAAATGATAAATAAAGGTATTTACCCAATATTATTGGTCTATTATTTCAAATCGCTTTGTTTTGACTTTGTTCTCACTGATTCCAATTATCAGCGTTCAGTTTTGCGTTTCGTCATTGTCTCCACTGCTTTGAGTCGTGTCTTCCCTTTTTGATTGCGTTTTAAATGATAAATAAAGGTATTTACCCAATATTATCACAAATTGTTCGAGAACAGAACAAAAACATCAATCCGTTTAAAATGCAATTAAAATCGAAACACGTGTGAAAGCATTTCTGTCAAAAAGGGAAGACACGACTCAAAGCAGTGGAAACAATGACGAAATGCAAAACTGTGAACGCTGATAATTGGAATCAGCGAGAACAAAGTCAAAACAAAGTGTTTCGAGATAATAGACATCAGACGTAGCAGATTGATTTTAATTGCGTTTTAAATGATAAATAAAGGTATTTACCCAATATAAACACAAAATATACTTTGCAGGTCGAGAACAGAACAGTACCATTCATCCATTTAACATGCATTACGCAATACGAGGTCGTCATTTTAAAAAGCGGGAGTGACGGGGACAAGCTCTATAAGCCTCATTTTCATTTGTGGGGGCTCTCCCAAGACTTGCTAGCACTCCCTTTTCTTTGGCAATGATCGTATGCTTCGGGATATAGATTCAGAGGGGGTGGTGCTGGTAAATACAAGAGCTGGCTTTGGAGCTATGCAAATTTTGTTTGGCCTGGCCAAGATTCGTTTCTGGCTGACAGAAATGCTTTCACACGTGGATCGATTTTAATTGCGTTTTAAATGATAAATAAAGGTATATACATAATATTATCACAAATTACGTTTTGCAGGTCGAGAACAGAACAAAACCATCCATTATTGCGCAATATATTAACAATCGTTTTCGCGCTAAAAACAAGAGCCTCTTCCTGTCACTTCCGCCTTTCAAAATTGCGACCACGTGTTGCGTTGAGTCGTGTCTTCCCTTTTTGACAGAAATTCCTTCACACGTGGATCGATTTTAATTGCGTCTTAAATGATATATAAAGGTATTTACCCAATATTATCACGATGATTTACAGCCGATCGAATGCTATAAACGATAATAATTAAAAGCGATATAATGAATATCTTTGGCTTTATAATACACAAAGAAATATTCTACCACGTGTTAGTTTTGACGCTAAGATCAAGGACGTCACGTACATCGTATTACGTTCTACATCGTAGAGAAATTCTTGGTGGAGAAAAATAATTTGTGATAATATTGGGTAAATACCTTTATATATCATTTAAAACATATTATTTCGAAATGCTTTGTTTTGACTTTGTTCTCACTGATTCCAATTATCAGCGTTCACAGTTTTGCATTTCGTCTTTGTTTCCACTGCTTTGAGTCGTGTCTTCCCTGTTGACAGAAATGCTTTCACACGTGGATCGATTTTAATTGCGTTTCAAATGATAAATAATGAAAACGCTTTGTTTTGAGGCTAAAATCAATGATGTGGAGAATTTCTCGACGTAATTGTGATAATATTAAGTACATACCTTTATTTATCATTTAAAACGCAATTAAAATCGATCAGCTACGGATATGAAAGTTCAATTTGACATGTTGGCCGCTCCACTTTTGTCTCGTGGGCACCCAGACGCTAAGATAAAGGACGTCACGTACATCGTATTACGTTTTGTGATAATATTGGGTAAATACCTTTATTTATCATTTAAAACGCAATTAAAATCAATCTGCTACCTCCGTTATTCGTTATTTCGAAAATATGAACATCGTATTTACGTTTTACCGTATTTACTCGTGTATAAGACTGCTAAGATCTTTTAAGTTTTCATATTTAAGTTTCTCTTTTTAAATGACCGCCAAGCTTCAGCTGAAGCTTGAATGGTAGCAGAGCCGATATGTCAAGAAAAACCAACTCGTCTTATATTCGGAAATTGTTTTTTTCAAGCAAAATAAGCTCAATTTTGGGGGGTCGTCTTATACACGAGTCGTCTTATACACGAGTAAATACGGTATATAGAACTCTCCGGTATCATTTATCCACAAGTCATCAGAAACAATCATTGCTAGGCCTCAATTTTCCTCTCCTAACCACCATTTTGTGGCTATGATTGGTGGTAAATTGGAAGCTGCTAGCCTGGCCTAAAAGCTGCCATTCTATGTGAACTACTCAATCACAGCACTCAGTGGTAAAATCACACAAATAATACGCACTGATCACCTTACTGGGGAACTTTTTCGCTAAATCGGAAAACAACACAAATATATGCATTGTCAAATCTGGAGTTATTATTGTATAAGTACAGGTGAGCGGGGATATGAACATGACAATTAGCCACTTATCAAGAATCTCAAGCAAAATTATCTACTGTTAAATTATCATTACATTCTACTGTTTTTTTTTCTCTTCTATTCAAGTCAAATGACTTACACAGTTTCCCAGCCAATCCATGGAGGGACCACATCCTTTCCTGTGGTTGGTGACACTTCTAAAACCTCATCCTTCTTGGCTGGTTCTGTGTTATCAGATACTGTGTAATTAGCAGCTATGGCAGCATCGTTAAAAGCTACAGCTGTTCTATCTGTAGCTGCAGCAGTGTCATATTTAGCTGTAAGGTTATCATTTCTAGCTGCACTCGTATTGTTTGTAGCTGTGACCACACAGTTTGGGGCCCCGGCGGCATCACTTGCCGATAATAGATCTACAGCTGCAGGTATTTTTGCTGTATTTCCAGCTGTATTCCCAGCTGCATTCCCAGCTGCATTCCCAGCTGCATACCCAATTGTATTCCCAGCTGCATTCCCATCTGTATTCCCAGCTGTATTCCCAGCTGTATTCCCAGCTGAATTCCTAGCTGCATTTGCCCCATAAATCCCAGTCTCTAGATTTCCATCTTCATCAACCAGTTTGAGAGACGGCCCCTCATCAAATCTCACATGTTTTTGTTTGCCCCTAGATTCCTCAATATTAACTTTTTTACTTTCCATTTTCCTGCATATAAAGTTCACCAGAATGTCCATTTCAAGATCTATTGCAGTTTTAAATCAATTGGTGACAATAATTAGCTTTTAGTTTGCAGAATGCAAGATCCATCCTGCAGCAGGACAGGGATTTTATATGTCCAGTACCTACCGGTATATAGACCCAGATAGGCAAATATAAGCATGGCACCAGAAAAATCTTCCCTTAAACATATGTTTGCATGTCTGTTAAAGATGATGGATGCCTTGCAGTTCTCCCATACAAACAGCAGGGCTGTTCAAAACATCACTCTTGGAACTTTGAGGGTGCTACTGCATTAACCAGCTGACAGATAAACAGGACATTTACATTTGGTCCAGTCAATTTTCTGCTATTTATTCCAGTTATATCACAAGATTTTCTCCATATATATCTCTCGATATGCTTTGTCCTTCCTTTGTGACAATTCCATTGTATACTGATATCCCACATGTGACTATACAGAAAAAGTTGACAAATCCATTTGGTCTCACTGACAGTATTGCACTTTATTTCTCAGCCAAAATGTTCATGACCCCTTTCACAGTATGCGAGATATTTTGTTGTCATGCCTATTTGAGACCTGACACATTATATGTACAGGATCCCTGATTTTACAGTGATATTCCCCAATACAAACCGTGCTCCGAGATCCCTCATGTATCTAACTTTTACCAAAGATATATACATTTATATATATATATCCCACATGTGAATGCAGAAAGTATCCCAGACACTCCATATTGTCCTGTCACCAGCCATCAAGACATTCCACTCAAACCATCAGTTAGTTTGCAGACACTGGTGCAGATTTATAGTACGAACCCCGCTGTGGCAGGCTCCCATGGCGATGTGCCAAGTTTGCCCAGTCCTGCCTGTTTATTGGCTCGCTGGAACTAGCAGCAGTATTTTGCACACTACAGCTGTTTTCTTTCCTTGTTCCAGGTAAATCTTCGAGCGTGATGCAATGAATAGTGAATAATCACATAGCTTTAAAGTTTAATACAGAGTATTTTTTCCAAGAATGATACTGTGTTTATGTATTCGACTCACATTCATTTTCATTGTTTTGATATTCATCCAGAAGAAAATACTTCAGCTCACCACAATATAAACATTATTTCTATGGCAGTCATGTGTTTCTAAAGAAGTATAGATCTGAACAGAGGTCTGTTATTTACATCAAACATGTCTGTTAAGCTTCCACGCTGACTTCCGTATTCATATAAATGATAGCTTTTCTTTCCAACCTGGAAGCTATTTTCAATCCAAGCCGTGCACCTGCACGAGAACTTCTCTCATATGTTTCCACTAATGACATCATTAAATACAGCATTTAATCCCACACAAAGTAATACATGCAAATTCTAAAGTGTGCACTGTGTTCACAATAATCCTCAATTGTAAATGACATCAGTTTGGCAACGATAGCTTTTGTTTCAATGAAAAAAGTGTAAAATTGTCTCAATTGCCTCAAAATGCTATACAAAACTATTCAAATGGAACAAACCCCAAACATTTTTGTATCACTATCAGAGAAAAAACAATTGATTAAATTTTTAAAGACTTGCTGCTGTATGAGTTAAAATTATGACAGAGGATGAAATACTGCCCCACCCCGAACCTTCTCCCCTTTGTGTAAATATTGGTCGATCCCTAGCCCCCAGCAGTCTGGACATTTGCCATTTGTCTGCTTGTTAAACCAAGATCAACAAGTCCTACAGATCAGAGCTACAGAGCAGCTCAAATAAGGAAAGCTCGGCATGATCAATGCTCCCCCTCACCCCGAGATATGGTCAGTCAGGTCAAGCAGAATAAAACATTGCCATTTATAAATGCCAAGAAGGGGAACATTTCATTCACCAACACCACTTGTGGAGAAAGTGGGAGAACTGAGGTCATGCAATGAGATCGTATTATATATCACATGGTCCCTTGTGTTAAGCATGTCTATGGGTGTCAAATTTCAATGTTTTTTTGTTTTTCTTCTAAATTACAATGTTTTTTTCTAAATTATAGTAATCTGAAATGTTTTAATCTTAGTGCTCATGATTATAACCTCATTGAAGGAAAGTCCTGTTGTTCATCCAATGAAAATGTTAAAAGTGCACACGTTGGGACATAATTATATACATGGAACTTGATACTAATTTGCAATTAACTTTCCCCGACCAGGAACATTCAGTAATAAAGAAATCCCTATCATAATGAATGCTTCTGTTATTTGTTTGTCTACCAAATCACAGTGAGTTGGATATGAGCAGGAAGCATTGTCAATCCTGGAGGAGATCTGGAGAGAATTCAATGCTGTCTGCATCATTACGACCTCCATACAAAGTGCTGAATTCTGCTTCACCTGTATTATCTCCTTGTGCATGGTAAACACCACAATATCAGGGATACAATCACGTGACCTTCTATGACCGGAATTGGTTTCAGGATCAACCTTCACATATTTGAAAGAGACTTGCATTTGTGTGATCTGATGACCTCAATGACCTTGACACTTCCCAATACTTGACCATTTGTGTGGTCTGATGACTTTAATGACCTTGACACTCCCCAATGCTTGACCTTAGGATTGCTCGATCTGCCACAGTCTAATGATTGTGACCCCTTTTGATACCATCAAGTGACCTTTCACTCTCAGACACAGACCTGTCCTCTGATCACACGATTATATAAGCCTAATCCCTAGTTGACCTTTTATTTGCACACACAGACCTGTCTGATTTCCTTGATAGACTTTTTTCCCTCTGAGACACTGACTTGTGAAGTGGTGACTTGCGAAGTGGTGACGTGACTGGACACCCTGTTGATGATGCCATTACTTGAGCTATAAGGCTGCTCCGCATCGTGGCATTGGCCAGATCAAACATTGATCCCCCTGCATATGCAGTGGCAATAAATGCTGGTGTGAAATGTAAATGCTCTCTGCTCGATCAAAGAGGAATAACTCCATCAAGCAATGCTGCCTTATTTATTTACCACTTCTGTAATGGTAATAGTCCATTTAATATGTATGTAAGAATCTGATAGACATTGCATAATGCATTTCTAAACAATGCAAAATTGTCATGTTATCCATGGTTTGTAGATTTGATGTAGTAGTAAGTGACAGAAACATGTGAAATCAAAAAGCAATTTCTAAACGAGGACCATTTGGCATTTCAAATTACTCACTACTATAAATGAATCACATCTATATTCATGAACAGGGTATCTGATTTTAACAGGTGATCAATAGTCTCGGTGAACAACATCCATCTTTAGCTTAGGATGACTGGTGACTTAAGACTTGAGAGTACTCCCATGTCTCCTTCCCTCATAGCACTCCCATGTCTCCATCCTTCATAGCACTCCCATGTCTCCTTCCTTCATAGCATTCCCATGTCCCCTTCCTTCATAGCACTCCCATGTCTCCATCCTTCATAGCACTCCCATGTCCCCTTCCTTCATAGCACTCCCATCTCTCCTTCCTTCATAGCACTCCCATGTCTCCTTCCTTCATAGCACTCCCATGTCCCCTTCCTTCATAGCACTCCCATCTCTCCTTCCCTCATAGCACTCCCATCTCCCCTTCCTTCATAGCACTCCCATGACTCCTTCCTTCATAGCACTCCCATCTCCCCTTCCTTCATAGCACTCCCATCTCCCCTTCCTTCATAGCACTCCCATGCCCCCTTCCCTCATAGCACTCCCATGTCTCCTTTCTTCATAGCACTCCCATGTCCCCTTCCTTCATAGCACTCCCATGTCCCCTTCCCTCATAGCACTCCCATGTCTCCTTTCTTCATAGCACTCCCATGTCCCCTTCCCTCATAGCACTCCCATCTCCCCTTCCTTCATAGCACTCCCATGTCTCCTTTCTTCATAGCACTCCCATGTCCCCTTCCTTCATAGCACTCCCATGTCCCCTTCCTTCATAGCACTCCCATGTCCCCTTCCCTCATAGCACTCCCATCTCCCCTTCCTTCATAGCACTCCCATGTCCCCTTCCCTCATAGCACTCCCATCTCCCCTTCCTTCATAGCACTCCCATGTCTCCTTTCTTCATAGCACTCCCATGTCCCCTTCCTTCATAGCACTCCCATGTCCCCTTCCTTCATAGCACTCCCATGTCCCCTTCCTTCATAGCACTCCCATCTCCCCTTCCTTCATAGCACTCCCATGTCTCCTTTCTTCATAGCACTCCCATGACTCCTTCCTTCATAGCACTCCCGTCTCCCCTTCCTTCATAGCACTCCCATGTCCCCTTCCCTCATAGCACTCCCATCTCCCCTTCCTTCATAGCACTCCCATGACTCCTTCCTTCATAGCACTCCCATCTCTCCTTCCCTCATAGCACTCCCATCTCCCCTTCCTTCATAGCACTCCCATGTCCCCTTCCTTCATAGCACTCCCATCTCTCCTTCCCTCATAGCACTCCCATCTCCCCTTCCTTCATAGCACTCCCATGTCCCCTTCCTTCATAGCACTCCCATGTCCCCTTCCTTCATAGCACTCCCGTCTTCCCTTCCTTCATAGCACTCCCATGTCCCCTTCCTTCATAGCACTCCCATGACTCCTTCGTTCATAGCACTCCCATGTCTCCTTTCTTCATAGCACTCCCATGACTCCTTCCTTCATAGCACTCCCATCTCTCCTTCCTTCATAGCACTCCCATGTCCCCTTCCTTCATAGCACTCCCATCTCTCCTTCCTTCATAGCACTCCCATGTCCCCTTCCTTCATAGCACTCCCATCTCTCCTTCCTTCATAGCACTCCCATGTCCCCTTCCTTCATAGCACTCCCATCTCTCCTTCCTTCATAGCACTCCCATGACTCCTTCCTTCATAGCACTCCCATCTCTCCTTCCCTCATAGCACTCCCATCTCCCCTTCCTTCATAGCACTCCCATGTCCCCTTCCTTCATAGCACTCCCATCTCTCCTTCCTTCATAGCACTCCCATCTCTCCTTCCTTCATAGCACTCCCATGTCCCCTTCCCTCATAGCACTCCCATCTCCCCTTCCTTCATAGCACTCCCATGTCCCCTTCCCTCATAGCACTCCCATCTCCCCTTCCTTCATAGCACTCCCATGTCTCCTTTCTTCATAGCACTCCCATGTCCCCTTCCTTCATAGCACTCCCATGTCCCCTTCCTTCATAGCACTCCCATGTCCCCTTCCTTCATAGCACTCCCATCTCCCCTTCCTTCATAGCACTCCCATGTCTCCTTTCTTCATAGCACTCCCATGACTCCTTCCTTCATAGCACTCCCGTCTCCCCTTCCTTCATAGCACTCCCATGTCCCCTTCCCTCATAGCACTCCCATCTCCCCTTCCTTCATAGCACTCCCATGACTCCTTCCTTCATAGCACTCCCATCTCTCCTTCCCTCATAGCACTCCCATCTCCCCTTCCTTCATAGCACTCCCATGTCCCCTTCCTTCATAGCACTCCCATCTCTCCTTCCCTCATAGCACTCCCATCTCCCCTTCCTTCATAGCACTCCCATGTCCCCTTCCTTCATAGCACTCCCATGTCCCCTTCCTTCATAGCACTCCCGTCTTCCCTTCCTTCATAGCACTCCCATGTCCCCTTCCTTCATAGCACTCCCATGTCTCCTTCGTTCATAGCACTCCCATGTCTCCTTTCTTCATAGCACTCCCATGACTCCTTCCTTCATAGCACTCCCATCTCTCCTTCCTTCATAGCACTCCCATGACTCCTTCCCTCATAGCACTCCCATGTCTCCATCCTCCCTAGCACTCCCATGACTCCTTCCCTCATAGCACTCCCATCTCTCCTTCCTTCATAGCACTCCCATGTCTCCTTCCTTCATAGCACTCCCATGTCTCCTTCCCTCAAAGCACTCCCATGTCTCCTTCCTTCATAGCACTCCCATCTCTCCTTCCTTCATAGCACTCCCATGTCTCCTTCCCTCATAGCACTCCCATCTCTCCTTCCTTCATAGCACTCCCATGTCTCCTTCCCTCATAGCACTCCCATCTCTCCTTCCTTCATAGCACTCCCATGTCTCCTTCCTTCATAGCACTCCCATGTCTCCTTCCCTCAAAGCACTCCCATGTCTCCTTCCTTCATAGCACTCCCATGTCTCCTTCCCTCAAAGCACTCCCATGTCTCCTTCCTTCATAGCACTCCCATCTCTCCTTCCTTCATAGCACTCCCATGTCTCCTTCCTTCATAGCACTCCCATGTCTCCTTCCCTCAAAGCACTCCCATGTCTCCTTCCTTCATAGCACTCCCATGTCTCCTTCCTTCATAGCACTCCCATGTCTCCTTCCCTCATAGCACTCCCATCTCTCCTTCCTTCATAGCACTCCCATGTCTCCTTCCTTCATAGCACTCCCATGTCTCCTTCCCTCAAAGCACTCCCATGTCTCCTTCCTTCATAGCACTCCCATGTCTCCTTCCTTCATAGCACTCCCATGTCTCCTTCCTTCATAGCACTCCCATGTCTCCTTCCCTCAAAGCACTCCCATGTCTCCTTCCTTCATAGCACTCCCATCTCTCCTTCCTTCATAGCACTCCCATGTCTCCTTCCTTCATAGCACTCCCATGTCTCCTTCCCTCAAAGCACTCCCATGTCTCCTTCCTTCATAGCACTCCCATGTCTCCTTCCTTCATAGCACTCCCATGTCTCCTTCCCTCAAAGCACTCCCATCTCTCCTTCCTTCATAGCACTCCCATGTCTCCTTCCTTCATAGCACTCCCATGTCTCCTTCCTTCATAGCACTCCCATATCTCCTTCCTTCATAGCACTCCCATGTCTCCTTCCCTCATAGCACTCCCATGTCTCCTTCCCTCATAGCACTCCCATGTCTCCTTCCTTCATAGCACTCCCATGTCTCCTTCCCTCAAAGCACTCCCATGTCTCCTTCCTTCATAGCACTCCCATGTCTCCTTCCCTCAAAGCACTCCCATGTCTCCTTCCTTCATAGCACTCCCATGTCTCCTTCCTTCATAGCACTCCCATGTCTCCTTCCTTCATAGCACTCCCATGTCTCCTTCCCTCAAAGCACTCCCATGTCTCCTTCCTTCATAGCACTCCCATCTCTCCTTCCTTCATAGCACTCCCATGTCTCCTTCCTTCATAGCACTCCCATGTCTCCTTCCCTCAAAGCACTCCCATGTCTCCTTCCTTCATAGCACTCCCATGTCTCCTTCCTTCATAGCACTCCCATGTCTCCTTCCCTCAAAGCACTCCCATCTCTCCTTCCTTCATAGCACTCCCATGTCCCCTTCATAGCACTCCCATGTCTCCTTCCTTCATAGCACTCCCATATCTCCTTCCTTCATAGCACTCCCATGTCTCCTTCCCTCATAGCACTCCCATGTCTCCTTCCCTCATAGCACTCCCATGTCTCCTTCCTTCATAGCACTCCCATGTCTCCTTCCCTCAAAGCACTCCCATGTCTCCTTCCTTCATAGCACTCCCATGTCTCCTTCCCTCAAAGCACTCCCATGTCTCCTTCCTTCATAGCACTCCCATGTCTCCTTCCTTCATAGCACTCCCATGTCTCCTTCGTTCATAGCACTCCCATCTCTCCTTCCTTCATAGCACTCCCATGTCTCCTTCCTTCATAGCACTCCCATGTCTCCTTCCCTCAAAGCACTCCCATCTCTCCTTCCTTCATAGCACTCCCATGTCTCCTTCCTTCATAGCACTCCCATGTCTCCTTCCCTCATAGCACTCCCATGTCTCCTTCCCTCATAGCACTCCCATGTCTCCTTCCTTCATAGCACTCCCATGTCCCCTTCCCTCATAGCACTCCCATGTCTCCTTCCTTCATAGCACTCCCATGTCTCCTTCCTTCATAGCACTCCCATCTCCCCTTCCTTCATAGCACTCCCATCTCCCCTTCCTTCATAGCACTCCCGTCTTCCCTTCCTTCATAGCACTCCCATGTCTCTCTCATTCATAGCACTCCCATGTCTCCATACACACTGGAGTATGACTGTTCACTGAAGCATAACCATCTGGGGAAACTAATACTATTCTAAAAGATGTACCATCATGTCTACTGTCAACATTGAGATGTTCACAGACGGACAGACAGAGAGTGATATCTTAATCTCGCCAACAACTGTTGCAAGTGAGACAAAAAGAATATAAACAAGAAAAAGTGGTGATCCACATGTAACACGGATGGGAAAAAAAATATAACAAACCAAAATTCACAACAAACAGAACAAAAATTAAAATAAACGAAACAAAAATTACAACAAACAAAACAAAATTAAAATAAACAAAACAAAAATTACAACACAAAACAAAAAAAAACACAAAATGAAATAATTATTGCAAACTGATGGGGCAGTTGAAATTATCTTTATTTTTCTTTTGAAAACATTTTATTTGGTATATGAACGATTTTTTTAGCACTACTGTATGCAAAGATGTGTTTTTTCAGGTTTGATTGCGTAAGTTGCTATATTATCGCTCAGGCGCTAACCGCAAATCATCGATCAGACTTTTGCATGTTATTTCTGTTCTAATTGTCCGATTTACACCAAATTTGAATTAAACTTACTGACAATTCCTTGTTCTAGCGATTGGGAAGCATTTTCAAGCAATTTAAAAAGATAATTTTATGAAACGATGGGCGAACACAATGACATAGTTTTGAATGTTCTGCTTTGTTTACATCACGCACTTCTTTTCTTTTGTATTCATACGCCGAATACTAGACTGGTCCCCTACCGAATGTAAAGAAATTAGGGCGGCACCAGTCTAATTTACGCATGCACACGACGAACACTCCACAGTGGCGTCAGTTGCTTTAACAATAATGACCACAGAAAAAACCGAATTACAACCCACAGGATATGACTACGCATTTCCCATGATCATACCGATCACAGAATAACACGGATAGTTCCTATTTTTGACAATGATTGCCTGTCGGCAATCATTGTCAAAAAAGGAACCATCCGTGTTACAAAAAAAACATGAAAGGCGTATACATCGATTACATGTTTATGATTTTTATACATAATACAGCTGACAGGTTAATAATCACGCCTTTTGCTGAGAACAATATGCACTCAAAAATATCAGGTTAGATGACCATGTTTCCCCTTAGCATGTATAATGTTCACTTTATATTAAACACCCATGTTTTTCCACCTCAAAAATCCTACATATTTGAAAGCAACTCAAAGCTCCACAATGGAGAACTTATGCAGTGTTGGTCAAAATCGTCGGCCACGTCGGACAAAGCTGGCGTGGGACTCCTATGTCCGACCAGAGGCTCTGACCACGTCAGACATTTTGTCCGACGGAATATATACCTGTTTGACATCGATTTGAACAGTGTTGAGCCAGAAAATGAAGTGAATTCTGTCTTCTTCGTGTTCGCGCCGCCATTTTGGTGGATCGTCTCCGAACTGAATGTAACCTGGCTTCTGATTGGTGGAGAGCGATGACGCAAATCTGCTCAGCCAATCACATCGCGTCTTATCTATTTTGGGTCGTTTCCTCCCTTCCGATTGGCTGAGATCTGCAGCATACGCTGAGGCCTAGTACGTCCATTTAGCAATGTTTTTTCTTGAATAAAACCCCCAAATACGAAGTTATGAATGATCAAAGGCCACAGTTTGTTAGATTTTAGCAACAAGATCGATTTGTCATTTGATCACTTAACAGAATATCCCCAGAAATTCCAATTTTATATGATTAATATGAGGGTAGGAGATAATGTAGTTTTTGCCTCTATTCCATGTTTAACGTCCGCGAAAACAAGAAAGCATTTTTTATCAAAAAAAATTTATGTGCATGTCACTCCCAAACTGAAAGAAGAATACATTATTCCATTGTAAAACGAATTTAGGCCTATTTTCACCCAAGTACAGAGGCAGTGTTCACCTCCACTTCCCATTTTGGCTATTTTTTACCCCCACCCCCCACCTACCAACCCCTCACCTGACTACCCCTCACTTACCTACCCCTCACCCCTCACCACAATTCAGGTGTTGGTTTGACTTCTGATAAGAATTTGGAAAAAAAACAAGATTGTCATTTTTACACAATTTTATTTGACCACAAAATTATTTCATTGGGAAAATGAAATTTCGAGAGGGGTACAAGGGGGTTCCCGCCCCTTGCCCCTCACCTACCCACCCCTCACTTACCTACCCCTCACCCCTCACCACAATTCATGCCCCCAGACCCCCCTATAAGGGACTTCGGGCCTGCGGCGCTCGTCGCGCGGGGCTTCGCCGCGCGCATTGCTGGGACCCAGCATCGCTCAATGTCTCACCAAACAGCAAAATGTCCCACCAAGACCACCATTTTGGTGGGACATTTTGTCTGACCAAAATTTGACCAACACTGCTTATGATCAATATTAACCACTTTTAGTGACACCTGATGTGGAAAGCATGATGTTTGTGATTATTGCCACCAGATGGCATGCATACAGTTTTAAACAGTCCCTTGTGATCTGGATACAAAACAATTCTATATGACTCAAAAAGGTGGCAACATGTATTATTTTTCTTTAATCATTTTCATTGATGCTATGAAAAATCCAATCTATAAAAAAATCCACCCATTCAATTTCAAATTATTAGATCATGTGACATTTCTTGAGATTATATCTTACAATAGGAACTAAAAGTAATTTACAAGTAAGTACATGGTGAAGCTTGTTCAAGTGAACATCACACCACATCAAGGATTGTTTTGTTTTCTTGATCACAGTCACTGATAGCATGTTAACAATGTAACATTCAGACTGATCCATACTTCTTATCTTTGTACAATGAGCTTTATCTCATGTTTGTTGTTTTTCTCTGGACAAAGTGCCACTTGACACTGAACAACTACTCTTCCGATTGCACTTTTTTTAGACCATACCATATATGTCCACATTTTACAACTGAAATCAAAATTATATGATGACAATATACATTAAATCTAACAGGCAAGCAAAAATAAAAGTCCCAATCACCCTATTGCTATCCCTTGTATGGTTTAAACATAATTTTAAATTCTTTTTTTCCTTTGAATAATCTGTTTGATTAAAATTTTATGTATTGGAAAAAACACTTTCCTTGCTATATTTTTTTACCATTCTTATTTTATTAATACTACGAGTGCTGAAAACATCTGGTTTATAGGCCAATCATGGCAACAGAGGGCTATTATTTCGACCTATCAAAGAGCAGCTAAAAATGGTTACAAGAAGTATCCACAGGAACAATAACAGGAGATTATGGCCAATATCTGTCTACATTTCAGCATTACTGATAATTTAAGCAGCAACTGATAATGTTTGGTGGCAACAGGGTTATATGGCAGAGTTTGATGAAAAAATATTGAATATTCAGCTCAAGACAGACCCCCTGCTTATGATATATATGTGAATAATAGCAGAAAGTTCAAATTAAATGATTACAGGGTGATTTGGGGCAGTGATGGATACTCCAGTAGTAAATAAGTATTCACGTGTTAAATTAACATATATGTCTATAACATTGTCTGAATTATATCCACAATTTAATACAAAATTCCCAGACAAAGGAGACATTTCTGTACAAGAAATATGATTCTATAAGTATTTTCAAATTGTTCTAAAAAATATCATGAAACAATCATTGGACACTTGAAGCCAAAATTAGCTAAGTGGACACTGATATCGCCTCACACAATGGATGTCATCTGGTCAGGTATGATATTGCCTGTCAAGTGGTTATTGTGGAAAACAGAGATGATAAGTACCGGTAGGTGGGATGATAACACTTGTGATGACACTTCCTCATAAATATCATGTCATTTAAAATATTGATAGTTTCTTAAGTGATAGTTTCTAATGCAATAATTTTTAATGTAATAGACTTTAAGAAAATGCTGAATTCTCAGGAGAGCTGGTCTCAATGTAATATACTGTTTATTCTACTTTTTTTATATTTCAGTATTGTTGAGTTCTCAGGTAACATGTTCATGTAATATACTGTATATTCTACTTTTTATATTTCAGCATCGTTTATCTCTCAGGAGAGCAGGTCTGCATGTATTATACTGTATATTCCAGTATCGCTGATCTCTCAGGAGAGCAGGTCTGCATGTATTATACTGTATATTCCTGCATTGCTGATCTCTCAGGAGAGCAGGTCTGCATGTATTATACTGTATATCTCAGCATTGCTGATCTCTCAGGAGAGCAGGTCTGCATGTATTATACTGTATATTCCAGCCTTGCTGATCTCTCAGGAGAGCAGGTCTATGTATTATACTGTATATTCCAGCCTTGCTGATCTCTCAGGAGAGCAGGTCTGCATGTATTATACTGTATATTCCAGCATCGTTTATCTCTCAGGAGAGCAGGTCTGCATGTATTATACTGTATATTCCAGCCTTGCTGATCTCTCAGGAGAGCAGGTCTGCGTGTATTAAACTGTATATTCTAGCATTGCTGATCTCTCAGGAGGACAGGTCTGCATGCATTATACTGTATATTCTAGCATCGCTGATCTCTCAGGAGAGCAGGTCTGCATGCATTATACTGTATATTCCAGCATCGTTTATCTCTCAGGAGAGCAGGTCTGCATGTATTATACTGTATATTCCAGCATCGCTGATCTCTCAGGAGAGCAGGTCTGCATGTATTATACTGTATATTCTAGCATCGTTTATCTCTCAGGAGAGCAGGTCTACATGTATTATACTGTATATTCCAGCATCGCTGATCTCTCAGGAGAGCAGGTCTGCATGTATTATACTGTATATTCTAGCATCGTTTATCTCTCAGGAGAGCAGGTCTACATGTATTATACTGTATATTCTAGCATCGTTTATCTCTCAGGAGAGCAGGTCTACATGTATTATACTGTATATTCCAGCATCGCTGATCTCTCAGGAGAGCAGGTCTGCATGTATTATACTGTATATTCTAGCATCGTTTATCTCTCAGGAGAGCAGGTCTGCATGTATTATACTGTATATTCCAGCATCGCTGATCTCTCAGGAGAGCAGGTCTGCATGTATTATACTGTATATTCTAGCATCGTTTATCTCTCAGGAGAGCAGGTCTACATGTATTATACTGTATATTCTAGCATCGTTTATCTCTCAGGAGAGCAGGTCTACATGTATTATACTGTATATTCCAGCATCGCTGATCTCTCAGGAGAGCAGGTCTGCATGTATTATACTGTATATTCTAGCATCGTTTATCTCTCAGGAGAGCAGGTCTGCATGTATTATACTGTATATTCCAGCATCGCTGATCTCTCAGGAGAGCAGGTCTGCATGTATTATACTGTATATTCTAGCATCGTTTATCTCTCAGGAGAGCAGGTCTACATGTATTATACTGTATATTCTAGCATTGCTGATCTCTCAGGAGAGCAGGTCTGCATGTATTATACTGTATATTCCAGCATTGCTGATCTCTCAGGAGAGCAGGTCTGCATGTATTATACTGTATATTCTAGCATCGTTTATCTCTCAGGAGAGCAGGTCTACATGTATCATATAGCACATGCGAGTACCTTTCTGAATGGACTAATGCACACAATCAACTGACTGCTGGTGTGATATTTGGGTATCATAATTGAAATAAGAAATCTGAACAGATGTGTCTCCCTATCCCAACAATAAACAGGTTTTTTACCAGTCAAGATTAATCAACAATTGCTCCTACCCTTTCAAACACATTCCAAAATATATCTTGATAAAGGCAATGTTTATTTTTATCACCTTTGAGAAATATGCAACATGACTGTAGGCCACACAAGGCATGCATTAAAACACTTAGAGTACATCCATCTTAAAACTAATAAAAGCACTATAAGATGAACAATAAATCAGTAGAAGTCTTACACATGATGTATGCTCTTGGCATCAAATGGCCTGTGAGAAAAGAACAAAATAATACAATCTTGACTGACAACTTCAAATTTTCAACACGGAAGTAATGGTGCTGATAGCCTCTGATATATATATAAATGAAATGAATATTATTATAATTATTAATATTCAAATTTGACCTGGTCTAAATGCCACTCCCAGATTGCTCCAATGATTTTGGAGATAACTATAGTTAAATAAAGCAACCAGTCCTGGAACTAACTGCCCAATATATGTTTTGGAAATTAATGTTGCCATCCACCAAATGATTAGTGGTGAAGATGAGATTAACTTGATTAGCATGTGTAATTATTTTTGTTAAAAATTTGAATTTAAAAAACTGATAGTTTATTAATCTATATACTGAGAGAATGTAAGTTACCAAGAAACTGGTTTTCTGGAAGTGATTCACCCAAGTAGAGAATATTACATGTCAATAACAATACAAGGTTCACAACAAACTGACAATTATATCTTGATATTCTTTAAAAAAAATAGTTGATGCCCCAAAATTTGATTTTACTATTACATTGTGTATAATTGAAACAGTTATTTTTTTATTTATTTTATTTATTTCTGTTTTGCACAATTCATGAAGTCACAAAACAAAATGTGCAAGATGTTATTAATGAAAAAAATTCTGAGCTCACCTTTGTGAATATCGCAGATCATGTGCAGAGGAGCTGTTGCTATGGTTACACTTGAGCGCTGTGGGTTCGTCAAGTGGAAGTTGTTCTATGGCATCTGCCGTATCGGTGCCATTCTCTGACGTCTCACTCAGCTCACTGATTGGCTCCTCTTCAAGAGATTCTCCTCCCGAGATAGAAAACTTCACAAGTTCTTTTCTCGTCTCGGCCATTACTGTGGCTGAAAAATATGCATCCAAGATCATTTGTAAGAATATGAATAATTCATTCTTGAAATGTATCACAAGCAATATTATGAAAATAAAAAATAATCTTGCAAATTGAGATGCTCAAAACTTGCAATTCTGGTTCCTTTTTTTTCTCTATATCACACTATGTGAATAGTTGGAGTGGAAAGAGATAATGCTTTACCTGTATATCATATACTCTCATGATATGGGATGATATCAAATTGACCAGAACAGGTGATTTCACCTGGAATCTTTTACCTAATATTGAAACACATTGATCAAGCCTACACATGATTGGCTGGAGAAGTGGCCAACCAGGCACCAGATGCAGGCCAGCAGATTCCAAGTGTGTGTAACTGAACATATACCATGCACTTGAGGTCAGCGTAGTCGGTCAGTCAGTAGAGCCATGCACAATGGGACAGTCCATAACTTATGATCTGGGGGGGGGGGGGAGTAATGTAATTTTTCGCTCACATTTGTTTTGCCTTTAGGGCTAGATGTTCGAGGTTTCAAGATGATTAAGCCGTAAGTCTATGGAGCCTACCCCGATTATTGGTCCATGGCGGCCATGTTTTTGGCACATTTTTCTGCTTACACCGTCAGATGGCACTTTTGTTCAGAAGTAATTTGTGAGTGTGTAGTAGAGTAAGAAGATTTCCTTGGATTTTGTCAAAGGATTTTGGGATTTTGCAAACTTACGCGAGGTTGATTTTTTAAAATCAACACTTGTTTCCTCAGATCTTGAAGCAACTATGTCTTAATATAGTAACCTCCACAAATGGGACTGTGGCGATACTTCAGAAATGGATGGCTTAGGAATGGGAAGTTTAATCATGTTGAGGAATGGGAAGTTTACTCATGCTGAAGAATGGGAAGTTTACTCATGCTGAGGAATGGGAAGTTTACTCATGCTGAGAAATGGGAAGTTTACTCATGCTGAGGAATGGGAAGTTTACTCATGCTGAAGAATGGGAAGTTTACACATGCTGAAGAATGGGAAGTTTACTCATGCTGAGGAATGGGAAGTTTACTCATGCTGAGGAATGGGAAGTTTACTCATGCTGAGGAATGGGAAGTTTACTCATGCTGAGGAATGGGAAGTTTACTCATGCTGAGGAATGGGAAGTTTACTCATGCTGAGGAATGGGAAGTTTACTCATGCTGAGGAATGGGAAGTTTACTCATGCTGAGGAATGGGAAGTTTACTCATGCTGAGGAATGGGAAGTTTACTCATGCTGAAGAATGGGAAGTTTACTCATGCTGAGAAATGGGAAGTTTACTCATGCAAACATATCTAATAGATAATTGCAGTGGTAGATAATTGGCCTCACCTTATTTGCAAAGTTATAAAGATAATATTATTGTAGCTGATGACATTTATCCTCCCAAAGAGGACTTCTGACTCATATCAGTTCCTGCTTTCAATGTTAAAGAGGTGTGTACGAAATTGGCTGCAAGTCATTAATATTCATGAAAACCATGTTGTGCACTGACAGATAGGTGGAAGAATAAATGACTATTCAAAAAGATTTTGCTTTGCAGTGATTGGTGAGTTTCTTGGTCAGTCAACTGATCACAATTCAATACATGAAGTTTGTCAATTCTGAATGGATACTTTGGGGGGGTCACGACTCATGCATGTCAAGTTCTAAATTTTGCATGTCAATAAAGGGATATGACAGCAGAGGTAGCGAGAGGACTGAACAACAAGCATTACTACCGATGCAATGCCTAGTACTTAGCATACCGACTATTGTATATGGATAAAACAATAATAAAATAACATAAAGGTGTTTTATGGGTGCTGATGCTGAGCGTCCTCTGGTGGAAGATTTTCTAAAGGAACTACCTTATTTTCATGCCAAAATAGAATGTTTTCAATATGAAAATTTCTGAAAACAGAACCCTTTTCATTTATATTACCAGTGATCATACACCACTCATTCAGTTACATCATTGCCAACATGGTTAAGAACAACACTTTCTCTGTTAAGTAATCTGCAGAACTATGTGCTTGTTTTCTTCATTTATTACCAAATCATTTTCAAGAGATATCAAGACAAAAACAGTAACTTGCATCATACAGGACTAGCAATCACCGATTTTGTGTATTTTGGGTTTTGCTTATTGTTATATTATCCAACAAAGCATGGACAGTTGATCAGATGTGTGTTGTAGTGAGTATATCCACCAGTAACACTTGACATTACCTAATCTTATAAAGCAATGATCGCATGTTATATTCTTAAAAGATTTACAAGTCAGATTCCCGTCATTGCTCAAACATTCAATTTCTTCATGCACTGATTATCTCAAATTGACTTTTGATGAAAATTAATACATTGAACATTAAACTTATATAATTGAAGAGAAGAGCCGCATAGCTGCATGTTGAGTTGTCAATGATGTAAATCAGCCGAGAACTGACAGACCAGAACCACTTAATATTTTTTGTAACTAACTGCCTGCATGTATTGTGACTTGCATAACAATTCATTTATCTATTCATAATATCAAGTTGTCCCGTAATTTAAGATATTGTGTTTTCTTTATTTCATATGTATGCGTGATAATTTTCTAATAATCAGCTAATGGTATGAATGTGCAAATTCTATAAGCGTTGGCTCTACATCTGGTCTCAGATCTCTTTACTAAAATTTAGCAGTGCTGAGAAATAAATTGATTAAATTTTGAATAACAAATTGATTCATACTAGGAAATTTATGTTTACACTGTCATTGTACAACTTATCTGGAGGAACCCATTTGGTCCTTTTTTGATACCTGCTATTCACTGAAAAGAGGGTTCTTGACAAAAAGACCCATACATGCATAAATACCCTTTAATAATATGGAATACTAGCAATGAGCTGTACATGTCAATACTTCATAAGCAACCCAGGTCCACTGAGTATGTTTGCCCTCTGTTCCATTCAAGTTGAGTAGATTATTGCATTGAGAAATTGAGAAATGCATCTCATGGATTGTGATAAGACACTGATTGAGTCAATTTGGCAGGAATGAAAGCTACTTACCAAAACAAACCTGCAGGAACTGAGAAAGTGACGTTTGTCAAAATCAATGATTACTCGTTGTGGTGCCTGCATTTACCCAGACGCTCAAACGGATTAGGTGAACGGTGCAAAACTTACCTTCAGATCTATTCTCAAGTTAAAAACAATGTTGAAGAGTTGTTCACGTCAGGTCAATACACATTTCACACACAAGTACACGCGTACTCGGCTCTACTGAACTCACTCATCCTAAACATCGCCTGACAAGTCGCGTGAGATAACAAATACTGCTAATGCTCGATCAGGGGCACAAAACTCTCTAAGCTCGTCCAAACTAGCTGATCATAACAAATCACAAATAATTTTCAACAACTGTATATTATTCGGTAAAGATAAAGTGTTATGATCAAGATATATGGATAAGAATTGAATATCAAATATATTTGTAAAGTATACTTAAATTCGTTTAGAGAGTAAGTGAATCGCCTCAATTTCATCGCCATCTTGAAGACGAGGTTCTTCTCGATTTCGAGGTTTGTGACTCGTTTTCGTCCCTTCGCCAGAATACCCTCACTTTTCTAATGCAGAGACTTGTGAACAAGTGAACAAGGCACTTAAAATCTTTAGATGTTTTTATAAGGGAAATGTTTTGTCGAAAAACTGCTAAAAATGGTCATAAAGATTTACATTTTTGTCATTCAAGGAAACAAAATGGCGAATCTGAATGTTCCATTTTTGATATTTTGGGGTAACTTTTTTACAATCGTGCAAATTGCAGTGTTCACTGTAAACTTCACAAGTTGATCAAAGTTTAGACTCAATTGAGGGTTTAGACTATTAAAATTTAATTTTTAAATACCTTTCTTTCAACCAAACAGAGACATATAAAACATTTCTGAACCAAATATCTCCAGGGTGTGACTGTTTATAAATGTGTACCTAGGCCCCCTGCCTGTCTCTCCAACCAGTGATTAAATATGGAGTTGTGCAGTTCATGTTCTAGTAAAGTTAGAGCTAACGACCAGAGGATTCGTGCAACCATAAGATTGGCTGATAATTATGAAATTGTATTGTATACATAAAACAAAGGGAACAATGGAGTTTTTGATGTAGAAAAGTTAATTCTCCTTCCCAAAAATCCCCAATTATCACTCGCACATAGGTGGCGCTACGAATTTCGTGTGGGTCTGTAACTGACACCGGAATGTGTGGCGACACCTAGTGGCCGACGGCGTATGACGTACGAGTTTGGAAAGGCAATAATGGTAAAAAAGAATTGTGAAAATTGCACCAAGTGACCTCTCTTGCGTCACAATATGCATGTGCCAAAATAACAGTTTACCACAAAAAAAACCTACAAATTAGCACTACTCTGTGAATTCTTGGCCGATTTACATCATTGACAACTCAAAATTTAGCTTTTGGGCTCTTCTCTTCAAATATGTAAGTCTGATGTACGACATATAACATACGCACATCGCTTTATAAGATAAAGTAATGATGGGTATACCCCACTACAGCACACATATAGATAACTGTTCATTTATTTATTGATTATTTATTTATTGGCAAAGACCAAAATGGGCGGTCGTTAGCCCTATACAGTTCCGGTGTGCACTTTTCAATGGGGGAAAAACATGGAGATCAGCAATCGGCCTATGCTCCCTGCCTGTTTCCATTACCAATGATTAGATTTAGAGGAGTTGCACAGTTCTGGTTCTGGTTAAGTTGTAGGAGGCTGGATGATGTGAGCATGTACCAGTATGAATGTGGGACGTGAGCATCAGTGAATGTGAGCATAAATATCAATTTTGATACCAATAGATATTTATCTTCAAACTGTTGTATTTCATTTTTCAATGCCCATTTACTCCTAACGAACAGGACGGATGGCAACATCCACCACCGGTAGCGGACGGGAGAGATGTTGACGTCCCCATTGTTCTGGCTTAATGACATCATTTTGTAACATTCTGAAGGGCTGCATTTAGTTACAATGTAATAATGACAATGACATCAGATGGCTTGGGTCACAAACTTTTGACCCCAGTACTTTGTTGAACATGCTGAATAACCATGGTTGTTAATTTTATTGATTTTGTATGCAGATACACTAGTCCAGAAAAAAATTGGTTAGACCAGCCAATCAACAAAATTTAGATAGGCATTTCCATCAGGGGTTAAAATAATACAAAATTGAGGTCCTTGGCTACAAGATACATATTATATAACAGAAGCTTATATAAAATCAGGGACATTAGAGAACTGATCCCTTAATCTTTGGTTGCTAGTTACATAAGCTGATGTCATATCAGTTGACATGAAAATGATTCTTTAATCTTTTGGGTTGCTAAGCAACTAAGTAAGTAGGACAGTGATCAGATCCCGTTCATCCTAGGATGTGGCTGGGTCCATAATCTTTTACTGGGTTTTAACTTGGATCAGAGAGCAGAGTGCAAGTGCACTTAATATACTGCAGCACATAGTACAAAAGCTAGGCCATTAGGTCAGATACCAACCTATTAATTAATACAGCATTTGCAGTTCACTGTAGTTGTCCCCCCCATTAGACCGACCTGCTTGGTTGCTTGAAATATTGTCAGAACATCAGATTTGTCAGTGTAATGGGGATTTTGTTTTTGCTAAGTTCTTTAGGATTATGAACTTTGAACTGTGCATTACAAATTTATGCAACGATTATATGTTTTAAGAATAAAGTAGGAAGTTGTAAACCCCAAACAACCTGTATTTTGACTGCTTTTCAACATGACCTGCTCAATGAGTGACCGGCAACTGTCCGAAACCGGCAGTTGAAACTCAGACATTTTTAACACAGTCAAACTTCTAGCATACCTTGCTGTAATAATTGCAATTGAGCTGAATGTTGTGTCTGACACGTCATCTTGTAATTCCTATGCCTGTTAAAACATTAAAAGTGTTTATTTGTTTTCACAGCATGAGTGATGTTGTCACTGTCAAATGACGTCAGAAGTGGTGACGTAGCGAACATCATCGTATAACTCCATGTAAAACTCGGACAAATGCAGGTTTGCTGAATGCGTGAATTTCCCGATAATTCTGTACAAGTTGAACATATATCAAATTTACTCTACACGCATATAAAGTTAACAATCTACTCTCGATGTGAGCAGTTATTACTCAGTTTTGAAAGGATTTGTGAAAATCTGGAGTGAAAAACATGAAAATGTCCATATTTGGTTGCTGGTCACTGTATATTGTAGGAATTCAAATTTGTCAGTCTATTGAGCACTATTTCAATGAAGGAAAGTGCAAGAAAGCATAGATCGGCTTGTAAAATGCTAGACTTTCAAAGTTGCAGATAGTGGGGGACAACTTTCATAGTAAAGAATCTGGCTTTTGCTATATCATCAATTATTGTTGACACCATAGATTACCTTTGTGGGAAATGTGTCACGAGGTATCTAGTTTAACTTGTTTTTCTTGGAAATTTCCAATAAGAATACATAAAAGTTGTTTTAATCAGTTTCATAGTCTGCAGTGCTTCTTCAAAAATTATCCCCATTTGTGTATGGAGGAAAAGGCATGCTTAAATTAAAAACAGATTGAAAAAAATCACAATGCTATTTGGCATATAAAATTATAATAACAAGGCAGGAAAAAAACCTTTGTCAAAACAATTTGTCAGACAAGAAAATAATAAGAATATTCTGCATGGAAAACTTGACAAAACTGGCATATATGATTTTTATGTTAGTATTGGTTGTGATGTCTTGCTTAAATTTTAATGTTAATAAATTGTTCATTCAGGCCTTAGCATACACATTGGCCCAGTGGCCCAGGGCCACCAGATCCTCTGTCTAGGCCAGTGAATGCTCTGTTGTAGTAGCCCAGTTGGGCAACCATATTTTTGTTTTTTTAGTGGCCCAAACTATTGGGACAAATAACCCCACTGAAACACTAGTCACAACACAGCCTTATATACAATGTTCTTTATTGTATCACTATTATCCTTCAGGCCACCACTTCTCATGGTCTGGTGGCCAAACTGGGCAACTAACATTTTTCTCCTGTCATTACTGTCCTGCATTTGCAAGTTGAATTAAGAAGCTGAAGCTGTAGTTCTGCTTAATGTAGGGATTTTAATACTTTGCTAGCACATAATTAAAGGTATACCGTATTTGATGATGCAGTGTCCTCATAAGTCCATGTGCAACATATTTATTGGTATGTTTACAGGTGATGTAGCAGACAATGGCAGACTGTGACACAGAAGTGAGTTCCACCACAGATGTGGTGGCGCCCCCTGCCGCAACAAACACCTTGATACCTCATGACAACGAGGCAATTGCTCAAGCGATAGATAGTATCACAGGACAGAGTAACAGTGGGTCCCAAGATGCCAGTCATGTGCTTTCCCTGGCGGCTGCTTCCACGGACGCGGTGGATGCCCTGGTCGGAGCACAAGACATGGACACTGATGAGCAGTCGGTGGTTTCTATGGCAACAGAAGCAGATGTGATGTCATCACTCGGATCAAACGGAGGGACAATGGCAGTGTTGAATGCGGTGGACATTGCGGGACAAGCTTCACAGGACCAAGTCATCCTCACAGCTGCTGATCAAACCATTGCAGATTCAGGTAAAGTCAGACAAATTGCCATCATACGTCCCACTCATTACCTTTAATATTTGTCACTTGTCACATAATTTACTTTGCATCCCACAATAAGAATGTTGTGTCACATTTCACACCCATTTGGGCTGCAAGATATTTTTTACGAGAAGAAACAGTTTCTCTTCTAATATTCTACACTATCCCCAGAACAATATTTTTACAGAGGACATTGAACAGGAGGAATATATTTTTAGGCCAGTGATCAAAATAAGTGATTCCCCTATAATTGTAGGTTTGGGGCTTTCTTATATCCTGTAAATTGTCAAATTTCACCTTAAAAGACATTCCTACTTTAGTATTAATCATATTTTGTGTCTGTGGCCTGGTCATGGTGGTCACTGGTCAGTGTGAAGAATATAATAGAGTTTGCTTTGTGAATTTCACATGCTTATTTAAATCCTTCATATTTGCTGAGATGCTGTTTAATTTTGATTGAAGAGATTTCAAGTTTTGGCAAATGTGGACAGAAAATCCAGGAAATTAGACCATGTCCTCCAAAAGAAATGTTCCTTCAGATATGAGAGAGTTTTTGACAAAAGTTTTTGACAGAATTTTCATTAAGATTTTATTTTGGGGGGAATGATGTTGACACAATAAAATGTCTTTTTGATTGCAAATATAAATATGAAAATGAGATAATTTTCTCAGAACATTGTTTCCAAAATCAGACAGTCTAACTTTTCAGAACAAAATCCCAGCCTGAAAAATATTATGATCACCAGAAAAAAATCTTGATGTACTGTCGAATACCATTTGTGTGAGAAATGGACCCTACTTTTCTATTTCAGTAACAGACAATCACACCTTACAGAGCCTCTTGGCTGGGGGGCAAGGTGGGGGTGCACAGTTGGCCACTCTTAATGGAGACACCATACAGATCATTGCCATGTCTGATGTGGCCGACCTTGCTAATGCTTCTGGCAAGATTTGGCATGTGCTGCCCTCTGCCAACTCGGCAGAAATAGCCACCCTCATTGCTGTCAACCAAGGCGACACAGAAAATCAAACTGCTGGTGAGAACTCTTTATTTTTCAGTAGCAAATTTATATAGATTTAATAATGAATTAATCCTTAAGCACAATAAAATATAAATGTATATATGCAATCTCTTTTTTTTTTTTTTTTTTAGACACAAATCTGGAGCAAACAGTTCAGATGTCGCAGGAATCTGGAGTGTCAAGTACAGCAACGCAGGTGGTGGATATGGTTCCAGTGTCCAGTATGCCAGATGGGATAGCCAGCATCCTGATGCCCCCACCCCCTCAGCCCCAGCAGTCCCTACCCCCAGGGTGCCCATCATGGGCTGCCAGGCTACGCGATTGCGAGGTCAGTCTTTAAGTGAAAGAAGATTTGTGCTGCAATAATTTTTTTAAATGTTACCCAAGAGGGGCTTGGACAAGTTCAGTATTGGGTGACCTTGAGCTATTTCCAAGGTCACAAGCCAATTTTCATATCATCTAATTGTGATATTTGGCAAAACACTGAAAATAACATTTATGCCATTACATTTATCTTTAGCAATATGTTCACTTAAAAAATACTCATATAACCAGGCCGCATTTAATGGTCAAATGGGTCACAACTTCGAAAGATATGAGGAAGCTGATCCAGAACTTGATATTATGGATATGTGAAGTGCATGTTAGGATTATTGTTTGGGTGAATTTTTGATGACTCTGGGTCAAGGTCAAGAACTGCAATATTGTTTTTTTTATAGATTATTCTTTCTTGACTATAAGAATAAAGCAATATCGATGTAACTTGGTACCAGTATATGTGATTGAACTACATGTAGGGTTGGCGCAAAGGAGTAATCAATTTAAATAGGTCATAGTGACCTATTTAAATGCTATTTTCAAGGTCACAGGAGCAAGTTTGCAAAATCAGATGAATACGATATTTTACATAACAACAAATATCACTTATTATCGTTACATGTATCTGATACAGTATGCTTATAATGTGAAGATTAATTTATGTAACTAGGTTACCTTTACCTCATCCTAGCACAAAAGAGATAAGAATATACGTGTTAGATAATACATGAACTTGTCTGTATTTACCGCTACATGTAGGGTTCTGAGTGATTACGATGCCAGCATTATAATATTTGTTATTTTTAAATAGAAAATAGGCGATGCCTATCGTGGATGGGTGGAGAGTGAAGTGGAGCTAGATCTGCTGTTGACGTACCACAAGCAGCAGACACAGAGCTTCTGGGGCACACGGCAGTCCCCAAGTCCAGCCAAACAGTCCACCAGACTCATGTGGAAGTCACAGTACGTCCCATTTGATGGAGTGCCATTCATAAACTCAGGTGAGTGGCAAAGCAGCACCAAGTCAAAAACTGTTCTCCTCATTTTATTGAATAGCATAATTTATTGATAATAGAAAAGATCCTTAAATGTCCAGATGGTATTTTTTTTAAGAATGTTGATTTTGATTGAAATCAGGTAGCCGAGCTATTGTGATGGAGTGTCAGTATGGCCCTAGGAGAAAAGGCTCTCAGGTTAAAAGACAAGGAGAAAATCTGGTCAAGACACAGTTCAAACAGACTTGCCCTGCAAGGTAAGGTATAGACTACACATAACATTTAAATTGCAAGCCATCAATATATAAATTTAGAAAAAGATAAATATACGATAAATGGGGAATTCATATTGTATAAAACAATTGATTTTATTTATAGAATTTACATAAAGAAAGTGAGGAAGTTCCCAGAATACCAAGTAGATATGACTCTTGACAAGAAAACAATGAAAGCTGCCATGGAGAAAGCATTTCAGCTGTTAAAAGACCGCGGAACAGATGGACCTTATGGACAAGAAAGGTACCCTTCATACTCAATATAAAAATTTAATAAGAATTCACATAACAACAATTAAAGAATTAAAAGAAAATAAAAATTTCATTTTATATTTTATTTTATTTTTTGTTTTATTTGAGAGAGAGAGGTATTTTAAAAGAAGTAACTTATTCTTGTGTTCTGTTTTAAGGCATTATGTGCAGTTACCGACAGATAAAGCCCATGAATTCCATCAAGAGATGGAAGCGACACAAATCATCCCGGAGCCTGACCCACCTCACAGGCTGCACCCGCGGGTGGCGCACAAGATACGAGATATGGTCTCCAGTGGCGAAACTAGGCTCTATGTCATCAGAAAGGCCCTCAGGTTAGTTGTTAATTCTGGAATCACTTTTGCTTTTTATCCTGAATATCAAGTCGTTAATGGACTATCAAAACAATTTTGGATTAATATTAGTAATTTCGGATCACATTTAATGAAAACTAATTGATTCAATAAACTTGTGTTATGTGTTCTAAGACTGTTTAATGATTAAGAGATATGAAAGTAAATCAAAATTTGTGTCCCACTAGTTTTATAAAGGAACAAATTTGGTCAAATTAAGATTGAGATAATTTTAAATGATGTTTTTTTTTTTTGTAGGCGGTTTGTAGAGCGTGAGTTGTTTGAGAATGCTGAGGCAGTTCCAGAGAAACATAATCTCACCTATTACCCTACAGTCAACGATCTACAGAACCATATACATCAAGCCATCAAGGACATAGAAACAGGCTCACTCCCTGTCTCCGCCGCTCACATGGTAAACAGGACTCAAAACAATACCAACATCTCAGTTAAATTGATCAGACATTAATTTATTTTGTCAAGAATATTAGGACAAGATTTCTGAATTTTTGATTTTAGGTGGATATAAATGATACCATAAAAGATATCAAAATAGTAAAGTTTGGAAGATGGAAAGTTCAGTAACTGCTAAAGAGAGGAAATCAAAGCCAGCATTGTCTCCTTTAATCAATTTCCATAAGACATTTTGACAAATACCAATGTTATATTTATGGATTTACAGACTTAATGGTCACTTTATTTAAGCATTATTCTTCTGATTCAGGTGAATGTGGAGGTGGTGCCAGACGGGGAGGAGAGCGGGGACCTGTCAGGGGGAATGTGGGCATCTATAGCAGGGCAGAACGAACAACCCCACGCTGAGACCGTTACAGTGACCTTGACACAGAACCCAGGGGAAGGTAAGCTATAGCAGGTCAAAATGAACAACCCCACGCTGAGACCGTTACAGTGACCCTGACACAGAACCCAGGGGAAGGTAAGCTCTAGCAGGGCATAATGATCAACCCCACACTGAGACTGTTACAGTGACCTTGACACAGAACCCAGGGGAAGGTAAGCTATAGCAGGGCATAATGATCAACCCCACACTGAGACCGTTACAGTGACCCTGACACAGAACCCAGGGGAAGGTAAGCTATAGCAGGGCATAATGATCAACCCCACACTGAGACTGTTACAGTGACCTTGACACAGAACCCAGGGGAAGGTAAGCTATAGCAGGGCATAATGATCAACCCCACACTGAGACTGTTACAGTGACCTTGACACAGAACCCAGGGGAAGGTAAGCTATAGCAGGGCATAATGATCAACCCCACACTGAGACTGTTACAGTGACCTTGACACAGAACCCAGGGGAAGGTAAGCTATAGCAGGGCATAATGATCAACCCCACGCTGAGACTGTTACAGTGACCCTGACACAGAACCCAGGAGAAGGTAAGCTATTGCAGGTCAAAATGAACAACCTCACGCTGAGACTGTTACAGTGACCCTGACACAGAACCCAGGGGAAGGTAAGCTATAGCAGGTCAAAATGAACAACCCCACGCTGAGACCGTTACAGTGACCTTGACACAGAACCCAGGAGAAGGTAAGCTATAGCAGGTCAAAATGAACAACCTCACACTGAGACCGTTACAGTGACCCTGACACAGAACCCAGGGGAAGGTAAGCTATAGCAGGTCAAAATGAACAACCCCACGCTGAGACCGTTACAGTGACCCTGACACAGAACCCAAGGGAAGGTAAGCTATAGCAGGGCATAATGAACAACCTCACGCTGAGACTATCAGCACCATATAAATGGTATTTAATCACCTTATGAAATATCCTCAAAAACATCTGTTCTTTTGCAGTAGCACAAGATTAACCATAATTTGATTAATTTTGCTCCAGGTTTTCTTATCAATCCTGACTTTTACTACCTTTACTATGATCAGCTAAAAAAAAAACAAAATGCAAGAAATTAAATAAAGTAGAATATTTTCCAGTGGATGATATTATGAAAATTCAGTTATTATTTCTGCTATATTTATTATTATTGTTATAGAGATAAATAAACATAACCTTCCTCCTGACCCACATTTTTTCCATCACATAAAACAAAGTCAACCTGATCTTGTAATGGATCGAGTCAGGATATATATTTTCTTTTTTTGTAGATGGATCACATGTGATATCTCGGGTGGAGACGCATATGAGTGATGGTACAACACAGATCAGCAACAGTCTGACCACCGAGACGGCCGCTCTCTTGTCCAAGCTTCATCCAAACATGTTCCCACTTGGCAGCCTGGTTCAGGTCTGTCACTTTATAAATATTTGCCAGAGGCAGTATTGTTATGATTATTTTTTCTCTAAAACCAACGTTAGTGTTGATTGAGGAATAAGTCTAATACTCCAAATATGATGAAATAGTAACTTTATAAGGCATAGATAACATGAACATCTGATCAATACAAGATGGAGAGCTCAACAGGAAGTCAGCAGACACGTGCCTCATTAAAGTGCCCTCTAGTGACAAACAGTTCTAAGTGCTGACCTCTTCTGGTCAATGTCATCAGTCAGTAATAACTACTAGTATATAATATATGTATAATACTGGCGTAAGAACAAAGTTGAATTTATGTTATGTTTTGCAGCTACAAGACTCAGAGTCTCCATCCGATAGTCAAACCACCTCACTCACAATGCAGAGTACATCTCCACTGACATCAGACTCAGAAGAAAATCAACAGGTAGCAGCACTGTCTGGTAAAGCAGATGAGTTACAAGCTGAAGCTAGCCTTTTAGCTGAGCCCACCGCCACTGCAATGTCAGACATGACTGAACCTATGACAGCTTTACAAATAGTACAGCAAGCAGCAGCAGCCGAGGGTACTCAGATTGACGCAAGTACGTTCACACAAGGAGTGCAGATAATACAGGATGCTCAGGGAAGAGTGCAGATCGTGCAAGGCAATGGCAGTACGGAGATACCGGAAGATGCCCAATTCATACAGACAGCCTCCGGAGGAATTCATGTCATTCATCCCGATTCTGGAAGCTTAGTGTTGGATGAGGATCTGACTGGTGTGAAAGATGAGACGCTTCACATGACCTCTGAAAGTGAACATAATGAGAGTGATGATATGATAACTATAGTCACAGGTGAGCACATCATTCTTCAGGGAAAATGTCAAGGTCAACACCTCTAAGTTTACTCAGCAAAACTGATCAGCACCCAGCTGAACATTGTTAAATGCTGTAAAGCTTTCTTTAAGAATCTTGTTGAAAGCATGCAATTCAGAAAATATAAAATGTGAGGGAAAGTAAAACAGACAAATATGAAAGCGAACAAATCAGGCAGTATGAATGCAAACAAACAGGGCAGTAGCAGAACTAACAAATCATTCAATATCAGATCACTCAATTAGTCAATATCAGATCACTTAAATCAGGCAATTTTTCAACGAGGGTGCTGATTACCGTTTAATTTCTATTATTAGAGGCTATTCTTAAACAAGACATTCACCCATTAATCCAGTATGTTGAGCTTTCAAGCCATGGTTTCCAGCCTTGGTAAATATGTAGTAATCTTTTTATTGAACTATAAACAGTGACGATAGATTTGATATCTCTACTTCTTTTATTCTTCCAGGAGAAGGACATATGGTGCTTAAATATGACAACACGGGTATGTATGGTCTTTGACCAGTGCTGAGTGTATCTGCATCTCTGATGCCTATTTTTCGGTATTTACTATGAGCTAGTTCTGCTCATCTCGGTATTGTTTCAATGTCAACCAATTAGAATTTTAAACATAAAAGAGGGGGAAAATTATTCTCTAGTCTTGAAATAACCATGTCTTTGTGATCATCTCGCTATTGTTTCAATGTCAACCAATTAGAATTTTAAACATAAAAGAGGGGGAAAATTATTCTCTAGTCTTGAAATAACCATGTCTTTGTGATCATCTCGCTATTGTTTCATTGTCAACCAAGTAGAATTTTAAACATAAAAGAGGGGGAAAATTATTCTCTAGTCTTGAAATAACCATGTCTTTGTGATGTTATATTTGCAGAGCCTGATATCAAGACAGAAATGGAGGAGGCAATGCAGTCCCTGCAGACAGATTCATAGACCGTCAGGACCACTTACCAATGTAATAATGAATAGGTGACTAATGACCCAGACATGCACTGTCCATGACTTGGCTATATTGTCACTATAGGACTGTTTTTTATCTCTATAATTAAACAGTGATGATTGGAATATGGGAGTATATGGTTCAAGCTTTAACAATAGCTACATTCCTTTTTTGAAAAAATTCATGTGCCGATATTTTTTTACCAGTCTACATGTTACAGTGAAAAAGGATGAAGTCATGAATGCCCTCATTGAAAAAAAAAACTTTTGTGTTTGTGATTAAGAAACCTTTCCCTATCAAGTTGGTCAATCTGATGGTTTTTGGTTCTATTCCTGATTGATTGGCATAAATTCATGCTCACCATTTTTGCCGGTAGGATCCACACCAATTCAGATCACATGCAGAATTCTCAGAGGAGAGATGAGTCATACTAAAAAGAGTGACTCGATGTATGAGATTATAAACAACACATTCCCTAAATCAGTCAAATCAAAGTGAGTTGTTCAAATTATTTGTATAATAGAGCTTAATTGCTTATAATAGAATTTAATCCATGAAAGAACTTTAAGCTTCTTTTTTTATATCAGAGCAAAATATTTGCAAAAATGCAAGAATTGAGATTCCTTTATTCAACAATAATGTATGCTCAGTAATGCACAGTATTCATGAATTGAGATTTCCAAAGGTATAGCCCAAAAGGGTTTGAATTTCTTATGTGATATGACTCATCAGTTGTTTAAATCTTTGTATGCAACCATTTTAGATCAATGCTACCCCTAGGATATTTTTTTGCATCTGCTTGACTCAATTATTCTGCCATAAAATGGTTTCAAATGATTTGAAAAATATATATATTTGAACACACATAAGATGCTAGTCTTTAAAACCTTGATTGCAAAAGGGTATTATTTAATATTTGTAATATATTGTATTTAAACATTTTGTGAATAATTTGTAAACAGTGTAAATATTGTATAATATGTAAATTGTACATAGAGTGTGCTTCATGAGTGGGTTATGAATAATTTTTGGCATATTTGTGCCTTGAAATGGCTGTTTTATCAAAATGTTGGAAAATATGCCCTGATGGATTTTAAAGATGATTAGAAGTGGGTTTTTTCCGCAAAATTCCTTAAATGCAACCTTCAATTGTATCTACAAGATTTATGATATCTGGTTTTTCTATTAAAATAGGAACATATCATTTATTAAAATTAAATTGGGAAATATTGTCATTTAGTTAAGGATGTGCTATTATTGTCATTGACTCTGAGCAAGGAAATCGGGACTATGCGAAAGGAGTCAGGAGTGATATTAGATTGCCTGCTGGGATAGACATTATTAATTTCTGAACATAATACAAGTCATCATTTGTCTTTTGGTAACCAAATCTTCAGACCCAGCAGATAAAAAAAGTCTCATCTTATTCCTGAGCAAGAAAATATAATTGAAAATTCAATGTATCAAAATAATTTGTAATCTATTAGATATGTTTTAAACAAATCTGGATTAAAGATTTCCCACCTTGCCACTTACATATATTTTCTATGAATTTAAAACTTTGTTGACTGAAACATCTGCTAAGGCACTCATAACATGTATGTCTGTTCAACTATCTGCTAGGATGTAGAAAATGGATTTATCCTCAATGAAATACTTATAAAAAATAATGTACTTATCTTTTTTAAAATAGCTCCTTTAAATAAAGGGCTTTACATTTGTGGTTATCATGCCAAAAAACTGCCAAAATAGAAGTTCTTGTTATCCTTTATGTGAGTTAATATGTAATGAACACCAAGAATATGGCTAACATATTGTCTAAAAATTGTACTGTAATTTGTTATTATGTCCAGAAAGACAATAAATTATTTTCAATTTCAATTTTAATGTTTTTCATACTCTCGTGTTAAATTCTCAAAAAATGATTGATGCTGAGAAAAATCTTGAATAATAAATCCTCTCAGATATATGAGTATGGACTTATGGGAGTTATGTCATTTTGTCAGAGAATTTTAGTGTCATTAGAAATGAGATAAAGGGTAAATTGTATTTTTAAAATGATTTTCAAGCGTCAAAGCTATTTATTTATTTTTAGGAAATATTTTTTAATTATTTGCTTCAATCATTATTCACTAGATCATCCGTAGATGACCCTTCCCACCATTCTTGGACACGATATAACTGTCTGTTAGCTGGTCTCTGATTGGTCAAAATAATTGCCATTGTCTTCCACCATTGCCTCTGTGTCCATGATTGGTCCATAAACTTTATGTGTGTTCAGTGCTCATAGTATTACTATTAAGATGGGTGCATTCAGTAATGTAAGGGAGTAATTCTTGTTTTACACAATTCTCAAATTGTGAAGGCTTGTTGTATTTGGCACGTGACGCATTTGCCAATTGGCGCGTTCAACAAAGTGGTCTGTTAGAGTGTGACGTCACACAGGGGCATTGCGTGAAAGGCATCAGTGGCAGGTCCAGCGTTTTACATTTGTCAAAATGGGGTTCTTACCAGTCTTTTCTGTACTAGTGTTTAATACTTTTCTTGCACATTTGCGTTCACAAATCTTGTAGAAAGTCATGTGAATAAGAAAATAGACCAAATGATTTGAATGGAAAATTTGTTTTAATTGTATTACCCCCTTCAACATCCACTTCTGGACCTGCCATTATACCAAAGCTGATTCCCGCCAATTTCAGTGAAGTGTCATTTTTAAAACTTTTAAACAATAGGGTTTATGATTTAAATTCAAGTTTGATGTCATGTAGTTTGTACATGAAAACATTCCTATTCAAACTTTTTGCCCTCTAAAGCCCCCAAAAATACGAGATGTCAGACACAACACGCATCAATGTGCATTACATGCCGAATGCAACAAGCCAATTATGAAAGGCCACTGTTCTAAAAAAAAAACACTATTTAATCATATCCATAAACAGATAAATACACATTAAATCTTTCCACATATCCATCATCAAAACATTGATATGATTGTCATTTTTTCCACCATTTTTATAGATTATTACAATAAATTTTAGTGCCCAGGATAATATCAACACTAAATAGATTATCTAGAAAAAATCTATACCTATAAAATACAGGTATCATTATTAAGAATTATTAAGCAAGTTGTTATGACACCCTTTAAGCAAGTTGTTATGACACCCTTTAATTAAAGCTTTCATAAAATTATTATTTCAAGTACTTCTTACTTACATACTATATTGTATATAATGTACCCTTTGTTATCAATTGTTAATACACATATTACCACAACATAAATTGCTGTGCCATTTGAAATTAAATGAGTCTTCTGCGAAAATCTAAGACATCCATTAAACTCTTTGTCAACAAACTTTGCTCAAAGTTTCAAAATATAGTCCATTAATCAAAATTCCATCTATTTAAATAAGTAGAACAATATTTAAAGGAAATCTTAGAATAGACATTTTGTTTTCTTTCAAAATTATTTTTATGCAGTGATTAGGCCCATACAGCAAATTATTGGAAATAATTTAGACTATAGATCTACTAATTTAGATTTTAATAAGTTAAAACTTTACTAACATTAAAAATATGATTATCAAATGATATGATTTGATATCAAAATGTATGTTGTTTAATTGTTTTTACTGCTCAAGGTCAAATAAAAGTCATCTCAGATAAAGCCTTGAAATCTACATTATAGGTCAATTGAGAAGTTTACTCGGCAAACCAATTGGCATCTCGTTGTTATTATAGGCCTATATTTTTTCTAAAGGCTAGAATTAGAGAGAGTAGAGGAAAATATATTTCATAATGACTTTCTTGATGGTATCTAAGGAACAGTAAACAACTGTAAACTTTCGTCATATTGACCGAAAATCAGCACTGATAACATCCTCGATTCCATCTCATGAATTATGCATGAGAATTCTTGGAAAGTTGTTCAGCCTGCAAGTCTATTATTGAACTCGCCCAGCCTTCCTTCATCTGTCACATAGAGTCGTCTATTTTAAAAACCAAGGGGTATCAGGTTAGTGGCGTGTTTGAGTCGCCGGCTGTCGTGAAACCGGCGAGAAGAACACGAGAACGCTTTGAAGAGGAAGTTGGGAGAAGAGTTAGTGAATATTCTGACATTTTGACAAATAAAACGTTTTTCATAGTGTTCCGTTCATCGTCGTGAGACCGAATTGGTATCGCGGAGGCTGACCAGCAATATCTGAGGCTCAGCATCAACCGCCATAACATCTTGCTAGAAGTTTACAATCCAGTCCGTCAGCAGACAGCACTCCCTGACTCATCGTACAGGTGCAACCCAAAAGGTAAATTCATTTTCAGAACTAACAAACACAAGTCAATTGAAGATATGTATTTCCGAAACTGACTCGCACCAGGAAGTGTTGAATGGCAAATCCACATTTAGCACTTCGTTAGGTTCAGATTGGTGGAGCAATTGACAGTCATGTAATAGGTCCACGAAGGTCAAGGACGCAGTTTTGAAACATCAGCTCATGCCATGGGCATTGGCATTGGCTGGGTGGGTAAGGCATCACAATTTCTCAAACTATGAACTGTGAACTGAGAATAAGTTCCTTGTCCGCAATGAGACTACTCCTAGACACCGACCAGATAGATTTTGAATGACAATATTTTCTCAGTGCCAATGTCACCCATACTAGGCCGATTGCTGATCTCCATGGTTTGTTTCTCTCATTGAAAAGTACACCCTGGAAATGTACAACTTTACTGGAAGCAGAACTGTACAACTCCTCTATATTTAATCATTGGTCAGAGAGATTGACAGGGGGCCTATAGAGAACCGCATTAGCTTCTAGCCTCTCAAAAAATATACATTTCAAAGACAAAGTATTTTAAAATATATTAGAAAATATTCCATACAGGGGTAAGACCAATATTAGATTACTTATCAGGCATTTGGGGTCTTTAACAAATCAAATAATTCTGAGAAGATTTTAGAGATGGCATTCTTAAGGCATACATATAATGTCACAATACATATTAATGTGAGGTCATTCATAGCAATACTGACATTTAAACATGTTCAACTCACCAATCAAGATTTTGCCTGCGCTTAGTAGGCTGACTAGGCTCACCTCCAGGCATGTGCAGGGATACCAATGCATACGCAAATTTATGTGGTAAATTGTCGAAAGTCTGCCATGAGGCTACGAAAAACATTCAGGTCACTTTGGTGCTTGGAAGTAATTGGTTGCTCAAGGAGTTTAATTTCAGTTTTATAATGTCACAATACATATTCACATGAGGTCATTCATAACAGTCATTCGTAACAATACTGACAACATTCATCAAAGATGTTCAACTCAGCGATCAAGATTTTGTATGCACATGAGTAAGCTAACTTCTGGGCACAAAAGTGATCTGGATTTTCTGAAGCCAATAAAGTTTCCAAAAACATGTAACTACGGTAAGAAATTCCTTAAAAACTTTTCATTGTCTTGTGAACGTGCCAACCATTGAGATGACGTTATTGACCGGCACGTGCAGTGAGCTGCAAGTAACAATACACGTGTAAGCTGAAAACTGAAGCAGTTCTCTTTGATGTCACCACCATTCCCAGTGTTTTCTGTAGCATTCTTTAAGTTCTGCTGACATTAGGCTTGATATGCCATTTAGAGGAGTCCAAGCAGTGATGTCATGGCTACAAAATGGAGAAATGTCATGTGATGTCAAAAGCACCGCAGTGTTGTAGAGCTTCAGATTGTTACTGTTACTCTTATGATTAGACTGACCCACTTTTCAACTCATTGCACAAACATGCAAAGAGTGATGAAGCATTGCTGAGATCAAGAAGCTACAAAGATTTGTTTCCGACAAGCCTTGCAGCTAATATTGAATTGAAAGAAACATGGCTCCTATGAAACATATTTCCAGGAATCAAGTTTTACCTGAGTCATTCTTGATTTTATTCTAATCATTGATACATATTTGTCTCATATCACAATCAATGGACTTGTAAATTTTGATTGGGACAAGTAAGCCCCACTATTCACCACTCAGCCTTATATACAATACTTTATGTCAAAGCCTGTTATGGCATCATGTATCATGTTTGTGGTTTACCCCCAGCCTAAAAATTCTAAATCTAATTACCAAACTAGCTGGTTGATAAAAATCTGACTTCCAGGTCTCAAACCTATCCTCTTTTCGATGGTCACTTTTTTTAATCCTGGTAACTTCTCAACCCCCCAGTGACCAGCCCCACAAGCACTTGGTAGAGTGTAGGATCTGCGCCTTTAATGGTTTAATAAGTGGAGGACGGGAGGTGGTGGGTTCGACTCCCACTGCCGGCAGTGTTACTTTCACACTGGTTAAAACTTCAAGGCCCATAGTTGCTGAAAGGGTCGTTAAAACACCATTTCATTTTTTTTTTCAACCCCCTAGTGAAATTGATACATTTCTAGGATTATAATTGATCAGTCTCCAATCTCCATAACACTTATATTTCTATTATTGAGGATCTAAAAGATGCACACTTGACACTATTGAATTCATTACATGTGCTTCAGCCCAAAATATCAGAAACTTCCTACTGGGCAATTCCAAGCTAACAGAAGATAATTAGCAAATACTGTTTTGAGAAAGTAACCCATATTTTAACTGTGCCGAGATAAGTCTGTCAGGATATTGCTGGAGGATTATTCAGTACTAACTTGCTCTTAATATCAGGCCTGATCATTTTTAGAACTCATAAGGAAATGTGTGACATTCTCTATCTTTTCCTGTGCACAGACAGGATGCAGTTCTGACTTCTGCAAAAATTTTGAAGATAAACATGTTCCTTGTTTCTGTCAAATCTGGAATAAGTAGGACAGCTAATGATGCTAATTGGTTTGTATAATGAGGTTGTCAGTGATATCAATATCCCAGCGTAATGCACCAATTTAGGCCATCTGAAAACACATACTATCAGATAAAATTGTCTCCGTATTATGTTATTGACAGCTTTTGTGTAATCAGTTTATAGCTACCAGGATGATTTTGTAAAGTACCATATTTACTCGTGTATAAGACAACTCGTGTATAAGACGACCCCCCCCCAAAATTGAGGTTATTTTGCTTGAAAAAGACCAATTTCCGAATATAAGACGAGTCGTTTTTTTTCTCGAGACATTTGCACTGCTACCATTCAAGTTTGGCGGCCATTTTAACAGTGAAACGTAAATATTCTTATATAACAAGATCTTACCCGTGTATAAGACCTTAATGGTCTTATACTCGAGTATTTATGGTAAAACGTAAATGCGATGTTCATATTTTCGAAATAACGGATATCGGACGTAGTGGATCGAGTTTAATTGCGTTTTAAATGATAAATAAAGGTATTTACCCAATATTAATACAAATACGCTTTGCAGATCGAGAACAGAACAAAACCATCCATCCATTTTTAACATGCATTACGCAACACGTGGTCGTAATTTTGAAAAGCATCAAAAGAAAACATAAAGTATATCGGACGTAGTAGATCGATTTTAATTGTGTTTTAAATGATAAATAAAGGTATTTACCCAATATTATCACCAATTAATCTATCCATTTAACATGCATTACGCAATACGAGGTCATTTTAAAAAGTAGGAGTGACGGGGACAAGCTCTTATTTTTGGCGCGAAAACAATTGCGAAAACAATTGGCACCCTTTTGGGGCTTACATACAGGTCAGTAACTATTGGAATGTAATGGCCCTTCAGGTCAATAGCTGAGATAAGATGTAAATTGGACTTTTATCTTTCCATTACAGCAAACTTCCTCTCAAGTTTAGCTACTATAGTATATTAAATCTTTAAAATGTAAATACAAGGTGAGAGGGATCCATCATATTGATATTTAAATGAAATATAATATTAAACATTCGGCCTGTTACTATTGTTTTGGGCCAGTCAAAAAAATTGATTTACCAGTCTAGTACTAGGCTAGTACCATGAAGCCTTAATGATGAGGCCAGGGATATTTAACACATTGAAATGACAGTTTAGTTCAAGCTTGAGTAAATAATTGTTGTGAGAAAATTCATTTACAAAAGGGAGTTCTGCAAACATTGGAAATGAACAAAAAGTATATATGAATCATGTAGAAGTAAATATGGGGAGCTGAGTTTTTCTCATTTCAGAAAATAACAATATATTATCACGTCGTCGGAGCATGTTAAAAACCGGTATTCCTTCTCAGTATTGTAAATGGCAATGGTTTTATTTATATAACTAGAGAAACGTTATGGGTCGTAAGTTTTATGCTGTGATGACTTTCAGTCATATGGCAATCAGACCAGAATTGCAAAGTCACTACTTCAATGAAGATATGGTAGATGCTAAATCATTGTGAACGCAATTGCAAATTGATATAATGATGAGCCAGATTATGCTGATGTGAATTGTAAGATTTTAAATTTTGATGGAATAACCATTAATCAACACACTTTTAAGTTCCAAGATACAGAATTAATGAGCTTTCAAACATATTTGAGTTCAAAATTTGAGTGAAGAGACAGTTTATGTAAAATGAACAATGTAAGATTTTTGAAGGAAACAAATATTAACAAGTCCAGGGTTATAGTAGACTGTTACCATCCCTTTTCAAACTTGTTATGCTGTGAGTGACTGATGGAGGAATCTAAAACTGGCTGAGTCCAAAACTGGCTGTTGAGGTTTATGAAAGATGGCTGAGATTTGTCTCTTCTTAACATTCAACAAATAGCTTTTAACAAGCATTTTTCATTTGATCATATTGCACCATGCAACTGAGCAGGACCAGACAGTGCTACTCAATGGCCATGTGTGACCTTATTTGGTCACGTTGAGTATGTTTTGGTATGTTGAACTACCTTAAGCAGTGCTTGACACTCTGGGCTCCAATGATAAATGACTCAGCATTGTGACAAGGAACTATTAAAATGGGAGGAAAATTTCCAACACCAAATAAAAAATGAGGAGAATGCATTTAGCCATAAATAATGTTACAATGGTCAAGAACGTGTTACAAAAGTCAAGATACATTGAGATAGGTATTGGCGATACTACAAAAGCATTGTGTAGTATTGGTATAGTCAATCTTGAAGGTGAGGTTTTTTTTGAGATGTGGAATATTACTTTTGACATCACACACACATATATCTGATGTAATCAGGAGGGAAATGCTTTTGTGTCTGCTTGTAAATTATTTGGTGTTTGCCATGAATAATCTGGTTTAAAAGGCATTAGATTCATTACATTGATTTTTTTACATTATCTTTAATTTTAGAGAACTTTTTTCAGAATTGATAAACTGTGACAGATTTGTTATATTCATTTCAAACAAATTAAAGAGAGATCTATTCATATTTGCATTGAGCAACTGTATAAATATCTAAACGCTTGAATTGAGATGAATTCTATGTATAGTAATACATTTATCATATTCTACCTGCAGAGTAACACTCTGTGGAGGTCTTGTGCGGACTGAATACAGAATGGGAGTTGTGTGCTGGAACTATGCCCGTAAGCATCTCATTGGGGATCTGATTTGATGGATACATTTGATCAATCAATACATGAAGCAGCCATCAGGCAGGTATTATAAAGATGGCAGACTGCTGTGATTTCAAAGCTTTTGTTTGCCTGATAATGCAGAGTATGACGTGGCAGGATGTTAACACTATTATGCAACACTGCCTTGTTGTGATAAGAGATAGTGAAAATGTATAGTACTCAGAAGATTCCATTGAATGTGAGAAATGGCATTCTGTTCAAAGCTTAGAATTGCATATGTGTGGACCTGTATTATTAAGTTTACTTTCAGCCAATTCCTTTGAATATGTTGATTTTATATATATAATAGGTGTATGATTTGGCCAGAGCTAGCTGCATAGCCCAGTCCACCACACACACCATGCATGATACAGGCATGTTGAACAGCCCACTGTGTAAGACTGTGTCAGGAAAGCCTGTTGTGTGTGTGTGTGTGTTTGGGTGTAGGACTGGCATCATTCATATCTGTGCACTTCTCTCCCTCGCCTCACAGGTAAGCCATGTTATTGTAAATGACAGCCATCAGTGTAGCTTGCTGTGTGAGATCATTATTTGTTTAATTGTGTCTTTGTAAGGTTGCTAGGGTCAAGAATAAGGTTAACAGTATCAGGTGATCGTGAAATAATGAGGGATTGAAGCATCAACCTTCGTCTCATATTCCACAGGTCTACTGTGTGCTAATTACCAGCTTGTCTGTTATTGATACAGTTTGATAGTATGGAACATGGATGGAAGAAAATGTCATGTTAGATTCTCCTGCTATTCTGTATAAGCATACAATTTATAGTGTATTTAGGACCAGAATGAGGCGAGGGTTTTAACTCGCTTTGATCAGTTGCCAAGATGTGTGAGCCGTGATCCAAGCAACGTGCTCATTTATATATAACCGCCTCCTAGTTGCATGGGTGCTTCCTCTTACTCCAAGTGTGTCACACAAACTGTGGATCACATAATTGTTTCCCACTAGGTGAATCAAATGGCAAGGATATCTGTGTCAACATATATTAGATTCTGAATCTCTTGAATCTACTATCAGGTTACTTTGAGTTCATTATCATGTACATGGAGTGCCGGTGGTTACATAAAAAAAAAGTTATTGTCATGGCGTGTCACAATTGTTCCCTCCTGATTCTTTATCAGATTACTATAAAAAAAATTTTATCAAGTTTGTTAAGTTCATTTTCATGTACATGGAGTGCCAGCGGTTATATAAGAAAGCAAAAGTTCATTAAGTTCATTATCATGTACAAGGGGTGGTTATATAAGGGAGATATTGTCGTGGTGTGTCATGATGATTCCCAGACCCCTGGATAAATCATAGAGCTGCTAGTACTACATTACACTTGTATATATGCCTGAAGTGATTGATGTAACAGTCATGCGGTTTTTCATCCACTTCCTAAATAATGAATGGTCCACTGTGACTGCCAGCTTATTTGATTCAACTCACATGTGACTGTTCTTTAGAATCATTGAATGTGGCCTGCCAGGAACATGTGAGGCGGAGGTCTTTTATGACTCTACCTTTGTCATGCAGAGTAATCCTAAATAGAAAGTGACTGAAATTAAGACACTAAAACTTCGTCCCTAGATTAACTCAGTGTCATGATGGCCATGTTACTTTCCTCACATTGTACAGAGCAGAGAGTTGTCAGACCTGACACAGGAAGTTCTGACCATCCAGATCGTTATTAGCATAATTAATATGGACACTTAAGAAGAATGCCATATTACATACTTTGGTTACCATTTATATAGTATGTATTTATTATCAAAGAGGTTCTGTAATGGAGGTACACTTATCACATTGATCATTAAAGGCATGCGGGCCTTTAAATAATGCTAGAATAGTGTCGGAACAGTGCTAACCCACTTTGAGCCTCATCTGGGGTCACAAGAAGTTCACACCATCCATGCTTGTCCATCATGTGCAGCAATGGGTGAAGACAGGCCTCAGCTAATAGTGTAATAACTAAGTCTCTTATTGCCCTAGTGAATAATGTCTCAATATTCCTATATGTCGATATGCATTTGATATGGCAAGTTATAGAATTCCTGCATAATATCTTGCTAAGAAAGTGCTGCTGTAAGGCGTGGTGCCAGGAGAGTGGTGATTATAAGATCGCATTGAAAGCAAGTACCTGTGACACAGGTGGAAAGGAGGATTTCTCCTTACCTGGTGGTGAGATGCATCTACCTGTCCCATTCCCACCACCCATGCATTCTGCTGTATAAAACATGTAATATTTGTACAACATGTTTGTATAACATCACATATTCACCAAGCTTATGTACACTCACAGGGCCAGACATATTGGCCTCTTGATTGGCTTGAATGCAATAAACTATTTTTTATGTGCAGAAGAACTTTGACCAAGTGTGTCATTGTGAAACAAAACTGTTGAAGCATTCATCTATCTTTTATGTGGATATCTAGGTTTATTGTTTTGTTGAATAACATAGTTGTCCCCATACCTATATATCATCGTGCCTGTTGTCCAATTAGAATAAGAGGAACAAGTATTAAGATCATAAAACTTTATAGACACAGTAAACAAGCAGTGATAATGATTAGTAGTGAGTATTCTAAATAAAAAACAGAGGTGACATATTTATTGATTTGGTAATTGTATAATAGATAAAATGTCAGCCCTGTTCTACCCCCCCCAGCTGATGGTGGTTGCATAACTTGTCCTGACAATTTCTCAGCAACTGTAAACAGGTCGTTCATGAATGTAAACAGGTTGTTCATGTGGTTTTTAATGTGATCCTGAATCAAAGGGATCAAAAGCATGCATCTTCATGTTAATATGACATTTGACATTGTTGCAATGACGTTGACTCTGAAAACTGTGTCCCTAAGATTTCCCAGCCACTGTAAATGATTATCTTCTGGACTGATGGCCAGTGAGTTTTGGCCAGTGAGCTGCTCACATAGTTGTCATCAGTCATTTTAATCATATCAGTAAAGATCAAGAAACGTCTACAAGGTTCTGTTAACATTTCAAGATTTCACATGTCATAAGACTTATGCAGTGGATTAAATTGTTTTTTGTTTTTTTGCCTTTTATGTGGTTTTGTAATGTGTTTTGTAAATTTACAGGTTTTAGAAAAGTACCAGTTTTTTTATTACAGAAGAATCTTCAAGACTCTTGATACACTTGGATTCAAACATTGAATTATACATACATGTACATGGTGTACAAGGCATATAAATAGTCTTGTAGATTCTTCTGGGTTTGACTATTTTTCAATATTTCCAAAGCTGATTTTCTTGTGAAATTTAAGATATTCAAACACCCAGACAAATGAATTAAAAGTTGATCCCAAAACCACTTCATAAACCCCAGCATTGTAAAGCTTTATCTGACTGTTAGCATGTCAATAGCCATAATTGCCATCGTGATAAAAGAAATTGTACCAAAGCCAAATGGAACCAAGCCACCTTTTACCAATGCCTTCTATGAAATCTGTCACATGGTATTTGTATTTTGGCAGCATTATCCATTGCAAAAACACTGGTTGTCATAATGTTATTAGGATAACCATGAATGCTTTGCTCAGTCGGCTAGGATGTTTACAGCCCTATGACAAAGGTGATAAATAAGCTATGGATCGCTTTATTGCCAGCAAGGAATCAATACTCCCCTGCAAAAATAGAGCAGATGTTTACTGATCCTGAAACGTCACTAGTGGTGGCTATCTATCCTGCTTCCTACGCATCAGACCTCTGCCAATTTACCTGTATGCAAATAATCCACTCAAATGATCAACGTTATTTTTATATCATATGCAATACTTCCTAATCAAGTGCCAAGTGCATGCTTTCTGGTTGGATATTGGACAATATTAGTAAAAATAATATTTATTGATCAACCAATGCATAACTTTTATGTCGTGCTATTCAGCTAAACAAAATTGTAACTTGCCGCAGTAATAAATCATATTGTGTAATATAATATTACCAAGTCTAGCTTTGCCTATGAATTATTTCAGGGTCACTGCCTTGAAGTAGAGTAGTTAGGAAATTAGAAAAAAGCTGCTTCTTTTTTCAAGCCTTAAATGCCAAAAATGCTCTACATAAGGCTATATGGAGCAGACAAAATATTGTCATAGAATGGTCTTTCATACCCTCCAAAACACAACTTCCCTGTCATATCAGTCCCTGCTAGCAAGGATAATAAAGGGCAGACAGAATTGGCCAAATTCATGAGTATTAATAAAAATCTGAATGTGAAATGATGAGGGAAAGAATAAATGACTATTCGCACAGATTCTTGTAAGTTTAGATCTCGGTCAGCCATCTGATGACAGGTGATGACTTTAGGCTGGTCAGTTCTGAGTGTGTGATATTTTGGTAGGTGTGACTCACAAGCATGACTGGACATGGATTTACAGATTCTGAACAACATCAATATGGAACAATAACGACAAAGGCAGTGAGAAGACGGAATGACTATCTTAACAGCTGATGTTCTACACAGCTGATCATTCAGAGCCTCATATAGGCCATTAATTCATGACCAACTGGAATTTTTTTCTAAAACTTGAAACACTTTTGTTTCTTGGGCACCTCCTATGTTGTATATAGACAAAGTAGACCTAGCATACATACAAGATGAAGCTTATGTCCACCAAATACTAGCATTCTTTTTTTCAATGTTTGAAATTTATATGAATATGGTTAGCCATAAGGTTAAACTGTTAGGATATAAGAAAGGTTTTCATTTTGTGTCAGATTGTTTGTGTCCTGGTGTCTTTGGTGAATGAAGCAGATATAGTGTTCCCCACTCTGCAGGACCAAATATCAAATGACTCTCCCTCAAATATAAGTCACTTTTTGAAGGGAAGAATGCCTACTTGTCTGAATGAGAAGTAGAATGCAATTGTTTTAAGACCATTGATAACTTATAACTTAATTTCCTTGAAAAATGATTTGCTTTCAACAAGTTATATCGATATTTCTGTAAATTATACTTTGTAATCTAATTTCCTTGAATATTGATTCACATTCAATGAGTTATATAGATAGTTATGTAAATTATACTTTGTAATCGAATTTCCTTGAAAAATAATCCACTTCTAACAAAACTTATAGTTAGTTAGAATTGTTAATTATACTTTGCAACCTCATTTCCTTTGAAAAATGATTCGCTTTCAACGATTCAATAGACAGAACTTTGTGTAAATTACTGGTTTACACAAGCTAATTGTTTATTGGTCATGGTCTAGTGAGTAATGTGATTAGGGATTATATTTGCTTTGCCAAAACTCACCATGTGATGGCAAGCCTGATCAGCATCGTGGCTGGTTAACAGTCCTCCGAGTGGATTGCCTCTGACATGTACACGCATGTCTTCTCAACACTGAGATCCAAGAACTTCAAATCTTGGTGCGGATGATATTTTCATTTTATCATTACATAATTATATATTGATTAGTTTTGTTATTTGGATTGTATGGTTACTCTTTGTAATGTTTTCATGTTGTACTTGCATTGCTAGGTTCAAGTTTATATAGAATATAATCATGTCCAAAAACGTCACAGGTATATATGTGTGTGTGATCGTATCTTCATAGAGCATGTTGACAAACTTCCCTGACATCATTTTCTGTCAAGTACAAAAAGTAAAGCTCATATTAATATAACACTGATTACAGACAATGTCAGCTCATAGTGGTTGATGGTAAAGTTCTGGCCAAGATTCGAACTGGATTCCCTGGATCTCAAGGCGAATACTCTACCAATTGAGCTATTTCGGCCTGATTTCTGACATTTGAATATTTTATAAATCATACAACGTTCATTATTTGAAAAGAGAAGCAGATTTTAATTATTCACATACATTATGCCTGAAATTATTGATACAGCATAAGTACTCCAGCACAAAATAAATCACCAGATACACCAGAGCTTGTCTCTTGGCATTTAGATTTTGAAAGCAAGCCTAAAAAAATCAATATGCAAATATAGAGGCTGTGTGCAGAATGGACTGTGGTAGATGAGGCAGGAGAGATTAGGTGTGAGCTTGTCAGTGCCCATGGCAACCAAGACAATAGAGTCTGCCGTAAGGATTTGGTGTCCATTCAAGCATAGCACTGCATGGAGGCTTTCTGTTGGTCCAATAAGTGTGTATGTATACATGTATATGGTGGCATAACTGATTAGCATTCATTAGCAACAGTGCAACCATGCCGGCAAACTAACATTGACCATCTGAAACAAGGCAGGTATTAACAACAGCAGAAACGGTAAGGCTCTTGAATGGATAATTATCATTAATATCATTTAATATGGCATGAATATTTTATATTATTTTAGAATTGATATATCTAGTTCATTGCCATATGATAAGGGCCAAATAAACACGATTTATAAAATCAGAATTATATTTAGGTGCATTTATGAGAAGTTTAGGGGATTTAACAAATCATGACCAGTAAGCATGTTTATATGTTGAAATGACCAAAGAAGAACTCGGAATATGGATATTAATAAAGAAGAATAAAATGTTTCACGCATTACCAAGGAGAGTATTTTATACTCTAGGCAGATGAGGAACATGGTGGGGGTTGAATTTGTGATTAAATCTGTTTTGATTGGTAGTGTTATAATCCAGCACTTCAATGCCTCTTACTGCATTGTAATACAAGAGACTGAAGAGGTTGTGCCAAAGGTCAAAGCTATTACTTAAAAGACACTTAGGTTGTATGTGGTGAGAAGAATGAGTGGTATTTGTGAGACCGTGACATTCTTGCACCATTTTCATTTTCATCAAAAGCCACGCCCCAATATTCTTATATAGTTATTATTTAACACACCAATGGATTATATGAATTATCTTTGTCATATGATCAGTGTCTCAGAAGCATAACAATGCGTGGCTGAGACAGGTTGTCTGGTGGTGTTTATATAGTAGTGAGGGTGATATTAGCTGGGAGGCACACAGGGAAGTGGTGCCACACCTTGGTCTAGACAGTGCATGTACATATTGGCCACATATATTCAAATGACAGCACTGCTACTTACAATATGCCTGGCTTGAATCAAGGGGTCATGTTATCATGGATCATTACATCATGTAATGTGAATCAAAAATAAAATCCTCTGCTGATCATGTTATAGATCTGATAATTCCTCTGCTGATCATGTAATGTGAATCATGAGATCATGTGATGTGAATCATGAGATCATGTGATGTGAATCATGAGATCATGTGACTTAAATCATGTGATGTGAATCATAAATACTGTAAATAAATAAATAAATAATTTAAATTGAGTCATTTATTTAAAACTACACCTGAACACCAATGAAATGTGAGGCATAAGTCACCTGATTGATTATTTGTAGATCTGTCACTTATCCGCTTGATATTACTCTGATTGCAGGTATCAAGATGGCCCCCACAGAGCTGCGGCACAGAGAGACGGCAGAAGTGATCACCTCTGCCGAAGTGAATGGAAACAGTCCAGACATTCCAAGTGACCTCAAAGTGGTAGGAATCAATGGCTTCTGGTACGATGTCACCACCTTCTTACCCAAGCATCCCGGAGGACCCATCCTGGAGCAGTTTGTCGGACAAGATGCCACCACTGCCTTCAATGCTCTTCTCCACAAAGATGTTCTTAAACACCGCAAACCAGTTGGCACTTACAAGATGAAAGTCAGACATCCAATTGACGAAGATTTTGATAAGTTAAATGAATATTTTAAGGAGAATGGCTTTTACACCACAGACTATTTTTGGTATGCCAAGAAGGTGTCGTTTGTATTCAGTTGGTTCTTGGCAGCGTGGCTGCTGGTGTTGTGTTTTGATGAGTGGTACATGCACTACCTAGGTGGTGTTGTCCTTGCCTTCTTCTGGCAGCAAACAGGATTCGTCATGCACGAGTTCATGCACCAGCAAGTCACCCGAAAAGGCAAATGGGATCGGGCAGGTGGACTGTTCTTTGGCACGGTTGGCTTTGGTATGAGCGCCCACTGGTGGCAAGATGAGCACATCATTCACCACTCCATGTGCAACACAGTAGATGCCGCCACCAAATTTGCCGACCCACAGATGTGGGAATCGGTGTGGGCGCAGCATGACAAGATGTTCCCGCTGTTCAAAGGTTTGCTGCAGTGGTGTCTGGTGAAGATCCAGCACATCACCTTCATCCCAGTGGTGGTGTTCTGTGGCCGCTACGAGATCGTGATGGACAGCTACCGCCTGGAGAGGCGTTGGTACGAGTGGATCTCCATCGTGCTGCACTGGTGTTGGATGGTGCCCCTGCTGGCATCCCTACCCTGCTGGAGAGAGAGGATCATCTTCTACTTCATCGCCGCCTCCGTCGAGGGCATGTTCCACTTCCAGCTCATCCTCAGTCACTACTGCAAACAGTTCCTCACCACCTCCGAGTTCCACCACAGTAGCTGGTAAGTCCCCTCAAATCATCCTCGTTTGCTACTTACCAGCAATGCCAATGACATCTTGACCAACATTGATCAATGCCCTAAGAAAAATAAAGCTATTTTACTCGAGAATGCTCATGCTGCACGAAAATGACAAATTGGGAATTGTTTTATTTTTTTTTCTTTGTGGCTATTCTGACACAAATGACTAATATTATCTTGTCTTCTCTTCAGGTATGTCCATCAGATAGCCTCCAACATGAACATCGACACCCCCTGGTGGCAGGATTGGTACTACGGCGGCCTGAACTACCACATAGAGCACCATCTCTTCCCAAAGATGGCCCGCAACAAGCTGAGAGAGGCGTCCAAGTTCATTAAACCTGTCTGTGATAAACATGGAGTGGAGTATGACAATGTTCCTTTTACAACAGCTCTCGTCAAGACCCTCACGCACCTCAAGAAAGTCGGCACGCACTATGACCTAGATCCACGATGAACCCTATTTAACTAAGGAAGTGTAGGAATTTCAAATGATTTGCTCAACACAGGTTAACTTGTGTTGAATGAAAATATTAGATTTTTACATGACAGCACGTCACATTTTGTTGTGATGATCAAAAGTATTTGGAAGCTATTACTCTGGGCACCCAGTAGGAGGGGGGGGACACTCCACATGGTCCATACAATATCTGTGATGACATGTATTGCCAATTCTGGGCCGCTTTACTATAAATTTTAACTTTAATTTATTTTTTGTAAAACTTGTGAAGCATATTCAAAATAATTTATGCCATTTTTTGAGTCTAGTGGTGTCCTTGAATTATTGACTTTTACTTACTCATTTTTTGTGATCTTGAGTGTTAAAAACTGTTATTTTAGGTAAACTATCTAGATAATTTATGGAGCATCAACCAGTTGGAAGATGTTATTGCCACTCAAAACATTCATTATGTTTTACAACTTCACAAAAAGCACATTTCTAGTTATTTCAGTTGAATTAGAATTCTCGTCTGCATTATAAAAAAATATTTACCAGTAGAGTCCAGACAACTATTTGGTCACACAAGCATTCATTACCACACAGTGGTTATACTTTTTAATGTCTCTTTTACCCACATGTTGCTCATGAATGTGTGACTCGTGTATCATACTTGACCAATGTGTGGGTCATGAATGTGACTTATACTATGCTTTAACCATGTGTGGGTCATGAATGTGACTTATACCATGCTTTAACCATGTGTGGGTCATGAAAGTGACTTATACCATGCTTTAACCATGTGTGGGTCATGAATGTGACGTATACCATGCTTTAACCATGTGTGGGTCATGTATGTGACTTATACCATGCTTTAACCATGTGTGGGTCATGAAAGTGACTTATACCATGCTTTAACCATGTGTGGGTCATGAATGTGACTTATCCCATGCTTTAACCATGTGTGGGTCATGAATGTGACTTATACCATGCTTTAACCATGTGTGGGTCATGAAAGTGACTTATACCATGCTTTAACCATGTGTGGGTCATGAATGTGACGTATACCATGCTTTAACCATGTGTGGGTCATGTATGTGACTTATACCATGCTTTAACCATGTGTGGGTCATGAAAGTGACTTATACCATGCTTTAACCATGTGTGGGTCATGAATGTGACTTATCCCATGCTTTAACCATGTGTGGGTCATGAATGTGACTTATACCGTGCTTTAACCATGTGTGGGTCATGATTGTGACTTATACCATGCTTTAACCATGTGTGGGTCATGAATGTGACTTATACCATGCTTTAACCATGTGTGGGTCATGAAAGTGACTTATACCATGCTTTAACCATGTGTGGGTCATGAATGTGACGTATACCATGCTTTAACCATGTGTGGGACATGTATGTGACTTATACCATGCTTTAACCATGTGTGGGTCATGTATGTGACTTATACCATGCTTTAACCATGTGTGGGTCATGTATGTGACCTATACCATGCTTTAACCATGTGTGGGTCATGTATGTGACTTATACCATGCTTTAACCATGTGTGGGTCTTGAATGTGACTTATACCATGCTTTAACCATGTGTGGGTCATGTATGTGACCTATACCATGCTTTAACCATGTGCGGGTCTTGAATGTGACTTATACCATGCTTTAACCATGTGTGGGTCATGTATGTGCGACTCTTGTTTCATATTTGACCAATGTGTGTGTGTCATGTATGTGTGACATGTATGTGTGACATGTATGTGTGACATATGTAACATATCGCACCCACCTGTGACTATCATTTCACTTAAAATGTGAGAGCGAAGTTAAAACTGATGTAGGGATGGTCGCAGATATGTGCCACCAAATAGATGTTTGTTCTTGACTGCATTTATATTATTTTATATATATATATATATCGGCACTAGAAATGAATAGTGTACAAATGGCAAATATCAGAAAACCATTAGTCACGAGAAGTTTGAATGTAGAACAACATGTAGGACAGTCATAAGACTTAAGCAAATATTTCCATACAATTTGCCACGAAGACCAATATTTACTTCAATTTTGTTCCTTACGTTAGTGAAAAGATTTTTTTTTTAAACAACTCAAAAACATGAGCCACCTCATCAAACAATATTTTGAAAATTTTATCTGTGCCATTTAAATATTTACAAAGAGATAACATTGTTAATATTATTATATCGTATTATTTATAATTTGAGAAGTCTTATTTGCGTTCTGGCCAAATTTGCTCTGAAAATGAAAAGAAAAGTAAAACGTGAGTAATTATGAAAGGCTGATAAAAACATGTAGAAAATTGGTTTAATCAGCATTAGATATTTCAATTATGCGGCCCGGTCATCATGTATCAAACTCCAGCACCTCAGAATTATTGTAGACACTGACATACTTGTTATGTATGCAAGCAAGTATTTAGAAAAATAAGAAAATATACAAAAAAAATAGATTTTGTCTTTGCAAGTTATGCAAATTATTCATACACAATATTTACTATATGGATATATCTTAATTCCATATACCACAAATCTTTGAAATGTATATATTTGATATCAAAGATGATAATAACATTGGTATTATAATGGTAACAGAAAATGTGCAAACATCACATTATATATTTTCCTGTTGTTTCTTAGATGTTACTCCCACTGCTGCAGTAGCCAAAGTGGACTTAAAACGAGAAATAATAAATTACTCAATCAGAGGGCCAAAATTAGACCACCGTGTGCACACAAACTGATGACATATGACACATTTATTGTGTTTATTTAAAGACTGGCAGTGACTATACATGCAGGTATTTTGAAAGATCAAAATAGCACAGTATAAAAATACCAACACCAAAGCAGAGTGTGTATCACTCTCGGCATATTACCAGTATTCTGCCTTAGATCAAGTCACCTTGTCCTCCTACCCCAACATACAATATTCTTATTTGATAGCAGAGAAATGTCATCCATTCTGCTCCAGTTGTGAACAATCTCAGGCATTCATCACTAAAAGCTACGCTCATCTGAAAAATAAACTGCTTTGTTGACAAATTTCATTTACAAATTTACTTAATTACAGTGACAGTACAAAATATAATCTCTTAAATTTGGCCAGTAGAATATAAATGCACTGGCCCGCAGCCTAAAAAACTGTCTGCCTAGCTGGCCTTGTGCTAATTTGAAGCCCTGATCTAAGCTGCTGTAGGAGAGTGTGAACCAGGAGATTCACAATGGAAGTGTGGTAGATCAGAATGTGAATGTTGGGATGATATATATATTTGCTAGGGTTGTGGGTACGCCTCATAAAACTTCTGGAATCTCATTGCACCTTGTGTCTTAAACATAAAATAATGCTTTACCAGGGCCTGGCATTATTATGTCTGTCCGTTTTACCTTTAATGTGAAGCCCTGTTGTGATTCTTATGATCTGTCCCAAATATCATACTCACATTAAAAGTTGTTGGGTAGGAAGATATATAGATATATATATTTACATAACATCATTATTGAATATCAACAGCCGGAAACTAAGTGGATAATATGATGGTTTAGTGTGGATAATTAATCAGTTTATGTCCCACCAGAGGGCGTGACGTGTCTTTTTTCTCTTCACACCACTGCGACACAATGTCTTAAGCATCTCAAGTTCTACACAGGGTGCAACATTTTGCAATCTCTGATTGCGGTTTAATATGAATATATTAGTCCAGAAAGCATTGGGGATATGTATATTATATTATTTATAATATATATACCGGTATGATTGCGTAAAATGTCCTCATATTAACATTCCACACCAGGGCATGTGTCGGCATCTTAATTTGGAAAGCCACATTGTTCATGCTGATGTTTGGAACTTAACTTTTTGTTTAATGTTGCCTAAATGTGTATTAATCTTTTTTGAAATAAATGAGTACACAGCTTGGTTTTGAAATATATTACTTTTGAGAGGTAACAAATATTGACGGTTACCATCCCACTTGGACCTTTTTTATGCTGCCTGGGTCCCTGACATAAAGAAGGGGCTAAAATGCAGTCTAACAAATACTGGAAATCAACAAAATGATTTATATTTTTGATTATGGATGTGTTAGAATACATGCAAGTTTTGGCCATTTCTGATCTCGCAAAGTGTTGATGTAAGGTCCTTAATTGGTTGTCTCTGATGATTAATGAAAGGAGATTGTATCAACATGTAACATTCAAAAGGATTTATTATAGGTGATGTAAAAATGGTGCAGGATTGTAAAATCATTTTCAAGTTGTACTCATTTTCCTTTGCAATTAGGACAGAAGATTGGAAAGCAGGATGAAACTCCCCAGCCTTTATTTGTAAATTGCCTGTGGCTTTATTACATACAAACACAAAACATTCATTTGTTATTTTCAAAAGTTGAAAAAGAAAACAGGATAAAATAGGGAAAAAATCAGTTAAAATTCTCATCAAGGATTGGTGCTGTTTTTCATTTATTAAGACACTTCCTGCATAATATCAATTCCAGATGACCAGAAAAAGTCAATTATCTGTGCCAATTCTAATGATAGTTTCATTTTTCGTCATCATTCACGACTTAATAATTCAACTTGTGTAATAAAGCAAAACATTACCGGTGTTGTACTTGAGAAACTTTGATAATAGACTGAGAATGTCTTGTGCTTGGATGTGCTATTTGTAGTGACTGCTATTAATGTTTCCAGGGTCTAGACATGTGCAGCATAGATGGTGATCTCATATTACATGAAAGATACAATCTGTACTGTATTTTTCTTTTTCAAATATTTTATACCTGTCACATATTTGTTATAATGTCACCAAAGATATATTATGACTTAGCAATGGGCTTCCCCTGTGCTATCACAAGCTGGAGTATCCTCCTCATTAAAGCCAGTATTAAATGTAACCTTAATTTACTTTAATGGCATATACTATCTATAAGATCTAGTTATTAAAAAGTATATTTATATTTGACAAGGATGGAATAATGTAGCATATTTGAGGCACTGGAGGCTCCCCCTAGTGGTAGTCCTTAATCACACTGTCCGTCCATATGTCACTTATTTCAAATTGAAGATGATATATGAGAATAAACTAAAGTCCTGGTGGGAGTTGAATGCCTTTATATCTATTCATTAAATTGCAAAAAATTCTGACCAAAATGATAATAGGGTTAGCTTGTATAAATAGGGGATACCTTAAGGTGCAGAAAGTAGGTAACGATGTCAGAGCTTGAAATTATGACTACACATTTATTGAGATGGTACAGTATAAATACAAGTGTTGTCAGCAGAATACTAGCTCACTTTCTCACAAATGGCTGTTCACAATTCCAGTTTTTACACAAAATTATATAATAGGTGCCACAAAATGCAAGTTTTCGTATAGAATTGGATTGTTATATCTGGAGCTATTGTACCCCCAAAAATGTACCAAAATAGAAAGTTACGAAACAAATTTCCATCAGTGCCTCATGTGACATGTGTCATGTGGTATCCTGTTTATTTTGTCATACATTGGAGCCCAAGCAACATTTTTGCTGAGGTTGCAATATAGATCTTGAATCATGCTTGTTTTTTCTGTTATAAATCTTTGGTGCTATAATATAATCAAGTTGCGTACAGTTTAAGATCTGAAAGAGATTGTCGATCTCAGAAAGTTTAAAAAACTATTTGATAACATATACTTTGTTAATTTTGATTCAGGATATTATCTTTTTGCTTATAACAGATGATTTGCCACAGGACATTATCTGGAATTCATGTTCAAATGAAAATCATACTGAAGTTAATGTTCCTGCCCAAAATGTTTTTACATTTGCACAGGATTCATGAAAACATTTTGCTGGCAAAAGTATCTTGGCATTAAATATATGTAATCAAAATATAGCAGACACATTTGCAAAATAGTCATTTCTGTTTTAAAGTGGTTGATACAGTTAATGATATTGTTATATGATTGTTAGTGATTAATTGGTATTAATTGTTATGCTTTAACAAAATATCATATATTGCCAGTAACCAATATTTGTTATGTGTATATTACTGTAACTGCAATATTCAAGCACGCTTTTAAGGAAATGTCACACCATAACTGTTGAAGACAATTTTATAGATTTGTTATGATGTATTCACACTAGTCTCGCATTTGATCTTAGAAATTCTACCAATATATATTTGCAGCATTTAAAAAAAAATAATGTGAGAATTTGTCACATAATGACAATAAAAGGCATGTTCCTCAAACCATTTTGTCAAATTGATGTTAAGTTGCAAATTGATTTGTTTTTCTGGCACTCTTTTTGAACACACTAATATAATTATGTAGCTCATAGTTATTTGGTGGGGACTCTGACCAGAACACATCACCTTGTTCACTGTGCCTTATTTTGGAAAATATATCCAGTTCCTTGGACAGAAAGGTATTTCTTTCTGTAAATATAGAGATGAAATATGCCAAAAAATTCTGTTTTAATCCATTTACTTACTGTTTGGAAGCTGTATTGGAATTTATTAAATTGGAAATTGAAGTCCATCTCATTTCTGTTTGTTTCACACAAATAAAACTATACTAATGGGAAACAGAATGTTAAAGCTTTTGTGAAATCATTATCAGGGGCAGTTTGACAGAGATTTGACATGTTTAAATGGTATGTGGTCATGATACTGTGATACATTCAAGCTTTCTCCCTGGAATCAACCAAAATACATCTGCCAGGATTATTGTTTTGCTGAAAGTGCCTAGTACTATGCTTGTACTCTTTGTGACCACTTGTGGTCCATAAGGGTGTGAGGCGTGTATGAATAGACAAACAGACCTCTGCCAGCTATATTACTCTGAAGGTGCCCCATTGTTAGCAAACTGAGCAGGTGAATGCACCAGGTTATTGGTCAGCTGAGCAAAATGTGTTGACAAAGTGTTCAATGGATGATTTGGACTTTCAAATGGCACAGACATTTATGCTGGGGTAATGTGATGTGTTAGTAACTTTTGATCACAAAATTTAGGTTTAGGACATTTCTATTCTGTGGAAAACATACTTTAAAATCAGATTTCATGAAAGCTTTAAAAATTTTGCACATCATATTTACTTCTTAACAAATTTTATTTATTTAAAGTTTAGTGGTCACCTCATGTGTGATACTCATGAATATATTTATTAGAAGAATAAGAAACATTTGGGTCGTACCAAATTGGTAATGAATTTGTCTGTTACTATCCTTGTTGAACCTTGTGACGGTCCATCCAGGGACTGGAAAAGCATCCTTAATAGCTGAGCAGTCAGGAAAGCAAGCTCAAAGAACCTTGCCTTTTATCATGCATATATGAGGTCATTCCTAATAGGTTCAATAGGCCTGATACACTCGGGTGAATAACTAATGTGTATACATAAGGAGCAGCTACCGCTCTAAGATCTAAAGACGATCTCAGCCCCTGACTTGAGGAGGGAGCTTGAAACTCAGTCAAATAATAAAGTAAAACAAATAATGAAAATGTTGAATAATACCAGATATCTTGACATGAACAGCACAATACTTTCAAACATTTAAAACTCTATAGTTGTAATTTCAATATATCCATTTTGTTTTTGCAAAAGAATATAATATATGTAAGTAACAATATAATTACCAACAAATTGGACAGAGTATTTTTTACTTAAAAAATGAAAGACTTTGTACTTAACCTGATACATTACGTGATATGAAATATAGTTGTAAGACGTTATGATCATGTTGTGAAGAGAGAATGGGAAATGAGGAGTGTGGGTGTAAATAGTTCAAAGAAATCTGTTAACAATCTGAAGGTTCCAATAGGCATTGTATTGTGAAGTGAAATAAAAGATGGAAATGGCAATTCTCTCTTTTCTTTATTTTTAAAGCACACTGACTTTGTTATTAATGCTCTTCTCACAGCATAAAAAGGGTTATAATGGTATGGAATGCAATAACACAGTAAAATCGGATGCAAGATTGCATAGACAATATATTATTAATTATAGAATTCCCTGTTTATATATTATAGCAAGATAATTTATTGTCTCTGAAAGTGTGAACCAAGCTTAAAACAAGATTTACATATATGCTATAAATATTAGCCAATGAGAATTGAGCTATCAAGTTGGGGCCTAATTCAATATGTAACAATCCAAGGGCCATGGCGCAGTTGGTTAAAGCGCCAGCTAATTAGCACCAGTTCCTCTACGGTGATCCAAAGGTCGTGGGTTCATTCCCCGGCCATGCCGAGATTGAATTCATGATACAATTTCACACATGAGCTGAGGTCTGTGCCTAAAGGGTTTGCCCGTTGTCCTTGTAAATCTGGCATGACCGGGTGGGTTGACATGTCAAGGACCTGCAACATGAGAAATCAGTGAGGCTGCACTATATCTGCTATAAGTAGATCTCATTATGCAGGGGTTCATTCACCACCAATATTTTTTGGGATTTTCACATTTCATGTTTGTAATTGGCCTCTTGTGAAAAGGAGACCTTTTTAAATTACTTATAAATTAACTGGCAAAAATAATCTGATATTCATTTTTGTGGCTGGGGTAGTAAAGCAGCAGACTTGCAACCCACAGGGGTTTGCTATCTCAGTAATTAATATGTAAACAGTACTCACAGCTTCACTTGCAATACTCATGCAAACATATCAAAGAAAACACACCCCTTGTACTGTTTTCCACAAACACCTGTTTAATATTTCTCAATTTCAAGTGATGTTACACTGTAATTAACTCCCCATGTTGCATCAATGTGTAAGATCTGACACCTGAATGCTGAATGAAGGTCACATATGGGTCACAGTATGACACCCTGTAGCACATCCCAGACTAAATTGGTTAATTACCCTATGGGCATGTGGTCAAGTGGGGGAACTATAGGGCTCATCACTGATGATGAAAGATTGTCATTTTCATTACTTAATATGCTTAGTTGTTTTGTGTCTATACTGATATATTCATTTTATTAGTTCATCTAAAATATATTGAATAATACTGTACTGTACAATTATTCTTACCATCAAACTATTCTTCAAGTACAACAAGATTTGGCCATTTAGTTACTAAACATCTATTGATATCTGAAAAACAGTGAATTTTGAACCCAGGTCTTGGCATGTCTGCCAGTCACATATCAGTGGCCCCCTCAGAGGCAATGTTTCCACCACAGGACGGCAATTAGAGATAATACGGTACACATCTATTCTATTCAGCACAAGGGAAGATGCTAACAGTAAATGCTACAAGAGTCCAAGTGATGACATCATGGGCACAAAAAGGCGGTGAAATGTTATTATGACATCAGAAGTACCACTCTGTTAAAGCTTCTGGAGCTTCTCATTGTTGTCAATCCTATGATTAGACTGACCCATTTTCACCTCATTGTGCAAACTCAGAAACAATGACAAAACGATACTGAGATCAAGAAAAATACCAGAATGATGAAATGATGCTGAGATCAAGAAAAATACCAGCAACAATATTATGCGAGTGCTTCAGTGTTGAGCATTATATAATATTATGTACAGATTTTCTGTGAAAAAAAATTGATCCTGCAATATTTTAATGAAATTCAGGAGTATTACATGTTACATTGATCTATTTTCTACAAATGAGATTTTACCAGCTAGATATGCCCATTGAACATATTTTACCAGGCAGATAAAGGAAAGATTTAAACTGCCAGCTGGCAAAATTTCCCAGCTAGCTGCTGAGCGGTAACTTTAATTGCCAGCTAGGGCACATATGGTTGAATATCAGATATTTTGCATATCAGATAGATGGTGGGCCTCTGATTACGAAATTACTGGAATAATGTTGAAAAACATGTAAAACTCCAAACAAACAAAAATCAATATGTAACATGCATTTCTATTGGACAAAATTATCATCTGCTCAAGTCTACCCTTACTAGCTATGCCTAGTAAAGCTTCTGCAGAGATGGGGAGGGGGAGAGATTTTCTGTTTGTCCCCTGCAAGTTACATAAGGTTACACAATATTACATTGGGGAGGGGGAATGATTCTAGGGCCTCTGATTCTTTGATCTTTTGGCTAGCTGCCAACTGTGACTGAGTAGGGCAGTCAGGTCTTTATCACTTACTTACACAGCACTCTATTGTCTCTTTGTTATTCACCTCCATTTGAGCCAGTGCTACAATTAACCTATGACTTAGCTGCTGCTGATATTGATGGTTTTCTAAAGTAAAGGCATTTGGGCAGTAGCTCACACAGTGTATCCCTTTCCATGGATACTAAATGTACAATAAAGGCAATAACAATCTGGAAAGAAATGACAATATGTGTGCTGTTAAACAAGACACAGCAGATGACATTGTTATCTATTCAACAAATAATATTTGACAGGGTCTATGAATTAGATCAGAGAGCAGAGTGTGAGAGCACTTAACAGCCTGCAGCACAGAGGGGAAAAACTACGCCATTATAGGTCAGATATGAACCAGTGCAATGTATTTAGTGTAAAGGAACCTGGCTTTAGCCATGTATACTATTATTGTTGACACCACAGATTATTGCAGTACCGATTGTGACAATCGTCACAAGGTATCTAGTTAGGCTAAGAATTTTTCCATTTTGTGGTTTTATTTATCAATTAACTAGAAAAATAATTTAAATGCTGACATTCCTCATAGTCTTTACATGCCATGGGGAATTTTGTATCTATTGAGTTGTGGAAAACAAGGGAAAGCCTTATTTAATTTCTGAAATTAAACTTACCTTCAAGTACCTCTTTGAACTCACTCTGTCCTGGTGTCTGTGTGTGTATGGGTGTGTTTGTGTGTTTTTATTACCTTTTTACCTTTGTTTATTTGTCCTCTGTAAGTTATATAAGGTTACATAATATCAGTGACACTGGGATGGGGGTGATCCTTTGAACTTTTGGGTTGCTAGGCAACTGTGACTAAGGAGGACAGTGATCATATCCCAACCTTATCACATACACAGCAGTACTGAGTAAAGTTATATAAGGTAACACAATATCTGGGACACTTGGGTGATAGATCTTTTGATCCTTGGTTGCTGATAACATAAGCTTATGTAACAACAGGGGGCATGATTGTCTGACCTTTGGGGTTGCTAGGCACCTTTAACTAAGAAGGGCAGTGATCAGATCTCAACTTTATCACATACACAGCAGTACTGGGTAATGTTATATATTGTTTTATGTACAAAGTCAATATTTTACAAATATTTACTACGTTTGCAAAAAAAAACCAATTGAATTCTATATTCTCAGACCTGCAATGCGCTTTTAAAAAAATTGTTAACAGGTCTGGAAATTAGCATGAAAAGTCACGAAAAGGTCCTGTTTCCCAATGGCCCTGATGAGTAATGGCATTTAAGCAGCAACTTTCACAGTGTGTCCCCTTCCAAGTAAACAATGCATAATGAATACAATAACAATCTGGAGAGAACTGTGTGGTGTTTTGACTGCAACACCGAGTAAGAGATCATCTGAAGCAATGTGTATAGTATCAAGGAATCCAGCTTTAGCCATGTGCACTATTATTGTTGAGACCACCGATTATTACAGTGCCAATTGTGGCATTTGTCACAAGGTATCTAATTATATAAATAAAATTTCATGGGTAATATGATAGGTAATAACCTTTGATCAGGGTTTAGGGTATTAACATTTATGATATGTAAGGAAACTGCTTGAAAATCTGATTTCATGAAAGCTTTAAATGGAATGTTGATATCATGTAGTGCCACCTGGTGACATTCACCTGGTGGTTAGTGCAGTAGTGCCGAATCTGTGAGCATAATCATTTCCAACCATCATGTTTCCAATGAGATACAAATATATGTTAATGTGTTGCCTGTATATAACGTGTATGAATGACCTAAGTCCATTTCTCTGAACTTTACCAGGGCACTAATACCTGAATATTGAATATAAGAGTCTGTGACTAAACCACATTTAGGAAATTATGACATAAGTTTGTCCTGTCAATGAATATAATACCGAACAATTACCTATAAAATTATAAGATAGTATTTAGTATTTTCTCTGAAGGGAATAACACGACATGATTCAAGGACCTGCGACCTGACAATTCAGTGAGGCAGCACTATGGAAACAAATAACATGGTGACATTATGATGAATTCCCTTCTGGCTTTGCTTCACGGCTTCATGTGGCACCCAATGACCTTACGATATCGACATGCCTCGGCGAATTCATTAATGGATGACCTGATATAGCCATGGATGTGCTGGAAAGGTCGTTAATCCCAACAAACTCATGTACTCAGCCGCCGGGGATCGATTACCAAAGCGGGTCTCTATTGAATAATTGTTTCCCTTTCTATCCCCAAGAAGTATCGCACATCTGTTTACCAAATGCTGTGATTTGACATACCAAGCTATAAAATAATTTAAAAGCAAAATACTCAGCCAATCTTTAAAAACTGCAGGGCATTGATATGAAACCCTAAAGGTCATTTTGGCGATATGCACCCTCTTAAAGGTCGTATTGATGCACGCATCAACCTCTCCCTCTTACCGTAAAATGAGAGAAGAAAATTAACACGTGAAGTATGTTTGGACACCTCCTTTCTCCGTTAATTACAACGTTTGGGAAATAAATCAAGCCATTCTGAACCCGTTAATTATTACCGAATCGATAGAATATATAAAAGAAACCTGCTCGACATGGTTTGTTTGTTGTGCTACTCGAGACCATTGCGCCGGGTATACATAGCAAGTTCTCGGCTTTAGGTTCCGGTTGTAATATATTAATATTGCTGATTGTCAACTTGTATCCAATCTCAAAGTGTGCTGTGTGGGATGTCAACAAACAACCGGCAACACTTGGAAACATGTACACAGAAGGGCAAAACAGCGCGTCCTGTATTCATCTTCTGCATAGCTGACTAACTTCACAGAGGTAAGTGTCGCTCTGAAAAATAACTTACATGAAAATCCGTTATGATTTTTAAATTTGTCATAAATTACATTCTTACTCTATTTTCATGGGAAACAACATTGTAAAATATGAAAAGTGTCGTTTTTCTACTATAGAAGACAGGATGCCGTGAAATATTAAACAGATTGATGAAATGCGTTATTAGGTAGATATCCTTGTCGGACACACTCTATTGAGTTGATTTGATCTTAAGAGCCTGACGTGGAGGGTGATCCAACATGAGCGTCTGTGAATATCGTAAATTTGTAAATTCCCGCTAACACAGCATTTTACCCACTGAGAGGTGGCGCGGGAAAGTCCTGGCACAGTTTGCCCTGTTGTAGCATTTCACCAGTGCTGTTGCTAGGTTAATAAATTGATGAAAGTTTTAGAGCAAAACAACCAGTCTCACCTGTGAAACAGTTCACATTTACCAAATAATTAATAACTTTCATCAATATTTTAGTAAGTGAAAATGGAAACCATTCTGTGACAGATTTCCGATGAATAAAGTTCATTAAATGTATTTTATTTTATTTTTGTTAGATTTTATCTATTTATGACTAACATAGAATAAATATATCATATTTTGCAAATATCTCACGCGATTGACAATGTGAAGAACTTTAGGGAAGAGGTGTTGTGATGCTAAATATCCTTTTGTTAATTCGGTATGCACTTATAAAAAATGTATCTTAGGATTTAGTATAGAAATCAATCTCTAATTCAACCATGGTGAATAAGAAATAAAGAGATGAATAATTCTTTGTCAGCTTGTAAAAGTAGTATCAATTGATGCCGGTGCTATGTATGGTACCATGGCTTTATGCCCGCAGAGCCTTGCTCCATTAGTAATCCATTCAGACACCGATACATCTCTAACATGAACTCTTTGAGCTTCCGTCGTTCTGAGGCGTGCCCCCTGGTGGTGTCTTCTCAGACCTGCCCTCTGGTGGTGTCTTCTTGATATTTCTCCTTTCGGCGTCATGTGATTAACTGATTTATTATAATGGAAATATCGTCAGGAATTAGTAAAGGTAAACAAGTCTTGGCAAAGAAATAGAATCTCAATAGAACTCAAAAATCAAATTTGGAGATGTTTGGAAACTGGTAGGATTATTATACTTATTATTGTCCCAGTTAATATAGGGTATGTGAGGCATGAGGCATATATATACAGAGATGTTGGCCACACCACAGACCCCACGCATTCACAGAACCCAGTCTATCTATAGATGACCTTTTGATAGAATATTCATAAATCTGAAGTTATTTATCAGCAGATCTGGTGTTCACGCGCCTCTGAATGGTACGCGAATGGTTTAGTACATTAAAGTACATGAGACTAGCATGTAGCATGGAAAAACCCGCGAGGAAAGTATAATGGAGACTGTTGTATATCAGGGTGTCCTCTCAGATGAAGGGTTTTTTCTAGAACCCCCCTCCCCCCCACATCAAATAAAGGAAGTAGAATGATTTTTGAAAGGGGAAAATATTTTCAAAATAAAATATAAATCTCATTACCAAATGTGTGGAACCCTTTTAATGGTGTTTGTCTGTCAATTTGTGAATCTTCACACTCATCTGTACCCAATTTTCATTGTTTTGGTACCATTTTCTGTTCTGAATTGCAGATATGTGCTTAATCTGTTAATCTATGTAAATTAATTGTAATACCATTTTAGACACAAAGACTTTTTTTATATTGGTATATAATGATGATTTAAACTACTAAAATTTCCAGCTGGCACTTGAAATTGCTGAATACAAAATTACCTGATCAAGTGATAAAGATTTTGACTATTTCTCTGATTTACCAGGGAGCAGATTAAATCATACTTTTTAATTTCTTCAAATTCTATTCTCAATTAACTTTGAAATACAAGATAGAAATTTAGTATAAAATTCAAGAGCATTGTCTCAGTGAACCTCCCACAAAAATTCATGATCTTGTCCATTATTATATATCCACTTATATATCCACGTCATGAAAGAACAATGAAGTCAAGATGTCATTTCACTCAGCAGGATTGAATTGATGAATAGAACCAAGCCATATTGATAGATTGGATCAACAATGTACATTTAATTTTTGTTATATATACTATAGCCTATTTTATTGTAAAAATATTTTGAAAAATCAAATTATCATGATCTATCATCTCCCAGCAAATCTGTACTTATTTCAAAATGATACAATTGTAACATATTATTTATTTTATTTTGTCATACAATCACTTACATGCAATAATTGAAAAGCAAAATCATGAGCTACAAAGATCTGCCGATAGGTGGCCTCTTATTATATTAAAGCATTCATGAAACTGTGATTCAATTAAACTATCTCTCTAAAATCAACCAAAATACACTGACCATGGTTTTTGTGTTTGATGAAGGTGCCAAGTACTGCCAGTACTCTTTTGACCACCAGGTGGCCACATGTATACAATCATGTGACCTCTATATTGGACAAACATTAATGGACAAACAGGGCTCTGTAAGCCAAATCACTCCATTGTCCCAATTTAGGGTGCCCCACTGTTAGAAGATTTTAGTAAGCAGGTGTTTGTGCACAAAATCACTTGTCAGCTAAACAAATTTTGTTGACAAAGTGTCCAATGGATGATTTGGATTTTAGCAGAAGACTAGTCCATTTTCAAATGGCACAGAAATACATGTAGGGGAAATATGATGGGTAATAACTTTTGATCGCAAAGTTTAGGGTATAAACATTTATATTATGCAAGAACAATGTGCTTGAAAACCTCATTTCATGAATGATTTAAAGCATTCATGAAACCTGGAAGGGTCCAGGCGATTTTACAGTGGTTTAAGGTATCTGAAATCAATATATGATCTTAAAATTGACATACATACATACCGGCTATCTGTCTGAAATCCACAAAAGAACATCTGCTCTGAGAATTATGATTTTTTGTGATCACCAAGTACTGCCAGTACTGGACAGGAAGTGTGCTGTGTGACCTTGACCTTTGAACTGTCTGGGGGCTCTGTAAGTCACAGGAGGTGTTGTTTACCAATTGTCAAAATTGGAGCAACACATTTTTAGCCATTTTTTTCTCACTATTTAGAGAATGAATTGGAAGATAACACTTATCATGATGATAGTGCCTTTTCTTGGCTTTCTTTTGGTGGTAAAATTATTAAAAACAGATGAATATTTATGAAGTTATAAATGAAAAAAAATCATTATTTTTTACATTATATATGTTTGCAAAAAAAGTATAAAAAAATTCTATACAGCCCAACCTTTTAGGTGGAATCCATGCAGCCTTTGATGTCTTCCCATTCAGTGGTGTGAAAAACCCCAAATTTCATCAAAGAGGGTCAAATCATAAATTTTACTGATACCAATTATCACTGAGCATTCACAGTTTTGCCATTCAAAGTCCTTGTGATTTAAGGCCAAACCAGTGATCAAAGGGTTTAAATTTCATGTGACTTTTCAATATCTCAGCCTTTAAGTTAAGGGGGATTCCATGCAGCCTTTGAGCCATGTCTTCCCTTTTTAACAGAAAGGTTTTCACATGCATAAGATACTTTTCAAATGAATAGTATACTTTTCCCATAAATGATATATCTTTCACAACCATAAGATATTTTTCACAACCATAAAATATTTGTCCCAACCATGACATTGATTCAAATAATATTAAAATAATCTTATGTTGTTCTGAAGTATAATCCTGGCAATAAATTGTACAAAACATCTCCACCCTGTTTCCCAAGCTGGACAGGTGCCCAACTGGTAACTCATTAGGTGTTTACACGAGATCACAGACCAGCTAAACAAAGCTTGTTGACAAAGTGTTCATTTGCTGGTGTAGGTTTCAGCAGACAACTGATCAACTTTCAAGTGCCACAGAAAGTTGTTAACTAGATATTTTGTGTACTACTACATAAAAGCACTGTTTAGGGTATAACATTCATGTTATGTAAAGAAAATGTGTCTGAAAGTCAGGTTTCATGAATGCTTTAAGGTTAACCAGTGCATTGACCAATAGAAATTGACAAGTATTTAAAAAGCACGGGAAGAGTGCAACTGGCTATATAGCACCATTGGAGAAATATAAACCTTTCATCGGGATGTAAATTGTCTCTTGTTCGCAATGTTTTTATCAAGGGATAGTAGTCTACCTCCCACAAAATGCTCCAAGTTTTTAGTGGTTTATTTTGTTCATGCTGTGCTGTCCAAGACCAGCAAAACGTGCATGTGTTCACATAGGTGCAGATTACGTCACAGAAATGGTGCCAATGCGTCCATAATAGTTACAGTCTCGCAGATACTGAAATATTTTAACAGTATTAACAATATAAAATCATTTTATTCGTTGTCAAATAAAATGAAGAAATATGTGTAGCAATAATGCTCAGATGTATCTGTGGTGATTCCTAATTTGGATCAAATTAAAATGGACAGCAAAAATAACAGTTTCATGAAAATAGGCAATCGCTTTTTGACTTGTTGGGTTAAGCTTGAATAGCATGTGATCAGACTTATACTTTGCCAAATCTAAGACTCGCTGGGAATGTCTGCAACCTGAGCTAACATGTAAAGTATGTAGACAATGCTGCCACCTCCAGCAGGACATCGCGGCATTGACTTTGTTGGAATCAAATCAAGTGGTCAAGTCATAGTAACAAAACCAACTCCATAATCCAAAGTATTTTTAAACAGATTAGTTCTTTTCTAAATGAGTTTTTGTTTTCTTGGCCGTGAGATAGATATAAACGTACGTTTTTATAATGATAATTAAATGTTTTCATAAAAATTGTGGAAAAAAAAATGTAATGTATTATTAAGTCTGGTCAATAGTTACTGAGGATTACACGTATGTTGTCGTCTTTGGCTGGCTTTCGTTTTGCTACCTAGCATTAATACAAAATATGTAGCAGAAAAGCAGATTTGAACAGTACTTCTTGTGAAATGATCTGATTAAAAATGACCGTGACATTGTCAGAGACTCATGGATCCAAACACCTTGGTCAAACCATGTCCTAGATTCCAACAGGATAAACATTAATGCCGATGATATATTAAACAAACAAAATGGTCTGTGACAAGTAGATTAGATCATTTTTATTGACTGCAGATTTTAAGTCCATGAGTAATTTATGTAGTTTTACATAAATAATGATTTTTTCCACAGATAAATTTATTTTGTCCAATTTTGCGCTTACTTGTTTTCTTGATTTCACCGTTCTCATAATCTTACGTATACTGTGGCATATTTGATTCAAAGTTTGGCCACAGAATTGGTCTAGCTAATGGCATTAATTTCGGATCATTTCTGAATTGAAATATTTATAAATATTTCCCATGACACCCTCCTTTGGAATCAAACACACACACACACACATACATACATACACACACGTGTGTGTGTGTGTGTGTGTGTGTGTGTGTCTGTGTGTGTGTGTGTGTGTGTGTACATAGCAACTTGGGTTTATCGTTGTGTGTGTCCACGCCACATAAACAGGCGCAACAAGGAGCCATTGTTGATGTTCAACAAAGACTGCCAGGTCAAGTCAAAACAGATTTCCATCATAATCAATAATGTATAACATGTATTAATCATTCATTAACATGTCATTTTCATTTGATGTAGTAAACAATGAACATTTTGACATTCTATGATGCTATGTGATGTTGCGACTAGTAAATTGTATGATGATATTTTTAATAACGACTATTAACAGTCATTATTAGGGACAATATAAAGTATATTTATTTCGAGATGATAAGTATTGTCATTTTGTTTACTTCCTTCCATGGATAATCCAAATTTTATTGACTGAGTCTATGGAGGTTTGGATGGGTCCGATCACCTGGATTCATAATGCAAAATAAAAAAATTACCAAGTGTATATTCCGTTCACAACGGAACCACCAAGTATTCTCGTTTAATGCATGAGAAATTTACAAAGTATCTATTTTTTATTGGTACTGGATGAAAATATTTACACTTCTTAGCATGTTAGTAACCATATAAAAATTGCTAATAATATACCAGTAATATATAGCTGTATATTCATATTCTGCAGTAACTGCATGATGATTGATGGGTTTGATGGTTTGTCTTAAATTAAACATCCCACTTGACTGTTACCATCTCTTATCAACCTTGTTATGCTGTGAGGGTCCAGCCTTTCTTGAGGGAGGGGCTGTAACTCAGTCAAACATTCCACTGCATGTCAATACGTCACACCTTTTTGACCATATAGTTTGGATTTTAAAATTCTATGCTAGCGTCACTGCTATATTTCATTCATAAATCAATACATGGTTTCCTGATGCAACACAGTTACATGCGTTAAGCGTTTAATTGTTTTCATCAATAAACACATAGTAAACAGCTGAGGATTGTCACTTTCTTTATAATAAAAAAGAGAAAGTCCTTTGAAAATGTGTCACGTCTCGGGCCTCTGAGAAAATTAACCCAGACTGTGCACGCAAGAGTCCTGCCATTATTATTTCTTTATAAATAATTGACATCGCTAATTAATTGCTGGGACCTCAGAAAATTCAGATTTTCATCATTATATTGTACGCTCAGGATAATCATTTTAAAATAAAATCCTATTATTTTTCAAATCAAGGCATTTTTTCTTGTTTGTTTTTAAAGTATAGACACCAGGTTTTGTTTTGGTTTTTATTTGTACTATGAACAGCTGTTATGTCAACCGAAAATCACCAATCATTTCGTTTTTAATGGATCTTTTTTCATGAGTTGACTTGTGTCTATACCGACATTCCATTTAATATCACAAAATTAATTACATGCATTTGGCCCGAATCGTTGCAGCAAATTACACACCGCGCATAATAAGTTTGTTGTTACATAACTGAGATTGTCGTTTGTTACAACTCCTGCGTTGCTATGCCACTGCCTGTGTCCTTGGTCAATAGTTTCCATCTAATCGCATAACTGTTTACAGACTTAAGACCTGACTTAAATATATCGGAGCTCAATGAAAATGCACTTTCCTGACTAACATTTGCATGCGCAAACTGCATATGGTGAAAGGTGATTTGAATTTTCAGGCACGGCTGAGTCGAGTTTCATTTGAATAGTAAGTAAATGTTTAAATAATTCAGCATATATTATAAAACTTCTTCGGTACATCATATCCTCATGAACATGATAACACCAAAAAAATTTCCACACAATTATCTGACACAAATATATGTGAAAAAAATGTTTAAAGTGACGCTGCAAGGTTTGAGGGAGGATTGATGAATGCAAAATATTTCACTATCACAAATGATGTTCTCCAGATGCAGGTTACATAAGAGATTCCTTCAATATTCCGAATACACCTTATATAGTCAAATTCCCTGTGTTTTTTATATATGTATATATATATATATATAGAGAGAGAGAAAGAGAGAGAGAGTATTAAACATATCTACCATAATATATATATATATATATATATATATATATATATATATATATATATATATATATATATATTTCCAGATATATATTTCCAGATATTTATTACCAAATAACACGATCACAGATCAACGCTGTAGCAACACTTTATATCATATTATTAATACATTATCATTTACACATTAATATATTAGTATCGTCCAACCTGCCTGAAATGTGATCAGTTTTAATCTAGGGCTAATACTTTTCACATTAAGATGAATACATAAAATTCTTTCAACTTTGATAAGATTAAGTAAAATCTCTAAAGAGAGTATTAAACATATCTACCATAATATCTTGTTAATAACTTAGTTAAGATTTAAAACCGCACCATGTAGAAGGTGCTTTTAGTTGACGGCAAATACATTTTTGTGAGAATTTACAGCAATACTTGCTGTTTACTATGTTGCCAACAATTTAAGAGAAGTGGCACTTGGTCTCTCTGTATCAACAAGGACCTCTCAATCTTGGCTTTCGATATTAAAAATGCTGTTTTGTAAGAAGTTTAAGATTAATATCAAATAACGAACCATTTTCTTCAATATATGCTGGAGACAAATTCTACTCCAGACAGTGAAACCTTCCTGAATATACAGAAGAACATCGAAGCTGTGGGTGTCTCGTAGCCAAGAAATAACACAAAATAAAAGTATATAAATATGATAATACTCACAGGACAAGGGACATGCCTATCACCAAATAAATAACACCAGCACAACAATGCATAAAAACTGATACTATGAGAAAGTAAAGTGCCAGAACTACATATATGGATTTTAAATTTGTCTGGGGCCCATTTTGGAGTCTCCAGGTGGAACTCCGTGTGATGTGGTTCTTATATAACAAGCTTGGGGAGTGCACCACGTGTTTTGACTTGTCCATGCCATAGGTTGCTATCTTTGATTAAGGATCTGGAATATGTTCACGTTCCAATACTGTGCTGCCTTATAAACTTTAGTATATTATACACATGCTATACAAATCGCATGAAAATGTACACACATTTCCATTTCTCGTACAATCAATTGGCAAACTTTACACCAGGCTAAATAAACATTACAGAAATTACAGTATATAAACACAACACCTGAGATATAAAAATATTCAATAGAATCTTAACTAGTGAACATTTGAAGAGACCATTTTGTTGTTTTTCTCCCCTGAGATCATAGTAATCTGCCATTGTTTTTACTTCTTCAGATATGCCGCCAATTCCCACAGACTTAAGACATCGGGATCTTCCTGATGTACAGGCCAGGGCATCTCAGGAGCAAAGCAATGGAAACGATCCACAACTTCTAAGTGGAGACCGCAAAGTGATTGGAGTCAATGGATTCTGGTATGATGTGACAGACTTCATACACAAACATCCTGGAGGTCCCGTCATTGAGCAGTTCATTGGCAAAGATGCTACAGAGCCATTTAACATGCAAATGCACAGAGATGTCTTGAAATACAGAAAACCTGTCGGAACTTACACTATGAAAGAAAGACATCCTGCTGACAAAGAATTTTGGAAACTGAATGAATGGTTTGTGGAAAATGGCTTTTACAAAACAGACTTTGTGTGGTATACAAAGAAAGTGTTGGTTATACTACTCCTGTTTGCGTTGATGTGGGTGTGTGTACTGGCATTTGAAGCGTGGTACATGCACTATACTGGTGCATTCTGCTTGTTCTTGTTCTGGCAACAGTCAGGGTTCATGATGCATGACCTCATGCACCACCAGGTGTCGCGCAAGGGCAAATGGGACAATCTGGCTGGCATGTTTTTTGGTACTGTTGGAGTAGGAGTGAGTGCTCATTGGTGGCAAGATGAACATATTGTCCACCACGCCATGACAAACATTGTAGATGCAGCAACTCAGTTTGCAGATCCGCAAATGCACGAAGCGGTCTGGGCTCAAAACCAATGCCTCTTTCCTTTATTCAAGGGCCTTATGCAATGGTTCCTGATAAAGATTCAACACATCACATTTGTTCCTGTGGTGGTTTTCCTTGGTCGGTATGGGATTTTGATGGACAGTTTTTTGCTAGAGCGCCGTTGGTATGAGAAAGTTGCTACAGTCTTACATTGGTGCTGGATAGTTCCCCTGTTAGCAGCCCTGCCCACGTGGAGAGAGAGGATTATCTTCTACCTCATCGCTTCATCGCTAGAGGGCGTCTTCCACCTTCAGCTCATCCTCAGCCACTATTGCAAACAGTTCCAGACAAGTGGTAACTTCCACGAAAATAGCTGGTAAGGAAATGTCATTTATGACCTTTCAGATAGATATTCATGGGTAGATTATTCAGCTCACACAGTAAGCATTATCTGAGAGTGTATTATTATTTACTTTATCTTTCACTATCAATGCAATTTTTTTCCATTTAAATAATTTTAAGATGACAAGTTTTACAGGTAGTAAATAACAATAGAGAAAAACTTTGCATGATTGACGACAACAGAGCTGCGGACGACAACAGAGCTACTGTTCAGTTTATTAATTGATTGTTGATGTTTGTCACACCATTTGTAGTTGTTGGCACATTCACATATCTGATAACATTTTTGAAAGTGCAGATGCACTCGAAACACTTTGAAAATAAAACCGCAGCTCCATTGTCGTCTGCAGCTCTGTTGTCGTCTGCAGCTTTGTTGTCGTCTGCAGCCCTGTTGTCGTCGCCAGTACGCACAGCGGCAAAATGTGGGTAAATTGTGTTCAATATGATTAGTGTATTTGGGGCTGATGGAGTTTGATATATCTCTACCCAGGTATGTCCATCAGATAGACTGCAACATGAACATCGACACCCCCTGGTGGCAAGATTGGTTATATGGAGGCCTCAACTTACACATTGAGCATCATCTTTACCCAAAGCTGGCCCGAAACAAACTGAGAGAAGCATCAAAACATATCCAGAAAATCTGTGAAAAGCATGACATTAAATACGAGAGCACCCCGTTTACTACCTGTCTCTGGCGAACGGTAAAACACTTGAAGAACGTTGGCGTGCACTATAAATTGGATCCCAGATGAGATAGCTGATTTGAACCCAGCAAGCAAAACTGGTTGAAATGACGTGGTCTTGAAGTGGTTTTCAGACAGTGTTTCAGACGTGTTTTTCAGATTGAAATTATTCATGTATGTAATAAACATCATTGCACCAAATAGCAATCTGGCATTTGTCAAGTGGATCTCTGAAAAGCTTTAATTGACATAACCACTTATATTCATCTGTAATACATCTGTGACATGGCAATTTTGGAAAAAGCTAAATAAAATGTCATCTCCATAGTTGCTAGTAAGTGGCCTCTAACATGGTGGTGAGGTTGACCAGTTCCTGATTTCATCTCATATTTCCTTTAAATAATATCATTTCAAAGAAACAAACCTCTTTATCATTACTTGAAAGTATGGAAATTCCATATGATTTCTGAAATATACATCTTAACCACTTCACTTCTTGATCACGTCATAAACTTAACCAGAGTTTTACGTTTTGATTCTCAACCACGTCATAAATTGTATAAGAAATTCACATCTTATAATCTCGTCAGAAAAAACAGGTTGTCTGGAGGCCCACCAATTTCCAGGATTCACCAAGAACCGACGTAATTTACACATGGTTTTCACGTGGATTCCACGTGGATTCCACGCGGATTTCACGTGCCGTGATTACTTGCTTGCCTCTGGTAATGTGATTGTAATGTTGACTCGCACTTCCTGTTTGTATGATTTGAATCTTATGGTATCTGAGTAATGAAAATATTGGAACGCATTCTATCATTGTAAGTTAATTATTAAACACTGCGAAGTGTCTACTAACTTACTGCAGTCATTCTAAAATTCTAATAAGCCGGACGAGGCAACAACACTCTTACGCGTAGTTAACCCAGTCTTTTATGATATGAATAGGTTTCATGGATAAAAGGTGTACCCACTTTCTGAATCAAATTCTATCAGATTTTAATTGTATTGATAGCAAATTCATATCCATACATATTTATGTTAGAATATATAAAAATGAACATGGCTGTGCTTTGGTCAGGAACCATAATGTTTTATTTAATTGGGTCATTTTAATATTTGTTCCTTGTAGATCTGATAATATCAAAGCGCTAAGTGGTCAAACAAAATGTGATAATATAGTCATAGCAACCATATCCAGGTCTAAACTTGTTAAAAGCGAAAGTATCACATCTGGTCATACTTTTGATATGACGTATGGGTCAGTTAGTTATCTACTTCTATTTTACATAAACTCTATGTCTCTAATGTTGAAGAAGTATGTTTACTGTCAATAGAGTGTCTCATGATAAATTGCTGTGTCAATGTGCCTTGAAAGTGTGAAGAAAGTGTCACAGCAGCTAAGATTTATTAACTCTTGTTAAAATGTGTTGGATTATTCACACGTTAAGGTTGATAATTTGTTGAAAAAGTGGATTGTACGTTTGTTAAATCATGTACACATGTGATCTTGTATACATGTGATCATTCACCAGAGTCTCATGCAACCATTAAGTTATATCAGGGAATTATACCTACATATAATAACAATATGTATTATGAGGTTGCTAGACTAATTTGATGCTGACCTGTTTACATTTTCATTGGAATCATTAATTAGAAACTGTATTTAGTAATGTCTTTTATATTACTCAATCAGCATCATTGTGGCTGTTATTATATTTCCTGTATTCTACATTTGTGATCAAATATGTCTTTTTATGTGTTAAATTGTGATCTGATATTGAAAACAGATTATTTACTTTATATGTATATGATTTAATATATTTTCATATAAATACGTGTGTCATACTGGCAGAATTTTGGATCTTTGGTCAGTAATTTTTAATGACATTATTATAAATACAAAATAAAGATCTGGCATTTAAGTACAAATTCGCATTAGCCTTAATACTTTCCTTGTCGATGACAGTACGTTTTTATCAAACAATAAAATGAAATTTAGGAATTATATTTGAGTTTCAGCCTTTCCATCATGGACCCCAACAGTCAGGAATTATATCATCAGAGACATTAAGATATTAAAAACCTAATTTATAAACATACATTTGAATACTTATTGTGAGATAAAAGATGGCTTATCTTTACAATAATACATTGCAAAAAGTTAATATTCCAAAGCAGATTTCAAAATATTGTTTTGATATTATATCAAATTCAAAACATAGACTTGACAACGAAAAGGGTTTGACAGGAAACGGGTTGCCGGAACTTCACCTTTTAATAACTAGCTACGTATTGGTCCTAATAGCTGCACACTCAGTGATCCCACATATAGCCAACATAAGCTTGTTATTTTGTTATTTGTAACCACAGTTGCCTATAAATCACAGGATTAGGGGACTATACCCAATATATTCCCAGCTTTGACATAACTTCATGTAACAAGCTTCTTGCCTTGGGATGTTGGCCATTTGGCTATTAAGAAAAGTATTAATCTGCCTAATATCCAATCAAGTCTGCAACTGGATATTCTGGAACATTCAAATATGTTGATATATTTCATGCTGTTGTCAGTGTGAAAACATTATTATTTTAACACTCTAGAATCTTCTCGGGCTATCAAATACAAATATATTAACAGTCACGTTGCCACACGCATTTATGCAGGTCAATGCTTTTGACACACGATGATTTATGCTAACACACTATCATGTTGTACCATGCCAAATGACTGTATGCAATATATAATCATGTAATCATATAATCATATGCAATATATAATCATATGCAATATATAATCATATGCAATATATAATCATATGCAATATATAATCATATGCAATATATAATCATATGCAATATATAATCATATGCAATATATAATCATATGCAATATATAATCATATGCAATATATAATCATATGCAATATATAATCATATGCAATATATAATCATATGCAATATATAATCATTTGAAACATCTCATTCCAACATGACCCCTCAAATTTAGAGTCCAGAAGGCTATGCTATGTCATTCTGTATAGTAAGGTAGCGTCACACACGTCCTCCACCAGTAATATATCTGCTGTACTTCTGAGGATATGATTAACATGTCCAGTTAGAATTAAGATCCCTTTGATGAGAAAAATAACAATTGAGAGACGCCTTTCATGATGTATATAAATCAGATTTTTTTTGCACTCCACCCCTGAATGATTTATTGTTCTTTACATTTGGTCGATGTGATTAGATTTTTAGAAAGTAACCTTGTACTGACTTTCTAACCACAAAGATGACACCAATTGGCCATGTTATCACACATGACTGCCTTTTGGAATTATTGCCAATGGTCTATCAGAAATGAACTATTGGGAGTGAATTATTGATCTTGTTCACACAAATAATTCTGGCCTATAACTACAGAGCCTGGTATAAACCTAGGATCTGTTAAGGATAGTGTGTTATTGTACTACCATGGTATCCTAATTTTAAACATACATTAGGATAAATTATTAAAGAATGCTTCTGTTTTTGGTCAATTGCCCAGTTACTTGGTGGGTCTTCCGCTAACTCATTACAATAAATAATTTGTTAAAGATCATTATTTCTCAGAATTCATTTCAATTTCACATGAGCTTTAACCTCAACCCTTCCGCTGTGCAACGATACAACAATTTCTGTTTTATTTAATATTCGTATAGTAATTTCTATTTAACATATATTTAATGTAAGGATATCATGACACAACCTTTTGGACATTTTATTGTGAATTAGGCAGTTGGAATGGCATGCAGACAGACCTGACAAATAGTCCAGCCTTCCCCTGGAGGGAAGCTTGAAGTGAAATCCAGATCAATTAATGCGTTTTTGAACGCACCATACATATATTAAGACCGTTACTTAAATGTTTCCTGTTTCCTGCGACTATCCCAGGGCATGTATGCCCATAATGTGCGGAATCATTCATGGAGTAAATGAGTTAATAGGTCACTGTTTCTCAGTAACTGCAGGGGGTCCATCATAAAAGTATGCTTGTTTTTAAGAATTTGGAAAATTGACCTAGTTTCTCTGGTCAATCAGGGGTCAGAAGTCTATGTTGTTGTCACAGCTGCTCATCACTGATATCAGTGCAAAAATGGTAACCGACAGAAGGTTTAACATATCATCAGCAGCATGCCGGCTCTTTGGCCACCTGCTGGAAGTTGTAGCTGACATACTTTACAGTTTGAGTGCTAAAAATAGCTTCTGGCTGGGAGAGATGATCACATGATCAGCTGCTGCTGGTCATGAAGACCAGATATTTGTTATCCAGCCTGCCAACATGCTGTAAAATAGGAAGGGGGAGGATCGCCTGTGCAAACTTTCCCTTTTCTCTTGGGTAAATTTAATCATATAGACAATATTTTGCTGCAATTACAATGGGTTTAAAGATTATTTTATGAGTAGAGTAAAAGTTATTTATTTTACTACCAAACAACAAGATGTTTCCAAGCAGAGATGACAACACTGTGTAAGTCCTTTATGATATAATTGTGCAAAACATTAGAGGTGGTGTGTGTGTGTGTTTGTGTGCATCCAGGTGCCATACTTTAGCTTTATCTCTAGGTTGTAGTCTAATACCAGTTTGTTGTATATGTATTATTAATAGGTTGTTTGATTTATGTTGTTGCATTCTAGATTCTGTACGACCCAGAAGGATTTGAATTGGTTGTTTGAATGAAAAATCTGTGTTTCATTGTATGCCTTATCATAATGACATCCTTCCTTTATCCTAGCAAATCCTTCTCAGTTACTTCTTTCCGCATTTGATTTGTCAAAGTATTATTATATTTGTTAAATGTAATTTTAATTAAACCAAATTAAAATTCTGCAACATTTAATTGAATGGATAAGAATGTGACAATTTACTAATCACAAAAGATTCATTATATAAAGTAAAGAAATCAAGATGTTAAAATCTTTAATTCAAAATTTTCAGGTTTTATCATGGCACCCCGTCCAATCACTCCTCACAGCCGGGATGTGCTTCTTGATGCCATGCCTGAGGAATATTCTAAGGTCAGAGATGAAAATCCTTCCACCAAGGCAATTGGAATCAATGGATTCTGGTATGATGTGACTGACTTCATACACAAACATCCTGGAGGCCCCATCATTGAGCAGTTCATTGGCAAAGATGCTACTGTCCCTTTTAATATGCAGATGCACGGAGATGTCTTGAAATACAGAAAACCTATTGGATCATATACTATGAAAGAAAAACATCCTGCCGACAAAGAATTTTATAGACTACACAAGTGGTTTCATGACAATGGATTTTATCAAACAGACTTTGTGTGGTATACAAAGAAAGTGTTGGTTATACTACTCCTGTTTGCGTTGATGTGGGTGTGTGTACTGGCATTTGAAGCGTGGTACATGCACTATACTGGGGCATTCTGCTTGTTCTTGTTCTGGCAACAGTCAGGGTTCATGATGCATGACCTCATGCACCACCAGGTGTCGCGCAAGGGCAAATGGGACAATCTGGCTGGCATGTTTTTTGGTTCCACATGTTTTGGTGTCAGCGCCCACTGGTGGCAAGATGAACATATCATTCACCACGCAGTGACCAACACCGTCAACGCTGAAACAAAATTTGCTGATCCTCAAATCCATGAAGTAATCTGGGCCCAGAATCAATGTCTTTTTCCTTTATTTAAAGGGGCTTTACAACAGTGGCTAATAAAGATACAACACATCACATTTGTTCCTGTAACAGTATTCCTAGGTAGATTTGGAATAGTTCTGGACAGTAACTTGTGGGAGAGGCGGTGGTTTGAGTTGATTGCCATCGCTTTGCATTGGTGCTGGTTGATGCCATTGTTGGCATCATTCCCCACCTGGTGGCAAAGTCTCACATTCTATGCCTTGGCTGCATCATTTCAGGGGTTTCTTCATCTGCAGCTGATTCTAAGTCACTACTGCAAACAGTTTCTAACTGTGGATGACTTCCACAAACACAGCTGGTTGGTATCATATTCAAATTGGTGTAACAAACAATTTTGTTCTCAATTGTTGAAATTCAGATATCCATTTCTAACAATCTTGCAATACAACTTTCTATTTTACAGCCCAATTTCATCATTCTAAATTATCTGGAAAAGAAAGAAATTATTTGTCATAAACAAATTTCATTATTTTTTAGTATCTCCATGTGAGTGTTTTTTATCATTATCTTTTAAGGTACCTCCATATGATAGACTGCAACATGAACATCGACACCCCCTGGTGGCAAGATTGGTTATATGGAGGCCTCAACTTGCACATTGAGCATCATCTTTACCCAAAGCTGGCCCGCAATAAATTAAGAGAAGCATCGGAACATGTTAAAGCAATTTGCAAAAAATATGGAATAAAATATGACAGCCTTCCTTTTAGTCAGCTTCTTGTAGAAACACTCAAACACATGAAAACAGTTGGTGGTCACTACACACTTGACCCTCGCTAAAACATTGATAATTCTGAATAACGATTCTCAATGCGTTATAGTATACTGGATACTAGATATCATCTGTTTATTCATTTATACTAAACCCCGAGGGCAAGATTAGATGCATACTACAAGACAAGAAAAATCGTGGACCAAAGGCAAATATATTTATTCAATCTATATCACAAATAGATAGATAGATAGATAGATAGATAGATAGATAGATAGATAGATAGATAGATAGATAGATAGATAGATAGATAGATAGATAAAGAGAGAGAGAGAGAGAGAGAGAGAGAGAGAGAGAGAGAGACAGACAGACAGAGACAGAGACAGAGACTGCGCCATCGCGGCGGCAAGCGGACCCTATATGCATCCTCTATTAGGTTGATATTAATTTTTATTTTTTAAAAATATTTTTCATGCAAACTGTTTAAAGATGTCAAGAAATCATGGCGGTCACAGGCAAATTTTGCAGAGATCTAGATGATATGTGGTCATGAAAGTGTGATGCAAACAATTTTACGATATACACTAGTCATGGCACCCACTCCCTAAATAACTAGCCCTTTCCTAAGGATATTTTATATTCCTATATTTTATTTGCATTTTAAACATTTTTGAGCAGCTTAGGGGCAGTTTTTAGGCCGCCGGGCCCAAAATAAACAAAAGGCAAATTCACTGCTAGAGATTCTCGAGCTAGATATACACATCTGTATTATGTAAGCGCTTGAAAATCTGATTTTATCATATTTGCAACTAAAATGAAAGTATATATAGTTTGTTTTATATTAGTATTTTATATAAGTATTCAGGTAGGAAATGCTATCTGCTGACTGGCATTGTAGTCAGTCTAAGTATCCAAGACAGTAATAAAGTGTTAATCTTCATCTCAAACTCATAAAAGTTGACCAGGTTAAACAACTATGCTCCAACTTGAAATCACAAAAAAATCTTTATAATAATAGCTAAATCTTTATATTATGGAAAATGATTAATCTCGACAGTTCAAGTTTAAATTGAAGGCTTAGTAATTATTCTTTGAAGATTTGTAATCTGAAATACACCATTAGAAAGGTGTGTAGTATATTCGTCATAGAAAAAATGTGCAATATATGTTACAAAACTTGAAGTTATCTAAGTCGTTCACATTTTAAATTCCTGTCAAACATTCAAGGTGTAAGGTTAGATATCTATTCTGAAATGTCTGTAATTTGTATTTTTATATAAATAATTTCAAATACAGTATCTTTATTTCTTTCAAAGAAGAGAGAAGTACTGGAATCTCAATTAGGCACGAGCGTGAAGTTCTTTTGATCAGAGACGTTTAAAACAGAGATTGGAAACAAGCTGATACGTGTGCGTGTGTCTGAATTTAATGATGTGTACTTTTATTATTTGAGTTAAAAATAGCCGTATGTCTGTATAAAATATAAAATTACCATCATTTTATATGATAGGAAGATGTGCATGTTCCAAACAATGAATGATAAAACAATGAATGTTGGATGATGAGAGATTACAAGAAATGTCAAATTTGATGTGTTTTTTTTAAATGTGTGTAAAGCCACAGAGAAATAATACTTATAGTTTCTCCGTGGTAAAGCTTAACAAAATGAGCATATCCAATACGGCACATTCTAAGAGTTGTGACTAACCTAGGTTTTTAGATGGGGTCAGACATATTTGCTAGACGTGTACAGCCATGGGGGAAAAGGGCCATATCTCCTACTCGTATATTTTACCTCGCATTCTTATGCCACAGTCCATTTTCTAGACATGTCAAGCAAGGTTATGTTCTAGACATGTATAACAAGGCTATGTTTTAGACATGTCTAGCAAGTATATCTTCCCCTAGGTTAAATCGGCCCCCAGACTTCAATTAGGGGCCGACTTCACTGGTATTCAGTTCATCAGTTTCTGACGAGTGTTTGAAAGAATACTTTTTTTTAAACATTCCTGAACCTTTTTTATCTTTTATCATTATTCAAAAGTATCTGGCACTTCTATAATCTTGGCAGTTTATTGAGCAGGAGTATGCAGAGAAAATGACAAAATAATCCATATGTGAATAATACTTCTTCAATTTGTATTATGGAGTAATTGTGAAATTCGAGTGTATGACGCCTATTTATTCATGACAAATGTGAACAAATGTAAAGCCAGGAAAGCAATGATTGATTTTACAAAAATTAAAGAGCCCAAACACTTGGCCATAAAATACCCTAGTATTCAGGGGAGTATGCTATTATGTTATTTCAGAGAATTCTTATAGTCATTCTTATACCATTAAATCCATGTGATAAAATTCAAAGGTCAAAAGGGGGATTTGTGTGATTGTTTGGGGTTTTACATCACTTTCAACATTATTTCAGTCATTTCGTGATGAGACCTACTCATAGCAGATATAGTGCTGCTTCACTGAATTGTCATGTCGCAGGTCCTCGACATGACAACCCATCCAGTCACAGATTTACAAGGACAATGGGTTAACCCTTTAGGCACGGGCCTAAGCTCATGTGTGAAATTGTATCATGATTTCAATCTTGGCATAGCCGGGAATCGAAACCATGACCTTTGGATCACCACAGAGGATCTGGTGCTAATAAGCAGGCACTCTAATTAACTGCGCCACGGCCTGTAGCCCCTCAAAAATAAGGGGGGGGGGGGGGGGGGGGGATTCAGGCTTGGTTGAATTGATACACCTTAAGCTATTTTATATATCAACATTTTCACAGATATCTGGAAAAGTGTTTTAAATATCTGATAAAATGTGTATGACCTTGCAAATTGGCCATGATCATCCATGATTTAGGACATTCAAGCCTGTGTCTAATTTGCAATAAAAATACAATCTGATTATTTATTCTACTTGTGGATGAGAACAAAAATTACCCTAACAAGTATTTAAGTTCATTGATAACCTGCTGTAAAAAGCTAGGGAAACCCGTGTCTGACATAAATGACTTGTCCCCCTTCATAACATTTTCGATGATTTTTTCCTCTGAAAAATTGACAAACTGTACAAGGAGATCAGAAATCTGTGTTCACTGTCACAGTGCCACTGAGCTAAACCACAAGTCCCAACAGATGGCATGATGAACAAAGCACCTGGTAACAACTCCGTGGGTAAGTCAAACAAAACACTGAATGGGAAATCATTGTCAAGACATCAATTAGAAATCTAAGATTTACTGACAGTACGGAGGACCTCGTCATTCCTCAAACAAAGATGAAATCACTGGAGGTTAGAATCGGCAGAAACTCTGGAAACTCTGAAATCATCTACCTGATGATATAAGACGTGGATCTATGGATGACTTCAAGAAATGGTTCAAGACATTTCTGTTACAAAAGCTTCACTTCTACAAGTGCTTTGAGTGGAGAGTCTGCTATCAAACAAAGAGCTAAAGTTTTACTATCATCATGGTTTGAAGAAATGGAGCTCGGAATTCTTGAAAATTGGGTAAAGGTAAAGGTCACGAACTATCAAATGCATTAAAACCTTCTATACAGTGCTCTCTGTGGCTATGCTACATGCTTTTAAATGGGCTGCGAAAATGGACCAAAAAATTCCAAAAGTTTTGATCCTATTTTCCCTATCAATTATTGTTATCTTTTTTTCAAAATCTATAATAATGTTTATTTCTGGCCATACATTTTCAATGGTAAGCATTTCTTCCTATTATCTTACAGAACTTGAGTAGTGAAAAATATAAACCTACAGATGTGTCCAGATTTTTTTAGAAAAAAAATGTATTGTTTGGAATATCAATCAAAGATGTGTATAAATTAAATGCTTTTATGATGATTCTAATTATTAAAAACCAATTACAAACATGATAGAATTCAGTTGATAATTTTATATCTTTATGTATACACATTGAACATTAATTTACCATAGATTGTAGATGAATACATAGTTATTTTCACTGCATTGGACTGTGATAAAGGTAGTAGATCACTATGTAAAGGCATTCTAGTTGCCATAGCATTACTTATACATCTATAGAGAATGTTCATTAAATGATACAGGACTTGTACTGTCTACAATGCATACCGCCATCTGATTACTCAATAAAAGATAAAAGATAGCAGGTGATGTACACCTCCTCAGTTCATATGTGAGAAATAACAGTCTTTTCTCTCTTGGGTTAATTGTCAACTTCTGAGCAACATCCAGTCATTCATAAGCATAAGAAATCGGGACCCTTCTCACTAGTCTTAGTCATATCCTGCTAATATCTCCTCCTTTCTCCGTTGAAGATCTGAATAGCGTTTTTGTAAACCTCGTTCCCTCTCCATTTGTCTGCTGACATCCTCTGTTAATGACTAAAATGAAAAGAAAAAAAAAACAAAATCCATTATGTGTATTAATTATTAGTGCAAGGAATCCCACACGAATGGGTACCTGAAGCTTCAGAAAGTTCCCTCCCGAAAATAATAAACTACTAGAATATGTTCAAATAATAGTAAAAAGCAAAAAAAAAGCTGACATTTATATACCGCTGATACCAGACAATGTCTGCTCATAGCGGTTGATAGTAACTGGCCAGGATTCGAACCTAGAACCCCTGGATCTCAAGGCGAATACTCTACCAACCTAGTACTAGGTTTTGATTTATATTTTTCAAGGAATTAGCGATAATGCATATTTTTTTCTTTTTCGAGGGCTCCCACGAAATTCACTTCTATTAATGAATGCTTTAAATATATGACATTATTTAACCCCACAAATTTTATTAATTGGTGTGTTTCTTATTAAACATGAATACAAACCCAGGTGGACATTAGGACTATGCGATAGCTAGTTCTATATACGTCAATAAAAAATAAACATTTTGGACTCGCCCTCCTGCCACCGACGGCGGCGCCACCATCGCCTGCCCAGTTTCCCGCTCAACCTCGCTTGAGAACCACTTTGATCAAAATTAAATTTGACGCCTAAGCGGGGAGGTCGGGTGGGAAAGCACAGTCCACCTGGGTTTGTATTCATGTTTAATAAGAAACACACCAATTAATAAAATTTGTGGGGTTTCTATTAAAATGAGAATACAACCCCAGGTGGACATTAGGACAGAATTACTAGTTAGGAGGAGGGTCTCCAACCAACAATTTCAACTGAAACTCAGGGCGATAGGTGGCAATAGTAGTCCAAAACCTCTTCATAGTTAAAAACCATGTTAGGTCTGACCACTTGTATGTCTGATACTAGAGACTGAGGACTATTGCTGAGATTCCCTTCTCTTATATCCAGACAATACTTTATAGAGCCATGCATCATTGGAGGGCTAATTTCTATAGTGTAGCAACTAGGTTTCCTCTGGTAGGTACTACTAGCTCACACTAAGCACCAATCTTTAACGAGTCCACTCTTTTCACTTACCATCTAGTATAGCAAACTTATCCCGTGGGAGGTATTGTTTGCTTTACTAGTGCACCCTCAGAGGTCTTTGTTATGTGTGCATTTTCTGAGTATACTCTGCCAACCTGTTGATGGATTCCCAGAGTTGATACTACTGCACTACAAGATTTGGTTTCTATTAGTAGCGCTACTAAGTCCAATTGCCTAGTAACTTCACTACTAGGGTGCAAGGTGCTATGATGCATACTAATCAGTCTAGTCCTACTCTCATGGGCTTGAGGAGTTTCACTGACTAATTAAGGCTCTTGTAACTGACTCTGACCTCTAATTTATGCACAAACTCACAAAGACCATCCTGTTGAGATCCTCTTCTAAGACTCTCAAACCCCTTGAAATCAATCCATTGGTAATACAGAAGAACCAACATTTCATCCAAATTCCATTAGCTCATCCCTGCTACATCCTTGGAGACATCATCCTCCTCTTCCAGTGCTTGTGAGTTATGTGTACATTTTAGTCAGTTACCTTCTGTTGTGACTGGGCAACTGACTGAACGGCACCCATCCGAACTTGAGAGTTATGACCCGTACCACCAGTCAGCCAGCTACCCTCCATCATGTCATACCACAACAGGACCGAGTCTTTTCCAACTGTCCAAACCTTGACTGCCAACTCTGATGAATAACTTGAAGTTGGACAGTTAGGCCCATCAGCATATGAGTAGCTACCTGGGTCAGTACTCGGAATTCCATACATCCTCATGACCATTCTTCCAGGTCTGACTATGAGTAACAGCCATGAAGATATTATCTTCTTTCACCCAGCTTTCTGTTTCTATTGTATATATATAACATCCAGCTGTGCGAGGTTTCCTCAGATACCGATGTTTGTCTAGATATCTGAGGATCTGCCCAATTAGGTCCTAGCCTTTACTTCCGTCCCAACCTCAACTGTACATCTGGGATATAACTTGAAGGTGGACTGTTTTGACCCATCTTACATCCAGCTGTGTGAGGTCTCCTCTGATACCGCTGTTTGTCAAGATATCTGTGGATCTACCAAATAAGTTCTAGTCTTTACTTTTGTCCCAACCTTACCTAGTAATCTGGGATATTACTTGAAGGTGGACTGTTATGACCCATATTGCAGTTAACCATACACCATCCATGTCCCCTTTAGCCAAATTAGCCTTATGGACCATTGTATGGACTTCTTGGTATTCAGTGGAAATGACTTCCTTCAGCTTAAATGGTTTGACTGAATCTTTGGGCCCTGATGAACACCCACAGCTTTCCTTACTGTTTGAATACGGACAGAAATCTGGGTAGTTTCTTTAACGAGATCTATATCTGAACCAGTGCTTAGACTTTAAGGAACTTCCCTTGATGAGATTCCCCATCTTCTTATCAAGCATCATGGTCTTCTTACTGAGAACTTTATTTAGCCATACTGATGTTGTGCTCTGCTACACATCTTTTCGTTTCTTGTTTGGAACTAAGGAATCTGAGTTATCCATACTGATATCTTTGTTCCTTCCAATTAGTATCTAAGCTGTACACAGTATATATATATAGCAGCTTGGCCTCTTTATTTACGTCTGGCCCAAGCTGGAGCTTTGGTGCTTCAACTTTGAGTCCCATATATTTCCAATATTCTCTCCTTTAGATTAACAACTTAACCAAGAATTTGGATCTTGAGGCAGTATAAAGAAATTTTCCCCGTCCGTGAGCATGTAGGGAGATTTTCAGTCCCAAAAGGCATACACTGGGAGTCACTGATATAATAACACAGGGTATTTACATTTCCTTCACGTTATCATTAGATGCGCCCACTATTGATTGCATATTATTTGCAATACATCTTCTCCCCAGAACTTCAAAATCCAACGAGATTCCACCTTTCACTGCTGGGAATGTGGTGCTTTACAGTAACAGTGTCCCTATCTCAGGAACCAATGACCATATCCTTTTGAAGCATGTTTTGTACTATTGTACTGGAATGTTCCAACCGTTCCAAACCCTAAACACACTGTAACTTAAGATACCTCCAGTGTCGCTTTCAGAATTTGCTCTCTGGTAGAAGTCATTCAATGACCTTTTACGGCATATCTATAATCTTTATATAACTATGTCCGATGGAGCCTCTCTGTAGAATAAAGGCGTCCCCATACTTGATTCTTAGCCCTCTTCTGGAGTCCTCTGTCACTACTCCCATATCACAGAAACCTCCTTTGAGAATCCTTCCATCACAACTGCAGTCCTATAAAACTGCCAGAATAGAAGAATCACTATTCACATATGAAACACTGACCTGATCAATTGTTTCAGTAGTCTTTCCTCTTAGGTAACTGTATTGGACGATTCATGTATAAATTGAACAACTCTGGATACAGCCCTTCTCAATCTAATGATCTCTGGACTGTCCCAAAAGTATGTACATCTACTCCTGCCCATACCATGCTCACTGCATCTACTATCCACTCGCATCTATCCAGAACCACTGAACACGAAAGATGTGAGTTTAGAATAATTCCTTTTAGCAATCCACTTCAAGAATGGATATTTCCACTTCAGCCACAGGTCCTTAGACCCCCTTCCAAGTGTATAAGCCACACTGCTGCAAGTAGTCGATCTTTTTTCTCAGTCCCTCACTATGCTGGCACATAGAAATTGCCAAGGATGTCGGGTCATTTTCACACCTCTGGGATTGAATACAACTTTGGAAAACACTTGAGTCTCTTTCCAAAAACTTCTGACCTGGTCACTCCTAGGAGCTGACATACGCCAGTACTTTTAAGTTGATCATTGCTGTCATTATGAACTTGTTCAGTAAATCATCTGATAGCTAGATCATTGTGCTAGTTCTCTACTCTCCAGATCTATTCCTTCCAGATCCAACACACACATGCCCCCAACCCTCCTTGGAGGCACCTATGAAGGTCTGGAGATCTGTTAAGAGAATCCACTAGTGGTACTCCCACCATGGTACTCTCTAGCTGAAGTCATCACTGCAGTCTAGTCTAAGGCAGATAGTACTAATCACTGCAGTCTTGTCTCTGGCTCCTGAGATTTATCTGGCTCCTACTTCTGGTCTCTTGGGACCTTGAGCATCCAGCCTTACCGCATATTCACTCGATCCCTCCTCAGATCCTTTGATCCTCTGGTAACCAAAACTGAACTGAACTGGGATCTCAACCTCACTCTCAAAGTGAGCATTGCAACCACTGAGTTGTTGAGTACCAACTTGAAACTCCTACATCTCAGCATTGACTCATGTTGTTTTGATTCTCTTGTATACACAACATATTATTCAGCAGAATTTCATTTTACATGAGCAACCCCATTCTACAGACTTTCCTGCATTCCTGCTATGTATGCTCATTACACCAGCACAGTTCTCCATATGCCAGCCTACCAAAGAACTGCTGATTACTTAACAGAAGAACTTCAACTGAACTGAGTTGTTATTCCTCCTGTTTTCATAGCATAGTATCCAGCAAACCTTGTCTGCTCATTATGCATATACATGTACTGGACCGAGAACCTTCCTCTGAGCTGACGTGCACTCTACGGAATCCGAACTGTTCTCGTTTCCGTTGATGTTCACTTACAAGAAGCTCAGTTTTGGGTTAGGTTATCATATTCTGTAACTTGTAAGTCTTAGTACCACAACCCACTAATATCTCATTCTATTTCAAAGTGTTGAAAGAACCAATTGCTTACTGATTCACCACACTTATTACTTCATTGCTTCCATATCATAACATTTTGGATAAAATATTTATCCCGATGTTACCAATCTTAACCTTCAGGTTTGCATTGCTTCAACTAACGATAAATTAATACCATTTATTCGTTTCATGTACTCTTCACAGTACCATATGAATCTTGGCAACGCATGTAACATCTGACAGGAAACTTCTGATGCACTTCTGAAACTTGACCCCAAGTATCAGGCCAGAATTGTTACTACTTATGATTGAAAAACTCATTAATGAGTAATTTGAACCATATTTCATATCAGCAATGGCTTTTCATCATTTGATGATCCCCTTTGACTCCTGGAAGCACTTCATCAACTTTGAAACCATAACCTGGTACTTTAGCATTGATCTTGTCCATATTGTACCACTTAGACTCCACTTGAACCTTCTTCTCCACTTTGTGGAAACCAACTATTGGTGGTTCTGTAGACTTCGGATCCCAAACCTGTCCACGTTTTAAACCACACATTTCTTCCCAGGACTTCTGCATTGCCCCAACCAACAGAGGACTTTCAGCAAAACACAGTTCTTTATCCTTCACACTAGTCTTTGGGTTAGATAAAGCGAGCTTGGTGGGAACCTTATTCTTCTGAACCTTTAACCCACAACCTGCCATAGCTAGTTCGGCTCTTTCTTTGAACGGTTTAGTGGCTGCTTGTTTAGCAATCTCCTTCAGATGACCTTCCTTCACTTGTTGCCCTGAAGCTATCTTAGTTACTGCCTTCATCAACAAGTTAACTTTCTTCCTAGTCATACCATATTCAATCTCTTCTGATTCATCCTCAGAAGCCTTCCGAGGAGCTTCTGTCCAATCATCATACTCAGAATCTGACTGATACGTCGGATATCTAATCAGCTGTAAAGGACTATTCTCCTCATTCTCTTCAGACCAAAACATCAGATCTCTCCTGTGATCTATTCGCTAGATGATATCTGTCAAAAGTTCTATCGGACTTGGTGACACTGTATCCTTCCTGAGATCTACCCTGTGATCTTTCCCGATCTCTACCATGGTCTCCAACTGTGATCTACCCCTGGATCTGTCCTGATAACTGACATAGGATCTATCCCGGGATCTACCATGGTGTCTAACAGGGGACCTGTCCCAAGATCTATCCTGAACCCAACTAACGGATCTTTCCTGGGATCTATCACGAGATCTACTGCGAAAGCTGTCACGGGATCTATAATGGGAAACCTCCGGAGATCTACCACTGGATCTACCCCTTCTATAGGACCTGCTTCTCTCCTGATTATAGCTGTTCCACCCAGGAGGCACCTCTGGTCCTTCATAACCGTAACTTAGGTCCTTACGGTATTCCCGTTCACTCATGATGGCCAAGATTTTCTACAATTATAGACTACATCAAAGGCTTTTCATACTCCAATCCAAGATTTATTGAATTTATTTAATTTATCTGAAAAAATTAAAATTCAATTTCTCACATTGAACACTCAAGCGGTCACCCATCCCAGTATTAACCGGGCTCAATGATGCTTAACCTCAGTGATCAAAAGAAATTTGGAACGCGCCCAACTTGTGGCTACAAGATCCTCATTTCTTTCAAATATTAAATATTTTACTTCTAACCATTCAAATTAACAAAATATTCAAAATGACAAGCATTCGAGTCATGTTTTGTTCATAATTCTTTTTAATTCTTTATCATAAAATTCCTCACTCACTTCCGTTCTCGTATTTCTACTTCCGGTGAGCGTTTTTACGCAGAAAACAAAGAATTAACCTCCGAGAAAGTCTCGTACTATAATACTATATCGCTCGTCACCTTGTGAGCGATAATACATTAATTATAACAAATACGCAGTAAATTTCTTTCTTTTACATCCCAACCAGCCAAAATACCTGGCGGGATGTTCTCCGAAGCAATTTTAAGAATTTACAAACTAAAATCGTCAGAAATTTTGTTGTTCTCGTCCCGCGAGAGCCGGCTACGAGATTTCACCTCGAGCTGCTCCGTGAACGATAATACAACTACTTTACCTCAACGTATTTATTTTCTTTCTTTTTGTTATAAATACGAGCCAAATATTATGGCGGAATGCTCTATGACGTCTATAAAGCAGAAATAAAGGAGAATTTACCTTTACACGGACCAATTTGTCAACAAACCCAACAACTACGTCTTTCCGATTGATTGACAGTCACGTCTTGGTCGTAAGCTCTCTCCTTTCTTCACGTAAGCGTCTTTCTTCCTACTGCAAAGAAAAATAGCTTAATCTTCATAAATAACCAGCTTATTCTAGAAATATCTCGCATAAAAATCGCCAACCGTCCTGTTGGTTGGCGTCAAATTTTAAAAGTGGTTCTCAAGCGAGGTTGAGCGGGAAACTGGGCAGGCGATGGTGGCGCCGCCGTCGGTGGCAGGAGGGCGAGTCCAAAATGTTTATTTTTTATTGACGTATATAGAACTAGCTATCGCATAGTCCTAATGTCCACCTGGGTTTGTATTCTCATTTTAATAGAAACACATATTTTCCAGCAATGAACCCTAGTATGTCAGTTTTCCTTCCTACATAACAGTGAGTGTTGTATGTACCTCCATTCTCTTGGGGATGGCCTCCACTTCGTGATTGCGTAATGTTTCAAATGTGCTGTACTCCACATGGATCTGCTCCAGTTGCTCCGTCAGTTCTGTTAATTGTTTAACCAAACCCTGCGCTCTCGACTGAAACACATCAATCACATCATGAACTCATGAAAAACATCACCTCAATCTAACCCTGGTGCTACCCATTACCAGCCTAATATTATGCCTTGTTGTCATAATAAGTATCCTCTAGTTCCACAAACTATTACTTTCACTACCATCATATACAACATGATGTGTATTGTTAATACATATTATCACGGTAAAAAGTGCACATCAAATTGGACAAATGTACAGTAATAGGAAAGGGTTTATACGGTTTCTATGTAAATATTTATGATTATAGACTAATATTAGGATAATGATGAGAGATACTGACAAAGTAATCAGTAAATGATAGTCTCTAATTATAGTCATCAGTCGGGACCTGTCTTTACCATCATCAATACTATACAGTGCATATATAAATAGGTAACTATGTTACTTACCTGATAACCTCCTAATAATATTTTTAATTTCTTCTCCAGTTTGGCTGCTTGTTTAGCTTCTTTTGTCATAATATTCCTGTTATTCTACAAACAAGATGTTAACTTTGTCATATTATGCTGAATTACCACTCCTTTTATATGAATAATGTTCACAAAGTCAATAGATTTCTATTTTAAGGCACATATCATTCATAAAACATAGGCATCAGAGATGCATCAACCCTCAGCCCTGGTAACTCATTGCACAACATTCGCTCCACACAATATTTGTGAACAAAACGTCACTGCACCAAGGCAAATTGATGCAGGGGTAAAAAACCAATAAAATCTACTTCCTTTGATAGCTTAGGTGTGTCAAGTATCATGAAACTGTCATCATTTACTCTAGAATTATTGATATGGGCCTGTGACCTTGAAAAGCAGGTTAAGGTCACCGTCCATCAAACTCATGTGGAGTCTTCCCAGATTCTTATGTGTGTCAATTTTCATGAAGCTGCCATCATTTGTTCTTAAGTTATCACGATGACAAGGATGATTTCACATAATTGTCCCTGTGACCTTGAAATCAGGTGAAGGTCATGTTCCATCAAGAGAAGTCTGAGGTCTTCACCAGATGCTTGTGTGTGTCAAATCTCATAAAGCTGCCATCATTCATTCTTGAGTTATTGCGATTCTTGGGATTTCACATAATTGTCCCTGTGACCTTGAAAAATAGGTCAAGGTCGCCGTCCACCGAACTAGTCCGAGGTTTTCACCAGATGCTTATGCGTGTAAAGTTTCATGAAGCTGCCATCATTTGTTCTTGAGTTATCATGATGACAAGGATGATTTCACATAATTATCCCTGTGACCTTGAAAAGTAGGTAAAGGTCATGTTTCAAAGAAAAAATTCTGAGGTCTTCACCAGATGCTTGTGTGTGTCAAATCTCATAAAGCTGCCATCATTCGTTCTTGAGTTATTGCGATTCTTGGGATTTCACATAATTGTCCGTGACCTTGAAAAATAGGTCAAGGTCGCCGTCCATCGAACTCGTCCGAGGTTTTCACCAGATGCATATGTGTGTCAAGTTTCATGAAGCTGCCATCATTTGTTCTCGAGTTATCGCGATGACAAGATGATTTCACATAATTGTCCCTGTGACCTTGAAAAGTAGGTGAAGGTCATGTTTCATTGAAAAAATTCTGAGGTCTTCACCAGATTCTTATGTGTGTCAAATCTAATAAAGCTACCATTATTCGTTCTTGAGTTATTGTGATTCTTGGGATTTCACATAATTGTCCCTGTGACCTTGAAAAATAGGTCAAGGTCGCCGTCCATCGAACTCATCCGAGGTTTTCACCAGATGCATATGTGTGTCAAGTTTCATGAAGCTGCCATCATTTGTTCTCGAGTTATTGCGATGACAAGATGATTTCACATAATTATCCCTGTGACCTTGAAAAGTAGGTGAAGGTCATGTTTCATAGAAAAAATTCTGAGGTCTTCACCAGATACTTATGTGTGTCAAATCTCATAAAGCTACCATTATTCGTTCTTGAGTTATTGTGATTCTTGGGATTTCACATAATTGTTCCTGTGACCTTGAAAAATAGGTCAAGGTCGCCGTCCATCGAACTCGTCCGAGGTTTTCATCAGATGCATATGTGTGTCAAGTTTCATGAAGCTGCCATCATTTGTTCTCGAGTTATTGCGATGACAAGATGATTTCACATAATTATCCCTGTGACCTTGAAAAGTAGGTGAAGGTCATGTTTCATAGAAAAAATTCTGAGGTCTTCACCAGATACTTATGTGTGTCAAATCTCATAAAGCTACCATTATTCGTTCTTGAGTTATTGTGATTCTTGTGATTTCACATAATTGTTCCTGTGACCTTGAAAAATAGGTCAAGGTCGCCGTCCATCGAACTCGTCCGAGGTTTTCACCAGATGCATATGTGTGTCAAGTTTCATGAAGCTGCCATCATTTGTTCTTGAGTTATCGCGATGACAAGGATGTTCGCTACAGACATACATACATACATACATACAGACATACATACATACATACCCACGCCAGGAGTACTGCAATACCCTCAGCCTGATTACATCAGGGGCTGAGGGTAAAAATGTATTCTCTTCTTATTTAATCTGTGCCTATATAAGTTAAAACTTACATCAAGTTTTTTGTCTAAGCTCTCAATTCTGTCTTTCTTGCTGGCGAGGTTGGCACGTGTGTAACGGTTCTGGCCAGGAAGAAACAGCACCTGACTGTAACACTCTTCCCACACCTACAAATATACTTCTCATTCAATTCTCAATAAAAACCACAAGGTCAAAAGGCAAAAAAGAAGGAAGTTGACCTTGAAACATGGGTGAAATTGTGGCCCACACTTAAGATTGCAGAAAAATGTATCAATAAAACATTCCCTCATTTAGATATTTATTAGAATATAAACTTAAATGTGCAGAGTTAAGCATTGGTCTACAAATGTTAGAGTTAATACTGCATGAAACTAATTTTATCTCAGAAGCTTGACCTTGCTCCTTTCTATGTGGTTTGATGATATTACAAATTTTCCTTTAAATAATTTTTATTCTCCCATTTAAACCTGTATGTAGATGATTAACGTTATGGGGAGTAAACTTTGCAAACTCCAAAGGAAACTAACGGCCCAGGAGATTGACCCACCTGTGTATAAGCTTCCAACGACACATCTCCATGGCCCATCTTGGACTTGACATAATCCATTTCAACCTTAAGCACTTCCTTTGCCTGCACAACAAACAGAAATAATTACTGCAAGAAATACATTTTCATCTGTATCAATACACCTCAAACGTATAATATTAAAATTTCCTCTTCTTTGAGAAATAGTACTTTGAACTATCAATGATTATCTTACTTGTTCCATGACTTCTGGGGCATATTTTTCATGTGAGTGTTGTTCTAGATAGGCCAGATGTTGTGCCTGATTGACAACTGATTTATGACTTGGTGGTTGTTTCTTGCCAGGGACAATGCCTTGCTGAGCCAGTGTGGGATTGTATACAGAGTCATAGTGCAGCATTGTCACCATCTCACGCTTTATCAACTCCTCTGCCTGCAAAACAATCACATCTTCACCAATCTATACATCTGTATCTGAGATATAAACTTATAATATTTAACTTAAATTTTATTCCAGGGTTCCAAGATGGTGGTTATATTTATTTGAATTCCTAACTGGGTTAAACTAATCAGGTCATTTTGTTTACTTTTTATTCACATGCCTGTACATTTATGACTCTAAGCAAACGTATGACAAGGATATAATAAATATGCCATTCAATATATCACTATAATATTTTGTGATACTTGTCATCAATGAATTTCCTCTTCACTGATATATAATGACTAACCTTTTGCAAATCTGTGAGTGGTGGATCTGACATATTCATTGGTCGCAGGACCGACATGTTGACATCTAGAGGTCGGGGGAACTCTCTTTGCACTGTCTGTGATTGCTTACGGAACTCTTGTTGTCCTGCAAAATGCAGTATCTCAAACTTAGCTCATACATTTCACTGCTTACAATCAGATTAACTTGAAAGTTCCATTTCTTTTTACATGAATTGTTATTCAAAATTATCATCAAGGTTGAGGTAACAGCTGCAGAAAACCTCTTTACTAGTCCCTGTCTGAAATAGGGCAGCGCAATGTTGACCTATATTCTTGCTTTTTCTTTGGGACCATATAAATTGTTGGCACCAATAAAATACACAACATCAACTCTGTGTAAAACACAGGTGACATACATAAAGGGGAGAATCTTTTTAAACGTTAATGTAATAGTGTATAAATGACCTCTAGGATTTTAATAACTTTCTGTGCATAGTTTCATTCTCCAAACAGGCAATGTGTGCTGTTCACTTGATCCTGCACCTTGAAGAATTAACAGAGGGCTTACTTACTTAGTTTTTCTAGTTCTGCCTGTCTGCGGGAGTGGGGTGGGTGTGGGGGGGGCTTACTTACTTAGTTTTTCTATTTCTGCCTGTCTGCGGGAGTGGGGTGGGGGGGTGGTGGTAGGGGGGCTTACTTACTTAGTTTTTCTATTTCTGCCTGTCTGCGGGAGTGGGGTGGGGGGGTGGTGGTAGGGGGGCTTACTTACTTAGTTTTTCTATTTCTGCCTGTCTGCGGGAGTCCACGTCCGCCTGGTCCTCCACATATTCCATGCTTTCCCCATTCTCCACTGCTTCATTACTGTCTTGCTCAGGAATCACAATCTCATAGTCATTCTTTGGCGTTGGTAAACCTGCAAGCCCATGTCTCAACTGATCTTTTTGCTCTCTCTGCAAATATATCATAAATTACATATTTTAAAGTCTTGGACCTGGGTGATATTTCCTCCTTTCTAAAACTGACATCAAACCCCCTTCTTATGTTCTCATAATAGCTATACTAGGTTTTAAATATTGTCTTCAAAAACTCCTGATTCAATTTGAGGTCGTGTCTTTAAAGCTGTGACTTTGAAAAAGAGGCCAAGGTCATTAACTGGCTGGTTCTTCTTTCATAAAATACATCTTTTACAGTTTACATCTCATGTCAGGCCATGAGTTCTCTATAATTACATAATCCTAAGTACTGTTGACACAATATATGTGACTGATGGCAATTTCAAAAGGCTTTTCTTACCATCTCAACATTGCCAATATGAAGCATTATATATCTATTATGAATTAATTGTGACCGACCTGTACATATTTAGAATAAGATGCATCATCCATTTCATCCTCAGCATTAATGTTGAGTTTGTCCCGGACCGGAGTTCTGAGAGGAGTTTGGCCTGGTACAGCAACAACACCACTAGGCGTCATACCCATGCGTGGCGTCACACCTAAAACACGTTGCAGCTTACCGTTAAATCAGAAACATAAAAATTCACTTATTTCTTTTATAAAAAGATCCTCATTTTAAAAAAAAGCATACACACAATGATTCTGTACTGGTTAATTTATTCCCATCATCTCCATTGAATACATACCATCAGCGCCAGGTTGTCCCGGGGTTCTGAATGGAGTGCCTAGAACAGTGTTAGGTGTTTGTGACACCTGGTGTTTGGGAGTGATGCCACTGAAGTCGGACTCGTGTAGTGGTGTGTTGAGACCTCCCTTCAGTGGTGTGTCCACATTGCTCAGAGCCATGATATTCTGTGCCTCCTGTCAAAGGCAGTAATTTATATAAAGTTAGAGAAAAAATCTCACTTTATCTTACAATCATATCCGTTTTGTTAACTGTTGCTTTACAATCAAAATAATTGTGATCATGCAAATTTAAAGACTAAATTCACTAAAGGCCTGTTAGATTTATCTTTTATACATATTTCAGACCTATAATTTTAACTGCCTATTACAGGCGTGGGAGTAAGGTAAGAGTTTCTCACCATGAGGATGTTGTCTTGAGCTGCTGGTGTGCGTGGAGTGCGCAGGTTGGCCACACCCGGGGTGGCGCTGTAGTCAGACAATAAGCCCTGTGACGCACCATCCTTCATTCCTGTCTCCTCCGCTTGCTGACGAGCATACTCACTGGCCTGACCTACTTTAACCACCTACCACAGTAACAAAATCACACATAGAGTCTTAGTGTTAGGGTACATCAGATTTAATAATCATACAACAATTAGCCTTAACTCTTTGATTAAAGTCATACATTACTGCAAATCGTTATTGTAATTGTGAATAAATTACCATGCCATTATAGTCTAAACAATAATAACGAAGCCTAAAGCTATTCAAATAATGTATTCTAACATTTAGTTTGAAACCTAAATTTTACATAATCCTAATTTTAAGGATAGAATTCTTCGAGACCCCCACCTCTTCAAGCTCTGCTTCTGAGATCTGTGGTGCTGGAAGAACAAGCTTGCTTCTTTTCTTCACTGGCTCCTGGAATCTACAACAAAAACAAAGTTTTGAGACACAAGTTCTTCTAAAATAGATAAGATATTGATGACTGCCTCTTGTTGTTGTGCCATGGATTAATTTATCTATTTTTAATTAACTTTTGAGTCATTATTCAATATTTAAATGGTGAAGCTTACTTCTGCTGATTGGAGAGAGATCCGGGCAGATCATTCTCCTTCCTTTTCTTCAACCTCTCTTTGTCCTTCTTTCTCTCACGCTAAAAAATACATCAAATTCATTTATTGTTATAAACGATGGATCTCAGGAACGGATCTCTGTACATGGCAGACTATTCATTTCAACATATTTGCAAAATAGAAAAACATTTGCCGAGTACATACCGCTTCTTTGTCTCGTCGCAGTTCCCCGTCCAAATTCTGTTGCCTGAGACGTTTAAAATTTGGATCCATGACATCATACATTTCCTCTGAGGTATTATGTAAACCTAAAATACAAAAAATATATCACAATTTTAGCATTTGTTGGTCGCACAACTGGACTGACTGTCCTACATGCTGTCATATATTTCAAGAAATATCAATAATAATTTAATGGGCTTAGACGATAATTGATGATTTGATACATCTGTCCTATTGTGATCTTACCTGGTGCTGGCTTCTTCTCAAATGGAATTTCTGCATTATAATCCACTCCTCTTCTTTTTCTCCTTTTTTCTTTCACTCTGTTGAATGTACACATATAAATAATATAAAGTCTGGATAAAAGTCAATAGATTTAAAAAAATTTATGATTGGGTGAATGTCCAACAGAATAAAATATATGGTCAAACCTTTTGGAATAGTTTGTATTTTCTAGCTGTATTTATATGTAAAAGATGTTGGTGATAATTTACATTTCTTTCCCACATTGAACGGTGAATTTTTCATACAACTGGGTTATAAATACATTTATGACCACCTCTACCATTAAATTGTAGAGAAAAAGTTTTAGAATGACCTGCTAGTTTTACTATCTATATCAATAATCCATTAATGTGAAACAAACACTGTTATGTTTTGAGGGAAACACTTACTCTATCCCCGCTGCACGGAGCTCTCTCCTCTTCTGCAATGCTGCCAGTCTCCTGAAATGTAAAGTCCCAAATTGTTAACACTTCACAGATTAGCATTCCATAAATAATTTTTTTCTTGAAATATATGGTCCAGCAAAAGAATGGGAAAGTAACATTTTATTGATATTTCCTGAATCAAATGTTTATACTATAGTTTCCAATCAGTAAACAGAGGAGCAATCAGTTTCCATCGAGCAGTTTACCTGGCTTCTTCCAGTTGCTTTTCTCGAGCTTTACGTTTTGCTTTCTTGCCCTGTGTGTTTGCCAATCTGGCACGAGCTTCAGACAGCATTTCAAGTTCTGCAATATATCCACATATTTATAACTCTGCCTTTAATTACTATGAATAACTTCTATGAACACGCTGATTGAGTTAATCTAAATTCCATCCATTTTTATTTTTTTTAAATAAAAACTGAATATCTTAAAAACTTAACAATCTAGCACCAAGCTTATAAAAATATAAGCATTATATTTAATATGTTACACTATTTCTAAATTTCTCTGTATTCACCGTCTTCGTCCATGTCAATGGGGTCAGGTCTGGCAGGTTTAGTCTCTGGGTTTGGGTCAATCTCTCCTGGCTTCAGTTTACGTGGATCATCTTCACTGTTCTCTCCCTCTTTCTGTTGGGCTTTGTCCCTGAGAAACAAAAAATTATTCAGATCTTATTAATTTTGCAGCAAATATTCATTTTTGTTTGTCAGATATTGGTGGCAAATAGCTTTACTTTTATTCCTGCAGTCCTATTAAATTCTTAATCCATATGTTCACCACTTATATAATTTCTTTACAAATGTACGATAAACTTGTTTACCTATTATGATTCAGATTTAAAACATGCATATAGATAAATGATTGAGCATTTATAAATCAGTTGAAAATTTACACATAATTGTATGAATGACTTCATTAACTTCAACAATAAAGCAGAACTTGTAAACTTTGATTCAATTCTTTATAAACTGAACCATAGCATTTTTCCCGGTGACTGATACCTACAGCAAATACTCATAGTGTTCGAGGCACTGGGCAGCAGTTCTGCCGATGATGGGGGCAATAGTTCTCCACTGTGTGGGCATCAGCTTGGCCAGATGCAGCAGCTTCTCCTCCTCCTCTCGGCTCCATTCTGTCTTCTTAATGCTGGGGTCCAGCCACTCATACCATCGAGCTTTGCACTGTTTGGCAGACTTTCTGTGAAGCAATGATGCAATTCTGGCCCATTGATTTTTGCCATATTTCATCACAGCCGCCTTCAGAATCTCATCCTGAAAAAAAAACAAAGCAAATGTTTACATTTTCAGAAGAAAAAAATGTTAATATCAACACAGATTAGCTAATTTATTAAGTATATAAGAAGAAAAAAATGCTTACATTTTCTGAGAAACATTGCCATTGTATATTGAGATATGATCAATACTGACCAGATAATTAACAAGAGGTCAAATTTAGAATTAAATTGGAGTTGACTCACTGGTTGGCAAACTCTGGTTAAAACCAATAAGCCAACCTTAAAAACGTAAAGATGGTGGCCCAGTTGCGCTACCATATTTTTGGTCTTTTAGTGGCCCAAACTACCTTGATTTTATTATTTTAATCCTTGATAGATATTTGTCTCATGTCATGATCAATGGACTTTTGACTGGGACAAGTAACATCCAGTCAACCACTGGTCATTATACAGTCTTATGTACAGCCTTATGTACAATGTATTGCACATCCTATTATTCTAAGAAACTTCAGGCCACCACATCTCATACTCTGGTGGCCCAACTGGGCAACCAACATTTTTCTCTTTATATCAACATAGAAGTTCCCACTGTTTAAGATGTCTAGATTATTAAGCTACAAGGAGGAAATTGACTGCTTCTGAGGGTCTGTGGGGTTAGTGTTTATGCCTTTCAAATCAAATAGCTTTCTTGAAAGAAATTACATGAGTTTTGAGCAGTTGAGTGATGGGGCCAGCTTCTTTTGTGGTCTTGGCCTGGGGGGCCCAGTTAACCCACCCACAGCTGGGCAGACTTCGCTTAGGACCAATTGGGGCTTCACTGACTTCACTGGTGTTTGCTCACATTAATGCACTCTCCTATCATGCCACATTAACACTGTTTAGGCATCCTCACAGGTGCCAAAAGACTGCCTCACAGAATCATATATATTAGGGTAGTTATTCATGGAAATACATTATAATTATAGACCAAATAATGTGACCAGAAACCCTGGGCCAGAAACTGACAGCGACACCAACAGTGCTTGTCAGCTGGACAGTGAATAAGTCCATCTTACAGCTTACTGATCAGTTGAATAATCGGCTCTATAGACAACTTGTATCACACTGGGATTTCCATTTAAATTGTGAATGATGCATGGTAAGCATGGTCAGCCAGCACTCGGTTCTTTCTAATTTGTGTCTTCAGAGTACAAGTTGATTTTAGATCGGTATCTATGTGTAACAGATTTATTGCAGTGTTTCTTTTTCTGGGGATAATGCCTTTATTTTAATGCTTACCTCGGTGTTCCTCCAAACACCGCCTTTTATCATTATTCGCGGCATTTTGACTGATTTTTGACGTCAAAACAACGAAGAAAATGCTAATGGCGGCTCCCTGTATCGGTCTTCTCGTCGGTATCTCGCTGATATCTCGCGTTCAATGGACCCCTGGTGGCAAGAAGAAATATCGAAAGGGCACTAGGTGGCACCACGATTTCAGAAATAAAATTAGCCAGGCTGCCTTCAGTTTGGAGATGCCATAATATAGGAATTATTTCATTGATGGACATCACTTTATGTAGAAAAATGTGTTATCAACATATCTCCTGGTATAAATGTCAAGAGCAACCGGTCAGCTCGTCTCTGCTAGTTTGATGCCTCTGACGGTGCTAATCAATTCTCCTTCCCGAAAATCCCCAATTATCACTCGCACATAGGTGGCGCTACGAATTTCGTGTGGGTCTGTAACTGACAGCTGATAACAAGAAATCACTATTTTGAAGATATCTTAAAAACTATACCATTTATCAGAAAACCGAAAACAGTTTTGAAATCAGTGAGATAATAGGAAGATAGTAGACAACCTTTGGGAGAAATGACGTCGAGATAAACAAAACTTAGGTGTCTTTGATGCATAGTGAGGCAGTCACACCAAGCCAAGGTGACGAGTTGTTCATGTCACTTCTGTCAGGCAACCATATGCTTTCACACTATTGTCATCCAAAATCATTTGAATTTTATGATCAAAGACCTTTTTTGTCATTGTTTCCCAGCTCAAGCTTTGAAGGGGAATTGTTTGTAGCCTTTGTGTCATCTAAAATTGTTGCTCCGAGGCTCTCAGTTGTCATGTCTTCCTGACAGCTCCGTCCCGATTAACAATCATTTACGATAACAAATATTGTACAGGGCAATACATAACCAACATATTTAGATTCCTAGTTGAATTTTAATACAGATGAAAAAAAAGTTTGTTCAATTTTGTGGATTCTAGTCGAAATAAATTGGAAATTAGTGAGTGCTTCTCAGTACTGTTAATATTTGACTCACCGAAACGTGTGGCGACACCTAGTGGCCGACGGCGTATGACGTACGAGTTTGGAAAGGCAATATGCAAGTACTAAAATATCAGAAGGATAGCTCAGAGGAGCTATTTGAATGAGCCCCTGAGAATCATTGGAAGACCGTTAAAAATGCTATTCATACTCTGTTCTCATGCGCAAAAAGATCAATTAAAATATCTCTTTGGAGTAGAAGGTTACAACCCATACAATGTTTACTGCTTGTGTTACATATCTTGTTCCGCAGAACTCATGTAGAGGCTCAGATGGTAATGATTTTTATGAATCTGTTCTTGGAAAAATGTACATGTATCAGAATATAGGACCAATGTATATATGTGGTGATCTTAATAGTAGAATTGGTAATGAAACTGATTATATAGAAGGAGTTGATGAGTTACCAGAAAGAGATGTTGGATATCAATGCATATGGTGATAATATGTTACTGGACTTCCTCATAAGTAGTAACTGCTGTGTTTTGAATGGTCGTAACTATGTTTGTAATGACTTCACAAGGGTTGGTGCAACAGGACGAAGTGTGGTAGACTATTGTATTGTACCGCATGATCAGCTCAGCAAGTTTACCAATTTTAATGTGTATCGAATGTCAAAGATGATTGAGGTGACTGGTAACATGATTGAAAGGCCACCTGATCATAGTATATTATGCTGGGATTTTGATGTTGGTGAAACACAGGAAATGGACGATGAAACTGATAATTCCTATAAAGAAGTACATAAATTTGATGTAAGTAATGTGCCAAATGATTTTATGTCTGATGAAAATGTTGTTCAGCTATTGGAACACACTGTGTTTAGGTTAGAGGAGGTGCAGAATAATTAAGAAGAGATTAATGACATATATGAAGAGTTTTGTGGTATGGTTAACAAGGAGATGGACAAGATACTGCCTTGTAAAACAATTAAGATATACACAGGTGTACAGAAAAAGATTAGAAAAAGTAAAAAGCAAAATCGACCATGGTGGTGTGCTTCAGTGGAGGAACTTTGGCTGAAAATGTGCCAAGCAGAGAACAATTGGCTATCCTGTCCAGAGGGTGCGAGGCGCAGGTCTCTGAAATCAGAATATGTACAATGTAGCAAAGTATTTGATAAAGAAAGGCAAAAGTGTAAAAGACAGTTTTGGAAAAATGAACAGGAAAGGTTGATAGAGGAAAGAGAAAGTGACCCAAATAAGTTTTGGAGATCAATTGGTAAAATTGGTGTACAGAATGACAAGAAAAGAAGAATTCCAATGGAAGTGTATGATTCTGATGGTAATGTAATGAGAAACTTGAATGAGGTACTTGGAAGGTGGAAGGAAGACTTTTCATCTTTATTTTCTGAAAAGAATGGTACTGAGTTTGATGGAGAGTTTTTAGAGAAGGTCAAATCAAGAGTGCAAAAGTATGAAAGCGAAATGGATGCTTTGGGTGTGAGAAATGATATTGTGTATGGTAACATGAATAGTGATATTACAGTTGAAGAGGTAAAGAAAGCAATATTTGCTGCCAAAAATGGTAAAGCTGTTGGTGTAGATGGAATTCCCTCTGAAGTACTTAAAACTGATATGATCTGTCTATTTATGGTAAAACTGTTTAATAGATGTTTTAAACATGGTGTGATACCAAGCTGCTGGCAGAAAGGGATAATTAATCCCATACCAAAAGCAGCAGACAATGATTTTAGAGAACCTTTGAACTATCGAGGCATCACGTTAACATGTCATATGTATAAGATGTATTGTACTGTATTGAAAAACCGTATGAATGTGTTTTTAGAAGATAATGGAATTTTAGTTGATGAACAGAATGGCTTCCGTAAAATGAGAAGCTGCCTTGATCATATTTATACTCTGATGGCAACAATAGAAAACAGGTATAAAATAAGGCAATCTACCTTTGTGTGCTTTGTTGACATGAAAAAAGCGTTTGATACAGTAGAAAGAAATTGTTTGTTAGATAAGTTAAGAGACATTGGTGTATGCAGTAATATGTGCATGGCCATTAAGACACTGTATGAAAATGTATCATGCTCAGTGAGGGTTAATGGAAACAATACAGAATATTTCAATGTGCAATTGGGTGTCAAACAAGGATGTATTTTGTCACCAATTTTGTTTAGCATTTTTATTAATGACTTAGCAAAAGGTATAAATATGTTGAACATGGAAGTTGATATTGGCAATGGTGATAAATTATGTATACTTATGTTTGCTGATGACATTGCCTTGATTGCAGATAGTCCAGAATCACTGCAAACCATGCTTGATACCTTGTCTGACTGGTGCCGACAGTGGAGACTTTCTGTGAATACTGATAAGACAAAGGTGGCACATTTCAGAATCCCCAGTGCACGGAAAACTGAGTTTCAATTTTCATGCTCCGGTTTTAGTATTGATATTGTTGATACCTACAAATATTTAGGTGTATATTTTAATGAAAACCTAGACAAAAATCAGATGGCAAAGACTGTGGCAAAGTCAGCTGGCCGTGCTCTAGGGCTTCTGATCGCAAAGCATAAGGCATTTGGAGGTATGCCACATGATGTTTTTAGCACATTGTATGATTCCTTAGTGGCACCAATTATTGAGTATGCGGCCGCTATTTGGGGCCACCGTGATGTTAGCTGCATCAATGCTGTACAGAATAGGGCATGTAGATTTTTTATGGGTGTTTCAAAGTTTGCTCCAAACTCTGCTGTGCAGGGAGATATGGGATGGAAGACTCCAGTACATAGACAGAAAATGTGTATAGCTAGACTATGGATTCGCCTCAGCCAAACAAGTGAGAATAGAATTGCTAGCAAGGTATTCACACAATCATTGTACTTGGCTGGGCGTGGATGTAAGAATTGGTGCTACCATACCCTCAATATGTTTGATAGCCTTGGTTTACCCCAGTACAAGGAGCCGACAAATTGTGTATTTAAGGGGCTGGTCCTCAGAGATATTGATAATTGTTTATCTGCGCAAACAGAGGCTATGTGGAAAAATAGTTTGTTTAAGGAAGTGAGAAATGGTACTAACAAGTTACGAACTTATAGAAACTTTAAAAATGTTTATAAGACTGAAATGTATCTGCAGAGACCTATGTCTTTGAGCGTGCGGAGAAGCTTTGCAAGCATACGATGTGGTATTGCTCCATTGAGAATAGAAACAGGTAGATACGAAGGAATGCCATTGGAGCAAAGGTTATGCGAATTGTGCCAAAATGGTAATATTGAAGATGAGTATCATTTTATGATGTCATGTCCAGTTTTTAATGCAGAACGAGAGATTTTATTTAATTCAGTAGCACAAACTATACATGATTTTACCAATATGTCAGAACAAGACAAATTTGTAACCTTGATGAATGATGATGACATTTGTAAATATACTGCCAGAGCCTGCCATGATATGCTCAAGAAACGTCGCCTACTATTATATGTGAGAAATTGATATGGGGCAAAGATCTGTGATAGATATATATGTACAAAGATGTAGTTATGGCAGATATTTGTCCATTGTATCTTATATCTTATCCAAAAAAAAAAATTTTAATTTTATTAATAAAATAAAAAATGTATGTTTTATCGACTGTATGGTCTCTTATGGCTCAATTTGAGCTCCTGGTTGTATTGTAATATATTGATATGAAATGTGTAACACCAGAAGAGACAATAAAAAATTATTCAGTGTCAGTGTCAGTGTCAGTGTCTATATATGCCTTTATGACTAAAATGGATTGCAAATATCTCGTTGGCTACAATATGACATAACTGGCCTTGGGTGAGTTAAAAATTATCTCAAGATTCCATTAAATCATTCGCTACTATTCTTATTTGTGAAATTGTATTTATTAAAGTAAGACACGAGCACATGTTTTTATCTTGTGAAAATTTATTTTCATGAATGAATACAAGTAAGTATAGCACAGTTGTTCATTGCTTCATGCTACCCAAAAATCTGTTTACTGAACATTACCTAATTTAAATATCTTAGTAAAAAATAGATTTTCCGATTTGTGGAAGTTGTATAATGCTGACCAATGATACACTGGATGAAGAGTCAAACAAATCATTGCTGTCATATTTTACCCACAACTTAAACAATTTGAAAATAATACCTGGTATAATAACATATATATATATAGGTATATTGAGCAGGCGTATAGTCAGGAAAATGTTTCCACGATTCTCAAAACAGTTCTTTTTCTTGTTAAACACACACATGAAGGGTAATCAATGAACATAAGTTTGTGAGTCTCATTTTAAATATTTAACCTGTTCTGATCATAAATAATGTGCTAGATACAAACCATTCCAAAGCAAAATCACAAATGAACACTCCTTACAACCTGTTATAATCAAATAACAGAACTCATCATTCACTATGATGAAAAAAATAAATATATATTTGAATGAATGTCTCACATTATAATAAAGCTAATTCATTATTTATGTGTATAATATGTTCACAAATATCATGATGAGCTCAGCAAATTTTCTTCATAATATATGTACAGAGACATGATGTTCTTGAGAAGTTTTAAAAATATATATTCAGAGACAGTAATAAATTGTGGCCATCTGGTCATTCTTACCAGTTAAATTATTCAGTCAACCGCTTATCACCAAATAGTTGAATTTTTTAAATGAGGCAAAGAAGTTCTTTCTCATTTCAGAAATCTTTGTGAACATATTATTTGCTTTTGTTTATGCATATATCAGTGGAAGAAAACACCTCTTAATTCACTCAGTCAAGTACCATTTCAGAATCCAATACATTTTGTTTAATGTGAAATTAAATAAATCATTCACCACATCAGCAACAAATTCATCTTCATTGATTTCAAGTGAAGAATTGCCAAGTCACAGTGAGGAAAGTCAGCATTCAGGAAAAAAACCTGAAACCCTTAAAAATTAACCTGAAGATACCTGTACCCCCTTTCAGAAATGTCATTTTTAGATGTTTCAGACTGAGTTCAGACCATTTTGAATATTACATTTGAAGAAAAAAAACCTGAATTCAGGTTATTTCCTGAAGACTTTCATCAGTGCAAGTCACTCATAACATATATTTAAGAAAATATGTAACCCAAAGAGTAGGAAAAGTCAGAAATACCATCTCTACTAAAAATTTGCAGTGAAAATTTCAGCTTTATTTGAAAATGTTTTTTTTTTGTCAGAATAGTCTGGAAGAAGCTTAGTTACTGATGTGATCAATGAGTGAGCACCAATATCTCCCCAGAAACCAACTTCTTACCATCTTCCTCATCCAATTACAGACAAAATCACGGAATGAATACCACTGTTCTCTAAATCTGATTACAGCACAAATAAAATCCTGTGTGGAGGATAATCAATGTTATAATCATAACAAAACACCACAGTGTAATTTCTATATACAATAACAAAGTGGTTAGAATGTGAACTACCATTCTATGTATCTGCAGAAAGTATACAAAGTACATTAATTATCACAATCACCAATATTAAGACATCTGACAAAGTTTCATAATTGTAATAGGTTGTATGACAAATGTGGCTGGCGTGAAAGTCAATATTTTTCATTTTTTATTTTCAAAATTCTGTCTTGTGTCACACTTACTAGAAAACCAAAGTTAAGATATTTGGAAAATGAATTGGCCAACAAGCAAAAGAAGTGATATTATAAAATTGTTCAAGTTGTAAAACTTCTCCTCACAAAGTTGCTAACCACAATATTAATACTTATCTTTTATTTTGTTCTAATGGGGTTTTCCTCCCTTTCATTAAAGAAAAAAATCATTGCAAATGAGAATTATAAACTAAACAGCAATCTGAGATTGCAAGATGTCCAACCTGTGTACATATATCTTGAGGCACAAAAAACTCAATGTTGTAATGGTGTGAGGAGATGTGAATTCTGCAAATATTCTCCCCTGTGTCAACGAGACATTGTTTTTGTATGATTTAGTCTGGGGTGTGATACACACTTCTCTTCATTTGAACAGTTGTGATATGGCGCGGACGAAGTGCCCACGTTGAGGCAGTATAAAAAGTGTTAACATCGTCGTAAATAGGAGCATCCATGTGATATGGATTGCTAGGTAGAAAGTAGCATGATTATTTACAAAAAAACACACAACCCCTGTTGTGGTGCCTCATATTTTTTTCTTGGTATCACAAATTGTATTGTTTTACAGTATCAGATTAAAATATGATTATACAGTTTATATAAATAAGATCTTAAATACATCAACAGTGATACAATATGAATTATGAGTATGATGAAGACAGAACACATACACTCCATAATACAGTGTTCACTCTGCATATTACCTTATTATAAATAAATCTGGCAAATAACCACCTCAAGTACTAATTATCAAACTGAATTCTGCTTCATTATTAGGGAAAAATCTTCCTTTGCATCTAGCAATGTTCATATGGTTTTTAATGGCAAAGATTTTACACATGAAATTTGGAAATCAAGTGAAGTGGTAAAGTTATGAAAAATCAGCCAATTTGACAATGCAATATGAGAGATGTGACTTTTATATATACTTTCGAATGTGATTGTAACAAAATTTACTCAATATGTAGTCAGTTCCATTATGAAAAGACATATTACATTGGTAAAAGTGTGGGGAACCTATAACAAATGATACATTTTGATTATCCCTTTGTTAATATGCAGAATAGTGTCCCCATCTGGAACCACTGACATGAGATATTCTAATAAGTTAACTATCATGACAACTTAATATTCAGATGTAAATGTGAACAAATACTCATGAGTACCTATATATGTTCATAAAGCTTGCTTTACTTCCACTAATTCAACTTTGACACTTATGTTATGATCTGCTACTTAAGAATCCGAGATGTGACCAAGCAGCTGTATATATACTGTCACTCTGCACAGAACTATTTCAGGACCTTTTTTGTCTCCAATTACCAACAGGAAGTATTAGAAGAATTACAAGATCACATTTTTTGGAACATATTCATATTTCTACCAATGAAGGACCACAGTGTACCTAATTTAACTAATTAACTCTAATCTTACAGCAGTTTCCTGGAGCACACAACTACAATGTTAATAATCATCAAACTGTACAAAAATATCATTTTGTGAACACTACAATCTTGTGTTCAGTTTTATGATGCCACAATCTTGCTCACCTGCCCACCTTAATATCAATTTCGGCATTGCCCTTTCAGCATATCCTTTGTGAAATTTTCAAATGAGCTACAAGTACCGGTAGATGACAAAAGATTATTATGAGTTCAGATAACTATGCCATCTTCTTGCCCATCTTGGTCTTGTTTGATGTTGGTCAGTCCTTCATGGATATGATATGCCAGTTATCTCGACTTGGCAAGTTGTCTTTGATATTTCTACGAGGATAGCTATGAATATGATGGCAAGTTAAACTTGTTATCTCTGCGGTATTACCTGAAGCTGATTATCAATATATAATAAGGCAGGCGAGATACAGATCCTATATTCAAGTCTGATGACTTTTACTGCTAAAATGTTCAGAATTCAAGTGTAATTTTAAGGGAAACCTATCCCTTTTTTAATAAAAAAAATAGTCAATCCATATGAATATTTAATATTCATATTTAATATTCTCAAAATGAACACACTATCATAAGTATAAAATCACGGAATGCCTTTTTAAGTCACAATTTGTACATTGAGACGAAATGACAACCCAAACTTTGAAAGTATCTTACATTTGTGGTCTCTGTCTTTTTCAAACACAAAACCAAAACATAAACAAGTATATCATTTCCTTTGGCTTTTAACAATACTATCATAGTAGATCATTTCCTTTGATATTCCTCTGATCTGGTGTTTTAAAAAAATGCAATACATTTCTGTGTAAACCTTTGACCCTTGTTGTTGGCTTCTTTGTATTGGATGCAAAAACCAGTTAGTGCCAAACCTCTATATAGTCAGGTATGAACGTGAACTAAATAAGGTCACTAAAAGCCATTGCATGACCATATTATGCCATGCATTGGGTATGTCGGACCAAAATATTGCCACTCCAAAGCTGAGTGTGACCAGATGATTTCACACAATGGCAATGCGTGAACTTATCTGGTTTTCTCTTTAACTGACAAAATGGAATGCAGACAAATATTTCATGGCAGAAAAGTCACTGCTCTATATTTGGTGAAAAGTAAGTTCTTAATACACCGGACTCGTGTCTACATTAAAATACATTCTAGGAATTTCAGTGATCTGGCAATGGATATAGATTTGAAAAGTTTTGCTACATAAAGTGCATTGTTTTGACCAATCAGATCATCAATTTGTTAAAATGTGGTAAGTCAGTCCTGTGGGGGCATATATCTTATGACATTAATGTCTAGGTAATATTTTATAAACACTACAAATTATTTGACTTTTTTTAATACTGTCACAGTTCCTTGTTGTAGTTTTTTTGTGTTTTAGGAGAAAAGAAATGTTTTAAGCCAATTTTATAATTTTACACACCCTAATAGGTTTAATATCACTGACATTTTTTTATCATTCATAAATGTTTATATAAATAACTTCACACTAGTTATTTAAGGGGGGTCATAGCTCTGAGTGTATGCAATACATTACCTTTGTTAAAATGAACTAATAATTTAAAAATCAGCTTAAGAATATTCAGCTGCAGCTTGCTCCTAATGGCTACCGGTAAGTACCAACATATAACTACATCTTCCACCACTTAACATTATATGCATCCAAAAATGAATGAGTTTGTGTGACTCTGGAGTTATATTCTCCCTGCAAATCTTCACTCCGAGGCAAGGGTTCCGGATTAACATAATACTGTATAAATGGCAGATTATACATTAATCTGTACAAAGACATTTACTTTTATTACTCTTGGAAATAGAAGTGCATTCTTTCTCTTCAATATTCAATATCATGGTGTTTCCCTTCCTTTATGTAACACTAAGTATTTTTTCAGTTTCCTCTTTTGCTTTGTTTTCACAATAATCACTTATTTTTCTGTTGCATTAACACAGGTGGTGATTAAATGGTACAAAAAGCAAAACTGGATCAACCGCAGGACACACTCTACATGCAGAACTTCATGAAAGAAGAATGTGTGAGGACTAAACAAAGTTGATGTCAAGCTTTATGCAGTCACATTTAGGTGGATGTGGTGCTGGTCTTATTTTGCCATCAGTGACACATGTGAAGATAATATCTGATAAAGGCTTGCCACTAGTTGTCGTGCATGCTTTTTCAAAAGTTGGCATCATTCAAAACTATATTTACTGTAGCCATTTGGATTAGCTATCGCACAACTGCGGAAAGACCTTCATTCACATTAATCATCCGACTTCAATGAAGGTGTCAATTTGAGCATATCAATTTTGTGATTTTCTTGAGCCATTTTTACAAGTATTACAACCAAGTGCAGCATCATCCTTTTGCTGTCATTTAGAGAGGGAACCTCTATCTACTGTGATATATGCTTGCCTGTTAGCATAAAGTATTTACAGGTAACAATTAGATTGTTATATGCCCAGCTAATAGGTCTTACAAGACCATAAACTAGACAGCGTCCACTCAAGAAAGGTAGCAGCCATCTTGGTTTCTTGTCCGCCATGTCATTTTTCCGAAAGGTACGAGCATTTCGTCCCACCACAGGTCGGGTTCATCTGCCGGCTGCAGTTCCTGAATATCATTCTGGATCGGCAGGGTCTGCTGGGGGCTCTACCACTGGGTAGGGCTCTGATTCTGATGGCTGTGGTGGAACAAGATTGGCGGCAGCTCCGCCGATTGCTTGTGGTGCGACTGGAGGTGGCGCCACCTGGGCCTGGACATTGACCACCTGCTGAGACGCCTGCTGCTGCTGCTGCTGCTGCTGTTGGTTGTTATGCTGCTGTGCTGGCTCGTCAGCTGCAGCAGCTTCCAAAAGATTAGTGAGAGACTTGCTCTTCACACATTGAAAATCAACATGTCTACTCTTAGCTTCTTCCTTCTCCCAAGACATATGCAGGAATGGCCGCTGTACATAGTTGTAGATCACTGCAGCACAGAAAGATATACAGACTGTCAGACTATAATAAACATTCTCTAGTATGTATCAAAATATATGTATAAATTTAACTTTTGATTGCTATTTAATGTATTACTTGACTGGTATTTCATTGAGAATCAGTGGAAATGATTGGTGACCATTACCTTCTGGTCTGGTTCCTGGTTTCTTCTTGATCTTCTCCTTGTATGTGGGATAGCCCTCTATGCCAAGACGGATCTTCTTCAGGCCTCTCTCTTTTAGAACCTGTTTAGCCACTTCTCGGTTCTCAATGTACTTGAAAAATCGGTACATCTGTGTGCTGTAGATCACTGGAAATGTGTAAACAATCATGTATAGAACTCACGGATATTTTGTAGCACAGTAGCAGATTGAAGGAGGGAACAAGTTGCAGTAAAAGCCATATATATTTGAATGGTAATTACCTTGGGAGTAATCTTCTCCTACTGGGGAGGGAGGAAAGTCACAGTAATAGCCATATATATTTGAATAATCATTACCTTGGGAGTAATCCTCTCCTATGAGGGGAGGGAGGAAAGTTGTAGTAATAGCCATATATATTTGAATAATAATTACCTTGGGAGTAATACTCTCCTACTGGGGGAAGGGAGGAAAGTTGCAGTAATAGCCATATATATTTGAATAATTACCTTGGGAGTAATCTTCTCCTACTGAGGGAGGGAGGAGAGTTGTAGTAATAGCCATATATATTTGAATGATAATTACCTTGGGAGTAATACTCTCCCACTGGGGGAGGGAGGAAAGTTGCAGTAATAGCCATATATATTTGAATGGTAATTACTTTGGGAGTAATCCTCTCCTATTGGGGGAGGGAGGAAAGTTGCAGTAATAGCCATATATATTTGAATGATAATTACTTTGGGAGTAATCTTCTCCTACTGGGGGAGGGAGGAGAGTTGCAGTAATAGCCATATATATTTGAATGATAATTACCTTGGGAGTAATCCTCTCCTATGGGGGGAGGGAGGAAAGTTGCAGTAATGGCCATATAAATCTAAATTATAATTACCTCGGGAGTAATCCTCTCCTACTGGGGAGGGAGGAAAGTTGCAGTAATAGCCATATATATTTGAATGATAATTACCTTGGGAGTAATCCTCTCCTATGGGGGGAGGGAGGAAAGTTGCAGTAATGGCCATATAAATCTAAATTATAATTACCTCGGGAGTAATCCTCTCCTACTGGGGAGGGAGGAAAGTTGCAGTAATAGCCATATATATTTGAATGATAATTACCTTGGGAGTAATCCTCTCCTACGGGGGGAGGGAAGTCATCATCCCAATCCACGATATCATCTTCTGTTAGGATCACAATATGACATTCCCGGTCTCCTCGCTGCAACACAACATCAACAATCATGTGAGAACAGCAATTCTTTTCTTCATAATTCCACCTCAATAGAAAACTTGACATTTTCCAATAAAAAAATACTCTAAATGAATACTTAATACTTTTGGCTGTAATATTTTTTTGACATTCTGAAAATATAAGATTCTGATGAGTGAGTAATAGGGGATGTTACCTGTGCACTGAGTACAGTTTGTGGAAGGATCATCTCGTCCAGGAACACATTAAACTGCTCCCGGGCTCCATCATTGGATAACTCATGAAGTAACCCCCCTGAAATAGGATCAATGCTTGCATCAAAATAAACAATAAATTTATCTTTCACTGTACAAAAGTTTGTGTAGAGCTTCCTAAGTTGTCAAAATAAACAATAAATTTAGAGAAAATGGCAAAGATCCTAGAGATGATCTTGACAAAGATCGCAGTCCCTACCAATACCTTCAGTTGGATGGGGACTGACTACGTCATCCTATGTCAATAAATTTATCTTTTACTGTTTTAATATTTTAAGATCCTAGAGATGATCTTGACAAAGATCGCAGTCCCTACCAATACCTTCAGTTGGATGGGGACTGACTACGTCATCCTATGTCAATAAATTTATCTTTTACTGTTTTAATATTTGTGAAGAGTGCCCTAAGTTGTGAGATTTTTGGTGTAATATTGTTTGGATTTCAACATTTCACGTATAAAGGAACTCACTGAGGTTCTGGCATTTAATGGTCGAAGCATCAAAGGGAATAAGTAGGTAGTCGCAAGCTTCTCTCAGCTCCTCCACCGTCACACTGGGAGGGCACCGAATAGAACCACACTTGTAATATTCCTGAAAATAAGAAAAAAACAATGACCACAACGTATATGGCTATTCAAATACAATAGTATACATGTACCATAAAATAATGTGGAAAAAGTATCTGTTGATAAATACATTCAATCGGTGCAGAGGTAATTGTTGAATGTGTCTATAACGCAGTCCTTACCAGCACAGCTCTGAATACAGTGGAGGAGAGGCCATCTGCAACTTCAAATTCTCCTTGCTCATTCGGACGGGTGAAGTTGTTCTCCAGGGACGAACTGAACATTCTAAATGTACACAAAGACAAATGGTTATATTAACGTCCCCATTTTAAATCACTAAGAATTTTAATAATTTGTGAAATCTATCTGATCTGGTTAAGCATAAATTTTATACTGTCTCTCGTTTGTCCATTAATAGTTTCTATGAAATATTTCACTTCTTTTTAAGGTATTTTTAAAATATAACTGACCAGATCTGTCATCTTTGAATTATTAGTAAAACATCTTGACCCTACCTTCCAAGCATTGTATTTGGATGCACGCGGAAGATATCTGGGTCAATGATGAAGCGAGTGTCATCGACGACGAGAGTGATGCGTTCACACGACCTGCTGGAGGCACTGCCACTCAGGCCACTGTTAGCGGGCATATTCCTCGCACCTACACAACAAACAACCAGTGTCAGCACACCCGCACACACTAGCACACTGTGCAAACTTCTACAGTAAAGCTTTACATTTTATTTATCTATAAACTTTACTTTTTTATTATTTTTATTTTTCATTGCTAAGATTTATTTATGTAAGTCCTGGGCGCATATAAATCAGGATTCATTTTTTGTGAATGCTAAATAAGTCACATAGCATTGACACTTTCTTCCAGTAATAAAGTAGTTAGTGCTAAACATTTATCCAAGTGTAAATAACTTTGCCGACTATGATAACTGATACTAACAGAAGTCTGCAAATAGAAGTTTAGCACCAACTCAACAACATTTCATGTTTCATTCATATAAAATAATAAAAGTAGAGTAACTGACTATGGTAGGCACCTGAGGTGAGGTTGGTGCGAGATCTGTTCCTGGCTCCGGCTGCCTGGTTCTGAGGCATCGGTTTGAGGGCCGGGGATGAATGCTGCTCTCCCCCACTGCAGCTACCGTTCCCGTTACCAGAACTCATGTCATCTGACAAGCGCTTCACCAGACAAGGCTTACACTTAGGGGCACTGCAATATTCACATCACTCATATCATCATTCTCCTTATTAAACTTTGCTGGGCAACTTAAATTATATATTAGCAAAGAAAGAAATTTAGTGACACAAATACACACAAGATATGCTTATATATGTTAATAAATTATTTCTATATTTGGTTAAAAGGGGCAAATTAAGTTACATTTTCATTGAATGCTCTGCAATGATATGTTTTGAAGATGTCAAATTGCGTAATAATATCTTACATATATAGCACTAATTTGTCATGGAAACAAAACATTGCTCAGTTGCAGAATAAATAAAGTTTAAGTTCAAGGTTCACTTCTGTGAAGTTCCAGATACAACATTTAATTGGAAATATCTTGCTCAGTTATAATTGTTTATGAATAGCACATTTGAAACAAAAAAATAAATATGTATACATATATATATAATAATAATAATAAATAAACTCCAATTTAAAACAAAGAGTTGTTAGAGCAGCACACTGAAATATAGAAAAGACAGCGAGGGAAATTGTCATGTAAAAAATGTCTTCCAATAGGAAAAGTACTTGCCCATGTATTAAATCTACTTGTCTGTTGTCAGATGTCCTGGATAAAATAATGCCAGAATTGTGTTTAGATGTCAAATTTTCATTTCCAGGACACTTATTCACCAAGTTTACATGGTGACTAAAGACAACATTCACTCACACTTTATTTCACACTAATTAAAAATCAATATCTTATGATTTAATTTCCAGAAAAGGCACATTAATCTGGCAATACAAAGGTTGATTTTCAGCAATAGGAGCCAAACATCAATTTGTTCACAGATAGATGTGAGTAAATATGGTCACGCAGGTGCATTGTATGACCATATTATGCACTGCCAGAGGTTTTGGATGGAGTGACAGTCTGATATGAGCAAATAGATGTTTGACAAAAATTGTTGATAATAACAAAAAATATCTTGTCTGACTTATCAAATGTTTCCCCTCAGCACCAGTCAGGCCAATAGTCTTTATTTATCTCATTAATTCATTTTATCGGTTTGTAAGAATCATAAATAAAGTAAAATATAGTAAAACTATATTTATGAAAAATGTAAGAAATATAAATCTTTACATCAAATAAAAGTGTCTTTGTGAAAACTCACCTTGATCTTTTGCTGCAAGATTTTAAACAAGGCTTGCGACGATCGTCAGGTTCAGAGTACTCTGTATCACAGTCGCTACTGTTACTATCATATTGTCTACGGTCATCATGCCTGCGATAAGCCATCCCCACCTACTGGGATGCCTGGAGAGAGGAGGAGTTTGCAGGTTAAGTCACTGGTTGGCAGATTCAGTGTCAGATGTGTATTGCCATCTAGCTGCAGGAAATCACATGAAGCACATCAGAACAAGTTTGTTGATCATCTGTCACAAGCATCATAAGAAAAAAATAACTGTTTGGTGAATCCTGTTGATTATATTATATATGTTTGCTTAACCTATATTCTCAAATTTTAATCATGTAAAACATCCTTTATGCAGACATATTATACATGATTATAATGATCAATGATATGAAAATAGGAGAAATATTGGTCTGAAGTTGTGATTCATGGGCATGAAAGAAACTCTTATTGAACACCAATCCTGACTATGCATTAAAACCTCAAGCTATCCTAAGTATCCTTTGCTCTTGCATGTAACAAACACGCTGTTTTGTATTATCCATCCACCAGCCGATTTGGGCAACCTCTGATATAGGTTTGATGGCAAACCTGAGATACTAGTTTGGCTGTCAAAACCCTCAAGTCCAGCAAGAAAAACATAGTTCAGAAGACAGCATGACTGTCCCTTACACAAGGGGGACATTATGTTTACTCTGCAATACAGTTTGCCATGGTTGCTTATGTTTCCTAAGTTTATTTTCAACCTGTAATATTGGTAATGGATACAAATTTTGCAAGGTCCAACAGAATTAGACCTCTGCCCCCAACAAAGAAGAAAATTAGATCCCTGGTCCATGAGTTTGATAAATGGCTATTTTGAAACAAAAGGTTATTTGTTAAAGGGATTAAGCAGTGATTTTTAAAAACACATCAAAGTATCATAAATTAACAACAAAGATATTTGCCTTTCATATCTATATATTGTCTTGATTGATGCACTCCAGTAAGTGTCTGTAAACCTATTTGAACAGGAACCTAATTTATAGCCCCCTTTTGAAAGCACACTTCTTTCTTGGTGTCATTTTTATGTGGAGTGTGATCATAGAGGCACTAAAGGGTAAAATGACATCATAAGAGTATGCTATGTTTAACAACTGGAATGACTAACAGAAACAAATTTAACAAGACTAGTATGATAACATGAGAATGTATAAGCATGCAATGGAAGTAAATAAAACTGTATGAAAATGAACCAAACAGATGATTATAACTAGCAGGGTGTAGGCTTCATGTACCAACACATGATCTGAAAACACAGATCAATGGCATGCATGCTGGAACATTACTCGTACACCTTCATAGTAGGAAACTACGCCCCCTCGCGATCTTAAGCAGGATTCCACTAGTGATAAAATGAAGGGATGAAAATGAAGGAATACAGTGAGATGAGTATCAGCGTAATGTAACATGCCGTTGATTTGAGATGTTGATGGGCAAAGGAACTTCAATGACTGACTGGTATTTAGCAAAGAGATCTCTGTGGTTATGCTTAGTTTTGTGTAGCTGTTTCACTAATGATTTATAATGAAAGCCCTGTCTCATCAGCTTCAAACACAGAAATTCATGTCTATCCTTAAAGTCTTTGAATGAGTCACATGCGCGAGCAATGCTGATGAGTCTAGAGGCATAAACTCCATAGGCAGGTTTTTCTGGAATGTTTGAATCCTTCACAAAGGGATAGTTCACAATATCAAACTTAAAGCTATCTCGTTTGTCATAGAGTTTAGTGTGAAATTGTTTGTTGTTGATCTCAGTGTAAAGATCAAGGTAGGAAGCCCTATCACTGTGAGTGTTTTCCTGTTTGATGCTGAGTTCTTTAGGGTAAATATTGGACACGCCCTCACTGAAGTCTTTGTTGTTAAAGCTTACAAGGTCATCTATGAACCGAAAAGTATAATTAAAAGATTTAGCTTTATGAATGTTATTCTTTTCCAACTTCTCCATGAACTTGTATTCATGTGACATGAGGAACAAATTAGCCAGCAGAGGAGCACAAGATATGCCCATTGGAATTCCAATGATTTGCTGGTGAATGGTGTTTCCAAATGTCACATAGATGTTGTCAATGAGGAAGTTGACCATATCAATCAATTTGGAACTACTAATGAGGGTGTAATTTTTTACATCTTTGTTAGACCAAAAAGCATTATAACTATTGACGGCTATGAAAGACTTTTTGTTTTTTGTAAAGGAAAATTGGATGAGTTCATGGATATGGGTTTTAAGGAGGTTATGGGGAATTGTAGTATAAAGGGTACTAAAGTCCCAGGTACTAATGCATTCAGCATACTGACTTTCATTACACTCAGCTAATTTAGTTTTTAACTGAATGGAATTATCTAGTATCCACATCCGGTTGGTGCCTGTATAGTTGAATATACCTTTACAGTAGGTTTGCATGAATTTATAGATCACGCCAAGACAACTGGTGACTGCAAGGTCCATAGGCTTTAAGGGAGAAGCGCAAGAAGCTGCAATGTATCTAAGTTTAGGAGTGGCTTTATGCATTTTCGGCAAACCATATATAGTAGGAAGGTTTGCTTTATCTGCATTGCATTTGAGGCCAAATTCCTGACAAACAGACACTTGACTTTGCAACAAATCTTGCTGGTTAATATCTACAACCTTATAAGAACCATCCTTGTTGTCATTTGAGGATAGGTTTAGTTCACTGATAAGTTGCTGGATATACCACCTTTTGCATATGAAAATGATGTTATTGGCGGCTTTGTCAGCTGGAGCCATAACATACAAGTGCTGAAGGGATTCCAACTCCAATTGAACTGACCTTTTAGACAAAATACGAGGACGGTAGGACTTCACAGTCTTTCTGAGTTTGGCAATTTTATTATCTACCAGGAGCATTATTTGATTTCTATACTCTTGGAGATAGATGGGATCTACTTTCTCATCTTTTGCCCACTTCTTTATGTAAACATCAACAGCATCGGCAATCAACTTACGATTGTGGTTCCACTGAATGTGATTTTGTTCCCTGAACCTAGGCCCCTTCTTTAACAATTCCTTCAGATGACTATTATTAATGATACGAAGATCACCTGTAACAACATGTCCAATATTAGGGTGAATAAACTCAGGTTTCGTATGACACTCACATGGAAAAGCATTGGCACCTTGATCCAAACTAAAATCAGCACAGGTTTTCTTGTGATTAAAGACTTCTTTAGCTATTGTAGAAGTATATTTATAACTAATACAGGGAGGTAATTGATATTTAAAATAGATAGGAATTTTGCTAGAGACAGCCTTATTGTTCAATATGCGAGGAAGATTAATATAATCCAATCCTTTGTTATGGAACAAGAGACTAAAAAATCTCCTTTGAGGATTATCATCTTCTTGTCCTTCTTTGGGAGGAAACAACCTTCTGTTTAAGGTGTCATAGATTATTCTTAATATCCGCTTTGATTGGATCGTTGATCTACCATAGATTAGAGCCAAGGCTTCAATGCTGATTCTGTTTGCAACATTCAAAGGAAGCGCATAGCAGATGGTGCGTAATCTATGGAGACTACTTGGATCATGCTCTCTAAAAACAGATAAAAGATTGTCTATGTTCCAGTCCTTATACAGCCTAGAGTTTTTCCTATGACCATGGCCCCTTCTACGACGAGTATGGCAATATGGTTATGACGTCATGAAAGGAATTGTCCTTTGAATAGTGCCAGAATGACATCAAACATCGCTACCCTAAGCCTCATCTGAGGTCAAAGAAAGTTAACGTTACCCGTGTTTACCCGTCACGTATGGCACAGACAAACCTCTGCTGGAAGTGCAACTGCTATGTCTCATGGAAACATATATCTTATTACTCTATGTTAAACTTCAACATGTCATGAAATTCATATTTAGAATTTAGATATGCTTTTTACACATGAAATTACAGATTTGGTGCTTAAAGTTAATACCTTTGTCTTGATACGGAGGCCTGGAGTAGACTGGCATCTATACATGAACTGTTGACAAATCATGTATTGTTTGTGAGCTGGGTGTTCTTTATAAAATACTGTAAGGGCCTGTCATCTGTGACCAATAGTGGCACTGATTAAACAACAAGACAAGACAAGACAATGAAGGCAGTATTCAGTTATCAGACTGATGGAAAAGTCTAGAACCAGAGCCTGGCAGAGGTTGAGGTCAGCAAGGACTTGTATTTTAAATTATTGGAGTTACCAATGGTGTACCTGAAAAGGGTGTACAAGATCGTTCTTTGAAACTTTTTATACCACCCTAAGCGAAGCATCTAAGTTATAAGCCTCACAAAGTGGCATGATTCACAAACTAACGCTGAAACCAGACAGATGGTGGTGACATCATCCAAATTTTTGGGATCCAAGAAAAAATTACCATAATCACAAGTGATGGTAGGATAAAATGAACAAATCTAGCCATGTTAAGGAGAATAGTCGATTTGATTGACATATTAATTTGATAAATGTCTTTATGGTAACAGGGATGAATAACCACGATGACAAATTCTTACCTGGTTTAGGAAATATCAGCGTTTAAAGACACAACCTCACGATGAACTAGTCAAACCATCGCCATATTTGTTTTTGTCCTCACCAGACGAAAGGAACTGTGGGAAGAATCAGAAAAAATATATATTTTCTTGAAAATGTTAAAAATATGTATTTTAAGTGCATTAAACACAATTTTATGTGTAAAAAATCATTTAAATATGGTGTATATAACTATGTGGTATAAATTATTACGATTTTAATCGTATCCTCCAGCCACTAGATGTCACTATAAAATAATTTCACCGCCAGAGCACGCACTTGTTTGGACAGCTAGACACTATATAATAACATGTCCATGTCTATTGGACAGCAAAATATTGACACCAACTCTCTGTCAATGAGGTTTCCATGGGTGCCACCCTGAATTATTGATGAACAAGATTTCAGAATTTATAATCAATTGGACTATGCATGCTAAGATCAGCCAAACCATACTTGGGCTGTATCAGTGTGTGCATCAGTAACAAATGATGATAAGTTTGTTATTTAGATATTAAAGATTAAACAAAGAATTCATACAAACTTATATAAATACATATGTGTGAACTGAGAGCAATATAACTAGATTATCAATAGCACTATTATTGCTCTCGGGTGTGAATAATTGATTGAACATAAAATACTTTAAAAAGAAAAAGAAAAAATTATTATTTAAAATTAGATAAAATATTATGCTTTTATATTCAGTCTTGTGGGAAAACATTTGATGGCTTTTCTGACACGTGTAGTTAGGAGACGTGAGAATTATTTCTTTATACTTAAAATATTTTAAGATATCAATGATTGATAAAGGGGTTATCTTGAAATTTAATTTTAAAAATGCTACCTTAATGTTTTTTATCCTTGAAGTTTATCTTTGAGTTATAGTGTAGAAAAAGAGCATAAAATCAACCATTTAATAATTTCTCCTGCATGAAAAGGGACGTTTCATATGGCGTAAAAAGAAACGCTGAAATCTCACAATTTGTCGTTTGTATCAGATTGAATCAGAATAGATCACTATATTTAAGAATAGATTTAATTAGAATATATTATATCAGAATAGATTGTATAAGAATATATCATATTAGAATTAATTAGAATAGATTAGAATATACTATTAGATTAGACTAGATTAGAATAGATTAGAATGGATAGGAATAGAATAAAATGTATTAGAATAGACATTTCGAATAGACTGGAATAGATCAGATCAAATACATTAGATTAGATGTAAAATATTTTTGTCATAATGTTATCTTCGAGTTAGTGCAGAAAAAGAGCAGAAAATTAACAATTCAATTACGAATTATAGATTAGAATAGATTAGAATAGAATAAAATAAAATAAAATAAAATAGAATAGAATAGAATAGAATAGAATAGAATAGAATAGAATAGAATAGAATAGAATAGAATAGAATAGAATAGAATAGAATAGAATAGAAGTTTTCATTAACATCTTCCCAAAGAAAAACAATGATTTTAATGGCTCTGTAATCGTGGGAACAAATCAAAGACCCCAAACGAAACGACAATTAGAAATCTTGAAATGCGGTATCTAGAATCAATGAGTTTTCATTTATACAAATCGACAATTTCTAGATGTAATCATGGATTTAAAACTTCGAGTATCAACCATGATGTAATGATATATGATGAAAATTGAGGGGGCCAGATTCTGAATGGAGAATTTTTAGGGAAAAAACATTTAGAATTACAGGGAGTATTATAATTAGGTGCATTTGTAAATTAATGTTTTAGAAAGAGCTAGTTACCGGGATTAAATCTCGGGATTGCAGCAAACAAACAAATGGATGAAAGCAAGTTATTCTGAACTGTTTCTGAAATGTGATTCCCTGTTCCAGGCCATTGAGCTCTCAAATCCACCGTACTATTTTATTTCCCAATGTAACTTCGGGGTATTTGAGAATGCAAATGAGAGACCTCTTGATCCCAGAATAATCGATACCAAAATATTGCTAATGTGGTAATTTTCAAGTCTGAATGATTTACTTGACCCGGGCCGGAGCCCTGATGACAGTCATGAAATTTAACTACCCAACCATTATATTATATGGAACTCTCCCCAAATTCTGACCTGAGAGCAATATAACTTATTATTGCTCTCAGTTCTGACTCATGATCAATTCAACTATTGTATTGTGCAGATTCTTCGGCCGCTGACACTAAAGTTTCTACCAAAATTTTGGCTTGTGCAGTATTTTAGCTCAGCTGCTTACATTAGTCATGATATCACAATAGTATATCTTTAAATACTGGTTTTAGTATATATCCAGTTATTAATGAACAGCCCTCGTAACTATATTTGGATTGCTTCTGATCAGTGACGCGTCCGCCTCACTGTGATGGGCGCAGACCAAACAGTGAAGAACAGTTATTTGTCAACAAACAATATAAAAGGATGGGTAGAAAACAAACTGAACACTATTTAATATTATATGAACATTAATGTAAATGATGGACTTGTTAATGACTACCCGTATCTTGCTGTGAAAAGAACCACGTTGTGACACCAGATCATCAAATTTTAAGGTAAGAAGTTCAAATTATTCTGTATTACAATAGTAAAATTTGCTTCTATAAATGACAACAAACGACTGAAATCGCTTGATCTGATTTGTTAAGTATCATATCTAGCATTTGATTAAATTGTAAATAGTTAGCACTGGCATAAATATATACTGGAAATTTAAATAGTTTTATAGTTATATAATATATATTCTGCCAATCAGATCATCTGAGATCTGACTCCTCTAATGAGTGCATGCTTCAGCGTGTTATCTCCCCCGTCACCCTAAGGCTGCCTGCCTTCTACTTAATCTATTCCACCCTTGCTCCATGTTTTATTTAAACTATTACACTTAAATGCATCTTACCGTGTCTTTTAAGCACATATGTATTTGATTTTTTTCAAATCCAAGAAATTAATAAAACGACCGAAAAATAGATAAAAAATATAAAATAAAAGGACCAGTTGCAAAGAGGGGCGCGTTCCTGTGGCAGCGGAGGGGTTAGTCACATTTTCCCATTTTGATCCCCTTGCTAGTTTTGATATTGTTTGACCAAACGTAAACATTCCTGGATTGACATATGGCGAGGAAGTCATTAATGAGAGATTCCCGCCTAATTACCGTAGTTTTAGCTTGATCCTCAGTGTAGTTGATGGTCAGTTCAGGGGGGAACTGAGCCGTGGGATCGATGGTTTGGTCAATGTGGATGCCTTGACCAGCCCACAGCTCTCACTGAACCAATATCCAGGGTGTTTTACCAAATAATCACTTCACGGGATTTCAAACAAAAGGAGAGTCACTGACAAATTTAGCTACCTGTTTAAGATTGGTGCTGACTTGTTTTCATCAATAAAACTTGACAGCACCAACCAAGTCTAAGAACATCCTTGTTTGCAAAATATGATGCTAAAATACAATGCTAAACAAATACAATATAGTTAATAAGAATCAAAATAAATTACTTTCTTAAATATATATAAATTTAATATATACATTTTTTTCGCGAGAAATTCTTCATTTTGAATATGTATGAAAGAAGATATGTAATTTCCATGAAACATTGGAGACAAACATTTAAATGAAACAAAAAAAAGAGAAACAAATTTTCTTATTTTCAGGTAGAGGTTTTAATATGGAGGGCTGGGAACAGAAGGGGAGTATGTCCCCTGCACTGACATGCTATGCTATCTGTATATACACATCACTATACTAAAGCTTACAGTCGACTGTACCTTAATCCAACATTTTACACCTCCAGTGCTAATGTTGAACTTTCCTACCTGTTAAAGTGTCCAATTACCTCTTTGAAATACAAACCAGGAGGGCAAACATGCTTTGAATTGAGAGCGTAATTTCTCGTTCACTTGTGTACTTTCTTAATCTGTAAGATTGATAGCAAGCAGGCGACATGTCAAACTTGTTCCATTTGTTGCATTCTTTGATCACACCGATGTGACACGTTCATTTTTCAACTTTTTGTGCAGAATAAACTCTTGTCAGGTAGGTCAATGACTATTATCATACATTTTGCTACTCTATCTTCCAGTACACCATGATAAAACACACAATTTGTCACAAGCAAAATTTCTTCGTCTGGATTTAGTTATTCATCAATTCATTGATACATGTGTCAAATTTCCTTGTGTCAGTGTTTGGAATGTCTCCTGTCTACCAAGTCATCATATAGATATGATTATTTTTAAGAGCCAATTCTCTCCTTTTATGTCAGCGCGACACCCACGTATTGAATGCATAATTTATGCATGTTAAACATTTATATGTATTTTTTATATATTTCTTATTTATTTATTTTTTGCAAGAGAAAATACCATTGAAAATCATTCGTTTTGTCTCAACATTGAGATATTTTTTTAAGACAATGTTATCTCACCATTATTTTAAAACGCATTTTCATCCGATTCAGTGGAGTTGTGTTATAGTTATTTTGTACATCATTATTTCATCACAATATTAATTGTTCAATTTCAAGAATGCAAGCAATTTTTAATTGAATTATCTTTATGGAGCGCTAGGTATTTCGAACCTTCCACATCACATTGTAACACGATCGCTCACTTTAGCATTTTAATTAATATGATTGCTTCCAAATACCCATTTTCTGTAATGTTCAAGTTGACCTTTTTGTGTGATATTTAGATGAGCAATTTGATAATGACAAAAATATTTGCCTGTAATTTGTTTGGTACTTGTTTCAATACCGATTTCGGATGTCTTTGGAACATAAACTATAATTTATTATATCACCGTTTTCTTATTAATATCACCAGAGTGTTGTCCTTTCGTGTTAAACTATAAATTTGCTTAATATTAATTCATAAGACCTCGGACGTATAACGCCCCCTGTCGGATGGGATGACCTCACATGTGACGCAGCAGTCGAGGGTGGCGCCATCTGTAGACCGATTCTTGCGACTTCTCGACCTGAATGGCGACCAGCTGGAGCGACGAGAGGCTGACCTGCTCCGACTTTCAAGCGTGCTCTATGACAATGGATGCGCAGAAGTAGAGGAAGGGTGAGACAAGATTACCTTAGCATCACCAGAGAGGGCCCTGGTAGGGGGTTTATCTAAGCCTGTAGCATTCTCATTCCTGCCCAGTCTTACTTGTGACCTACTGGTAGAACTATTTTTGGAAAGTTCAGAAATTGACAGGGAACTTACTGTCCACTGTTGAGCGATTTCTGGATCATTTGTTGTTTAATATCCATTTGCTACAGCTGTATTTTATTTATATATCTTGAATTCTCATGCCCATCTACTTTTGACCTAACTTTCTTTATCTCTGTTTTTTTCCCCCTCCTCCTATTTATAAGTTTAGCAGTCAAATTTTGTTGATATTTCTTTACTAACATTAATTTTTCAGGAAGAAATCTGGGAAAGAGATCACTTACTTACATAACTATTTCTGAAGGAATTTCCTCATTTAACTAGTACTAAATATGTCCATACATATTCATCAAAACAAACATTGTGTTTAATTATGTTACTACATGCAGTGAATAAGTTCAAATATATTTAAATGAAATGAAATGTAAATTTTGAATCAAAGTTCAAGAAAAGAATGACACTGTCAATAATTCTGATGACATCTTCCTGGGATGAGGACTCTAAGATCTTATCATTGTTCCTATATATACAAAGAAAAGAAATTAGTTCTGGAGATAAGTGCCCAAAGTGGTTTGTAAACTTTTCAGTTATATCACTTTTGCAAGCAGCAACGATTTTAGTGCTGTTTTACTGTTTTACTGCTTCTGGTAACAGTATAAACTTTTCAATGGTCATTATGTGATCTGTGAAAGCAAACATATTTGGAATGCTAATAGAGATATGAAGACAAGTGTTCTGGAGTGGTTAATGGAGGTGTAACTCTGTTACATAACTGATACAGTTCAATAGAATAACACGAGCCAGTAAGGGACCTTATAATACAAAATACATATGGCATGATTGAGAGGAAAAGCCTAAAGTTATAAATGCATTATTAGCACAAGTATTTGGTGTTTGTTGAAGTACATGGCTATAAGTATACATATCCCTCTTATTGAAGTAAATATGTTTCTATATAGCCATTTTAGAGACTACATTGAGGACTGTAGTGTGTAGCAAGTATATCTTGCCCAAAATGCAATATATGAACAAAACCACTTGAAGTTTGTGGTTAATTGACTGGTGCTTATCTCCTATCAGCATTATAATATCTGTAAAGTTATATAACTTTATGATCAACAGATGTTGTTAAATTGAGTGTCAGAAAAAACCCAAATGAAGGCCATATGGTAGAACCAGATTCTGTGAGTAGTTCCAACAGTAATAGTCTCCAAATAACAGAATTAGTTTTAAACAGTAATAGTCTCCAAATAACAGAATTAGTTTTAAACAGTAATAGTCTCCAAAAAACAGAATTAGTTTTAAACAGTAATAGTCTCCAAAAAACAGAATTAGTTTGAAACAGTAATAGTCTCCAAATAACAGAATTAGTTTTAAACAGTAATAGTCTCCAAATAACAAGAGTTAGTTTTAAACAGTAATAGTCTCCAAATAACAGAATTAGTTTTAGACAGTAATAGTCTCCAAATAACAAATGGTTAGCTTACAACAGTAATAGTCTTTAACCCCTAAGCGACTAGGCTATTTAAATTTTGTTGATTAGCTGGACTAACCAATTTTTTGGGGGGACGAGTGTATCTATATACTTAATTGATCAAATTTATAACCATGGTTATTCGATATACTCAATGAAGTGCTGGGGTCAAAAGATCAATATCCACTCAGTCTGATGTCATTATCATGATTACATTGTAACAAAGTTGCAGCCCAGGGAATGAAGTCATTGAGTCAGAACAATGGGGACGTCAACGTCCCTTCCGTCTGTTACCTCTGTGTACCGGTGGTGGACGTTGCGCATGCCATCATTCCCGTGCGTTAGGGGTTAAATATAAATAACATATGCCTAACAGGAATATAGCAGAAGCTAGTTTCCAACAGTAATACTCTCCAAATAACAGGGTTAGTTTGAAAAAGTACCAGTAATAGTCCCCAAATAACAGTGGCTCATTTCTAACAAACAGTTGTTTCCAGCATAAGCAGTTTCCAACCATCAGAAGTTCCAATCTCAGTGATTTACACACATTCAGTGGTTAGCAATGATAGTAGCTTATGAATTCAGTGGTAGAGTTGTAATAGGGTATTCTGTAACAGAGATCCCAACTATAAATATATTCCTCACTTTTATCAAACCTGGCATAAAGAATTCTGTAATGGAGGCATCAACCTAATTAGAATAGGGATGACCTTGACCTTCTTTACATTGTCACAGAGGTTTTGTAAATTTGATCAAAGTTTGAGGGTATCTGCATCTCTCATGCCTATTTTTTCCACCATAATGTAGATTATACGTTCTTTGTTCTTAATTTCTTTTTCCGAGTTAAAAATACCTCATTGCATATTGCTCTAAAACAATATCAAACAAGTATTTTAATCTGAGGTGTTGAACACAATATTTTGCCAGCTCTATAGCCTTTCTGTTCTGTTTGTATGTGTGGTCAGTTGGTAAGGATTCAGATTGTGTGTTGCAGAGTGATTAACAGATCAGCACAGGCCTCTGTGAGGTTGAAGTTTAGGTGGGCAAGGACTGTGGAAACTTCCGGCAAGCCTGTCTTCCTGCACACATCCTTCTCTAAGGTATGTGTCACCATATTATAATGTATACTGAGCCCTAAGTACTATCACTCATGGTGAAGAAACTTTGTGAGAAACTTTGATTGACAGAAATAACAATAAAAAACACCCTAATTAAAGTTATTTTTCAAAGCTGAAAATTGTATTTTGATTTCTTTTAACCATAAGCAGATATCATGCTGATGTCTTTCAGATCCCAATTGCCTTAGAATGGTGTTGCCTCAATGACCTGTATGAATCCGAGAAGCTGTGCGTTCCCTGTGGCCAGCATAAATGCCTCCTGGTGGTGAGCAAGAGAACCTATGCCGTGGAACGCTTCAAAATACGCACCTTCACCCTCGAGGTCAATCTCAGTGTCCTTGAAGGTAGGTCACATTTAGTATGTCTCTCTATCTATCCACTTAGTATCCAGTTCAGTACAAATTTATATTATTTGATACAACAACATTAAATCTAAACAGTAACTCAATTTTACAATTCTCCATTCAGTTATAAATGAGTTTACAATAAAGTATTTCATGTAGAGTCAGGAAAGAACATATTTATAGATGTTTGAGGTATGTTTTGGGGGTATGTTTAAATGATATGTGACCATCACTCCAGTGTCCCAATCTGAAGGTGGCCCATTGTTAGCAAAACTTTACTAAGCAGGTGTTTGCCCTAGATCACTGGTCAGCTAAACAAGTTTGTTGACAAAGTGTCCAATGGATGATTTTGATTTTAGCTGAAGACTCATCTATTTTCAAATGGCATAGATATTTATGTTGGGGAAATATGATGGGTACCGGTAATAACATTTGGCAATGTCTAGGGTATAAACATTTATATTATGCAAGGAAAATATGCTTGAAAATCTCATTTCATTAATACTTTAAACATATTTTAAGTACTGGTAGTGTAGCATTTTTTCTGAGGAAAATATGACAGTCAAATTTTATAAAAGATTTTTGAAAAAAGATATTCTCATAGTTTTAATGAAGAGTAAGAGTCATTTTAGTCCTGACCAAAACATGTGAATGTGCACCAGATGTTCTGGTTTAGTCATTTCTATTATGTGCTTTTGATAATTAATTACACAAAAACACAGTGAAACACAGAGGGCGGCACCAGTCAAATTTCTAAGAAGAAATGACCAACAAATGAACATCCTGTTACAAAGTAACCAACATACAGTTTTCCACCAGGTGTCTCTTGCATTGTTTGACAATGCAGCCGTTTGCCCCCAATTTAATTGAACATATTAATGGCCATAGGCTACAAACTCAAACACATCAGTACATCAACAGGGCAGTCAGCACCAACCTGCCACCAACAATTAATGTATTCTGCTTGTGTTAGGTAATAGTTCTTTAATGTATCTATCAACATGTAAAGTTTCATCACCATGCAGCAAATAGTTTTTTTTACATCCATGACCAAAAGATGGTGAATTTTTGTTGGGAGATGAATATTGTCACAACCATAATTTATGCACTATTGTATAGCTCCTGGATGGAAAAAAATGATTAAAATCTTTTTTTTATCAAGTTGGTTCCAACCTTGAGCACATCATGTCTTGTATATCAGTCTTGTTTACTTTGATTTAATAATGAACGTGAGACATATTATTTACTCCCTGCTGCTTACAATCAGCACCATGTGGACATTCTTATTTGTGACTATGTTAACAATTGTCCTTTTATTTTATTCTTAATATATTGTATCTTTGCATACAAATTTAAACATTATTCAATCCGCCCCTGCATTATTTTAGTCAAAAGATTTGCTCAGTATTACTTTCATTTATGTAAATTATTAAATAAAGATATTCCACCCCAACAAACTACAGCACATCCCAATTTCAAAATTCCTGCACATTTATTTATTTCTCACCACCTCCAGTTTCTGTAACTTGCAGTTTCTGTAAGGTGGGTAGCAGCTGGTGCAACTGTATGGTTTATGTAAACTTTAAAATTATAAATTTTTATATGCTAAATTTCTATTCACGTTTATGAAAATGACGATGGGCTGTTATGGACACATGGGAGAAAATTTACAGAAGAATAACAAACGCATAGTTGTTAAGATTGCCACAAATAATAAGATGCTGGCCCATTTTGTACAGTAGATTTGAAGTAAATACTATAACAATGGTGTGATGAGATGATATATATTAATCAGTTCATCTTCCTTTAATATTAGATTTGATTCCATTTTAAATAAATGTGAGAATTTAGTTTACTGTGACATGCAGTCTGGTTGTACAACTCTGCCCTTTACAGTGATGTAATGTCGCCATCTGGTGGATTTTAAAAGCTCAGTAAAGAAACTATAACATGGAAGTTACAAAGCTGACGATTTCAAGATTTAAACATTGATTTTGATGGCCATGAGATCTTCCTTGAGCATGTATTTGCAGCTATTTTTTTATTTAGCATGTGGTGCCATCTGGTGAGTATGAAAAAATATTTTATGCACAGGTGTCACTGTCAGTTGTACTCTGTACTAGCATTCACCAGCAAGTAAAATCATGTCTTTGTTAATTGTAGAACTTGATAGGTACTGGTACTCTCCAGTTCAACATGTGTGAAAAAAATAATATAATTACGCCCCTCAGGAGTTTTCATCCTTAAGAAAGCTTTAGTAGTGGTCGTATTTTATTATAAATTTGTATTGGTTTCACTTTGAACACAAGTGATAGAGACAAAATCGTAAAATATTTTCTATCCTCAAAATTCATAAAATCTATCTTTTAAAGCAAAAAAATTAAATATTTAAATAGCAACAATGACACTTGGCCCATACCTTACACAGCTAATGCTATCTGTCCATATTTAAAAAAAAATAAGTTAGCAGAATTTTGTAGGGAAAAAATAATGCAAGGAATAGATGTCAAATATCAGTTAAGTGTAATTGACTATTCAATATTAAAAATGAGGGTTTGTCATAGATGATAAGTTGATCTGATCTGGATGTGAGATCTCCATGATATATAAATGACATTATATTGTGATATATGTCAATGGATGTCAACACATCTTAGCTACTATCTGCAGTAGAGATTAAGAGATCAAATAGTGGAGAGATAAGTCAGATTAAGGATCCAAATTCAAGTGTTAATGGGCAGTCTATACTAATCCCACACTGAACTATTTCAACTGCTGTTTACTCTGTCAATAGGAAATGCTTGTTTTAATATCATGGCTTATTTGCCAGTGGTCGATTATGCTTGGCATCTGATGAAGAAAAATTGTATTTTATATTTTGATATTTTATTCCTTTTGACAAGAAATATATATTTATCATTTATTAAGCATATTTCATGCTTTTAGCAAATATTGATGCAGAGACCGACCAAAAATCCACCTATTTGTTGTGTATTTGGTAGATTACATATCTGAATTTCTTTTGATATTTACGTAAAAATAGAATATTAGAATATACTGATTATTAGAAATCATAAATGTAGCAAGTACATGTAAAGTTTAAATAACAAGTTTTTACATAATACATTATTGAAGGTGATAAACCCCATACACAGCTTGATATCAAGTAGCATACAGTGAACTATAAATCACAGGTCAGCGAGGGTGTACTAAAATAATTGCTGTCCAGCATTTTTCTGTTTCTGCTTGGACAATGGATACAGCTTTTACATTGCTTCTTGTGGGAGAAAAGTATTAATCATACAAGTATCAACAAGCTTAACCCCACTAGGAGCATAATATCCCACCTCAGATCTCATAAATGCCCTTAGCTGCACTGACATATAGAACATTGCCCCAGCCCATCTAGACACCAGTAATCGCCAAAAGATAAACAAACTCACTGGCCTGCTTATAGAGTTGATGGTCTGGGCAAACATGGATAGATCACAAGTGACAGTTTCTAATACATCACTCACATGAGAAATGGATCTCGGGGCAAAGATTTCACACAAATATTGCTGACATGATGTGATATAGGAATTTACCTGAAATCAAAGATGTCCCACTCTCGGAGACGAAATCTTGCCCACCTCATTCAGAGACAGATAGATATCCTGGATGATACCGCTCTGACAAACAAACACCATACAGGTAGGACTTTGACATATACACAGTCTCAATCATGCCAGCCTTTCCCATGCGTATATTTTTGTCATGTTTTATATGGTCACATTTGAAAGTTGAATTGATATTTATTAAGATTTGTGATTGACACAGAACCTGAGAAATCTTCACTTTAACAATCATTTGTTTGTTCATTTATTGCTTTAAAAGAACTGAAATTTTGCAGCATTCGGGCTAGCCATGGTGCAGCATTAAGGCTAGCCATGGTGCAGCATTAGGGCTAGCCATGGTGCAGCATTAGGGCTAGCCATGGTGCAGCATTAGGGCTAGCCATGGTGCAGCATTAGGGCTAGCCATGGTGCAGCATTAAGGCTAGCCATGGTGAAGCATTAGGGCTAGCCATGGTGCAGCATTAAGGCTAGTCGTGGTGCAGCATTAAGGCTAGTCGTGGTGCAGCATTAAGGCTAGTCGTGGTGCAGCATTAAGGCTAGTCGTGGTGCAGCATTAGGCTAGTCGTGGTGCAGCATTAAGGCTAGCCGTGGTGCAGTATTAAGGCTAGTCGTGGTGCAGCATTAAGGCTAGTCGTGGTGCAGCATTGAGGCTAGTCATGGTGCAGCTTTGAGGCTAGCCATGGTGCAGCATTAAGGGTAGCCATGGTGCAGCATTAAGGCTAGCCGTGGTGCAGCATTAAGGCTAGCCATGGTGCAGCATTAGGGCTAGCCATGGTGCAGCATTAGGGCTAGCCATGGTGCAGCATTAGGGCTAGCCATGGTGCAGCATTAAGGCTAGTCGTGGTGCAGCATTAAGGCTAGTCGTGGTGCAGCATTAAGGCTAGTCGTGGAGCAGCATTAAGGCTAGTCGTGGTGCAGCATTAGGCTAGTCGTGGTGCAGCATTAAGGCTAGCCGTGGTGCAGTATTAAGGTAAGCCATGATGCAGCATTAAAGCTAGCTGTGGTGCAGCATTAAGGCTAGCCATTGTGCAGCATTAAGGCTAGCCATTGTGCAGCATTAAGGCTAGTCATGGTGCAGCATTAAGGCTAGTCGTGGTGCAGCTTAGAGGCTAGTCATGGTGCAGCATTAACGCTAGCCATGGTGCAGCATTAGGGCTAGCCATGGTGCAGCATTAAGGCTAGCCATGGTGCAGCATTAAGGCTAGCCGTTGTGCAGCCTTAACGTTAGGGGGAACAGTGTCTTCTAAAGTTCTTTTTTCCCGCCAAAAATAGTCATTTGAACCACAAAAAATGACATGGTACAAGATAATTGCTTTGTATGAAAATAACTACAAAACGAATTTCAGCCTTTAATGTATCAAATGCTTCGGGATTGATTTTTCTTTTGATTTGATTTTTAATTTGTTTTTAAAATGTTATCATTTTTAATCATTTTAGATTTAAAGTTGAAGCAAAAATCAGAAAAAGATGTTTTTTTTCTAACAATTGAAGAAGGGATAGAGCTAACTTGAAAAACATTTTTGGGAATAACTACACTAACAATCTGCAGAACTAAGACATTGATCTTTAGCTAGAATGATGTTATTTAGTTTAAATAGACAGAATTTTAAAAGACGTCTTATAATTCAAGTTATTTGTGATTTTGTAAATAAAATTATTCAAATAAATGTAAATTTTTGACACCATTTGGTAATTTTTGACTTGAATTTGAAGAAAGTTAGATATCTCAAAATAAAGACCATTAATCAAAATTCCCTCTATTTAAACTAATTAGAATAATATTTGGAATAAACCTGTTCTTAAAATTTGGTAATTAAAATTGCAAAACTTCTCAATTTTGTCATAAAAAGCGTGGGAAATTTTGAGAAATATGATATTTTGTAAACTTTCTTTTTTGTATCACTGAGCAGTGATGAGGCACTGTTTCATGTAGTTGAAGGAGCAATGACGTCATAATGGTGCTTTGGTTATTTATCAATGAAATAGTGACGTCTTACTTGTTGGTATCTTAGCAACCATCAACAACACATTTCATACACCTGTGATCCTCTGCAAGAAGCGTCCCTGTTCCCCCTAACGTTAAGGCTAGCCGTGGTGCAGCATTAAGGCTAATCATGGTGCAGCATTAAGGCTAATCATGGTGCAGCATTAAGGCTAGACATTGTGCAGCATTAAGACTAGCCGTGGTGCAGCATTAAGGCTAGCCATGGTGCAGCATTAAGGCTAGTTGTGGTGCAGCATTAAGACTAGCCAGGATGCAGCAATAAGGCTAGCCGTGGTGCAGCATTAAGGCTCTTCGTGGTGCATTAAGGCTAGGTTTGAAGCAGCACAAGGGCAAGTCATGGTGCAATGTTCAGGGCTAATAATGTAGCAAAAGAAGGGATATTCCTGTCACAGCATCATGTATTTTTCATATGTTATAGGGGAATGCAGGGCTAGCAATGCCAGCAGTTATTTCAAGTTTAAAATGGATTTTTCAAAATTGGATTTCTTTCTACTTTTTTCAATCCCTTTTTGTTTCTTCTCGGTTCGACATTGTCACTCAAGTTAAAGAGTAATTAGTTAAATATCTGTGATTATATAAGGCACAGAATTATAAAACCTGTCTTATTTGCATGCACGATACAATTGTTTAACTTCAAAATTGATCCTTGGTTATGTCATGGAAGTAAGTACATGTTAAATTTCTTGGTATTGTTTGATCAAGAAAGCCTTAAATGACATCAAATAATACAAGTTTGATACAGCATTAAGATACCAGAAATGAACAAATTTGCTTGGCACTTCACAATAGAGTGCTCAATCCTCACCTTAATGTGCATCATTTAATGCAGAAAATACTCTTTATTCAATAAAGATACCTGCACCAAGTTATTCAATATAGAATATTAAGTTGCTTCTCACACAGAGAAAGGGAAGATATCTGGTAAACATAAAAAATGGATTTTTCATGCAAATGCCCTCATCAGAACACATGTTTGATCCGGATAATAATTCAGGTGTGTTCTGGTTATTTACTATGTTAGACATATCATCCATTTAGAGAAAACTGAAAGTCATATTTGACTTAGATTTCATGTTATGCAATTAAACAAAATGGGGAAAAAAGATTACTTGAAATAGGATAGTCAAGTGGAAAGTAAGAGTAATCTGCCCGCGAACATTTCAGACTTGTTCACTCACACTGGTTCAAAGAGCAAACAGCGAGGTTATGTGTTATAGTCGGATTTGAGACCATGGATTAAAATCTAGGATCCAGAAGGGAGAATCCCAAAGAAGATTATGGAGATATTATGCTATTTTGCATAGAAAGGAGCATAAATCCCTATTCCACATTTTATTTTATCGCAAAACAAACCATAGCCGAGTGAGTGATGCAAATCCTGGATCTCACTACGAGGTATTGATTTGAAAGTCTATTGAGATTTCATAATTTGTCTAGTTATTAGACTTTGACTGTTGACATTGAGATAATCAAGTATATAGACTCAAGAGAAGGGAAAACACACAGAGGCACAGGACTGGAGGTGTCGAGCTGCTGGGCAGGGAGCTAGTTCCTCGCATTCTGAGCCAGAGAATCTAACCAGGCTCGCAGCAATTTAAACACAACTTTTGCTTGAATTGATAGCTAATGTAGAGGTAGGTGTCTACATCTATCTTGGTTATTCTTCTTGCGAGTTTTTTTGTTTCAGTTTGATGTTTGCTTGATTGATCTGTGCTTGTATTTGCAAGTATGTACACATCTTGATCAGTGATGTCGTCAGGGATATATATATTACATTAACCAGCGTCATGACCTGCAACATTTAGATTGTTCTTAATATTGAAATAAATCAAGCATATCAAAACATTTGATCAAAATCATATTTTTTTTCCTTTGCAAAAACAGCTAGTTCTTCAGACAATGGGAAAATAATGTGAATGCAGTTACAAAGAGATCAAACGATCTTAGCATCATCAATTATATTTTGGCATATTATTCACATTTTTGTTTTTTACATTTAATCCAGGGCTCAAAGGATAATATCTTTATTTATGAATGGCAGAGGTGCATATTCCTCCCCAGTTTTGTCTCAGGTTACATCTTGTTAATCTGTCTGGAAATATTATCTAATTAATCAAGATTAAGTTTAAGAATATTATATAATTTTTACAGATTAATATTTTGGTTAATTCTCAGATTATCGACTGATCAAAGAAATCCTGATCATATATTTCTTAATCTGATTTTTAAAAAGGTTTTATAAACTTAAATCAGATTATTATAAAGCAGCAGTGCAGATGCAAGGTCAGGGACATAGACAAAAACAGCTGTTATATAGTTTGCACTGAATATATGCATAAAATTTGGTCTCCTGAAAAAGATATACACAGTTCCTGTTACAAAGGGTATGAGTATGACATCAACAATCTGATAGGTATTACTTAGAAGAAAAAGAAATATATACATATTTAGGTGACACTATTGTCAAATCCATATTGTGAGGGCACTAGTGTGACAACCGTATTGTGATATATGGCACAAGTGTGACATCCATATCGTGAAAGATGGCACAAGTGTGACATCCATATTGTGAAAGATGGCACAAGTGTGACATCCATATCGTGAAAGTTGGCACTAGTGTGACATCCATATTGTGATAGGTGGCACTAGTGTGACATCCATATTGTGATAGGTGGCACTAGTGTGACATCCATATAGTGAAAGATGGCACAAGTATGACATCCATATTGTGAAAGTTGGCACTAGTGTGACATCCATATCGTGAAAGATGGCACTAGTGTGACATCCATATCATGAAAGATGGCACAAGTGTGACATCCATATTGTGAAAGTTGGCACTAGTGTGACATCCATATTGTGAAAGTTGGCACTAGTGTGACATCCATATTGTGATAGGTGGCACTAGTGTGACATCCATATCATGATAAATGGCACTAGTGTGACATCCATATTGTGATAGGTGGAACTAGTGTGACATCCATATTGTGAAAGTTGGCACTAGTGTGACATCCATATTGTGAAAGTTGGCACTCGTGTGACATCCATATTGTGAAAGTTGGCACTAGTGTGACATCCATATTGTGATAGGTGACACAAGTGTGACATCCGTATTGTGATAGGTGGTACTAGTGTGACATCCATATTGTGAAAGTTGGCACTCGTGTGACATCCATATTGTGAAAGTTGGCACTAGTGTGACATCCATATTGTGATAGGTGGCACAAGTGTGACATCCATATTGTGAAAGTTGGCACTAGTGTGACATCCATATTGTGATAGGTGGCACTAGTGTGACATCCATATCATGATAAATGGCACTAGTGTGACATCCATATTGTGATAGGTGGAACTAGTGTGACATCCATATTGTGAAAGTTGGCACTAGTGTGACATCCATATTGTGATAGGTGGCACAAGTGTGACATCCATATTGTGATAGGTGGCACTAGTGTGACATCCATATTGTGATAGGTGGCACTAGTGTGACATCCATATAGTGAAAGATGGCACAAGTATGACATCCATATTGTGAAAGTTGGCACTAGTGTGACATCCATATCGTGAAAGATGGCACTAGTGTGACATCCATATCATGAAAGATGGCACAAGTGTGACATCCATATTGTGAAAGTTGGCACTAGTGTGACATCCATATTGTGAAAGTTGGCACTAGTGTGACATCCATATTGTGATAGGTGGCACTAGTGTGACATCCATATCATGATAAATGGCACTAGTGTGACATCCATATTGTGATAGGTGGCACTAGTGTGACATCCATATTGTGAAAGTTGGCACTAGTGTGACATCCATATTGTGATAGGTGGCACAAGTGTGACATCCATATTGTGAAAGTTGGCACTCGTGTGACATCCATATTGTGAAAGTTGGCACTAGTGTGACATCCATATTGTGATAGGTGACACAAGTGTGACATCCGTATTGTGATAGGTGGTACTAGTGTGACATCCATATTGTGAAAGTTGGCACTCGTGTGACATCCATATTGTGAAAGTTGGCACTAGTGTGACATCCATATTGTGATAGGTGGCACAAGTGTGACATCCATATTGTGAAAGTTGGCACTAGTGTGACATCCATATTGTGATAGGTGGCACTAGTGTGACATCCATATCATGATAAATGGCACTAGTGTGACATCCATATTGTGATAGGTGGAACTAGTGTGACATCCATATTGTGAAAGTTGGCACTAGTGTGACATCCATATTGTGATAGGTGGCACAAGTGTGACATCCATATTGTGATAGGTGGCACTAGTGTGACATCCATATTGTGATAGGTGGCACTAGTGTGACATCCATATTGTGATAGGTGGAACTAGTGTGACATCCATATTGTGATATATGGCACTAGTGTGACATCCATATTGTGAAAGTTGGCACTAGTGTGACATCCATATCGTGAAAGTTGGCACTAGTGTGACATCCATATTGTGATAGTTGGCACTAGTGTGACATCCATATTGTGATAGGTGGCACAAGTGTGACATCCATATTGTGATAGTTGGCACTAGTGTGACATCCATATCGTGAAAGTTGGCACTAGTGTGACATCCATATTGTGAAAGTTGGCACTAGTATGACATCTGTATTGTCATAGGTGCCACGAGTGTGACATCCATATCATTAAAGATGGCAATAGTGTGACATCCATATTGTGATAGGTGGCACTAGTATGACATCTCTATTGTCATAGGTGCCACGAGTGTGACATCCATATCGTGAAAGATGGCACTGGTATGACATCCATTTTATGTGACATTGATGTTGGGAAAAGTATGGCAGTAGTATGACATTCACATTGTACAAAACAGCACAAGAGTGAGATAGCATTTTGACAGATGGCACAAATGTATATCCTAGCAGGCAGCTTTATCATACAGGTCTTAAATGGATGACACCAGTGTGATCTTGAGTGAACTAACAGCACTTATCAATTATAAATAGCAATTCATGATGGATCCACATAGAATATCAAATGTTATCTTGAGTGGCCAGTGATCTAAGGTAGATATACGACACTATACACTTCATGGGACATGTTTTCCTTCAATTTGAAAAAAAGTAAGAATAATATTATGCAACAGGAGATTTAGAGATTTATCAGGTCACTTGTTAATAAATAGGGGCACCATATTGGTGACCAAATACATGTAAAACATGAATATAATTCATGGCTCATATAATTCATGTCTTAGAGATTACAAATGAGTAAAAATAGTTGATTTAACATGAATCTTTTGTTTATTAGCTGTTTAAGAACTTTACTGATTTATTCAGAGCAGTTTAAAAATGTTTATAATGAATGGCATAATATGCCATATTGTACCATTACAGGTGACGACAACAAAGCTGCAGACAACAACAGAGCTGTGGTTTCATTTTTCAAGCATTCTATGTGTGTCTGCACTGACAAAAATATTCTCTTCTTGTTGTTGTCTGACACATGCATGTGCCAACAAAGTTGAATGGTGTAATAAACACTGGCAAACGACTGATAAACTACATCACAGCTTTGTTGTCACCCACATGTACAGCTCTGTTGAAAGATGTTGAAAGTATTTTTGACCAAGTTAAGAAAACATATCACATGTATAGGCTTTTAAAAAAAATTATATATAATTTTTTACTAATGAAATGTAAAGTGAAATAGTTTCCATGTGCACTTGGAATATGCTTTAGGAGTTAGATCTCATTTTTCAGCTACAGACCTATCAGATAGGTCGTACTCCACATTTTGGAGACTCTCATTGATTTAGTATTAGTCACGTATCCAGGTGCTTTGACAAGTATCAAATAAGAGATATGCTAGGCGACTGTAGGCTTACAATATGTGGTAAATGTCAAGGGTTGAAGGGAGAGGGGGAGGAGTTTACCTCCACTTTTAGTTGTTAACAATTTGTCTGCCTGACTCTGCATAAGGAGTCAGGAACAACCTCCTAATTATACCATAAGCCGCTTACACCTATAAGCGAGTTGTCAGAGGATAGGAAAATATCATACTCGGTCAAACATGTGGATACATTGGACTGAAAATGCAATTTGGTGAGGCAAATTTTGTTATTCATTACATAGCATGAATTATGATGTTCATTAAAAAAAATCAGAGAACTAAAAAAATTTAATTGATTTAATTGGTCAGACTTTTTTTTGCACTAATTGCTGAAATAGCATTAATTGACAAAATATTCTTGTTCTCAAAATAGCCAATGTTATATCTTCTTTTTTTTCTTTACTGATAATATGAAAGTCACTGATTAAAATGTTCTACATATGTTGTTTATTTGATCATTTTGACAAGAGACTGGTCAGGTTTGAACACATCAGCCGCTCCATATGACTTCTAGTATTGTTTAATATGATCCAACTAGGCTTGCTAATATATCATTCCACGACCCCATAATGAGAACTCAAGGCAAAACCTGCTCTAATCTGTTTAGCTTTAGTTTTAATTACTTGATTCTTCTGATAAATAAAAGATTTTTTATCTATTTTTGTGGTCATTTTAAAGAAGTAGGGATGATTGCTATTTGTCTTAATTGTCTGGCTAAAATCTTTGAATGATATATCAAATTTCTACATTCAGAAGGCATTGTTCCCATTTCTGTTTGTCAAATAAAGAATTGAACAATATATTGAACAATACGTTATTTATGAAAATACTTTATGCATAGAAATGATAAGTTATCTTGATTATTTCAGTTTCATTCTATATATTAAGATGGTACATAACATTCAACACACCATACATTCACATTTAATCAAATAATGTTAAGTAAATTTTCAGGGAAACACAATTTTCACATTAAATGGCAATTTTTCTTTGAATCACTTTTATAAAAATACTATATTGTTATATAACAGATAAAGTGTCGTCCCAGTAAAATTTGATTTCAATATTGTGTGGAATTCTTGGTAATGGTAACTGGTTTAAAGGGCTTTGGAGGAATGGAGCTGAATGCTGTGTTAATAATTGAGTTATCTTTCTCTGAGGTGGCATGCATACTGACCATTAGGCTTACCGGTAATAGAAATTTGATTACTTGCGCCACCTCTAATAAAGTTGAGAGAGAAGAGGGTTTCTCCCAGCTAAATTTGGCGGCAGGGAATTGTCTTCAAATTAAAAGTTGAATCAAGAGTACAGAGCTGAGGGCTATCAAGGTGTATGAGGAGAGTTAGGACAGAGCTGGGGGCTATCAAGGTGTATGAGGAGAGTTAGGACAGAGCTGGGGGCTATCAAGGTGTATGAGGAGAGTTAGGACAGAGCTGGGGGCTATCAAGGTGTATGAGGAGAGTTAGGACAGAGCTGGGGGCTATCAAGGTGTATGAGGAGAGTTAGGACAGAGCTGGGGGCTATCAAGGTGTATGAGGAGAGTTAGGACAGAGCTGGGGGCTATCAAGGTGTATGAGGAGAGTTAGGACAGAGCTGGGAGCTATCAAGGTGTATGAGGAGAGTTAGGACAGAACTGGGGGCTATCAAGGTGTAAGAGGAGAGTTAGGACAGAGCTGGGGGCTATCAAGGTGTATGAGGAGAGTTAGGACAGAGCTGGGGGCTATCAAGGTGTATGAGGAGAGTTAGGACAGAGCTGGGGGCTATCAAGGTGTATGAGGAGAGTTAGGACAGAGCTGGGGGCTATCAAGGTGTATGAGGAGAGTTAGGACAGAGCTGGGGGCTATCAAGGTGTATGAGGAGAGTTAGGACAGAGCTGGGGGCTATCAAGGTGTATGAGGAGAGTTAGGACAGAGCTGGGAGCTATCAAGGTGTATGAGGAGAGTTAGGACAGAACTGGGGGCTATCAAGGTGTAAGAGGAGAGTTAGGACAGAGCTGGGGGCTATCAGGGTGTATGAGGAGAGTTAGGACAGAGCTGGGGGCTATCAAGGTGTATTGGGAGAGTTAGGACAGAGCTGGGGGCTATCAAGGTGTATGAGGAGAGTTAGGACAGAGCTGGGGGCTATCAAGGTGTATTGGGAGAGTTAGGACAGAGCTGGGGGCTATCAAGGTGTATGAGGAGAGTTAGGACAGAGCTGGGGGCTATCAAGGTGTATGGGGAGAGTTAGGACAGAGCTGGGGGCTATCAAGGAGGTGTATGAGGAGAGTTAGGACAGAGCTGGGGGCTATCAAGGTGTATGAGGAGAGTTAGGACAGAACTGAGGGCTATCAAGGTGTATGAGGAGAGTTAGGACAGAGCTGAGGGATATCAAGGTGTATGGGGAGAGTTAGGACAGAGCTGAGGGCTATCAAGGTGTAAGAGGAGAGTTAGGACAGAGCTGGGGGCTATCAAGGTGTATGAGGAGAGTTAGGACAGAGCTGGGGGCTATCAAGGTGTATGAGGAGAGTTAGGACAGAGCTCGGGGCTATCAAGGTGTATGAGGAGAGTTAGGACAGAGCTGAGGGATATCAAGGTGTATGAGGAGAGTTAGGACAGAGCTGGGGGCTATCAAGGTGTATGGGGAGAGTTAGGACAGAGCTGGGAGCTATCAAGGTGTATGAGGAGAGTTAGGACAGAGCTGGGTGCTATCAAGGTGTATGAGGAGAGTTAGGACAGAGCTGGGGGCTATCAAGGTGTATGGGGAGAGTTAGGACAGAGCTGGGGGCTATCAAGGTGTACGAGGAGAGTTAGGACAGAGCTGAGATCAATCTGTTTGAATAGTTGATACAAACAAAGTGGTTGACATTTTATGCATGTAAAGTTACCTTATTCAGAGTTTTTAAAAATGGATTCTCTTAGTTAAATTAATGGGTTATTTTATGTGGGTAGAATCTTCACATGTTTGCAACTATTAATCATGCTTATTTTATGCATAATTATTGTGAAAATACAAGTAATGCTTAAATGTGATTAGCACAACTTGAGATAATTATCAGCAGCAGGTTGTTTGAAAAGAATACAATCTTCTTTGTACAATTAAACCTCATCCCGGAAACAAAATAAATTCAGTATTTCATTTTTTTTATTTAAATCTGGAATAGCATGCTCGAATAAGTACAAAAATGTTACTTCAAGAATGAAATTAATTTCTTCCCTGCAAGTTTACCAATGCTGTAAAAATTGCATTTGGAGAAAGCTTTGGAAATGAATATATAAGGGTGATACACTTTGAATTCTCTTCACAAGCTGGTGGCAAATAAGAGGATAAGTATTGATTCTTTGCTCTGTTTGTCTCGTCAACATCAAATGCAGCTATCGTGAAAGTGTTTAGAAATTAATGTTTGATAAGGCTATTTCCCCCACTAATACGGTAAATATTGGTATTAATTGAAAGAGTTCCTGGATCAGTATTGATAGATCGGACGCCGGCCTTGTATATGTAAGACATGTAGATAAATGACAAGGATGTGCTTGTTGCAAATTCTGTGGTGAGAAAAACACGGGCTGTGTCAAAATTCTGCAGATAAGCAAACAATTCCTCAGAAAATACCAGAAAAATTGCATTTCTAAGATATGAAGATAAATCTGAGATTAATCAACATTGTCATAATATAAATTTTTTTTCTTTTTTATCCAAAGAAATAATTAGATATCAACACCACATCACATAATGATGTGTTCAGTGTTCAGTGCCATAGATTAAGCAAACTTCCTCATATTTTATTGAGACTATTATACATGCTTTTGTCACCTCTACTTTGGACTATGGAAATGCCCTTCTGGCTGGTATCCCGGATGTGAATATTGGAAAACTCCAAAAGTTACAGAACTCTGCAGCAAGAGTAGTGGGACGTCGGAAAAAAATTGACCATGTGAGTGACTTACTCAAGAAACTAAACTGGCTGCCTGTTAGGGCGAGAATTGATTTCAAAATACTACTGATGGTATGGAAGGCATTAAATGGTATGGCACCCCCTTACATAATGGATCTCTTGGACCTTAAGAGACATAACAGAACCCTACGCTCAAATGCCCTTATTGACCTTGTGGTCCCTAACACTAACATGAAGACTGTGGATGACAGAGCCTTTTCGGTCTTTGCACCCAAATTGTGGAACTACATCCCTAATGACATTAGGAAGAGTCCTACAGTATCTGTTTTCAAGTATAACTAGAAAACGTTCCTATACAGGAGATACTACAGGTCTGAGCGCGGTGAACGGACCATGTCTGATATTAGCGCTATATAAGCTTTATTATTATTATTTATATTCTAAGAGTAGTTCTGTTTCGTTAATACAATGCAATAATGAGTGAGAATATGGTAAGAAGCTCGACATGCCCTATCCTCTCAATCTGCGTGGATATAGAAGTCAGCTTTAGATTGCATATTAATAATACCAGGTATTAGTTACAAGAGGTGCTTGGCGGTGAGGACCTGGTGGGAATGCGACCACGACCCCCCCCCCCCCCCCCACCCCCCCTTTAGAGGCGTCACACTGGGCTCGCAGCATGTTTCGCTTCACAGTCCACTTGGCCTATTGACATATACTGAACATATTGGATTATCGCAGACCATCCAGTTAGATTGTGACCGCACACACGTGCTTGCAGAGATGATAGACATAGACGGTCAATGGATTAAAGTCAACACTATGGAGAAGCAACCTCCAAGATGATCAGTTCTCTCGCTGTTGTTGCTTTACTCACCACCAATGTTAACCAAGGTAGGAAATTTGTTCAACAACAATTGCCCTTTTTTGTAGGTCCTTTTGAGGGAGATTTACACATATTAGTTTCATGATTAAGATACTTTTATTCAATGAGAGTCGTACATTTCCTTCCTCTGGGCATAAGAATTTCTATTTGTTGCCATGGCTACTAATGGTATAAAATAACAACATCACTTGCTTCATGGAAATGAACAATAAGAGTGGACACGGTCTAATTTTATTGACTCGAATCAGTAAATACTTGTTCAATTTGGACACTTTCCGTAGTACAAATGCTAAATTAGTATGCAGGATATGTCAGGAGGTGGCATGTCATGGGAGCAGCGAGTATGTGGTAGGGCCGGATAAGGGATCAGCGTGCTTCCATACTCGCTGATACCTGCTGATCATGATCCACACCGCCTCATGAAACTTCCAAAGGCAATCAATTTACCATTGATTACAGCTCACCTCCTCCAAGGTTCACAATCCTCCCAGACCCAATTCTGTCTGGTTTGGATCAGATTTTCATAGCTACTGTTACCCAACAGTCATGGAGTCTGGTCAAAATGGTTTAGACTCAAATACGTCGTGCGCCACTGATCAAAGTCACATTAACTCTCGATCCAGTCGAATAGAAACAAGCACCACATCAGGTAAGATGGATTTACACAGCCAAGCGTTCTCTTATGATTAATATTCAGGGCTTTAATCTCAACATTAGCACTCTTCTGAGTGTCTGGCAGTCACTCCTGCCGAAAAAGAAGATTTGCAATGTATCAATTAAGTTCAGCAGACTATGAAATAATGCAGCATTTGGAAGCCACAGAGGATAGATATATTAATCTGCTTCGTCATGACAAATGACTCAAGTTTCTTGTGCTTTTTAATTGTTCCTGCTTTGCTTTTCACCCTGTTGATTCAGTTGTGAAATGTGTATCTTCCTTTATTACTACCAGACTGGAAGAAATCATAGAAATCATAGATCACAACTACTATAATGCCATTAAGAAATTACAATATCTTATAGAAACTTGTTTCTGTTGCACATTCCTCCAGTTTTATTGAGAAGAATTTTTTTGCCTATATATTATATTTTAAAAAAATCACCAAACGATCATTTCCTTTCTTTAAAATCTATCAAAAGTACCACAATTTTGCAGCATATTGAAGTGCTTGAGTTACATTTTGACATTTATCAACAATTTCAAGCGTTACATTCCACTGGGAACCATTTGTAGTGTTGGTTCTTTTTCACATAACTTGTTTACACTAATAGGTACAGTGCCAGACAAATATTTTCAAAGAAAACCTGTGTTTCAAGTGCAAAGCAATCGTGTATTGATATAAACTGAGATTCGCATATGGAGTGGCAGTTTATTGTGGCAAACCAGCCGAAGCAAGTGCCTGGGGTTGCACATAGACACTCGGCTGCCATACAAGCATGAGCAGGTATCAAACCAATCAAAGCACAGTACAGGGCCCCATACCACATTTTCCCTAATAATATAAAATATTGATCATTTCAATGGAGAAACAAAGGCCTTGATTAAATCATTGTGAACTGCAGCCACGGCAAAGAACTTAAGTGTATTATAAAGAGAATTATTTTTGGCCTAGGATTGATGGCAGAAATCAAATGCTTGTTTTATAATCAGTGAAATGTGAGAAAAACAAAGAGGTAATTGCTAAATTCAGCAGTCAGTGCCATATTTGTCAGAAAGGTAAATTGCACTATATCCATGTCAAATTATAGTCCAAAAGTTACATCATATTTAAATTGTTTGGGAAATTACAATAATTATTTCAGAATTAATTATCAAAGAACAAATAAGATCATCAAGTAATTAATTATTTTGCCCTAAAAAATCTTCCTTTGAATTAAGATCCAATATGAAAAATGCCTGCATTAGCAAATGTCATGGAAAAAATACTGGTGTTGTTATTTTCGGGTTTATTTCAAATTTTACTTTAGAAGCAAGATTTGGAGGTCTGTTATATAATGATGACATGCTCTTGGATGGTGCTTTATGTTGTACCATCTATAATCATTGTGGTATCATTCATCTATTGGTGTGTGTCAATGTTTATATGGTCTCAAGTATGGGATCAACTTGAGTTTGTAATCCATCATTCAATTTGTCTGACAGGGATTATACTGACTGTCAACATGCATACGTACACATATTGTGGAGAATTCAAGTGTCAGTCATATAAATTACATATATAAATCATTCCCATTGTCAAGGGGTGCTATGAACTCTGGATGAAAATTATTTTAGCTTCACAATATAAAAAATCTTTAATGTGAGCTTAAATGCTTATATAATGTCATGCAAGAATATTTTTTCGATTGCACATTTTTAATACTATTAACCGATAATAAACAGCTTTAGTATAAAGGGATTTCCGTGTCATGAATTGCACCTAATTTATGTTAATTTTATTCAAGTGTGAGAGAAAATATTGTTGATTCTTTAAGAATATAACTTCACAATGCTATTTCTTTCCATATGCATTCAATCAATTTTGATAATCCTCTTACTTTCTGCATTTTTCAATATCAATGCATGACTCACAATTGAAATATAATAACCTTGATTATTACATCCTAAAGACCAGATTATATTGAAGCACTCTGTTTTTAATATCATATATTTTATAAAGCCTTATAAGAGCAAAATTAATCTCAACTGGAGAACGCCAAACCTATAAGCTACGAGCAAAACACACATGAAGCATTACAGTTGAAATGTTTGAGCTTCAGTAGGTGTTGGCGGGAGTTCACGGATTGCATATGTGTCGGGAGAAACTTTGGAGAAGATATTTTATTCTCATATGTGGACAAACTGATATGGCGCAGGAGCATGCAGTTCTTCAAGGAGTGCTGTTTTCCATGCGTATTCATTAAAACGAAGAGGAAATATGAAAATCTGGGTAATTTTTAGAGCTTTGGTAATTTTGTTTCTGTAGATATGAAAATCTTGAGGTGTTTTTAAACATAAGGCAGGACAGGTATGGTACTATATCATTGATAAATTGCCAATGTACCATTTAATTATGATGTCAGTGCTCCCTCCAATACATCAAATAGTGCACAAATATAAAGACTGAATCAAGATAAGTACATTATATATTTCCATTTAGAAGAGATGAAGTGAATTCTTTACTTATAAAAATAGTTTGGTATTCTTATATTTCTATAATATTAACAATAATGTGCTATTTTAGGCCTCATCACTGCCCAATAATCCAAAAAAAATTTTAGAAAACAAAATATATTTTTTCTCAAGATTTTTATGACAAAATTGAGAATATTTGCAAGTTTAGTTGACAAATGTTAAGCACAGTTTAGTTTAAGTCAAGGGGATTTTGATTAATGGTCTATATTTTGTGTGTTTTTCCTCTAAGGTTGCAAATTACCAAATGATATCATAATTTTAGGGACATTTGAATTATTTGATCAAAAACACGCTTTACTAGAGTTTTTGCAGGCCCTTTTTAACATTTTTTCTATTTAAACTAAACTAGAAAGTGTGTATATAGCTCAGATATATACCTACATATGTAAATTTTAGAGATTGGTATTGTATTATGCTCATAAATGTTGAGCTAGTTAACCATATCTTTTCTTAAAATGTTCCCAAAATTTATCTTTTTCCTTTTTTACTGTAAATCTTTAATCAGAAGAATAGGTCATATGTTAAAAAGCAAAGTAAATAAATCAAAGAAAAAAACTCTCCTTCGGTATTAGACATGTTGACTGTTAAAATCAATTTTGTAGTTATTTCTATACAAAACATTTGTCTTGCACTGTGTCAGTTTTGGCAGTTCATATAGGCAATGTGTTTTTGTGGTGGGGAAAAAGAACTTAAAAAAACTTATTGAATATTTTGATCTACTTTAACAAGGCAATAATTGAAAAATCTTAAATATGGAATTTAGGTTTGTTTTTGTTTTTTGCCTCAATTATGAATTTGAAATGATTTTTATAAAAGTCAAGCAGGTATAATTCAGGCAATGACTTCTTTGTCAAGCATTATGCCACGAAGCACAATTTAAAGTACACGAAATGTGACTGTACATAATTGATATGATAATATTATTGGACAGGGGCACATGCCTGATTCGCTGGGTGTCGTGTAGAAACATGCCTGTGATTTGCAGTGCTGTTTGCTGTCGTGTTAATTGCCTTCCATGATTCTTGTTATTACTGGTAGCATTATTATAGTATTAAGCACCAGTATCGTGCACATAATACGTCCACACGTAAGCATTTAACACACAATTCATGTGCCTCACATGTACAACACTTTAATAGCTTTTTGTTATTTTTACACATAATCGTTTTGAATTAGTAAGCATATATGTCAATCAGATCAGAAAAAATGAAATGTGGTACGAAGTATTGGAAATAGGTTTTCTGTGTGGTGAATATTTGATGGGATATGCTTCTTTAACATGACCCAAAGTTTCATGACAATAAATGATCTACTGGCAGAAGCATATGTTTGATAAAAGCTTAATTATGTGTATGAGATAAAAGGCTTTTTGAAGGAACATGAATAATTTATGAATAATTTTGCCAAACTGTGGCATGCATGGGTGCTTGTCAATAATTGATCATATCCGAGTTTTTCCAACTTTTGGCTCAGTGAACATTTCATCAAGGATGTCATATTGTTAGGATACAAATGTCGCAGGTATCTGGCTATTAGGGTGGAGACTGGACAGATGACAATGAATGGGTTAGATATATACAGTTATGTACTTGGTCAGTAAAAGTTAGCTCAGATGTGGTAATAGGTATTGTAATGAGTGTTGCATCGTTCAAACTGGGAGAGTTTCAAGTAATGGAGTGTTTATATTTGGCTGGTGTCTCAGAGAGGCCATCTGTCAGGAATCTATAGAGTATATAGTAACAAGGAGAGCCGCTGTCAGGAACAAAAGGTCGACAATAGGAGCCCCGGCACACTTCCCCTCGAGTGGTGAAAAGAGGGGTAAACTGGCATTGTTTTACCTGTGCCCTCTTCACGCATGACTGACCACCGCATTGCACCCGGACACGCAGGCCGTGCTCGTCCGACCATCAAATATTTATGGGAGGTTATTTAGCAGATTGTCTCAATAGTTGAACACATGCCAGTTGGAAGTGGAATATGACTCCCGCGGGCTGTGGCGATGGACAGACCTGGCTTAACCCACATCATACCTGCTGAACCAGTGCGAACGATAGATCAATCTACGCGATCTAATCCGAGCACCATGACATCTATTTCACATGAAGAAACCTGAAATATTCATAAACCGGATTATGTCTGCTGTGATATAAAACAAAAGACTTGCAGCAAAAGTGGTGACAGATATGAAGAGGGAAGAACAATAAATTGAGGGGGTACGTTTGTCGCTCTCACCTGGCTGTGACAGAGGTGTGTATGTTGTGATCATCAGCAGCTGCCCAGGTACAGCACACAGCAGCGTGCAGCGTGTTTACTCACGTCCTCATAACCGCCACTAATCTCAAGAGGCCAGCCAGTATTAATATAAATGCATGGAGGGGTGAGTCAGTATTATTAATATTATTAAGCTGATAAGGGTCGACAGATTTCTGGCAGAGATACCGCAGAGCGTTATCAAAACGCCAGGTGTGTTGTTTGGCTTGCGGAAGGTGGAAAAATAAAGCCGGGTGATGCACAGAGAGAGAAGCACTGAATGCATTGTGTGCTAGGGTCTGCTGTCAAACCAGTCTCGACATGTTGAGATATACAGTTACCTACCTCTTGCCAGGCCAATAGTTATATGCATGATACAGGCCATTAATTAGGGACGAATAAAGTGGCAGTCAGTGGTGGTCAGACAATAGCATGGGTGAGTCTCGCATATATAACATAATATTACAACATCTGCCTCTAAAGGCTGGGCTTGGCAGACAGGATTATTGTCAGGTCATGCCATGCATATTGTTTGGCGTACTTTGTGTGCATATTCATTGTATTTCTACAGAATATCAATGACTTCCTATAGATCTTGATCAGTGTTGATTTGTACAAACAAGGATCAAATAGGGTTGAAACATGTTGATAGATGCAGATCTGTGAAGTAGAACATTCACAATCCAGAGTTAGGGTATTCTTGTGGGAATTTTAAACTTATAATGCTATAATAACCTATAAACCAGATGAATATTACATTTTAATATCTTTAGTGTATATCTATGTGTTTGACAACCATCATATTTCAAACAAAAAACACAGGGACTTAGTACCCAATGAAGTCCATGAATGGGTTTCCAGCTTGCAGAAGATTACCATAAATATTATTTTTCTATTACCTGTACATAAAATGAAGCTATGAATCTCTTTGATATATTACTGCAGTGATAAGAGAAATTGTTGGAGATGCTAAGTGACATTTGATAATGCAAACTTAATCCTTGCTAATATTATTTGCAGCTTCTCTGAACATGTAAGCAGGTTTTATGAGGCATAAGTCTATTGACTTTGATGCATGTTCATTGTATTCAGAGATTATACTGTATATAACATACCAATTAAGTGTCATTGTATTTGTCTTTGCAGATCCAGCTGATAAGGAGGACGCCATTGAAGAAGAAAAGGACACTGAAGAAATCTCCCAACTGAAAGAAGGCGATGACGTGAGGAATTACTCCACTATTAGTTTTCCGCATCCGGACCAGATTGAAGGAGCAAGTGGTCAGGATTTACCAGACTCTGGAAAGATAGAGGATGTTATCTTTATTGGAGGAGATATAAATGACATTGTGCCGGATCACAGTGATTTGGAGCGGGATACATTACAACCAGAAGATTCTGTGTCCGAGAGAGGTCTTCTTGAGGAGGTCAGACTTGTGCAAGAGGAAGGTATTGTAAGCAGCGTCCCGCCAGCAAGTTGTGGACCTGATCCTGAGGATACTAGTGAAATCGACGAGGATGAGCTCACAGAGGCTTCTTCGTTAGTGGCCTCCTTAGCAGCCAAAGGTCAACTAGAGGTCAACGAGGAGCTAATCCAAGAAGTCAAGATGGAGCCAGATCTTCGCGCTGTGCATTCTTATATGGATAATAATTCTTATCACGCTCTACCGTCCCCGTATAAATTACATAATGGAGATCGGGAGGGGGATACGGCATCTGTCAAGTCTGATCATAGTCAGCGCTCTATCGGCGATCGACATCGATCTGCTATTGCTGAAATGTACAAGGCTAGTATCGAACGATTGCAAAGTGGCAAAGAGACAAACAGCGGTCTTGGACATGGAAGCGATGGGGAATGGTCAAATAGAACAAATGGCAGCCGACACAGCGTCAACAGCAGCGAACAGGAACTGAGTCGTTATTTTGATCGGCCGAGTTCCCAGCCTCACCCGGAGCGAGCATTGCCAGGTCCGGACGCCCTGCGGAGGAGTTACGACCGTCTCGACTACGCTCATAAAACACAGAGCTCGCAACCGATAGGCGGGTCGACTCGCAGCCAGAGCATGGACAGAATGAGGTCAGACTATCCCCGCAGCCAGAGTAGCGACCGCTTGCGAGACTCCCGCCCCCCTAGCTCAGACTACTCAAACCCACAGAGATACCGGGACTCTGACGACAAGGAGAAACATCATGAGCAGTCACATTCAGAAAGATACAGGCGTCCTGAAACTCAGGAAAATGGTTACAGTCAGTCAGGTTCAGATAGTTATAGACGCTCTCATAGTCTGGAAAATGGTCAAGGGCCAGCATCGTCTGATAGATATGGATACTCCGAGAGTTCAGAAAATGGACGCGACCAATCAAATCCTGATAGACATAGGAGACAGGATGATCCGCAAAATGAACGCGGCCGATCTGAACGATCAGTTCACCGAATTGATAGGAAAAATTCCCCTCTACCACACCACAGGAAAAATTTTGTTTCTTCACGTCAAGATAAGCAAAATTCATATCAGAACTCTCATAGAGACCAGAGTTTTCACAGAGATGACCAGATGCTTGCCGCTGATCGCAGATCAGAAGACTCGGCACACGACGACCGCCGATCACATCAAGATTCAGGCTACGAGGATTCCAGGAACTCTCCGTCCGTTGCTAACCATGTCAGTATTAACTCAGCTCCTTCCACATCTCACCATAAGCAGATTATTGATACTCACCCGCCCCCTGGTGGGGAGATGCATGCCCCGTCCATACGCACCCCTCTAGTCACAACACGAACCACGCCCGTCACGTCACTGCGCACTGCTAGTAAATCTCGTGCCAATGTGCCATCAAACCCCAGCAACAAAGAGGTAAGTCTCACACCATCACTATTATTACAATACTAACAAGACACTTCTCTTTTAGCTATGCTGACATTGTCAGGGTAGCTTCTGCGGGGATGGAGGGGAAATTTTTTGTCATTCTGTCAGTCAACTTTGAAAATGTTCACAAACATTACAAAAAGCAATGATCAGCATAGCTCGAAGGCCATTGGCCTGTGTTTTAAAAAATGCTATGTGCTGTGAACACTATAGAAATTATGATTTGACGTCAAATATGCCTTATAATAATTTTTATATTTGGAGGAACTGTTCTCTCATGAGTGTTTTTGGCACCTATAGGTGAAAACGGAGTACAATATTTTTCACAAGACTGGCTGTCTTTAGCGAGGCCAATTTAGATTAATCTGCTCAGTCTTGTTATAAGCAATAATTTGTTAGATCACGATAACACTTTATAAAAAAAATCCAGTAGCAAATTAGATTCTCAATCACAAACATGAGAAATTATTTGGTTATCATATTGTTCATGATAAATACCCTTTTTATAATTGCAAAAAAATAGATTTATAAAAATTTTCCTAGCGTTTAAGTTTAAAATCTATGCAAAAGAAAATAAATACAGGCCAAATTAAAACGATTTTATAACTTCAAGAAAATATGGTGGTGATTGTATCACTTTGAAGTGTTTTGTTACTTCAGTAAATTGCTCACAAATTAAAAGTTGTATTTTTAGAGGCCATTTATTTTGCATGTTGTGAACTCATTTGCTCACTCCCTGTGGTTGTATCTTTTATTTCAGAAGATTAAATTGAGTAAATTTTACTGCACTTGAATAGGAATTTTAAATTATAATTTTGATGAATAATAGTGAAAAGAATGCTAGTTTGTTTTTTCTGCAATTTCATTTGTGGAAATGAAAATTACAATTGTAATAGAGACTTCTGACTTTTTATTAGGAATGTCAAACCAAACCCACTAAACGCATGTGACTAGAATAGCTCAGTCTTGGAAAAGGAAAACAGGCACTCTTGAAACATGTATTTTGGGTTTACACAATGATTGCATGCTTGAGATTGACTCTTAGAACCCTGGGTAGGCTTGGTTACCATGGCAGTGTTGTCCTGTGAAAGCAAGGCCCTGTCCCTCAGTGCACATCACAGGAGTGGAAGAGCCACAACATGCAACAAGAGACGGCTGTGATGCGGAAGTCATCTTCTTTGCGAAAATTTTTACTTTGAATTGCCTAATTGAGTTATAATTAATGACATAGACATTTAACAAATTAAGATTCTTTTTTAAAGTATTCATGAAGATTAAATTTCCAGCCTTCAAACGTTAGTGAAAAATTGTGATTTCTATTAGAATAACACAGGAACAGCTGGTCAATAGACCAAGATTAATGAGAAGAAATTAAGTTTTGATGATTCAAATGCTAAATCAAAGAAGGACATTTTGATCAGAAGCTAATCAGGTGGCCATAATAGGGTGGGCGAATAATGGTGCCGAAATTACTTCACATAGAAATAAAAAAGATAGGAGGTGGAATTATTGTATATATGTTAATTCTCTGACAGAAAGTAATGGATGAGGAAAGTCGGTGTATGAAGACAAATACCTCAAGCTTACAGGAGTAAGATGTAATGAATGGAAATGAGATTAGTGGAGGGTGATGGATTATGAGGAATGAGGGATTACAGGAGATAATCCTTTGGTTTGTATTCCGAGTCCGGCCCTTGAAGACAGAGTCTGGGTACTGTAGTAGCATCACTCACACATAGAAAGCCCAGGAGGGTGGCAGGCAAAGTGCCCTCGTCTGGGGATTGTCTGGTGTGGGGAAGAAAGGTCCATGTCATTTTATACCTTTAACAAAGCCCTCAATGGCGTATTCCCCTCAGATCCATCTCTATGTAGTGATAGTCTGGTATAGATTGTCTGGTGTGGGGAGGGAAGGTCCATGTCATCTTATACCTATAACAAAGCCCTCAATGGCGTATTCCCCTCAGATCTATCTCTATGTAGTGATAGTCTGGTATAGATTGTCTGGTGTGGGGAAGAAAGGTCCATGTCATTTTATACCTATAACAAAGCCCTCAATGGCGTATTCCCCTCAGATCCATCTCTATGTAGTGATAGTCTGGTATAGATTGTCTGGTGTGGGGAGGGAAGGTCCATGTCATCTTATACCTATAACAAAGCCCTCAATGGCGTATTCCCCTCAGATCCATCTCTATGTAGTGATAGTCTGGTATAGATTGTCTGGTGTGGGGAGGGAAGGTCCATGTCATTTTATACCTATAACAAAGCCCTCAATGGCATATTCCCCTCAGATCCATCTCTATGTAGTGATAGTCTGGTATAGATTGTCTGGTGTGGGGAAGGAAGGTCCATGTCATTTTATACCTATAACAAAGCCCTCAATGGCGTATTCCCCTCAGATCCATCTCTATGTAGTGATAGTCTGGTATAGATTGTCTGGTGTGTGGAAGAAAGGTCCATGTCATTTTATACCTATAACAAAGTCCTCAATGGTGTATTCCCCTCAGATCTATCTCTATGTAGTGATAGTCTGGTATAGATTGTCTGGTGTGGGGAGGGAAGGTCCATGTCATCTTATACCTATAACAAAGCCCTCAATGGCGTATTCCCCTCAGATCCATCTCTATGTAGTGATAGTCTGGTATAGATTGTCTGGTGTGGGGAGGGAAGGTCCATGTCATTTTATACCTATAACAAAACCCTCATTGGTGTATTCCCCTCAGATCTATCTCTATGTAGTGATAGTCTGGTATAGATTGTCTGGTGTGGGGAAGGAAGGTCCATGTCATTTTATACCTATAACAAAGCCCTCATTGGCGTATTCCCCTCAGATCTATCTCTATGTAGTGATAGTCTGGTATAGATTGTCTGGTGTGGGGAAGGAAGGTCCATGTCATTTTATACCTATAACAAAGCCCTCATTGGCGTATTCCCCTCAGATCTATCTCTATGTAGTGATAGTCTGGTATAGATTGTCTGGTGTGGGGAAGGAAGGTCCATGTCATTTTATACCTATAACAAAACCCTCAATGGTGTATTCCCCTCAGATCTACTAAACATAATACAGATATAACAAAAATCTCTGCAAAGTAATAGTCTCATGTAGTGATTTGTTTTATATTTTTTAAGATAGGTCCCTTGTCTAGCTGGGGACCTGGAGTGAGAAATGGAGGTCCATGTTGTTATAAAAGATATAATTTTTTTATTGATTGGGTTGTATGGAGAAGTTGTAGAATTGTGGAAGTTGTAGAATTCTGGTTATAATTTTTATATACAGTTAGAGTGCTATGTACATGTAGTTTCAAAACAAAATGTTGATCTGCAATCCTCCTATGGCAAACTCTCGTGATTTCCATCTCATCTTGCTCTCATATAGAGATTTGTGTTCATATAGCCATAGAGATCTTTCATATAGATCCTTCTCACCCTACATGTTATATCTGGTAATAACACATGCCGTGAGTTGATCCATTGGTGGTTTATTGATGGGGGTACCCTGTCCGAAGCTGAGAAATTTTGATTCATCAGCTTAAACAAATGGAAAATATAGCATAGGGAGTATTCTATTCTTCATAAATGGAAAAAGTTGAAGACTCCAAATGAAATAACTGCTGAGAGCCAAGATTAAAATAATTTTTAAATTAGGTGACATGTGTCATAAGGAAATTGTCCTTACAAAAGGAGGAGAATGATCCTAAATGACTATAGTCAGTTGGTAGTTGTCTCACCCTGGCTTAGTCAGTTACCATACTTTAATAATGCAGATATGTTTGGTTGTATTTTATCTAATCATGACATTATTCCCAGTTAGATATTTTGGACCATAGTCACCTGGTTTGTCTCAGAATTGAGGCGATCTTAAGTGACATAGATAATACATTTTTTCTCCATAGACTTACAGCCTAATACATGTAAGTTGAAACCTCAAACATCTAGCCCTGAGGTGGTAAAAACAAACGGGAGTGAAAATATTGCAGAAACCTTTGAAATGAGATTGATCCCTCCTCTAGGACTATGCTCTATAATTAATATACTTTAAAAAATGTGATTAAGCCTTCAAAATATTAATTAAATGTAGGGCCTGGATAGAATGATGTTTGTGTGAATCCTAGGAGGATGACTTTGAATGTCACATGATCATTTAGGGAGCAGCGACGGTGATTTTAATCATTCAAGCCTTTCCCAGGGCTTTTGGAACTAAGATTTTTAGAAAGTGCATCTCAAATTAAAAGGCTCCTGAGTATTGCAATAAAAGTGATTTAATAACTATAATCCAATCAGTGGCAATCATCTAATGTCAAAAGTGTAATAAAACTGTATCCAGTGAAGGTTTTCTATTGATGTTAAAAGCGCTTTACATCATAACTTGTGTTCACCCCAGTCATCGCCAGAGCCTCACTTCATCACTGTCAGAGACTGACGGGAAAGTGTGAGGCGGGTTTTCAACAATTCATCAAGCTCGGAGCCATCCAATGGAAAATGAAATTATGCATTCCATTCGGCACACAACGGAACTCAGCCATATGTCCTGTGTGCGCGGTTGCCAAGGATAATGTGTGCTGATAAAAGGGAGGGCTGAGGGACAGATCTAATGAGCTGACACACACCAAGAAAAACACCAGATGTGATCGGACTAGCTGCGCTCTTTTTTAGCGGCATGGAAACTTATAGACGTTGCATAATTAAACATCAAGGAGCATCTCAAAATCATTTCTTCACAATAGACGCGTCCAGATGGTTATGATTTTTTTCTTTAAAGAAGGCAAATGGTATTTAAGTGGTTGAGTTCCTGGTGTGCCTTGAAGCAGAAGGGAGATAAGAAGATGAGAAGCTTTTGTCAGAAGCAAGGTGTGAAGATGATGTGTCACATTAAACACTTCGGCTGCAGCTTATGAAGTAACAGCACTTTTGAAGTGGAGATGCAGATGTGTGGAAATTCCAGAGGATGGGAGTGTACACTGTGCAACTTGCATCTCCGCTCTTAATGAGGTTTCTGTGGATGTCACTTTATTTATCTACACCAGACATTTATCTGCACCAGATAAGACATATCAACTTGAAGAAAGAAAATTTGTGTGGATAATTTATCAAAAAATTATTTATGGTGTATTGGCACATTCTTGCATTAAGAAAACGTATCAGATCACTAGAATAGTAGTGACTGTTGAGTGCTCGATTGATTTGGTGGTTAGGATGGTGTAGGATGATGGTTGGACATACAGAATGCGTGGCCCTCCTTGTCATTGTGGTGGTGTGGGCATCTGTCTTCGTGGACATGGAGGAAGCAAGTGTATATATACTGGTGTACATGGCCAATGCTGTGCTGCTGATACAGGGAATATTGAAGGCCGTAGAGATGAGAGGGGAGAGGGCAGAAGATGACAGACAGGAGACAGACAGGGCTACACGGGTAGGTACCAGTACAGCCAGCCCTAAAAGGAATGGGTATCTGGAAAAATAAAACTGCATAGGTATGAGTTTAGACAGGGCTATAAGGACGGGTACCTGTATAGACAGGGCTATAAGGATGGGTACCTGTATAGACAGGGCTATAAGGATGGGTACCTGTATAGACAGGGCTATAAGGATGGGTACCTGTATAGACAGGGCTATCAGGATGGGTACCTGAATAGACAGGGCTATAAGGATGGGTACCTGTATAGACAGGGCTATAAGGATGGGTACCTGTATAGATAGGGCTATAAGGATGGGTACCTGTATAGACAGGGCTATAAGGATGGGTACCTGTATAGATAGGGCTATAAGGATGGGTACCTGTATAGATAGGGCTATAAGGATGGGTACCTGAATAGACAGGGCTATAAGGGTGGGTACCTGTGTTGATAGGGCTATAAGGATGGGTACCTGTATAGACAGGGCTATAAGGATGGGTACCTGTATAGACAGGGCTATAAGGATGGGTACCTGTATAGATAGGGCAACAAGGATGGGTAACTGTATAGACAGGGCTATAAGGATGGGTACCTGTATAGACAGGGCTATAAGGGTGGGTACCTGTATAAACAGGCCTAAAAGGGGTCGGTACTTGTATAGACAGGGCTACATCAGTGCCGCAGTATTAACACTCCACCAGAAGATTACGCCAGTGGAGGGTGCTTTTAGAAAGGAGCTATTTATCTGGGTCTTATTCAAATTACAGACCCAAATATGAATGTATCAATTATATATTGCTGCAAAATTCTGTTAAGATATAAGTAAATGTTTACATTTTCATTAAGCTACCATATATACGGTAATTAGGAGATCAATCTACTTATTCAATTAAAGCTGTACATAGACATGTGTCATGAAATCTATTTGTATGATTGACCAAGGAAGTGCTATTGATATAATTGACAACAATAGATATAATATATCATATGTTATTCCTACTATTTGCTTCGCATAGATTTCAATTCTTGTGATGGATTAAATTTCTATGGTTGAATGGCATAGCAAGTGATCCCACAATTTTCACTGAATAGTTAGACATGCATTATGCATAAAATATTTTATCTATCTGTATATAAAGTTTAGATTAAAGAAATTTTACCATCCCTAATTACAGTAAGTCAGAAGTGTAAACACTTTGAAGAATGGGAAACATCAATCAAATTTCACAAGCTATCAAAATAAACTGTGTTTATATGGCATATGACTTTATATTATAATACCATACCTTGCAATATTTATATATTATAATACCATACCTTGCAATACTCTGTATATTATAATACCATACCTTGCAATACTCTGTATATTATAATACCATACCTTGCAATATTTATATATTATAATACTGTACCTTGCAATATTTATATATTATAATACGATACCTTGCAATACTCTGTATATTATAATACCATACCTTTCAATACTCTATATATTATAATACCATACCTTGCAATACTCTGTATATTATAATACCATACCTTGCAATACTCTGTATATTATAATACCATACCTTGCAATACTCTGTATATTATAATACCATACCTTGCAATACTCTGTATATTATAATACCATACCTTGCAATACTCTGTATATTATAATACCATACCTTGCAATACTCTGTATATTATAATACCATATATTGCAATACTCTATATATTATAATACCATATATTGCAGTATTTATATATTATAATACCATACCTTTCAATACTCTATATATTATAATACCATACCTTTCAATACTCTATATATTATAATACCATACCTTTCAATACTCTATATATTATAATACCACACCTTTCAATACTCTATATATTATAATACCATACCTTTCAATACTCTATATATTATAATACCACACCTTTCAATACTCTATATATTATAATACCACACCTTTCAATACTCTATATATTATAATACCAATACATATCCTAATTATTTTACATGAACAGAAGTTGCAACAGCTCAAAGTTTTAAAACATTAAATTTTAAAACATTTTGTTTACATTTAGCTTCCTTCAGATACATAAATAGTTTTATGACCTTTTATTTGATGGGGAAAAATATAGAATACTGCTAATTAAAAAGAAACATTGAAAATTGCCATGATTCAAATAAATGGAATAAAATAATTTCATAGTTTGAAATCTTTGTGTTTAAGAATCGAGATTAAAAGAGTTTTTTTTATTGGAAAGAGCTAAATAGGTGTCTTAATTTTCAAGGGATCATTCATGCCATCATACAAGTTATAATTGGATAACATCAATACCTCATTTTGACTGTTACCATCCCTTTTGAACCTTTTTTATGCTGAGAGGGTCCATACTTTCTTGAGGGGGAGGGTTGTAACTCATACCTCATTTGGTATTGTTAAGATTTGACAAAATAATATTCAATCTTTCTCTTGGATGTCAGACATTTTTAAAAAGAAAACTAGCATGAGACAAACACTTTAAAGTTATAATATTAGTTCTGTGGAACAAGGCAAAAGGATCTCGGGGAAATTATAATTTAAATACACTCAAACAGGGACAAGTGTGAAAATGCCTCCTTGGCTTTTTATTTGGGAGAACTTTTTGATCACCCCTTGTAAATGTCTATATATAATTGGCATGAAACCCTGAGTGGACTGACAGGCAAATATCTGGTAAATGGTGTGGGTCAACAAGAGCACTCCACTATACATCCCCAGGCCACTGTACCTTAAATCAAATATCACTGCCAGAATATAAATAACATTAGATTATCTTGGATTTCGGTGACTTAACTTTTTAGTCCGTAGATTTAGGTATAAGATCGGGTGTAAGACACTGTGTGTGAGATACCGGGGGTAAGTGATTTGGACCTGGTCATACAAGCGCACCTGATCAGTGCATTAACAGTGTCCAAGATAGATAAAATGTGACTGTCAGAAATAATCAGCCATTATTGGTGAAGTGCTGCATTCTATATGGCAGGTTGAACCCAGCTTCCATCACTGTCATGGTGGGCACTATCTAAATGTTACTGAGGGAATAATTTGAGATTTGTGATTTTGTGATAGTGAAGTGTATGGGTGGTAAGAGTTGGGTGTTGTTGACATTGCAGGACTTGTACCGGCTGCAGGACCTCGAAGACACAGTATTATCCCTGAGACGAGTTCTCAATGAGCGCGAGCGAGAGATTGATGAACTCCGGGTGCAGCAAAGATCGCAGAACGCAGAACTCAATCAACTCAAGTCAACCACAAACGAGGAGGAAATCAAGAAGGTCAGTGACAGTGACAAAAACAAATAAAGAAGCTGGAGTCTAATTTCACATGGTCACCATAAATCACCATAAAAGATATTGTATTAGATAATACAGTTATTTCAATCATAAGATGTAAGAATTTGCTATAATACCGGGAAATCAAATTTGTTGAAATTTTAATGAGATTTAGTCAATATTCAAGAGGTCTGATTTTTATTTGATTTCTTCCCCAGTTCATTGAGTTGTTATTAACCTTAAACAATTATTTTTTTTTTCAGCATGAGCTACATATTAATGATCTCATCAAGGAAAAAGAGTGCTTAAAAACCGAAATTTTCAAATTTCGGCTGGACATCGGGCAAGGTCGCAGCCAGCCTTCGATGCATGGTGAGGAATTATGGGAAGAGTGTTCTCCCGACCACACCCTGGAGTGGGAGGAGTCAAACTCTGACCACGCCCACCCTGTACATATTGACAACTATGACCCAAACAACCCTCATGTGCTAACAGGGAAGATCCGTGAGTCTACCCCACCTTGTGATTAATAGTCTCTGCCTTCTCAGAAAATAGTCCCGCTTTTTTTTCTTTTATTTATTTTTAAAAAAAATTACATTTTGGCATTTTGCTAAATCTAGGAATATAAAAATTTAGAGAACAAAAAGCAAAAAAAAGCTTTAATTTACTTGGAATCTGTTTTAAAATTTTGAAGGAATATTAATGATAAATTATAAAAGAAATGCAGCGAAATATTTTTTGTAAGAATATATTTTTGTTTTTTTTTCTGTATCACATAAAAGCTTTAGCATTTTCCATTTGGGTGGTTTCTTTGAAGGCATTAGAAAATATATTGAATGCTAATATTTGATTTGATTTGATTTTGTTTAATTTGTTTGATTTGATGGTTTCTGATTGATGACAATGACGTGTTCTTATAAAATTATATTAACAAGTACGTTTTCAATGATAGCTATTTGTGTTTGGATTATTTAAGGAATATCTCACTAGATCTGTGTGGTTTATCAGATATTATTATACTCTTTGGTAATAACATTGATTCACACTAATGATTGAATATGAAGTAGTTTCTCATTAATCCAATATGCAGCAAATTTGATCAAATTACAGATATTATTATCAAATCAGGAAAAATGTGATTCTGAATGGATATGTTAATAATATGGTGGAAGAATATGATAATATTATATTATTATGATATATTGTGCTTTAGTGAGGGCCTCTAGCATATTAAAAAATTAAGAGAAGTTCAGTATATTTTTTTAGTTCAAGTTTGAATATTACAGTCAAATTGGTAGCTTCTTACGTTTTGCTCCACGAATGTTTGCTTTGCCTTTGTTTAAATACTGCTGGATTGGGCTTTATGTTTGATCATTATGAGAATATTTACAATGAATTTTTCTCAAATATTCTTAAACATGATAGTTTTATGAGGTTCCAATATCTAATAATAACAACATGTCAACATTGACCTAATTTAAACATGCTTATATTTATTTTGGAAGATTTTTTTTTCAAAATAGTTTTAGTAACTTCTCAATGGAGAGACTGTGTATGTAATATATCTAACATGAACAATGTTTGCACTTGAAAGACTTCACTGAAATTACAAATATTTGAACACGATATCTCTTGCATTTGCTCTTAATTGCTTTTCTATTTGATATATTAATCCGTCCTCCCAGAAATTTGGCGGATATTAAATCTGCTAACTTACTGTGTTTAATGTTACAGGTCTGGACAAATACAGAACCAGTGTCGCACACAAACATGTCTTATTATAACCCTTTGTGTGCAATAAAACCATTAAACCCAAAATGGCTCTCTGATTTTAATCATGAATTTGTCTTACAAAAACATAATATGATAAGACAAGCACTTTTGAAGATGAAAGACTTTGACTTTTTTTTAATCTGATAAGCGCCATGTCAGTTATCAATCAAGAAAGAAGTGAAGATTAATCAATAGTAAATGGTAGGCAAAGGGTGAATATAAAGGAGAAAGATCATTTCAGCGTGTAACTTTATGAGGCAACTGTGTTAAGTCACAGCTTATATTTGACTATGCCTTATATGAGGTGCTGTGCCAAGCCTGGTCACTAGATATCACAGTCACACTCATTTCAATAGGTAGGTAAGTAGTACCTATCTGGGTATAATATTTTACACTCACTCTTTTGTGCAGAGGACCATAAATCATGACAGCATATTAAAGCAAGGGCCATCTATATTGGAATTGTAAGACTTTTTTTTTTAAATGAGTGAAGCATAACCTTATTTTGAATATATTGCAAAATATAAATAAAAAGTTCCAGATCAGTCTTTAGATCAGCAGTTAAACTGCTGGGTGATAATCAGAGATTGAATGTCAATTAGCATGTGCTGATGTTGAGGTTTGACAGTAGAGCATGATGGGTAAGTTGTAGTGCATGATGGTCATAAATCACTCTATCCAGAGCTATTTAGATAACATTCAATCACACTTAATATAGATCAAACATATCAGTGATATTTGGCTTTTGGAGATTTTTATGAAGTATATGATTCAATTTGATTGTGCAATAAAGAAACTAATTATAAAATAACAGAGCAAAAGTACAGAACTACCATGTGAAATTAAGTTAAACACGATCCATAAAGTAGAGTACAGGAAAGGATATGATTTATTCCCATTTACGATGATGACATAACATGGAATTTCACTTGATTTATTCCTAACTTTTATCCTTTGCAATTTATTGATTTGAAATTTTGTTAATTTATTTTTTTTTAAACACTGAATTATTTATGTTATTTGCTCATCTGTTTGTAGCAGCTGTTTCCTTATTTCAATGAAAATAATAACCAGAAGTTTGAATTATTATTCGCACATTGTTTCAAACTGTTAATCCAGTCTGCACATAGATTAGCCCAGTGGATCAGCCTTGAGTTTGCTGGTATTGATTTATCCCGTTAACACACAGAGTTTTGTGTGTGACCCCCAGCAGACTGGCGGTAATGCATTATGTATGAACATGGCAATGTATTGGTTCTACTCTGACCTCATTGTAAATGAAAATTTTATACTGACCGAGGAATTGAAATCAGGTACAGGTGTGTGATTTAACAGGTGGGTTACTATTGATTAGAGAATATAAGAATATAAGATATGTAGGTAAGAGATTGTATGGATTTATGTATGATAGAATAGGTGGGGAAATCTGGACGGAGTAAGACAAGCAATTGAAAGTGTTTTGATAAACACAACACGTACATACACTCCATAACACCCTGAATATAACAAGGAATGTTTCGGAATATTTGGGTATGGGGAACATTGCAACCCTTTTGAGCAGACAATCCAGAGAAAATATTCAGGGCTCATTTTATTATTATTTTTTGCCCTGACCTTCTACTTATAAAGGGTGAGGTTCAGAATTTAAATGAGGTGGTTGCCATGTGACATGAGACAGAAATATCCTAAGTTCCTAAAATAATTTAATTTAATGGTACTGTTACATGTGGAGGATTATATACATGTACAGTGTGAAATAACGAGATCAGATTTACATATATAGTGAGCCGCCCTGTGCATTATTAGTGTTTTGTATTATTACCAAAGAGTATATTTATATGTCTGATGTCAAGAACCATTTTGATTTGACTGCATTTATTACATTGATCTGCATTGAGATATTCCAAAGCATAACCAAAATAATGAATAAGCTCAGATGTTTCATGCTAGTCTTTTATTAATTTATTCAACAAAAATTGCATCGCTTTACTTATTGGTGATTACAATATGTGTGTAGGTGACCTTGACCTTGATTACAATCTGTGTGTAGGTGACCTTGAGGGTCAGGTTGCAGACCTGCAGGAGGTGAGCGAAACTTCCGTGGCCAAGCTTGCCGAGGCAGAGACCGAGATCCGGACACTCAAGGAGGAAAACGACAGGCTCAGAGCGGATGATAGAAGTCTCGGAGTACGAGAAGAAAACAAAAAGTTAAAAGAGGAGGTGTGCTTCTGTTTTTTGTTTATTGAAAGAAGTTAAGAAAAGCTGTAAAATGTCAAAGCAGTGTTTTTAACAATTTCAAAGTGAAATATCTGCATTGGAGCTCAACATTTCAAATGGGATAAACTAAATTACAGTCTTTGTATTAAGATATTCTTTGTGCTTACAAAATATCTATTGTGACTCATATTGCCCTTTACTTAACATCTGAGGATAAAAACAAATTGATTTAGAATAAATTTAGCATTTTTCACAACATGATTATAAAAAATATTTGTATTTTTTCTGGATTTAAGTGCAGTGGTATAGATTAAAAATAATATTAAGAGACCAGGAAAAAGGTAATGTTTGTGAAATAAGGATTGTGAAACTGTTTCAGTTAAGTAAGCTGAAGGCTTCAGGGTCGGGCCATCAGGGCAGCACAGACATGGCGTACATGTATGCTGAAGTGGGACAGTTACGAGAGGACCTACACACTCTGCGAGATCGCAACCACAGCCTCACCCAGGATAACATCAAACTCACCGAGTACATCAGAGACCTCGAGAACCGCAAAGAACTGTCCACTTCCGTCAAACTCAGCGGTAAGACACAAATAAAGCTTATTGTAATTTGATGATTTCTTGCAACATAAAAAATAAGCTTTACTCATTTAAAAAATAATAAGGCAAGTTCAGAATAATCTTCGAAAATACAGCTCAGCGACTGAAAACCACCTATAGTTTGTAAGAATTATATTTAAAAAATATAAATAATTATGGTTTGTCATAAATTTTTGTATCACAAATCTGTTGATTGTAGGAAGGCGAGATCACACTATGATTGTCAAGTTATATTTATTTTTATTTAAAATTCTCCCACAAAATATGAATATATCAACTCATAAGAATGGTGCACAGTGTACAATGGGTGGGGAATATTGATATTTCAGATGACTCAGAGAGGCTGGACAAGTTCAGGAAGGAGCGTGACACTGCCCTGGAGGAGGTGGAATATCTCAGAGAAAAACTCCGCCGCTTTACAGCTGAAGTTAACAATAAATACGGCTCCTCTGTCTCCGCGACCTCCGCGACCTCCAAGCCATTAAACAGAGGTAAGGAGGCCAAACTTCCCGTAATTTTTCAAGGATATCTGTGCATAAAATGAACCATAAAAGAGTAATAAGTATAATGCATGTAAAAAGCAATGCAGCTGTAAATAATGCAGTGGAAAAATGCTTTAACTAAGAAATTTCAGAATCTTGTGGTCGTTTAAGTTTCACACTCCCTCTTCAATTCCATATGGACCCTCACAGTTTAAAAATGGTTCATAAGGGGATGATAACAGTCAACAAGTTTTACTAAAATCAAATAAATTATTTGAAATTATATAAAACCAGCTGGTGCATGTACCAATGTCATTTAGCATTATCATGATGAAAAGTTTCTAATTTATTTTGTTATTTTTTTCAGATTATTCTCGAGGCACAGAAGAGGATCTGGAGGAAAAAATCAGCAGCAAAAAAAGCTATTTATCATCAGCCCCCAGTAAATATTTATCTCACTCCACCTCTGTGCTAAATAGCCACGAGAGGACATTCTCCAACAAGAGTGATACCACCCCATATAGGTCCCTGAAGTTTGACTCGAGGTCGGCAGCTTCAAACCCTGCTTTGGATCTCACAGAGAAGCAAAAGCAATGTAAGTATTATGAGTGAATGAGTGGGATAGTAAGTCTCCCATTTATCTTTATCTTAGGGACCGTTTTCCCCAAACCCCAAACCTCCACATCCCTCTTGCTAATCCCTGATGCTTGGAGGAGGAACGCGCCTTTAATAATTCCACTATATATTGGATACACTATGTTATTCCTTTGACTTAAACTATTTAATGCTTAGTAAGACTAGCGCCTTTTAAGGAAACCATTTTACTAATGATATTAGTGTCTGACAAAATTGCCATGAATTTTTGTAGTGTCCCGAAATGCTGATTTGGATTTCACAAAGTATCCCAGTGCTGATAGCTTAATAGATGATGTCCTCGATGATGTTCCTCTTCCGGCCACCAGGGGGAAGCAGGGGTCTCTTGCCACCAGGGGGCAGTACAAGTCTTCCCAACAACCTCAAGTCTCCCAAGGTCAAAATGGAACATCAGATTTACTTGATGACCTTTCACCCCCTGACCCTAGAGATATAAAGGAGCTGCAGAAAATGGGACTATTTGATATAAAACAATACAAAGTAGACTTTGACAGTGACCTTGACCTTCCTGACCCATCAGGAAGACGAAAAAGAAAAAACTCACAAGCAAGTGACTCCACTGACTCTATACTTAATGAGCTATCAAACCACTTAGGTCTGTCACATACTGATACCAGAGAAAAGAAGAAATACAGTGAAACACAAGGTAAAGTATTCAATACAGTTCTGTATAGTTACTGTTAAAAAGGTGTTGTTATGGTACATGGTAAATTATGCAAGATAATAAATCTTCAAATAATCTTACTACTGTCATTACAAACATGATGATATGTCAAACAAATACAAAGAAATGGAAGTGAGAAAATTATTTTTGTTAAATTTCAATATTGATTTTCCACTTTTTAGCTGTTCTGACTCTGTTAGCATAATTTATGCAATAAGAGGGGGGAATTTCTGTCATTCTGTCTGTCCATTAATCTTAGTCATTAATCATTAGTCTCATTCTAAAACTACTTGGTGGATATATTCACTATTTATGGGTAAAGTGTAGTATTACTGAGAAATAAATTCTATTTATTCTCTAATACTATACATCACTTTTGCCACATTGATTGTTCTCCACATGCAAAGCTGGGTATATAAAATCATTTATAAAGCAATTTGCACATATTTTTAAGTAAATGTTTGCAAACACTACAAAAAAGCATGGTTAGCATAGCTCTAAGGCCATTGGCTTTTGGTATAAAAGCGACAAGCCGATATGTTTAGAACTTTATCTAAACTTTCACTTCTTGTTTTTGCAGTCCCTACCACAGCCAGTCTGGACTTTGCACTGTCTCCACCGCCGAGTCCCACATTGGGGAAGTCCTCTGATCTTGGCAGTTCTCAGACCCTGCGACCCCACACAGCCAAACCCATCGTGACCCAGACCAACAAACATGACCAGGACTTCATGGACACCATCGGGTAAACGCCTTAACATAACACAGGATAGGACAGATTATAAGATTCCAAAAACACTGCGATTTTAGTCAAAATCACTCAAAAATTGTGAAGGATGTAAATTTCTGAATAAATTATCGGATATGATATGAATTATCATACACCATTTACAGAGCTGATGTCAACTGTAATCAAAATTACTCAAAAATTATAAGGACATAAATTTCTTAACACACCATGAGATATGATATAGAGATTTGGACTATCATAGTCTAGATATAAATTATAAAACAGTTACAGTATTACTCTAATCAAAATCACCTGAAAATTGTGAGAAATGTGTATATCTTGAGCACATGACTAAGTGGGAATTTCATCTTCAAGGGGAGTATTTCAGAATTATTTTCCTTTCTGAAACCACAGAATTATTATTCAAAATGCCTTTCTATTTTATCAGCCACAGCTTTGATATTTTAAAATAACTTCAATTTTTCTCTCAAGTACATTATTTTGTCAAGGATATGAGAGATATGGATGTGGTTGTTCTTTCAGGAGCAGGGATACAACATTCAGCACGTCAGGGTTGGTTCCTAAGGCCCCACGGACGCCAGGCGAGGTTGCTATCGGCGACGTGGTTAAGTTCTGCAGACAGGGTGGCAAGATCAGCAGGGGCATGGTGAAGTACGTGGGACATCTTCCTGGCAAGAACGACGTGTACCTAGGCGTGGAACTCGAGCTGGAAAGTAAGTGCACTCTGCTCAATTTCTATGCTCGCTGCCTTTACTCTGTAAACTTATGCAAGTAAATGCATTGGCGGATTGTCAGCTACCATTTTGTTTGATTTCTCCTGTTTAATACTGCATATTAAAATTGTTTTATATAAATCAGAACAAGAATTCAAATTCTCCAAAATCTGATCATATAAATAAAAATAAAATGGTGCCCGGCAATTAGCTTATAACAATATGGGTTGATTCATTTACTGAACTGAGCAATAAATCCATTGGTCAAATCAAATGGTCTGGAGGGTGGAGGTGTGCTGACTCTTAGGTAGCCCCAGAATTTTAAAGGTACCATTTAGGTATTTATTGATTTTAGCCAAAAATAAATTCCCAATAAATTCCTTAAAATTTCATTTTCTGTTAAATATTCTGAAGTCGACATCTTTCACATTTTTTGTGGCAGTACAAATCCTTGAAGGTCAATTTTTGCATGAAAAACAAAAACAAAACAAAAAACACCAGTGCCTTTTTATCCTAAGTGAATATTTTTTTTCACACTTTTCAGCACATGAACAAGAATGTTGAAAATTTGTATTAGCAGTTTTTATTTGTTGTTTGCAATTTTTCTCTGTTTACCGTTTAATTTTCAGGATTCAATCTGTGAACTTTGATTTAATCTGTGAACTTTGATTCAATCTGTGAACTTTGATTCAATCTGTGAATTGCATGACTTTATGTACTGGTTAGCTTCAAGGAAAATATACAATTTACATTTTGGTTTCAGATGAAATGATATTTATTCTCCCTGATGAATGCCTGAACCTGGCACTCTGAATTGTGGCTAATTATCTTATCATTTGGTAGACTATTTAATTCTCTTCATTTTGATGATCACTATTTCCTTGCTTCCGCTTGCATCAATTTATTACAGTTCAGCCAAATACAATATTGGGAGAACCCAGACTAAATTGGGATCATGTTATTTCTATGACAGTCCTTGCTTTTCCATTCTTATCTTTTATTTTTCTTATTTTTTGCACTTTTACTTGCTTCTAGTTAGTGATAGTGAAAGTAGGTTTTATGTAACACTGGTACCAGACTGTTCACAGTGCTCTATTAATAACTGGCCAGGATCGAACCAGAGACCTCTGCGTACCAAACCAAACACTTTACCATTTGAGCTATTAAGGCCAGGCCAAAGTCATGTTCCCTTTTATATTTAAGCTTTTTGCACTTTTCTTGAATAATCACTTGTTTTATGTACATACCAGTAGATTATTTGCAGAGTCAGATTTTATTTCCCAGTTTCCAAAATTATTTTCTAATTTCACAAACTTATCCATGACAAAAATATCATTCAGTGATTCAAGCTGTCCCAAATTGTCATAAGTTGTGTATTGAAATATTTGAGTTAATTGTTTATGGAATATTACATTGTTTTTTTTGTGGAAAGCATTCATAAATAATATAAACATAAATAGAATAATTTCTCTTGTTGGAAATATTAAAAAGGATTCAAAACTATTTCTTGAGCACAGGCAATTTATGGATATTTGTATTTCTGTCGTTTCAGTTGGGAAGCATGATGGAATGTATGACGGACAAAGATATTTCCAATGGTAAGCTCAACATATATAACACTAATATAATAAGCTTGTGAGAATAAAATCAGAATATCACAATTTCTTGAAAATATGTTTATTTACAAATTATTTGCAAAGAAAGTATCAGATGAAAAATTCACAAGCATAATCATGGCATGTGGACAAAATAATTGAATTGTATCATGTTTACTCTTTTCCCATTTAAAAAAAGTTTTCTCTTTGTTTTTGTAGTAAGCCCAACAGAGGAGTGTTTGTGGCCTTCAGCAAGGTTGTGATGATGTGGGGTCATTCACAATAGAGGGTGCCATAAATTATCTTCAACAATCTCCAGAGCAACTTAAACCTGTCATTTTAAAGACACCAGCTAGATGGCAGCACAATAAAAGTTCTAATATAATCAACCAGGTGGCACCATTGATGAATCACTCTGAACGTTTACTGCTGCCATCCACTATTCATTCACAGATTTGAACTTCATGAATATTAAACCTATTATTAGGATGGAAAATATGAATATTGATATCCTTTGATATATCTTTTAAAGATATCAAGAATGAGTGAAAATGAAAAGATTTATAGATGGAGATGAAATGTGATTAGTCCTAAAAACCACAAATCTATAGAGAATAATTATTTCTTTTAAGTTGCAAATTATGTACTGAGCTTGTCTGTGATAAATCATTTTGGAAATGTGAAAAAAACTTGTTTTTACCTTATTTAGTAAAGTAACTTATTTAATTGTACTACAAAGTTAATTGTCAAATTTTAATGGATATTTCAATAATTGCGACATATATGTGTAGTATTTTTGTAAGCTGAGAAATATTGTACATATAAAGTGATTGGTCTTGATTCATTCAATATCAGTTTATATTACTCATGTATTTATCTTTTATTTACCAATATTATCTTTCTTTACATACTTTTCTTGTTTTGAACCAAATTTATGATCAGACTGATGTTTCATTTTGATCTTGAAATGCTTTATTGATTTCAAAATGTAAAATTATAAATTCATTGCAACCTGGCATCAAAATTGTCGTTTGTTAATATCAGTGCCTGTATTTAATTTATATTTACTTAATGCACATAAATTCTTATTACCATGTTTTTTGTTTGTTTTAAAAACATAAAAATAGCACCACCATAATTCTCGTAATTGTTTGATGGCAGTGACACCTGGTGGTCAAGTTGCAGGTATTTGTCTTGTGTCTTACTGTTTGATAATTGTGTGTCCCTTTGTATGTAAGATTGTTCCAATAAAGCTCTGTGATATCTGAGAATATGTTTTTGATGCTTTCTGTGTAATTTTGAGGTTCAGAAAAGGAAAGAAGCTATCAAATAAGCTATAATACACTTAAAGTGATTAAAAGGATATGAAAAGTGTGAAAGGGGAATCCCTTTGAAAGATGATGTCATCTTGCCCAATCTTTATTTTCAAATAGAAAGTTTTGTCTTTACATTGTATCATTTAAACTACTATTCACAATTAAGAGGAAAGGCTCCAATAACACAGAACAGAATTACCCCCAAACGGGACCACTGCCAAAAATGGGACTCAAAAGTGCCTAGATACAGAAGTCCTCTGGTGGTGATTGAAGCATTACACACCAGGTGGCACACCTAAATGGTCAAAACGTTTTTTTGAAATGTGAGAAAAAATATATAGTTTTACCTTATCTTTAACATGTTTCTGGAAGTAAAATATAATATTTAGAACCCAACAAAATTTTAAGAGGTTTGAGCTGTGAACAGGTGAACATATCATTGCCATTTTGGTAAATATATATAAAAAAAAGTCTTGCAAATCACAGGAAAAGGGTTAAACCATCATGCTAAATTTAGCATCAATACCAAAAAACCATAATTCTATCAATTTAAATTTTAAGAACTTTACCAAGTTTGTGATCACATGGTGGTAATACTTATCATAATAAAAATCCAATACAAGGCTTGAACCCAGAAGTTTAAGAAGTGAGATACCATTTTATAAAAGTTCCGAATTATTAGAGGTTTCACCAAAATGTCAAGCATTTATCATCTTCTTAGTCAATCTGGCTTTTTGTTAATAAATCTCTATACAAATCGAATTTAAAATTGCTTCAAGAAATGTTTTTTATTTGTTAACTAAACCATTCAGGTGTGCCACATGGTGAATCATTTTTTTTGGGGGGGGGGGGGGGTTGAAAAGAAATGGAGGTTGAAGTTTAGCAGTACAACATCTTGAACACTTTAATCATACTCAAACTGTTTGCAGGACATCTTGTCAGCCTTCATACTAATTTGAAAAGAAAGAGACCCAATTTTTAAGGGGTCATAGTGCAATTTTAATTTGGTGCCCCCTAAAAATCAAAAGTACTGGAACTACTTATATTAAAATCAAAATGTACTGGAACTACTTTTATTCCATTACTTTTTTGAAAAGTCAAAATTCCAAGTACTATTTTTTTCCAATACTTTTTGATATCCCTCAAATCCAAGTGCTATATTCAGCTTGGGGCCTCGTGGGGGGTCCAAAATATTACAACACACTGAGATGAATTAAAGTCAAGTATCTGGCTTGTTAATTCAGCTTTAAGGAACCCCTTAAATGGCATGAATATGTTTAAACTATAATAATTGACTCTCCCACAATCTGTGCAAAAGTACAACCAACAAATTGTAGGATCTAAAATGTTTATTTCAAATTCATTTTGCAAAATAATTACACCAATGATTTCCATATAACTTGTGAAAAACAATTTTCAGCTGCTTTCAGGTATTTCATACACATCTTACTAATACAAAAATCACATTTGCTTTTTGTTTAACAACATTATGTTTTTTCCTCTCACACAATATCACATTTTTTATGTTATTAATAAAGAATTCATTGTATGCTTTACGAAAATGTTGCCTTTGAAATAAAAAAAAGGTGTGTTTTTTTTTGCTAAGAGTTAAAATTGTGCGAGTTTATAATGATATAAAATGCCCTCCTTTTTCTAACCGACTCACCTGGCAATGGGAGTCTGGGACTCACCTGGCAATGGGAGTCTGGGTTCCTGCTTTGCTCTCAGATTGATTAATCTGAACTGCAAAGAGGAAATCTATAGGCTCATATGCATGGATTAGTTAACAGGCTCACAGATACAAAACTGCATACAAAGTTTGCCATTGATTTCTTTTCATCTCCATTTATTGGCTATTAACCATTTGAATGTGATACGTTATAGTTAAGGTAACATCATTCAAATTCTTACAACCTTATGTATAATTTTTATGGACATTAAAACATAAAAGTGCATTTTGACAATCATTATGATATATGTGAGATGTTCATTCATGCGATCAATATCAATATTTTGACTGTCATGTAATTAATCTCTTTAATGGCCACGGATTGATTAGGATATTCTATACAATATTCCTTCTAATACCATAAGCTACCACCCCATGTACATTAAGAGAAACACAGAAAGAAGGTCGGTATTATTGCAGTATCAGTATCACTTAATTTTATCACCAAAAAAAATGTAATTATATCTAATTAAAATTTTTATTTATACAAATTAAATACTATCATCAATATCTATCTTTCTATGTTCCTGGAAATATGGAAATGTAGTTTTGTTGGCCATCAATATATTGTGGCACAAGTATTTTAACTCTTGTGCGAGATCTGGATGTTGGGTCTCAGGTAAACTCTTAAACTCATATTTCTTTAACTCATAATTCACTGAAACAAGCTTTAGTTGGACAGTGAGAACTCACTGAAACAAGCTTTAGTTGGACGAGAACTCACTGAAACAAGCTTTAGTTGGACAGTGAGAACTCCCTGAAACAAGCTTTAGTTGGACAGCGAGAACTCACTGAAACAAGCTTAAGTTGGAGAGTGAAAACTCACTGAAACAAGCTTAAGTTGGAGAGTGAAAACTCACTGAAACAAGCTTAAGTTGGAGAGTGAAAACTCACTGAAACAAGCTTAAATTGGACAGTGAGAACTCACTGAAACAAGCTTTAGTTGGACAGTGAGAACTCACTGAAACAAGCTTTATTTGGACAGTGAAAACTCACTGAAACAAGCTTAAGTTGGACAGTGAGAACTCACTGAAACAAGCTTAAGTTGGACAGTGAAAACTCACTGAAACAAGCTTAAGTTGGACAGTGAGAACTCACTGAAACAAGCTTTAGTTGGACAGTGAGAACTCACTGAAACAAGCTTTAGTTAAAAACCAAAGAAAACATTGACTTTAAAGCTTTTGAGAACGCTTCTAGATATTTATTGGTATCATGGATATATATATATGATATATATCTTAGAAGGAACATGATAGATATCATTATGTACATGAATATATTCCTTTTACATTTACATACATGTGCATTAACCTGTTTGACATTTGCTTAGTTATAAATATAGTATGTTATATTTACAAAATAATACCTTCAAACCTTTTTTTTCAGTTAAATTTTTAATATATTTATTAGAATTAGCATTTACTCTAACTTGACCTCTCCTGATTTCACACTCCTCTGGTAACTGAAAACAGAACAAATAGCATAAATTAATATTTACATGTTATATGTAAAGAGTATATAGAGTATAATTAATCTGATATGAAGAAGTATTTCTTTAACAGGACAATAAACTGTGCCACCCGTTCATTCTCAGATGTCCCCTGATATGACATAAGCTCCTGTAATCAGCAAACAAGGATCAAAGGGTTAATCTTCCCATTGTCCCTGGTGTTACTTACCGTAAGCTTATGTTAATAGCTACCAAGCACCGAAGGGTCAATCACCCAATGTTCCTGATATGATGTAACCTTGTTTGACTGTTACCATCCCCTATGAACCTTTTTATGCTGTGAGGGTCCATTTCTTGAGGGAGGGGCTGTAACTCAGTCAATAACCTTGTATAACTTGCAAACAAAAGTTCAAACGATCTCCCCATTAGTCCAATATCATAACATACCATTAGGTATCTAACCTTTCTGTCAATGATTACATTAGACCAGAATCATTATTTTCTATTACAATTGCTTGTGTAAAAATACACAAAAGATACAAGTTTGAGACTGCAGTTTGAAATGCTCTGAACATATTGACTTGATGTCCACACATGGTGGGAAATCTATTTCCATTCAATACTGCTCAAATCTGATATTGCCACCTGAGGGCAGCACTGCATGCAGAAATCTTGCCACCAGGGATAATTTTATATTGTGTGGACACCAGGTCAATCTTAACTTATAATATTCTATGTTTTGTCAAAGTAAATCATTAATTAATTCAATTTGGCAAAGAAAAGGTTTTGCGCAATGTATATATAAACAAAGAACCTGATAGAGTACAGTAGAATTTGAGTGGACGGAAGGATGGCGAGACAGACACAGGACACAGTACAGACAGCGTGATTAAGAGGAGGTTCTGTATCTAAACAGTCACGAACTGGCATGATTATATCATAACAATGTCGTCCTCGGCATGACAGGTGCTCAAAACATAATGACAGGTACTCAAAACATAATGACAGGTGCTACAGTGCAACAAAAGATACTGTCATTTATATGCAGATAGCACAGTGCCAGTTAGCTGGTTAATCTACACCGATAAAATTCCACACTTCACATTACTAGAGTGGTTGACAGCTTTGTTAATCCTAAATCCTAACATGATTAATCAGATTAAACATCCGCTTTGTGATCACATTGATAATAGAAAGAAATGCACCAAATCAAACACCACTTGAACAATGAAAAAAACACTGATACCATGTACAAAAGATAATGAATCCAAAACATGTTTTATCTATCATGGATAACAAAAATGCTACTTTTTTTCAAATACTAACAAATTAAGCATGTATTATTCCTGTCATAACGCTTTGCCCACATTTCAACCAACATCTATATATATATATTTAATTGTTCACACAGGTAAACATGACAAATTCTCCTTGTTTAACATGAATAAACAAAAAATTATCCATGTAAATAAGATCAAAAATGACAGAATTAGAATTTTACTTTCATTTTACAGGGAACTTTAGAAAGTGCATCTTATATTGCTTGGAATAGCATCAGGTATAATGCCAAAAAAGCATGTTAGCTTGGCACCCGCCAATCTTTCTATATCCACTATGATAACACATCAGCTTTGATGCCAAGCTCAGCTGGGTATTAACATCTAACTATTATTTTTCCAATCACAACTTCTTTCTTAAAGGATTTGTTTAACCAAGTTGAGGTCACAATCAAAGTCTGTTTAAAAATACAGATAAATCAATATTCAGATCAAAATATTTTTGTAACTGATTCTCTGCTTGCATGACCAACATCATGTCGCAATCTGCATTTGATAGCGGGGTGAGATTTGCCTTTAATTCGTCTTTCATCTGCTGCTCAGCTGCCTGGCTATAATCTGCACTGCCTAACGACACATACAAGATGACACACGTCTTTTCCATCACTGATCCCTTTGTCGTTGATCCAAATTCTCAAATATCAATAACTCCAGAAGCTTCAAATGTAAATCCGGACTTTTCATGTGATGGTTTTAATGATTATGAAGTCCTTTGATATTAATGAATAAGCAAACAAAGCCTTATTTCCAACTTTGTAACATATATCCAAACAATCCCTATTCAGCAAACGTGAGCAAAGCTTTATTCAAGCTTTGTGAGATGGAAACCAACTCTATTCTGTAAATTGTGAATGAAGCAATATTGACCTACCCCTATATTGTGACACTAAGTTTTAATCCTATCATGTCACAGTAAAATGTAACAACGATCCAGTATTGTCATAATGTGGCATGGACTGCATAGGTTTCTTATGTGGTATCAGTATGTATGTATACTCTTAAGGCCAAAAAAATAATAACCTTGTTTCTGATAACATGCCCTGAAAAAATAGGGTAGGGGATATATTTTAATTTTTTTGTTAACAGTGATCAAATATATTGAGAATGGATGAAATTATAAATGAAACAGATGTCTTTTCAGCCAGAAAATCCATAAAAAAAACTTTTGGGTAGTTGGTTTAAACTTATAGGTAGGGAAATCAGAAACAAGTTTTTTTAAGCCTTACAAACCACATTTAATTCCACACAAAAAAAAAACACTTCCAATCATAATCTGGAATGTGGTTGAAACATTGTCTGTCCTCAGCCTGTTATGATCAGTCAAAAATATAGAGAAATATAACTTCAAATGTTGCTGGCTGTGGCCAAAAGGTGCTTTCTGAGGGCAAAAGGGTGAAGCTCAAATTCGGAACACTGCTGCCAAGGTGAAAAGATATCTTATCAACCAAAATGCAATCAATCAAATTTGAACTTTTTAAAGAAAGTGCTGTTTGCGTGCACACAGCTATTTCCACCTTGTGTTATATTAATGACTACTCACCACCTTGTGATATATTAATGACTACTCCCCACCTTGTGATATTTTAATGGCTACTCCCCACCTTGTGATATACTAATGACTACTCCCCATCTTGTGATATATTAATGACTACTCCCCGCCTTGTGATATTTTAATGGCTACTCCCCACCTTGTGATATATTAATGCCTACTCCCCATCTTGTGATATATTAATGACTACTCCCCATCTTGTGATATATTAATGACTACTCCCCACCTTGTGTTATATTAATGACTACTCCCCACCTTGTGATATATTAATGCCTACTCCCCATCTTGTGATATATTAATGCCTACTCCCCACCTTGTGATATGTTAATGACTACTCCCCACCAAAATGCTGATTCGTATCCCATAAGACCTCATAATCATGATCATGATAGAAATGGGTCATTCCATGAATAGATATATGTCCTGATAATCATGAAAACATTTGGCAAATATCAAGAGAAATCATTTGAAACGACAGCTTTCTCCTCTCCTTGTGAATATGCTATTAAGTATAATTTCTGAGACTGAGTCTTGTTTGGAATTCCATCATTGGTATATTCTGATATTAAAGTATGGCCAAGTTATTATCAGAAGTCAATGTTGAAAACATTGTCCCCTCTGATTCAAATGATGGTGGGTAGTGGTTATTCAGAACAATAGGTGCATATTCTTTACGATTATATGCAAATATATATTTCTCCTTTATTTTTTCCTTCACCCTTCTTGACTGTCTGTCACCATCCCGTGGCCTGGGGTCCATTTCAAGGACTGAAACAGAGTTCAAGATCGTTTCATTTTTTCTCCAAGACATTTATATAAGTCCGCAATCTACTTTCTTTCCTATTGTTCTGAATAAAAGTTGAGGTTATCAAGCTGTCTGCTATTCTCTCTCCATCACTGAACCTGCACCATTTACAGTTTATGACCGGTCTCTTTTATCTGGAGAGGGTGATATTATGAATATCTAATTATGAGCAGTATAGGATCTTGGAGTTGGTCGCTCCATCAGCCCCTGTCATGAGGAAGGGCAATGATATCACCATCCCAACTACCTTCAAATAATATCACAGATGATAGAATCAACATGTCAATTTAATCCAGCCTGCCCTGCTTTCATAAAGCCACTAAATGCAAATATTACATAAAGATTTCTCAATAATCATTTATTTGACCATATTTTCAAAATGTCACATTTCTTATTAATAAACCCACCTAGTCCACAGAGAGTCAAGGCCGATAAGAAAACCACACTGACCACACCTTTTAAATTGTGCTTTGTCAGAAAATTTCTGCTGTAAAGCCAGTAACCAAACAATAATGGACTTTTTGGGTGATAATGCATGCAAATATGGTAGATAAACATGTGGACAAGTCCTTGACAGTGTTGACATGATCCCATCAAGGGGTCCACAACATGACGGTCACATGACGGTCACATGACTGCCGAGTTAATCTTGACACTCTTAATTATTCAATGCCTACAATCAACATGGCAGTCTCAGGTGGGCCACAGTTAATAAGACTTTTAATCTGGACAAGGTGTGGATGACAGTGCAAAAAACTTCCCTCCTGAAACCGGATATGAGAATGTGTGTGAAGTGTGCAGGGATAATTCTGAATTTACTCCCTGGAATAATCTGTGCAAGGTCTCAGACGAGAAACATAGAAATGAGCATCTAAAGATTCTCAGAAAAGGATTGGTGTCATTTATGAAGAGAATTTATGACCTGAGGATAATCCATCATTAGGATCTAGGAAGAGGACTGAAGCCATCATCAATGAATTAGGCGTAAAGGTAATAGTACCACATTGGTAGTACCAACACAGTAGGAGCACATTGGTAGTACCAACACAGTAGGAGCACAGTAGTAATACCAACATGGTAGTACCATAGTAGGAGTACCAGCATAGTAGGAGTACCAGCATAGTAGGAGTACCAGCTAAGTAGGAGTACCAGCACAGTAGGAGTACCAGTACAGTAGGAGTACCAGCACAGTAGGAGTACCAGCACAGTAGGAGTACCAGTACAGTAGGAGTACCAGCTAAGTAGGAGTACCAGCACAGTAGGAGTACCAGTACAGTAGGAGTACCAGCACAGTAGGAGTACCAGCACAGTAGGAGCACCACCACAGTAGGAGCACCACCACAGTAGGAGTACCAGCATAGTAGGAGTACCAGCACAGTAGGAGTGCCACCACAGTGGGAGTACCAGCATAGTAGGAGTACCAGCATAGTAGGAGTACCAGCATAGTAGGAGTACCACAGTAGGAGTACCAGCACAGTAGGAGTACCAGCATAGTAGGAGTGCCACCACAGTGGGAGTACCAGCATAGTAGGAGTACCAGCATAGTAGGAGTACCAGCATAGTAGGAGTACCACAGTAGGAGTACCAGCACAGTAGGAGTACCAGCATAGTAGGAGTGCCACCACAGTGGGAGTACCAGCATAGTAGGAGTACCAGCACAGTAGGAGTACCACCACAGTAGGAGTACCACCACAGTAGGAGTACCAGCTCAGTAGGAGCACCACCACAGTAGGAGTACCAGCATAGTAGGAGTACCAGCACAGTAGGAGTGCCACCACAGTGGGAGTACCAGCATAGTAGGAGTACCAGCATAGTAGGAGTACCAGCATAGTAGGAGTACCACAGTAGGAGTACCAGCACAGTAGGAGTACCAGCATAGTAGGAGTGCCACCACAGTGGGAGTACCAGCATAGTAGGAGTACCAGCATAGTAGGAGTACCAGCATAGTAGGAGTACCACAGTAGGAGTACCAGCACAGTAGGAGTACCAGCATAGTAGGAGTGCCACCACAGTGGGAGTACCAGCATAGTAGGAGTACCAGCACAGTAGGAGTACCACCACAGTAGGAGTACCACCACAGTAGGAGTACCAGCTCAGTAGGAGTACCAGCACAGTAGGAGTACCAGCACAGTAGAGGATTACACAATGTTCTGTTAGATGTAGAGCATCAAGCAGCTCGGATAACATCTTTATTGCAGTGTCATACATGATCCATGCGGCCATTAGTTATTAATCGGCACAAGTCTGAACACAATAAAGATAAATGCACATATTGAATGAGACTGACTCATCCTGACTTGTATAACTAATTGTTATAAATAGAATAGAGCAATACAGAACATTCCTAATCCAAAACCTGGATCTCCTGAGCCAGTCGTCACCATAGCTGAACAAGTGCTGTATACAAGGTATTGGGTCCAGAAGCATATTGGAATTACTAGTTATCAATTTAATTAGTGTCATTTGATTTGATTAAAATGTGTGGAAATGGAACATTTGAATAAATATAGCCATTATTGCCAAATATTGATTTGAATTAATATTAACAGATGGTTCATGAAGCCCCATACTGTTGAGAGGTCCAGTTTCCACTTTTGGACTATGTTGGGTGAGTTGTCTGTGATTATCACATTGCGGCTGTTCTCCCTTAGTGAGTTATGAAGCATGGCGTTGGCCAGGTGGGCTGAGGGATGAGGTGACTGGTGTCTGTGGCAATGAATAGGGCCGCTCGCTCGCACTTCTCTCAAACGCCAATCAATATTGATGTGATTTGAACTGTGATGCGATCCAGAACTGACATTCTCAATAACAGCTAGGTTGTGCAATCAAAAAAAGTACATTGGCAGTTTACGATAACTGTACTATTATTATTCACCGCATCTGGCACAATCCTAGCACTGAGCATAAACATTAATCATATTTCTGTGTTCTATTTACTGTGGCATTATTGATCACTATATGGGAATGTAATCACAAAGGAGCCACATTCACTCAAGATCTATAATCATCTTGATTACAATCGTAATTCACTGGCTGAAAAATGGATTAGCACTGCTGTGGGACGAACAATCCGGGCCTAACAGGTAGTGAGAGCAGTGGAGGTTTAACCATAGAGTGGGCAGGTTCCTGACCGGAGACGAGGTGAGAAACCTTTGCTGCCAGTCATGCATGGCAGGGTTTTCCGATCTTTCCATTATTGATGTGTGGTGTGTTTGTACTTGGCATGACTGGTGTCTCACTGAATGGAGCGCAAGCCAGCGACAGCCAATCAGGCGAGAAGCGGACATTTGCTGCGGACATAAGCTAGTCATGTGTGCCTAATCCTTATGACAAGGCTTACGCATATACACCAGGCTTGCATGTATATATTTATAGATACATAGCTCTGTACACAGTGGACACAATCTCTGAGGGGACAACCTGTTTGCTGACACCATCGCTATGCACCGAAGCAAAGTTATAATTTCCACTACACCATGGACAATATCTGATAATCAAATATCCGAATATCGCTGTTGATAATGTTGGAGCACTTGTCATATCAAAGAGGTAGAGAGCTGCAAGGTAACGATCTACCTTCAGAATGGATGCTACGTTTGAACTCGACATCGACGGGAGTGAGTTCACAGCATCAGTGATATACCGTGCCATTAAGAGGCGTGACCGCCACAAGGTCCTTGCCGCCATCCACCAGGGGGAGAATGTGCATCTGCGTGATCAGGAGTTTAATTCGACTTATCTTCATCTCATTGTCAGTATCGCTGACTCCACGACGGAGGATAAGTACGTGCCTATGATCTACCAGCTTTCTAATGCCAGCATTGATGTCAATGCCGTGGACTACAAGGGCAGGACCGCCCTGGAACTAGCCATATTCAGGGAATTATTAGATATAATGACCGCCCTTCTGAGGATTGGAACAAATCCTTCGGGCAAGGATTACAAGAAGATCATCAGAGACTATGGAAGTCCTTTTGAGTATGAGATTCTCAACACGTTTGAGAAATACGAACCTGGGCTGTGGTCCTGCACCAAGCAGAACGACACAGGAATGGTGCATATGTTAATAAACTCCTGGTGCAGAGTGAACATACAGAAGAGAGGTAGGACATTGCTACAGTATGCCAGAGAAGCCAGAAAGTCAGAAGAACTCATAATAACACTTGAAGACTTTGAGGTGACTTTGGAATTTGTTCATGCGACGCTCGCCGGGGACGAGAAACGAATGTTGGAGTTCTTGATGGACACAAAGCCGTGTGACCCACATATCATGGACATCTCGTTCCAGGAAAGATGGTCGCAACCTCTGACCCCGCGATCCCTGCGAGATACTGCCATCGCTATGGGTCACACTCATGTCCTTCACCTCCTCCCTGAGAGTGAGAGTGATGATGAAGGTCAAGGTCATGGACAGGGTCATAAAGGTCATAAAGACTGTAGCGCCACCGTGATGGGGGTGACCTCTATAGGGGAAGGTCCGTACGACGAATCTCTCTATGAAAAGGAAAACACCAAAGACAATACATACGAGGATGTGGCAGAATACCAATACTTCCATCCCACTCAATTTAAAAATGGAGTCCGCCATTTTGGCAAATCAGTGCCTCCGATGCGGCTTACTGCCCCTCCCCCTCTCCCGCCACAGACAACCTCGCAGCGCAGAGCCAGCGATAATGGACCGCTGCAAATTGATGAGAAGTGCTATTATTTCCACGAGGTGGATGCTTTTGCAGGTAAACAGTACCAGCCTGATCACAAAGCTTCGATCCGTCGCTCAAACAGGAATAGCAGAGCCTCCTCCTATGATTACAGTCACAACTGGAGGGCAATCAACACTAAATCTTCCCTCAAAAACCACCGTTCAAAAATGTGTGTCATCTCATGATTTCTACAGAAATATATGTGGATTTAATTTTTTTTCTGGAAAGGTATCTATAGTTACCATGGAAACTAAGACTTTAACCCATTGTGGAAGCTAAGGTAACAATCAGCTGAGGACTATTTAACTGAGAAAAAAATATTCACAAAACTAATTGTAAGAAAACTTTAACTTTAGAATGTTGATAAAATCAATCACCAAAAAGTATGCATTGCTCGTGTAATGTGCAATATTTATACAGACAGGTGCATTTTTAATATAAAAAATTAGAAACATTTCTGTTAAAGGAGAACTCAGCAATAAGCAGCCCATCCGGATGTGGCAATACAAGATAATAATAAGTCAGGAATTTATTATTCAGAACTATAAAAATGTATTTTATTCTTTATGTCATTTTTTTAATGTAATTATCTATTAGTCAAAGTAATGTGATTTTCTATGGTGCAAAATTGTATATACTTCAATCCTTTTTACCTTTTAGGGTAAGGAATAGATTGTAAAATGTCTTTTGAAGGTAATTTTCTGACCATCTTGCAAAAAAAAAATGTTAATTATACAATTTGAAAGAACCCAGATTTTAATATTATAACTCTTAAATTTAATCAATCTAGTTTAACTTTGTTATGGTTCTAAAGACAAAACATGCAAATTAATTTTTGAACACATCTTTTCAGTTAATGTCATATTTGGGTTAAGCATCGCTGCCCTGTCCCATAGCAAAGGGCTTCAGAGCACCGCAAAGGTCCGACCAGGATCAAAACAGTTGATAGTATTAAATATAGCATGTCTATAACATCAAGTATTTACCTACTATTTTATCATAAACAGTAAACTATTTATATGTGATGAATTCTGTGTACTCCATATTTAAATGTTTAATAATATTACTGTAGTACACAGCATTTGTGTTAATTATGCAAATCTGATTTGAGGATTAATTTGATTGAGAGGACATGTCTCAATGCCCTTATGAACTGACAATGTTTTTATCAATTCCAAATTCTACAAAGCCATGAGGTCAGTTCAAAGAAATACACTAAATAGCACGTAAGCTGCTTCAGAGTGTCCAAAATAACAAAATGCCAATGATAACAAATTTTAAGAATATTAAGATGTAGCAAATACATGGAAATACCTGCTAAGAGGTTTAATTATTCACCTTCTAATCCTTGTTTATGTAAATAAAGACAATTTCTAAAATATACTTCAGATGAAATGAAATTTTTTGTCAATCATTTTGCAAATAAAAGCCACTCACACTAAATAATCTGTACAAAAACAAAAGTAAAAGTTAAAATATTTGAGCAAAGGTAAAAGTGACAATTACTTCATCAAATTTACATAAGAATGATTCATTTATTAAAATGCAAACTAAAATGACATCCAATGATATATGTGGCATGTCAGACATGTAGCAACAAGAATGAACACTGTCAGTGAGTGTCAACAGGAAAACATCGGGAAAATAATATTGATTCTCTCCGGTCTGATTTAATGTCCATCTGAAGAGATCAAAATAATCCATTTCACTTAGAGGGTCTAATCACCAATATGGATAAAATGAAACATCAAAACATTACATGTAATAATCTAACCCAGCGAGGTATTACGCAATACTACAGCACTAGACACGGCTGCCTGGAGCCATACAACACTTGTGACACAAGAGCTCACCATCAACTTTCTTTTGTCACTTCTGCTTCTCATGATTTTTTTGTCACTTATAAGTGTTTAGCCTCCCAGTATTTGTTGACATTCCAGTTAAATTAGTATCCTACTGTCACAAGTATTCCTACTGTCACAAGTGTGTAGCTGTCTGGTTTGTCAATCTGATTGGTACTCTTCTATCAGAAGTGTTAAGCTGTCTGGGGCATGGTAGATGTGCCAGTTTGATCTGTACTCTTCTGTCTTCTGTTTATCTATCTGGTGTATGATAGATGTATCAGTCAGATTGGTACTCTTCTGTCAGAAGTGTTTTTCTGTCTGGTACATGGTAGATGTGTCAGTCAGATCTGTAGCCTTCTGTCAGAAGTGTTTAGTTGCCTGTTGTATGGAAGATTTGATAGTCAAATCAGTACACTTCTGTCAGAAGTGTCTGGCTGCTTGGTGTATGTTAGATGTGGCAGTCAGATTGGTACTCTTCTATCAGAAGTGTCTGGCTGCTTGGTGTGTATTAGATGTGGCAGTCAGATTGGTACTCTTCTGTCAGAAGTGTCTGGCTGCTTGGTGTATATTAGATGTGGCAGTCAGATTGGCGTTCTTCTGTCAGAAGTATCTGTGATATATTAGATGTGGCAGTCAGATTGGTACTCTTCTGTCAGAAGTGTCTGGCAGCTTGGTGTATGTTAGATGTGGCAGTCAGATTGGTGCTCTTCTGTCAGAAGTATCTGTGATATGTTAGATGTGGCAGTCAGATTGGTACTCTTCTGTCAGAAGTGTCTGTGATATGTTAGATGTGGCAGTCAGATTGGTGCTCTTCTCTCAGAAGTGTCTGTGATATTTTAGATGTGGCAGTCAGATTGGTACTCTTCTGTCAGAAGTGTCTGTGATATGTTAGATGTGGCAGTCAGATTGGTGCTCTTCTGTCAGAAGTGTCTGTGATACTTTAGATGTGGCAAGCATTAGTCTGCCAGTTACTTGGTAGAGAATCACTTGTTGCCTGCATGTTCTGCTATATAGTATTGATCAACAATAAAGGTGAGGCACGTATATACGTCATAACCAAGCACCGGCCGGGATAAGGCTTAACATGCAAGGTGACAGCCTACTGTTATTCTATCCCGTTTATCCAGCCCTTGTTCCTTCAACCATAACATACCCTAAGCCATATGAAAGCGACACAAGTATAAACTAGAGCCTAAATCTAAATGTGACTAACATAAATATCTTTTTTTATGAAGAAGCTTCATATCTAAGACAAATACTATAGATTCTAAAGATTATAAATATTTTTCCCCAGGAAATTATCCAAAAAAAAATTAAAAAAAAAAAAAAAAAAAAAGCCCTGAAAATCACACTTCAGCTCTTATCTCAGAAATAGCCACACAACATAATCTGGGTATGCTTTATCAGAATCTGTTCAATAATGCAATCAGTGGGGGTTTTCCTGACTGCGACCAATGCATTCTAGCAATTTTTCGGTTGCTACTATTTTGAGGAGGAGCAGGCATGCAAGGTGATGTTGTGTTGTGTCCTGTTGCTGGGATGCTTACAAGATAATGAACAGTGTCCCATTTATGGGTAAAGATTTTAATGAAAAAGATAGCGGCTTATAGAATGGTATGCCACCACTGATTCCCACTTAATACACGAGATAATAATGTACAGAAAAAAAGACAAAGTAAAAGTACGTTTTTAATAACTTATTTCATCTTAGACTCTGACTTTTTACTGACAAACCTGTTGAAGAACTCCATGATAAATGTAAACGCAAACAGATCAAGCCTTTTTATTTCCCTAATATTATAAAGGTAGCACAAATAATAAGCAATCACATCACATTTCGCATTCAAAATGTACTATAATATTCATGATATGTTGAATGAATAATAAGGTCTTTTGAAGTCAGTGTATTATTAGACATCTGATTGCATTGGCTGATCAAGGTCAAGGGTCAAATATGATCACCCAATAGGTGTGTATCCTTGTGATATGTTAGATCTACTAATAGTTCATGTCAACAGTAAATAGTGTCATAGCATACTCTGCATTATCTGATCCGCCGGAGCACTTAGCTAACTGTCAACCTTTACTTGAATGTCTGTTTGTATTTGGCACAGCAAGGCCACAATCAGATTGGATTTGCACCAACCAATAAATCCATAAGTTTGTCTGGATTGATGCGATTCTCTCCTGCTCCTCCACTCGTGGACTACTTACCAAATGAGGCCAGAATAGGGCACCATATACCATATATACTCGTGTATAAGACGAGGTTTTTTTCAAAAAACTCTTAGTTAATGTTTAGGGGGTCGTCTTATACACGAGAGCAGTCTTATACTCGAGTATTTACGGTAAAACGTAAATACGGTAAAACGTAAATACGATGTTCATATTTTCGAAATAACGAATATCAGACGTAGCAGATTGATTTTAATTGCGTTTTAAATGATAAATGAAGGTATTTACCCAATATTATTGGTCTATTATTTCAAAACGCTTTGTTTTGACTTTGTTCTCACTGATTCCAATTATCAGCGTTCAGTTTTGCGTTTCGTCATTGTCTCCACTGCTTTGAGTCGTGTCTTCCCTTTTTGATTGCGATAAATAAAGGTATTTACCCAATATTATCACAAATTGTTCGAGAACAGAACAAAACCATCAATCCATTTAAAACGCAATTAAAATCGATCCACGTGTGAAAGCATTTCTGTCAACAAGGGAAGACACGACCCAAAGCAGTGGAAACAATGACGAGATGCAAAACTGTGAACGCTGATAATTGGAATCAGTGAGAACAAAGTCGAAACAAAGTGTTAATTGCATTTCAAATGATCTGATAAATAAAGGTATTTACCCAATATTATCACAAATTATGCATTTCGTCATTGTTTCTACTGCTCTGAGTCGTGTCTTCCCGCTTGGACAGAAATTTGATGTGCGGAACACGGTAAATTTGATGTGCGGCAACACGATGAGAAACCAGGGATCCATCGTTGCGCAATATATTAATATTTCAATGCGAGTTGATACACTCCATTTGTTTTCGCGCCAAAAATAAGAGCTTGTCCCCGTCACTCCCGCTTTTTAAAATGACGACCTCGTATTGCGTAATGCATGTTAAATGGATGAATGGTTTTGTTCTCGACCTGCAAAGCGTATTTTGTGTTAATATTGGGTATATACTTTTATTTATCATTTAAAACGCAATTAAAATCGATCCACGTGTGAAGGCATTTCTGTCAAGAAGGGAAGACACGACTCCACACGTGGTCGCAATTTTGAAAGGCGGAAGTGACGGGAAGAGGCTCTTGTTTTTAGCGCAAAAACGATTGTTAACTCGCAATGAAATATTAATATAATATTGCGCAATAATGGATGGTTTTGTTCTGTTCTCGACCTGCAAAGCGTATTTTGTGTTAATATTGGGTATATACTTTTATTTATCATTTAAAACGCAATTAAAATCGGCCCACGTGTGGAAGCATTTCTGTCAAAAAGGGAATACACGACTCAGTGGAAACAATGACGAAATGCAAAACTGTGAACGCTGATAATTGGAATCAGTGAGAACAAAGTCAAAACAAAGGGTTTGGAAATAATAGACCAATAATGTTGGGTAAATACGTTTATTTATCATTTAAAACGCAATTAAAATCAATCTGCTACGTCTGATATTTGTTATTTCGAAAATATGAACATCGTATTTACGTTTTACCGTAATTACTCGTGTATAAGACGGCTAATATTTTATATTTTAAGCATATTTACGTTTCACTTTTAAAATGACCGCCAAGCTTCAGCTTAAGCTTGAATGGTAGCAGAGCCGATATCTCTTGAAAAACCAACTCGTCTTATATTCGGAAATCGTTTTTTTCAAGTGAAATAACCTCAATTTTGGGGGGTCGTCTTATACACGAGTCGTCTTATACACGAGTAAATACGGTATTTAAACCTTACCATGATAGCAGCCTCATGTTGCATGTGCATTGTCTATGCATTATTAAACTCTCATTTTCTCTGATTGTTGGCATTTGAAATTCATTGAGCTATGGTGGACGAGTGTGAACATGTGGGAGAATATTTGCAGACGAAGGTAACTGTGAAGAATAAATGCTTTGCTGAAAGTATATTTACTGTGATGTGTGAAATAATGTTGACAACAATATTGCATTGTCAAAATGCTTAATTTTCATCATCAAATGTCCGGGCAACTTATTTTAATTTCAGGCCATTGAAAATTTAGATTCATTGGTCCAATACACTGCAGTGTGGATATCATGGTTCAAATGATACAAGAATAGTGCACCATATATATGAGCCATACACTGCAGTGTGGATATCATGGTTCAAATGATACAAGAATAGTGCACCATATATATGAGCCATACACTGCAGTGTGGATATCATGATTCAAATGATACAAGAATATTGCACCATATATATGAGCCATACACTGCAGTGTGGATATCATGGTTCAAGTGATACAAGAATAGTGCACCATATATATGAGCCATACACTGCAGTGTGGATATCATGGTTCAAATGATACAAGAATAGTACACCATATATATGAGCCATACACTGCAGTGTGGATATCATGGTTCAAATGATACAAGAATGGTGCACCATATATATGAGCCATACACTGCAGTGTGAACGGGAAAATGCCTGAGAGAGCCATAACATGACTATCCAAAAACTACCATTCACAAGTCGTGCTAATACGGTCCTATATTCATTAATTTGAATAAAATAATGACTTCTTATGAAATATGCTCCCTTCAGGACCTACCGTATTTACTCGTATATAAGACGAGGTTTTTTTCCAAGTTAATGGTTAGGGGGTCGTCTTATACACGAGAGCAGTCTTATACTCGAGTATTTACGGTAAAACGTAAATACGGTAAAACGTAAATACGATGTTCATATTTTCGAAATAACGAATATCACACGTAGCAGATTGATTTTAATTGCGTTTTAAATGATAAATAAAGGTATTTACCCAATATTATTGGTCTATTATTTCAAAACGCTTTGTTTTGAATTTGTTCTCACTGATTCCAATTATCAGCGTTCAGTTTTGCGTTTCGTCATTGTCTCCACTGCTTTGAGTCGTGTCTTCCCTTTTTGATTGCGTTTTAAATGATAAATAAAGGTATTTACCCAATATTATCACAAATTGTTCGAGAACAGAACAAAACCATCAATCCATTTAAAACGCAATTAAAATCGATCCACGTGTGAAAGCATTTCTGTCAACAAGGGAAGACACGACTCAAAGCAGTGGAAACAATGACGAGATGCAAAACTGTGAACGCTGATAATTGAAATCAGTGAAAACAAGGTTAAAACAAAGCATTTTGAAATAATATGTTTTAAATGATATATAAAGGTATTTACCCAATATTATCGCTCATTATTGCGCATTATATTAACAATCGTTTTCGCGCTAAAAACAAGAGCCTCTTCCCGTCACTTCCGCCTTTCAAAATTGCGACCACGTGTTGCGTTGAGTCGTGTCTTCCCTTCTTGACAGAAATGCCTTCACACGTGGATCGAGAACAGAACAAAAACATCAATCCATTTAAAATGCAATTAAAATCGAAACACGTGTGAAAGCATTTCTGTCAAAAAGGGAAGACACGACTCAAAGCAGTGGAAACAATGACGAAATGCAAAACTGTGAACGCTGATAATTGGAATCAGCGAGAACAAAGTCAAAACAAAGTGTTTCGAAATAATAGACATCAGACGTAGCAGATTGATTTTAATTGCGTTTTAAATGATAAATAAAGGTATTTACCCAATATTATCACAAATTATGCTTTGCAGGTCGAGAATTTCTCCACAAAGTAAAACGTAATACGATGTACGTGACGTCCTTGATCTTAGTGTCTGGGTGCCCACGAGACAAAAGTAGAGCGGCCAACATGTCAAATTGAACTTTCATATCCGTAGCAGATCGATTTTAATTGCGTTTTAAATGATAAATAAAAGTATATACCCAATATAAACACAAAATACGCTTTGCAGGTCGAGAACAGAACAAAACCATTCATCCATTTAACATACGAGGTCGTCATTTTAAAAAGTGGGAGTGACGGGGACAAGCTCTTATTTTTGGCGCGAAAACGATCAGAGCCTACTTAACACGCATTGAAATATTAATATATTGTGCAATGATGGATCCCTGGCTTCTCCTCGTGTTGCTGACGTGAATTAACGTGACGTCACGTACATGATATTTACGTTTTACTTCATGGATAAATTCTCGACCTGCGAAGCATAATTTGTGATAATATTGGGTAAATACCTTTATTTATCATTTAAAACGCAATTAAAATCAATCTGCTACCTCCGATATTCGTTATTTCGAAAATATGAACATCGTATTTACGTTTTACCGTATTTACTCGTGTATAAGACCGTTAAGATCTTGTTTTGTAAGCATATTTACATTTCACTTTTAATATGACCGCCATGCGCCAGCTGAAGCTTGAATGGTAGCAGAGCCGATATCTCAAGAAAAATCAACTCGTCTTATATTCGGAAATTGTTTTTTTTCAAGAAAATAAGCTCAATTTTGGGGGGTCGTCTTATACACGAGTCATCTTATACACGAGTAAATACGGTACTTGGGTGAGGGAGGATTACCCAAGACACATTCTTATGAGTACTTTTTGAGCCATACAGAAGAGTTCACCATAAATGTAGGCAATGGAAACCTAAGAATACAATTGTCTGGTGCTGAGTTTTATTTTTTTCACTATAATTTAATATTACACCAAACCTTATAGGCCTGTCTTTCATCACAGAGTTTTTGAGTATCTATGGTTGATTAAATTCCTGGTGGGGGAACAACACTCACAATGTCAATCAGGTGACACACAACACTCCTATGTTTTGAATAACATTTTTGATCAAGTATCATCATCTTTACTTTGAAAGTTCCATAACGTTGTATTCCAAAGTATCCACAAAATGTCCAAAAGGAAGAAACCTGACTTCAAAGGGATTGTTTATCTGGAAGATCAAGACTAAGTGCTGCACATATTTCATATTCTAATTATATAAAATTAGAATTATTCCTTTTTGAAACAGATACTAAACATATAAAAATCTTTTAACTGTCACAGTTTTGTCAGGTAATTCCTTCACCATATTGGGTTGTGATTGCTCTTTTCTTGAATATCACAGATTAGACTATCAGAATATAAAAGAGAAAAGGTACTGATACCTTAAGGACAGTTGTTTTCACCATCAATAACTCGCACTTGTTAACATGTGATAGATTGCCATACAATTCATGGAATACATTTTTAAAGATACTTTTTGACATCATGGCAGCACTGATGTTAACTTGGTCATAGAAGATGAACAAAATTGTGACAGCAAGTACCTGACAAACTGGTGAGAATGATGCAAAATATAAAAGATAGACCAAAAAGATCATAATGAAAGCTGGGATACTTGATCAAGCTCTAAATATTGACTGAAATAGCATATTGATTGCATCCCTGAAAATCTGAGACATGATTCTAAACACCAGGTGGCACCATGGTTCAGAGAATTCATGCTGTTTATTTCATGTCAGAACTGACCAAATCACTTTTGATGGATTCATTGAGCACTAACAACTTCAGGCCTTGACATACGCACTGGCCCGGTGGCCCGGGGCAACCAGATCTTCTGTCTGAGCCAGTGAATGCTCTATTTTAGTGGCCCAGTTGGGCAACCATATTTTTGGTCTTTTAGTGGCCTAAACTATCTTGATTTTATTCTAATCCTTGATAAATATTTGTTTGATATCACAATCAATGGACTTTGCATAACTTCTTTTGCTCTGGTGGCCCAACTGGGCAACCAACATTTTTCTCTTTATATCGAGGCCTGACAACCCTGTGATGTTGGATGTCTCTCAAATATAATGACCAGGTCTCCCCTCATAGTGGTCAAACTCATCTCTCTTTTTAAAAAAATGAGGCCCATTTCTTTTTGGAAAAGTTTTTTTTTTCCTTTTTTGGGATAAACTCACTATTCCTTCTTCATAAATTTGGCAATTACATGCTCAGATGTTATTGAGGGTGGAAAGGATGTCAATTATTTGGTTTGATGTGTTACTTACTTGTAGATCCTAGCCAGTTGCCACGCCCCTGTTGCTCCCAGGAATATGTTGACAGCAAATAAGTTCCAGTTCTTGGGGATGATCACCATAGAATACCGAGCCCAAATGCAACCTGCCAACAGACAACAGCTTATCATCAAATTAGGCATTAATATTTAAACCTTCAATTTGTGTTTAAAATCTACCTTCCAGCAAATATTATACGTTTGTGCAGATATATATATTTATAAAATTTTCTCTAAGTTGAAAACAGAGAGCTGTCATTTTTCTTACTGTATTTTGGCCCTATGTTTTTTCAGCATATTGTTTTCTGAGTATTTTTTTGTATATTGCCCTCTATGTATTCTCTCTATATTCCCCTCTATATATTCTCAACATATTGCCTCTATATATTGATATTATATATCATCTGAGACTTTATCTGGTTAGCTTTATGACTCACCTGTAGCTGTGAGAGCCACTGACTGCATGCCTGGTAGAGTCAGTATACTGGCGGTGGTTAGCACGAGGGTTTATCTGGTTAGCTTTGTGACTCACCTGTAGCTGTGAGAGCCACTAACTGCATGCCTGGTAGAGTCAGTATACTGGCGGTGGTTAGCATGAGGGTTTATCTGGTTAGCTTTGTGACTCACCTGTAGCTGTGAGAGCCAATGACTGCATGCCTGGTAGAGTCAGTATACTGGCGGTGGTTAGCATGAGGGTTTATCTGGTTAGCTTTGTGACTCACCTGTAGCTGTGAGAGCCACTAACTGCATGCCTGGTAGAGTCAGTATACTGGCGGTGGTTAGCATGAGGGTTTATCTGGTTAGCTTTGTGACTCACCTGTAGCTGTGAGAGCCAATGACTGCATGCCTGGTAGAGTCAGTATACTGGCGGTGGTTAGCATGAGGGTTTATTTGGTTAGCTTTGTGACTCACCTGTAGCTGTGAGAGCCACTGACTGCATGCCCGGTAGAGTCAGTATACTGGCGGTGGTTAGCATGGGGGTTTATCTGGTTAGCTTTGTGACTCACCTGTAGCTGTGAGAGCCACTGACTGCATGCCCGGTAGAGTCAGTATACTGGCGGTGGTTAGCATGAGGGTTTATCTGGTTAGCTTTGTGACTCACCTGTAGCTGTGAGAGCCACTGACTGCGTGCCCGGTAGAGTCAGTATACTGGCGGTGGTTAGCATGAGGGTTTATCTGGTTAGCTTTGTGACTCACCTGTAGCTGTGAGAGCCACTGACTGCATGCCTGGTAGAGTCAGTATACTGGCGGTGGTTAGCGTGAGGGTTTATCTGGTTAGCTTTGTGACTCACCTGTAGCTGTGAGAGCCACTGACTGCATGCCCGGTAGAGTCAGTATACTGGCGGTGGTTAGCATGAGGGTTTATCTGGTTAGCTTTGTGACTCACCTGTAGCTGTGAGAGCCAATGACTGCATGCCTGGTAGAGTCAGTATACTGGCGGTGGTTAGCATGAGGGTTTATCTGGTTAGCATGAGGGTTTATCTGGTTAGCTTGACAGTTTATCATGTTAGCATGAGGGTTTATCTGGTTAGCATGAGGGTTTATCATATTAGCATGAGGGTTTATCTGGTTAGCATGAGGGTTTATCTGGTTAGCATGAGGGTTTATCTGGTTAGCATGAGGGTTTATCTGGTTAGCTTTGTGACTCACCTGTAGCTGTGAGAGCCACTGATTGAGACAGACTCAGCTTCTCAGCTGGACGGGCATAATCTGCCAATCCTGCAAACACCAAACACTGCCAAAGAAAAGAAATACAAAATAATTATATTCACCTTTTAAAATCTGAAAATCAAAATAATATATTCAACAATTGAGTACACTGATACCTTTCTGATTCCTTATAATCAATATTATTTCCAGATTGTGGTGAAACAAACACCAGATATTCAGTTAGATGTTACAACTATAAACTATTTGCATGATTAGAAAGAAATTAAAATAAATTTCTGAAATCTAAAACTTTTCATGAGATGGATTTCTGTCTATCTTATCTGATAATATGCCTCATCAAAGGATAGTGAAAAGATATTTCTGACCTACATATCTCTTTTAGTATTTATGATTGAGCAACTTTATTTCTTTAGCTCATTTTGTTATCAATAAAAAAATTAATAGCTGGAACGCTCTATGTTGCAAAATTGTGATAACTTTGGCTTATTAATATTTCATTTTTGGATAAAAAGCTGAAATAAGATGCAACATTTATTTCACCTAGCAAGAGTATAAACAATATAATTCCAACTTACCCATTTGAAGGTAGGTGCCCAGAAAAATATTGTCTGTGGTCCTGAAAATAGAATTTTTTCAATTTTAATGTTGATTGCCTAAAAAACATTTATCTGCTGAAAAAACGGGGAGCAGATAGTGAGAAGGCACATGCCACAATAGATGTAGTTGAGAAAAATGTCAAGAAGGATGCTGTAAAACAATTGTATGAAAGCCATGTGATGTACCCAACCCTGTGACCCAAACTGTGCAGTGTCTGAGAGATATTCAGCCAAGCACCAAGGCCATGCAGTGCCCATATCTAATGTGATTGAAGCATTTGAGGACACTGAAATTTAACAATAAGAAATTTTTTGTTTTGATCATTTTGTTGATTTTTGCTCAACAGCTGTAATTCAATACATTAAGCACAATTTTATGACAATGTCTAAAATTATGCAAATTTGGTTGTCAGTGCAAACAGTGTAATAGGCTGTTTTGTTGACATTTTTTCAAACATTTGTGAAAACCTGGTATCAAGCCGAAGAGAGTTATGTCAATCATAAGTAGATTTCATTCCAATTGTGGCTGAAACAATTGCAAACATACGCTTTCACAAGTTTTCGTATGAGTGTTTCCAATCAGCCATGACATCTCGCACTTTGTTTTCATCATGTTTCATAAATATGTGTGCAGTTTATATGTGATATTTTGCTTGTATCTAATAATAACCGGCTGATAACAAAGACTGTTGTTTGTGGCTTGCTCTGATGATTCCAGAACTGTTTACAATACATACAGGTGTATTTAGCGCAGAGATGTCAATGAAACTTTTCTCACACAAACACACAGTTGAGGTTTCACCTGCAAATGTTGGAGGCCACACGCCACCTGGTGGAAAACAGTGCATGGCGAAAGGATTTTCATGAGGATTATCTACTTTCTACTTACTTTTATCAAAACTAATTTGGCCCTTATGGTCATCTACATAGAATATCAGTGAAATCAGCCACTAATTGAGCTTGGCCCTGCTTTGGCCAAGAGAAGCCAGCCCCAGGACATATTGACCCCAGTCACTCTGCATTTACTCTCCTTTGCATCGGGCTCAATTTATAACACCCTCTCCGCTTATGCGATCAGATATGATCAAATAGGCCCGTTCCATAAGCCCCGCCCACTGAATGTAACCACTTGCACGTGCATGATGCGATGACGTAATTAAAGCCTATGAGTCTGACGGCACGTGCACGATACGATGACGTAACTGAATTCTACAGCTCATTAATATTCATGAGCGCCGAAATAGTACGACATTTGATCACGTTGGCGCTAGGCCTATATTGAAGAGGCCTAGTAAAGCTGGGTACTCTGCATTATATATCTATATATTTACTTGGCAAAACCAATTAGCATCCTGCTGACAGTTGTTATGGTCAAATAGCCATCTCAAGGGAGATTTCTGGAGTTTTGAGCAGTTACAATTCTCACTATCTGCTCTCCCATATCCGCTGCATTTTCAGAGTGCTACAATCGTATTTGGCCCAATTCTTTGCACACGGCACATCCGGGACAGTGGCGACAGCCTGTTTGGAGCATTGTCTCCTCTGCCTTTCAGCTTTGCATCGTTGTTTTTCTAAGTTTTGCCTTCGGAATGGTGACATATATTACGCAGATTGCAATATACTTATATAAAGATTGCATAACAAAAATCCAATAGCGCTAACATTGGTGTGTTAGTGTATGGTGTGAACCTAAAATTTCCCTCCCATCTTGAAGAAAGGCTGGCGAAATATGCAGCATATTTGGCATAGACCGATTGCGGTCGCCATACTGCCCCATTGAAAACAACACAACAAATTCTCTGAAATCCAATCATTAAACAAGAAAAAGTGGTGATCCACATGTAACACGGATGGGGGAAAAAAATAACAAACCAAAATTCACAACAAACAGAACAAAAATTAAAATAAACAAAACAAAATTTACAACAAACAAAACAAAATTAAAATAAACAAAACAAAATTTACAACAAACAAAAATTAAAATAAACAAAAAACACAAAATGAAACAATTATTGCAAACTGATGGGGCAGTTGAAATTATCTTTATTTGTCTTTTGAAAACATTTAATTTGGTATATGAACGATTTCTGTAGCACAACTGTATGCAAAGATGTGCCTTTTCAGGCCCGATTATGTAAGTTGCTCTATTATCGCCCAGGCGCTATCGCAAGTCATCGATCAGAGACTTTTGCATGTTATTTCTGTTCTAATTGTCTGATTTACACCAAATTTGAATTAAACTTACTGAAAATTCCTTGTTCTAGCGATTGGGAGGCATTTCCAAGCAACTTAAATGATAATTTTGTGCAGCGATGGGCGATGACGATGTTGTCATTTCGGCGGGATGCCTATTGGCTTTGCCGAGCCGGTAAACTTTAGTGTTCTCCAATCACCCATCGGCAAAGACCGAATTTGAACTAAACTTACTGAAAATTCCTTATTCTAGCGATTGGGAAGCATTTTAAAGAGATAATTTAATGCAACGATGGGCGAACATGATGACATCGTTTTGAACGTTCTGCTTTGTTTACATGACGCACTTCTTTTCTTTTGTTCACTTCTTTTAGATATGTATTCATTCGCCGGACGCATGCGCGAATTGGAATCTTTCGCAAGCAGACGACGAACACTCCACAGTGGCGTCAGTTGCTTTAACAATTTTGACCACAGAAAAAACCGAATTACAACCCACAGGAAACAACTACCCATTTCCCATGATCGTACCGATCACAGAATAACACAGATAGTCCCTTTTTGATATCCACTGCCTGTCGGCAGTGGATATCAAAAAGGGACCATCCGTGTTACAAAAAACATGATGGAAACCCACAATCACACTATGGTCGAACAAGATACTGTCAAACAGGGCCTGTGCAAACAAGCTAGCAAGTGTTTGTCAAAGACAAGTTTCTGGAGATGAAGTGGACCATGACTGCCAATACCTACATCAGTATAATGGTCCACCTCCGCATCGCCACTGAAATCAGCAGTTATTGGCAGCGACGAAAAATGACTTCACTTTTCAGACTGAGAAAGATTATTTGAATATTTCTCTGACTGTCAAATAGAATGTTGAGTTTTGGAATTTATTTTTGTGAACAAACCTGCAGGATGGTTCCAAAATGGCTGCAATTTATCGGGAACGGCTTTGCCCACTGCCCGGGTTAGAGTCTTGTAGATGACTGACATGATAACGACTATTTTCAGCAGTTTTCTTGTAAAATCTCAACAAAATGTCACCTCGTCCTCTATTCCCGGAAGCGGGTCGCTCGTTCCAAAACACAGTACAAGCTGAAAAATATTTCCTCCCGTTAAAACTCCTTCAAATTTACAAACAGGTGTCAGCACTGCATCACATAAAAAGGTCTTGGAAAACTAGTTTATTTTCAAACCAGGGTCCCCATTGAGACACATAAGAGCCCAAAGAAAGATGTTTTGACAATTATTTACATCAAAACTATATAGAATTGACAAATAAGAAGAATATAATATATAAATCCTGTTTTGTTCAAACCTTTATCAAATATATTTTTTACCCGTCATGAAGCCCGCCATAAAGGACCTACAATCCACTTTTATCTTATTAAAGCAATTCCTAATGTGTTTTTCCAATATTATAAATATAAACTTCTCGAACATACAGGTGACATGCTACTTGTCGATTTCCATCATGGGTGACATGGTCAAATTTGGGCCATGCCACATTTTGAATATCTTGATAGTTTTGTTTTGGGGGGGAGGGGGTTGAACTCTTTACCAGAATGTGATGTTGAGGTATGTTCAGCATTGATCAAAACACTCAGATCAGTGCAGTCCATGTGTCTATTGAAATATGGATCCAGGCAAAAAGTGAGTAAGCAAACTTGCCACGAGTGTTGTCAAATGCACAAGCTTCAAGACAGACCACTTGGAACTATCCCACTGGACATAATAATCATAAATCTCAGATCATTTCTTTCTCACCCAATATGAAAAACTCATTTTATTAATTGAAAAATCTACAAAATGATTGAAAGGGAAGTTGGTTTTTAATGCTCATCTTTATTTATGTGCTTTATTGTGGCATAAATGTAGGCTCAGATTTATACAAGGTTCTCTGTCCAAGGTCAATCTTAACTCCTTTATGGTATGTAATCAAGTATATATTGCAAAATAAAACTCTATCATGTTGAAACTTTGAAGTACAGACTCTTCTGGGGCATAAAATAGGACAAAATAAATCTGGGTTATAACCTGCCAATCAAAATTGCTTTCCTCACGAGGAACTCTTTAAGCTCATTGCATAACTGGGTAAATTGATTCGAGTAACAATTACCAATTGGCTGTGCAATAGTTATGATTTTCTCTGCATTTTTTCAAGGTTTCATTGGCCTAAAGTTTCAGATTTGTCAGGTGGGCTATTGTACATATTATTTTAATTCTTTCACAACGCTATTTGTAATTACTGTTGAGGTTTAGTCTTTCTATTGCTCAAGCATTTTTCTGTTTTCACTGGCAGATTGTGATCAACAATTACATTCATTATTTGGTTGTATGCCTGCGACATCTACTGGCAGAATAAATTCAGAATGGCCACCGTTCTGATCATGCCAGACACCTAGTGGGTCCTTTGGAGGCAAGAAAATGGGGTCTCCTCAAGATTATAAAGGTCATTGTGAGCTTTTTGCAATATTTAGGCGAGAACAGAAAAGACTGATTAATTCTTAGCAATATGCAATTTATTTAAATAGCTTTTCGATGTGGGCTTTCATTTTATTTGAAATCATTTATTGGACTTAAAAATTTAAAAATAAACAACACACAAATTTTTTTTTTATACTATTCATTCAAATTGACGTTTATATACATTTATTCATTATTTCATTTTGACATGTAGTACAAGTATAAAGTTCTGCACAGATAAACAACGTATGAAAGTCACAGTCACTTATATAACGTGTTTCAAGTTCACCACGGTCACCTTTTTCTTGTCATACCCGGTGACCCCACAGTGACGTGTTGTGACTTTCTACCTCAGCTGGGTCATCTGGTTGTGAATGCTTCTTATTATAATCTTTGAGGTGAAGTCAACTGTTTTGGTCTGTCCAAAAAAAAATTAAAAATCTGGACACATTACACACAGAATACATCCTTACATACATACATTAACCAGTCAAAAGTCAACAAAGATGGGTCTGTCCTACTCAAAACAAAAGTCTCATTCTCTCTGTGTGTACATCTCTCTACTTGTATAGACAAACGTGTGTGATTCGGTGTGCCATGCACAATCAATAAGAACAGTTCATATATTTACGTGCGGTGCACTTCTCTAGAACAACGTTGCAACAAAACAATATACACACACCCATGTTATAGAGATGCCCCCCTGTGTCGCCCCCTTTCTCTATATTTATAATAATATATTACATAAATGTCCATGTTCGGGGGTGACAGTGCAGGGTTGAAAGATATCTGGATCTTACCACGCATCCCATATTGGCAATCATATGCATTTATAGAATTAAATACACACATCGGACAGGCATACAAAAATAAAAATACGCTTACATGAACACAAGTGATGGGTCCACCAGACCCTTTCTGGGGCATACTTTCTCTTTCTAAACAATATTTCCATAGTAATCATATGGATTAACACAGCACTATTGCCATTAGGGAGAGTCTAGCATCCATACTCTTGGTAAATTTTCTCTATAGAACCGTTAAGTAGCTGTCCTTTTGGAGAGAGATAAGTTTATGGAATTTTGGCACCTTCAATCTGTCAGTGAAGGCATTTGAAGTACATGATAGCAACATTATCATAAACAATATTAAACACATTCTGTACATGTCATTTCACTTTCTGCAGGCGACCAACATGACAGCTCAAATATATCTCCTGGTCACCTGCGTCAAATATATACTAGTAATATATATATATATATATATATGTATATGTATAGACTCCATGGAAAGTCTGTGGCAATGATATCTGGCGTCAAGGTCAAGGTCGTTATTCACCTTGACCCTTTGACCCCTGCAGTGAGGAGCATATCACGATGATGGAACAGAGAAGGTAGGTGGGTGGGAGGAGGAGGAGCATTTGGATATTTGTCACGATCGCTGGGCCGCTTCCTCCTGTGAACAGTTATACATGACGTCCGCCAATATGGAGGAAACCTTTTGGTCGAGAATTTGTGACATGACTAGTGTGAGCAGGCGGTCCTGCTGCTTGAGGAAGAGAGACTGGTTGGCCGGCACCTCGGACAGATGGAGCAAGGTCTCGGCCGACCGCCGCAACATGTCCAACGTGGTGCCCATCATTTCCGGGTTCTCCCGTAACATGTCCATGCCGTGAGAGTTGGCTATCTGCATTGCTTGGCTCTCGGCAGTTTCTATAAAGTCTATGAGTAGTGAGACAGCTGGATGCTGCAGGGCGACGGCGCGTGCTACGCTGCTGTCTCCCGACACTAAGCTCGACAACAACACAATGGCAAACTCCCTCATCACTTGCTCCTTGCGATCGGCGAGGAGGTTGACGAGGTTGATGATGAGCTGTACGATGCGCGAGAAGGGGGGCGTCGCCAGGAGGAGGTCCACGTTGCCCTCGGTGACACACAGCTTTGAAATGGCTTCCAGAGTGAGCCGCTGCGCTGACAGGACGGAGTTGGCAGACATGGTGGGCATGGGATCGATGGCGTACGCACTGCCGCACACTGACCAGTGAAGCAAGCCGTCCAGGATGGGTAAACACACCTCAGACTTGAAATTATTGAGATACAAGTGGCCGGCCATGTTGGCGATCACCACCAGCGTGTTCTCGCGAAGTGCGTCCAGCGTATCCCACCACCATTCCTCCTGGTTGTAGTCTACGTTGATCTCCTCAGTGTGTACCTCGAACTCGTCACGGTCGAACCCCTTGGCTTCTCTCTTCCGTTTGGGGTGTTTGTGGTGGAGCAGGAGCAGCTTGCCGAGCATTCGCAGCACCCCCTGGTGTTTGGACATCTCGCGGTCATTGCCTGGCACAAAGGACAGACTGCGCAGGATGTTAGAGATGCAGACACAGCGCCGAGACAGGTCCTCTTTTGCAGTGGAGATAAGAAAGAGAGACGGCTGGTCCGGCTGGTAAGCCTCGCATTCTTCATCACTCTCCTCCCACTTCCTCTTCAAGCCGTCCATTGCACATAAACCAACGTCCTTGCCTTTCACTTCTAAATACTCCATGAATTTCTTGTGCTTTTCACTCGCATTATCCTCAATGTCTTCTTTTAACTTTGACGAGTCTTTGTTCTCCGACTCTTTTTTAACCGTCTCTGTCTCCTCTTTGGTTGTCACCGCTGGGGAATCCTCTTCCTTTACAGAAGCAGCACTGTCTTTATTGTTTAATTCCTCCTCGCTAGGTTCTAGTTTCACGGTAACACTTGGCGCACAGTCTGAGCAGCCATTGGCTCGCCCTGTGCCCAGACATGACGACTGAGAGGAGGAGTCCTCTTTCTCCAGTTTGATGTGTGCATCCTCGGCGAGAGACTTAGCTAAACTGATCACTTTGGAGGGCGAGGTAACCTCCTCCTTACTGCAGTCCATCGCATTCTCCTCGTCCCCACTGTATATATCTCCGTTCATTTTCGGCTCACTACTATCACTTGTGTCCATTTTTTCTTGATCCTCAGAATTTTGTTCTTCATTTTCACAATTATCACTTGCCTTGATTTCTACTTTGATATCCTCTTCAATTTTAACATCCTTTTCTATTTGTTCACTATTATTCTCTTTGTTTTCTTTCATCTCACTTTTGATATGGTACCTATTTTTACCAAAGAACTGCTTTTTCATGAAGTCTAAATAGTTCCAGCGTTCGAAATTGGTGACTATATGGTTAGTTATATCTCCTTTTCCGAGCCTAAAATCTGCTGTTGTGCTCTCGTATCCGCAATACGTATCCCACTTTTTACGATCAAACACAACATCTGTCTGTTCTGAATTCTCTTCGAGTTCAACCGACAATCCTTGCCGAGTTTTGAGAGTATAATTTCCTGATTTTTCGAGACTTTCCTTTTTGGGCGGTGTAAGTGCCGCCTTAGCACCAATTTCCTCCTCTATCGTATCAGATTTCTCTGTCAGTCCACTTTCTTGTCGACGCCTTATGCGTTTTTCTTCCTCGGTCTTGATGACCATGTCGTCCACGGTGTCCGCACCGAAGACGGCAGCGAGGCAGGCGCGGTATTGGTCCAGCAGGGCGTCCAGTAGCCCCGGCAGGTGACCCAGATGGAAGTAAAGAACTGTTGTATCGTCAAACAGCAGTATGGATAACACGTCTAGGGCCCACGTTGACTCTGCGATCTGGCCTGACTTCAATGACATCATGAGGCGCCATGCATCAACTTGCCCTGCAAACATATAAAACATACCTCGGAGTTAATGACTTGCCTTTCATTTATTTCATAAAAGGATTAACAGTCAAGGAGAACCATGTATTATCTTGACATTTCTTAATGGCAATGCCAACACTAACAGCGATTTAGGAGGTCATAACATTGTGGCACTAATGCACACAAATTTCACCCAGTTGCCCATGGTAACTGATTTATGTTAGCCATTTGACATCATTTTTCCAAATATGATATGAACCAGTAGACAATCATGTATATTTTTTTTTAAAGTAAAATGCTTTTGCAGCTCAAGAGACAGTACTTTAAAAAAATAATTCATCATGATTATAAAAACTTATCAGAAAATATTATTTTTAAACTAATGATGGTGCGGCCAACTCATATGAAAGCAGTGTTTATAATGGGGATTATATACACATATATATGTACCTAGGTCTTTATGATTCATGCGTCTCCTCTTCTGTAGTAGGGGCTGTGTCGCTTCTACGCTGTCTGAGGGGAAAATAATCTCCTTCTTGTTTGGGAATGCATTGCCAGTCATTGTTGGCTTTTGCTGCAACACCAAAAAACAAAAGACATTTATTATCTACATACACATGAGTACATCCAATATGCTTTCGGATTCTGATTCATTGTTTCTATTAATTCACAGTGAATTAAGGATGAGTTTGCTCGTCATTTTTGAACCACAGATTTTATAATATAAATAGATAATAAAGCATGTTTCTGCCTGTACTTTGCCTCCCCAAGTATCTTTCCTGAACATTATTGCATTTTCTCCAAACATGACTCTAATACAAACAAAGGCAGATTCCCTAAGTAAAGTGTTGTCTCCTCATGTATATTCTTGGTAGATGGACTGAGGATGGCAATAAGTCTTGGTAGGCAATATTCTCCTTGGTAGATAGATTGTGGAGGGCAATATTCTTCTTGGTAGATAGATTGTGGAGGGCAATGTTCTCCTTGGTAGATAGATTGTGGAGGGCAATATTCTCCTTGGTAGATAGATTGTGGAGGGCAATATTCTTCTTGGTAGATAGATTGTGGAGGGCAATGTTCTTCTTGGTAGATAGATTGTGGAGGGCAATATTCTTCTTGGTAGATAGATTGTGGAGGGCAATGTTCTCCTTGGTAGATAGATTGTGGAGGGCAATATTCTTCTTGGTAGATAGATTGTGGAGGGCAATGTTCTTTTTGGTAGATAGATTGTGGAGGGCAATGTTCTTCTTGGTAGATAGATTGTGGAGGGCAATATTCTTCTTGGTAGATAAATTTGGGGGGAGGAGATATGCAATAAGTATTAAGATGGAGAAGTTGAAAAAAATATTTTTGATTTACAGGGCTACATGTCAGTACCATTTCTCTTTCAGTCACAATTCTGGCATGCTGCCAAGTTCTTCTGTAGCAGATCCCGGCACCAAAAATTTGTTTCTCAGGAGGTGGTAGTTTGTTTGATGTGAGGAGGTGCCCTGGGGCACGCAAATGTGTACTCCATATGGAGCTGGCAGTGTGTTTGGGGTCAGAGGTCAAGACGACCAAGCAGGGAAGTCGGTGCGTAATTATTGGTAACCTGTACGAGGGGTAATGGGCGGCGTGTGCCTGCCCAGTGTGGCGGAACGGCTGAGGCAGATCTGGGGTTAATAACTCGTACTTATAGGTCACAGAGGTGAGGTACGGAATGCAGCTAACATTGACATGCCCCCCACAACCTGCCCATTCATAAGTACAAAACACTTGACCCTGCTCTTCTGCCTCGTTTGCCATGACACAGACCAGAGCTGTTGCCATTGACTGCAAGTCTGGGAGTAAGTTAGGAGCCTCCAAGTTGCCAGGTTGGGCAGTAATGATTGTCTGGTAGTGGTGGCTGATTGGCTGGGGATGCCTCAGTGGTGGTAACATGGGCAGTGCTGATTGACCTAGATATGACTAGGATGCCTCTGTGGTGGTGACATGGGCAGTGCTGATAGACCTAGATATGACTAGGATGCCTCTGTGGTGGTAACATGGGCAGTGCTGATTGACCTAGATATGACTAGGATGCCTCAGTGGTGGTAACATGGGCAGTGCTGATTGACCTAGATATGACTAGGATGCCTCTGTGGTGGTGACATGGGCAGTGCTGATAGACCTAGATATGACTAGGATGCCTCTGTGGTGGTAACATGGGCAGTGCTGATTGACCTAGATATGACTAGGATGCCTCTGTGGTGGTGACATGGGCAGTGCTGATAGACCGAGATATGACGAGGATGCCTCTGTGGTGGTGACATGGGCAGTGCTGATTGACCTAGATATGACTAGGATGCCTCTGTTGTGGCAACATGGGCAGTGCTGATTGACCTAGATATGACTAGGATGCCTCTGTGGTGGCAACATGGGCAGTGCTGATTGACCTAGATATGACTAGGATGCCTCTGCAATCTCTTTGGTGAACATCCAGCAAAGCCAGCAAAAATATATACAACTTTGCCATTTAATTTGACATAATCCTGCATTCATATATAAGAGCTGCAAAATTTTTTTCACCAAAAACTACAGAAACTAACTGGTAATATTTAGACATCAGACAGGGATGTGTGGTCAGTACACTGGTCAGTCACATAAGCTTGACCAGATGGTCAGCATATGGTTTCACCTCTGCTAAAGCCACCTGCCTGACACTGTGCACTTCCAACAAAGGCCACTCTTATCAGCCTCATAAACAAAAGAGTGGCCCTGCTAATTATCTTGCTTCCTGCCAGGAATATATACCAGGCTTTGTCCACATCACCTGCCCATTGTTCTCCACACTGCTAATTTACCACATCCCCATCTACACATTAATTGCTATTAATTCCATGGTCAATACTTCCAATGAGTATTTACCCTCTACAGACATGCAGAACATTATAATGTTACATAATAAAAAAAATATATAAAAAATGTTGTTCTTCAAAATGTTAATTTTGATCATCAAATATAGTCCCGGATTTCTGATCCTTATTCCAATCATATTATATTATTTATGAGCAATTAAGGGGAAAAAAAACTGATTTTACTATTTGCTGAATTTGAGACTTGACAACCTTTACCTGGGCTTACTGATGCAAGGTTTGGTCATGTAAATGATGGCTATGTTGTATATGAAACCTGACTGGGCAAGACGGGGGCCATAATAAAGGTAAGGCCTAATGTCTGCTTCTACAGTGCCCCACCATTAGCCCTTCTAAATGTACACCTTACTTGCACATTATAGGCCAATTAATAACACTGCCCCTGGCTATTTACACTGTCCATTATCAGAGTCTGCCATAACTTATTATTTGTGCAGGCTCTTATTTTCATTGATAAGATGATAGAGTCTGCCCAGAGATTGCTGTTCAAGGCCACTTTGTTTAAAATCTTCATATATACACAAGAAACCGTGAAAGAATCAACACAGAAAATACTTAGTTTATAGCTAACAATGTTTTTAAAAGAATAAACTCTTCTACTTTACTGCATTTTAAATATAAATTCATGGACTTGACCAATACATGCTTTATTTACAGAATGAATATTGTTCAACTGGCAGTCATCTTACTGTCTATTGTAATCTTTCAGGGCAGTTACCCTTTATTCGTCAAAATCTCATGGGATCAGCTTCATATTATTTATTCAGAAGCAACACTTTCCACGGATTTGCCCTGCAATAGTTGATTTTCTGACAACTGCCAATTGGATGGTTGGTGTATGGTTACGGGTCTTCGTACCTGCATCTTGGAGGGCGAGAACACCTGGTTGGAGTCCATCCTCTGTGGAGACATGCGTGCCTGCGTCATGCTGCTGCCCATCCGGTTAAACATCCGGTAGGGAGGCACATTGGAAGTGGTGGGCGGGATCGACTGAGACATACTGTAGGGGGCGCCGCTGTGTTGAACGAATCTCTGCTGCATGCTGGGAGAGTTGGGCCATGCCTGGTCACCGCTCCGAGATCGAGAATCTACGAAATCATCATGTGGGTGAACATAAGGCATAGATGGGGGGCCGCCATAGTGCGGCGACCCGTCAGACATACCACCTGGAATAGCGTTAGTGGCATGGTCATTGGGATAGTAGGGAGGGGCGGGTCCCGGTGGGGTGGGGCCGTATCCGCCCTCGTACCCTGCACCTGAAACATCAACAGCTTATCATTAACAACCTGCACTATCCCTTGCCCACAACACTCCATACTTTCTTCCCTTTTCAATTTTGCATATTTTTTCCTTTTTTATTATCATCATTTTTGGTATCTTTTTTTTTTTTTAAATCATCATAGTTTGTTTTGTTTTTATATGTTGAGTGCTAATTTTGGATAGAAGTCAAGGTGATGTGGAGTGTTGTGAAGGATGCCTCCTGTAACCTACCCATACAGAGTGACAACAGATAGCACTAGAACGGCTCTCCCAAGCTAACAGTCTTCCCAATTATTAGTAGCAAGAGAAGAACAAGAATAACTGAAAATGAAATAAAGTCGTGTGTAGATTAAAATACAGGACGATGCTGACGAGCAGACAGGGGCCGAGGGTGTGGAGCTGAGAAGGGTTGACGTCTACACAGTCAACAAACACTTAATACATAAATATCTATACACTCACCACGATCAAAAGCTGAGCAACATCCCCACTATTTCTAAGATTATAATTTCCTTTTCTTTTTTTGTTTGTTTTGAAAACTATTTCTGAGACACCTACCATTAAGTACTGAAATAATTTGAATATATCAACTAAATTTGAATATATCAACTAAATATCTTTACTAAATCAACATAAAATTGGTAAGTGTTTAAAGGGTTGCTCAATTTTTGTTTATGTTTTGTGTATATATAGAATCCTCCATGGTGCACTTCCTCCATACTAAATGGAAACTGCCAGTTAGGTTAGTTAGCAGATGACTTGCATGCACATGCTTGTCCCAGGTTAGATCTGGAATCATAGTGGTCTACGGTAACACACTGAAAGAGTGCACCAAAAACCCTCCCGCAAAGACCATGTCATAACCATGGTACTGTAAAAAGAGTCCTAAAATCTAAATTAAACATGCATGCATACATGTATCAGTTAATATATGCAAAATATGAAAGTCAAAAATTGAAATCTTGTTCTAATTTGTTCAAAGCATGGTCAAAATAGAGCAAGAAATCACAAGTCAAAAGTGCATATTTGTATTGTGTTAAAAGATCTGGCTCATATATTTCCAATAAAATTTCCAAATATTTGCAGGTATTTTTCTTCTAAAGAGACCTTAAAGAATTTTTTAAAAAGATTTCTGATTGTTGGTTTTACTGAGATGTTCATTATAAATATACTTAATAAAAAAAAATCTCCACTTTGTGATATGCATTCTCTTGATTTCTACTCTCTATCAGAACAAGAGAATTTTATCTAACATTTATAATTCTTCACAACACTTTTTGGGGGGAATATCTTGACACAAAAAAAGTTGTGTCCATAAAGGAAAATAACTTAAATCTAATGTGTATAATATTACATTCTTTGGAGAGCCACAACATTTATCTACCATGATGAAAAAAATTATGATAAAGAGGAGAAAGGTTTGGAGAGAATCTAACGTACCATGCATGCCATCTTGTTGGTTCATGGGAGGGCGTGATCCTTGCTGTCCATATGGGTACGGCCCTCTGTCAAAGGAGCCTTGTCCCGCAGTCTGGTTGTAACCTGAAAACAGCATTATAATACTGATGAACTGAGTGTCATTTTTATATAAAGTTTTAATTAATATTCACTTCAAGTACTGTATGACTATGATAATCTACAATCAAATTTTACTGGTCTAAACTAATTCTAATGATAATCTTGCAGGTAAAATATCACAATGGATTTATACATGATAATTCATAATAAGATTTGTTGTAAGTGTGAACTGTTGGAGGACTGACCTTGTTGTACATAACCGTCTTTGCGGGGGTAATCTGGGAACCCTGGCTTCGCTCCAGGGTAGGTTGCTGCACTCTGCATGGGAGGTTTCTGAGGGTACATTCCTGCCTGAGGTCCGGGGCCTCCCTGCTGGTACCCCTGCCCGTACTGGTCCTGGTTGGGGGTGGGGTAGTTGGGGCGCGGGTAGTTCTGAGGTCCGGACATGTTGGGCCCTGGCATTGTTGGACCAGACATGTTAGGACCGGGTTGCTGGTTGTAGCCCTCCGGTCCATGCGGCCGCTGCATCGACTGATTGCCATAGCGACCAGGGTACATCTGGTTACCCTGAGAAGGAGACTGGTCCATGCCACCAGGGGGAGCAGCGGGTCTGGGTGGCATCTGAGAGCCGGGCATCATGGCGCCACTGCTCTGGGGTGTGACGGGAGGCTGGTGAGGCATGGGCTGACTCTGGGGTGGAGGCAGAGGACCAGAAGGACCAGAACTCTGCGCTGGAGGAACCGGTGGCCCTGAAGGCTGAGGGCCTTGCTGAGGACCTGTGGGACCTTGTGGAGGTCCTTGTACGGAGCTGGGAGGTCCTGTCTGTGACTGCTCTGACTGAGAACTTGGGGGTGGTACAGGCTGCTGCTGGCTCTGGTCAAACCTAAAAAGTCATATTTAAAACATTAAAATAATTTTCAAAAGATATAAATCTCAAAATGCCAAGTAAGTGAATCTAAACCATAGCTTTCACAATATTATCAAATTTAAGCTATTTTTGAATTACAATATAAGCAAGTCTTCTGCAAAATTAAAAGTGAATCTGGTCAGAGCGTGGTGACCTACCTCTCAGACTGTGACCCATATGATGGGTACTGTGGCCCGCTGCTGCTGGTTGCTGTCATGGGTCCCTGCTGCTGGGGTCCTCCATACCGGTTGGGTGGGAAATTTCCAGACTGGTGATTGCTGTTTGGAGGTGGACCAGCCGGTGTAGGCTGAGAGCCTTGCTGTGGACCCATACGATTATATCCCTCCGGTACCATGTTGTTCCTCCGGTAGGGGTCATTAAACTGTTCACCATCCGGTCCTGGCACGCGGTTCATGGTGCCTTCTCCGTACGACCCTTGCTGGTTCATGGAGTTGGACTGGTGGTTCATGCCCTGGTATCCGGGCCGGTTGTATCCAGGGTACGAGTTGGGCATGTTCTGGTTCATGCCGCTGCCGTACTGGCCCGGCATCTGGGAGTTGATGTTGGGTCTGGGGAATGGCTGGTTGGGCATGTTGCTTTCTGGGCCGTACTGGCCCGGCATGCTATTATTGCTGTTCATCATGCCGCGGTTGGCCATCATCTGGTTGGCATTGTTTGGCATCATGCTGTTGGGCATGACGCTGGTGTTTGGAGGCATGCCGCTGTTCTGGTTCATCATGTTCTGGTCGTACGGACCTATCATGCCCGGGTTGGGAGGACCCATCATACCCTGCCCATGCATGTCGTTACCCATGGGTCCCATTGGTCCCATGCGCTGTGGAAAGCCATCAAAGCCTGGCTGCTGGGGTCGGCCAAACTGATCCATAGGCCCCTGAGATCCTGCCAAAATCAAACCCCCAAAATATCACTAGGCTGTCACTCCAGGCAAAGCTCACAGGTTACATAAACCCAAATTTATTAAGTATGGAATGCTTTCACACAATTATCTTTACCTATGATATCAAATTTGGGGAAATATTGACCTCAAATCGTGTTGATATTATTCACCGATTCATGTCCAAGAACCAAACACAACACAATATTTTACATATACTATAAATGTACACAATCTTACAAGACCAGTCGTGAAGCTGGCAGCACTACAATTATACTACAAAACAGTACAAAATCACGACACTTACCAGACTTACCAGGAGAGGGCGCTGTACGTTTACTGTCCTTCTTCTGTGACATAGACTCTATCTGAGCTAATATAGGGGCTGGATCCATATTGTTGTGGTCAAACTTGCACTCAAATGGGAACAAGAACTTGATGTAATTCTTGCGTAGCGTAAATCCAGCGCTACCCGAGGAGCCCACGTTTATAGCAGTTGAGATATCTCGCCATTTCTTACTCTTTGTTACCTGTAATCAGTAGTTATAATATTCAATGATTTGATTTAATAATTTGACTCCCTTCACCATGCAAAATGTCTCATTCAAATTATCTAAATCAACCAACAAAGAGTAATATCCCAGGCAATTGTCCGCTGTTCATTCATTCAAAAATGTCAAAATAATACTGACAAGAATGTCTGATACTTATGTTGTTCATCAGACATTGTCTTATGTTTTTAGCATACACTTCTCATGTCATGTCTATAATTTTGTAGGTCAGCATTAAGCATGTACTCTATTCTGAGAGAACAACAATCAAGTGGCCTTATCATTTGTTATCAGTGATAAAGGGCCCATTCTGGTCAACTAAAAAAACAGCTGTTAACTGATTTCCAATCTGATGAAATCATTAAGTTCAAAGTGTTCTATAAAACCACAGGCTACCAGCCCAACTTTATCTCAGGACAAAACAAAATCACTTCCTAATGACAACAGTGACATACATTTTGAATTAGATAGCATTTTTCCCTTTACAATACCTTTACTTTTTCTGTTCTTGGTCTTACAATTTGTCATTTTGACAGATTTATTGTGTTTTTTTATTATTTTTTTGGCAAATTTTGGCCAAATGACAACTGTTACATTAAAATATAAACTAAAATGTTGCAGACATTTACATCATCAGGGCAAATAGAATTGTCTATTTTTGAATTCCTCTGTCGATCCCTGCCTCCCTTTGGTAAAGTTACAGGGTGCATCAATAAGGTATGCATTGATATTTTATGAATTGATAAGTTTTTGAATCTTTAAAATGTATATACGAAGACTCAGGGATCCATAATTGCACAATATATCAATATTTCAATGGGAATGAAACGCTGTGGCAGCCCTCCTATCGTTTTTGCATAAAAAATAAGAGCTTCTCCCAGTCACTTCCAGTTTTCAAAATGATGACCTCATGTTGTTTATGCATATTTAGTCATTGTTAAACTCAAAATTCTCTCGGACTTGTGCAATAATTTTAATTTTATCAACATTGGGAAAGTTTTTACCTGGACAATATGAGCATAGTCTATTTACTTTACACACTTTATGGTTCTGCATTTCTTCATATAAACTTCACAACTATCCCCCCTCCCATTATGTTCCAAATATGTTAAATGGTCTCTCAAAGCTTTAAAGAAAATTATCATTTGGACAACAGTAAATTTTCTTCGGGCAAGTTCATTTTCAAAATGACTTGTCTGACGGACAGGCCATTTCCATCACTACTTGAGCACCCTGGTTTGCATATAAAATTCGCTTCTATATTTGAAGATAATATGGGAATAGTGCAAGCTTACCTCCAGGAGGCCTCCTTTCTCCTTGACGATGACGTACAGCTTGTACAGATCAATGGGCTGCTTGCTGATCATGGGCATGGCAGTGATCGGGGTTCCCTTGTCCTCCATGAAGCCGAACAGCTTGTCCAGGAACGGCCGCCGCTCAGGTTCATCTCCCATATCAAACTGCTTCATGGCGCCCTCGCTGGACGAAGGCTTCTGGAAGGCAGGCGCGGAGTGTGACGACTAAAACGACAAGAACACCACATACGTCCACAACACGACCACTGTACAAACAACGTCAAGCAATCAGTGCACCAGCGTGCTACCATTAACACCCATCCTCAATCCACTTGTCTCCCAAACTTAACTTATTCGCGATAAAATCATATTTTTTTCCACAACATTTTAGTGTTCTCACTCAGCTGAAAACATTCAGATGCCTCTCCTCTACATCAGAAGAAAATTCTGAAAGTTCCACTTTGATATTTATAACAGAAAATTTGATCAAAAAAGAGAATTATTCTTTGGAGACAATAGCTTCCTTGCTATATATTACAAGTGTTTGTTGAGAAAGGGTGTTCTGTTATTTTTACTGAGTCTTTACAGTTTACAATATCTCAAAGAGAGAGAGAGAGTGCATTTACTTGAGTATGATTAGGAAAACTTGTGACATTTACAGTGCAAGATGCTTCAATATTTAGTCATTATACCAAGCCATTTTGTCTGCCATGTGTAATGTCCTTTTACTGGTATTAGTATTTGTGGTGGTAAATTGCTGATATTTCAACATACAAATTCTGCAGTATATTTTCAAAGTGAAAATAAAAAAATATTATTTGCAACACAGCAACTCTGATTAAATGTAATGATTACCTATACAGATTTAACACAGGGATGGACTTTCAATATAATTAAAGTTCCATATATTTAGTGCTATTAAATCACCTACAAAAATAGTATTGATTTCTCATTTAATGCCATCAAGTGGTCTTTCTAATAATATTGACCTAACCATTAAACATTACATCATAATGTATTTACAGTGGGCGCACATTTCAGATTTGGCATCAGTCCACATGAATGAAATCTGCGCCATTCATTCATCTGTAGGTTCTCAGTCATCAATATTCATGAGTCTAATCAAATACTCGTTGCCTTTTCAATCAACTTGTTACTACTATTATGGGATCCTGTTGTGATAATTATGGGATGGCAACCATGGCGTAGTATTTAAGTGGCTATATTTAATCTATCTCTCCTCAGATCTCTTGACACAAGCACAATGTCATCAACTAGGCCATTGTGATTTTATTCCACCCATTAACACGATATGACTGCTTTGTCAACCATTATGAAACTCAATACAGCTAATTCATCATGTAATATTGCCATTTGCTACTTCTTCTTTTGTCTTCAACTTAATATAGCGAGATTCAGTGCAGTCATAATTTACAACAAGTATCATATAATTCTTCTGAAACTGATCTCTGTGTTTTGATATCAAGAAATTCTTCAAGTCTATTAATAGATTCAACATAAAGTCCCTTAACACTTGAGTAACATAAGACTTTGCTGTTTTTTATTGGTTTAAAAATATAATTATATATACAATTTGTGTTTATCTCTGTAATAATCAAGTAATGTTGAGCAATGTGGAAATTGCATTTTAGTTACATTTCAGTAAATCCTTTAAAAAAATGTGAAAAAAATTTTGTCCGTCCCCTCAGTCCATGCTTACCTGCACAGATCCAAACTGCCTGACCATAACAAGAACATATCTCAGCCGGCCCAGATTATCAGCTGATGGTTAATCCTTTATCAGGTTCTCTTGGCCTTAATCTGTCAGGTCATGGATCTGAGAAGATTACACCTGCCTCTGCTATTATACAGTAGTCAAATGCCATCCATGAAAGATAAACATGACCTTTGTGCACTCACTCGGTGGGTCTGACCCTGAGCTGGCGGCCGGCTGCAGCCCCTCTCCACAAGTTATTATGATTTGTACACATACAAACACCTTGCCGTGAAGTAAATGCCATCTGCGAGTCAAGGAGGCAACACCATGAGAAATGGGCGGGGCCAACATTCCGAGGCAACTAATGGAGCTTTTTGTTATGAAATAGCGGCGCTCGGCCGGCTTGGTGCGTATGTATTATTACTCTTGAGGTTGTCTTTGTTGATATGGATGCCGTGACTACTACAATGAGTGGGGAGACAATGAGAGGGCACGTGGGTCTGTGTGTACTACATGGTGTGTATCGATTACGTACAACCACTTCTCCACACTCTTTGATCATCGAAAACCCTACATGTGCTCCATCACTTGGGCACGCTGCCAAATTGAATAACTTAACGCCCGTCGTCAAATATCATTATCCATCAAATCTCTCTGTGTATCTATATTTTTATTGACTAGTTTAAATTCAATTAATTTGTATTGTCAGACGTTCAGATATATTTCTTTGAAGAATGATAATAGGTTATAAACATGGTTAGCCTGGGAGGGTGACTTGTTGGCGGGTAAGATCAATCAATGAGGTGGAGCCACAATGACCAGTGTCAAGTCAGGTGTACATGGCTCTGACAGGGGGAGGGAGTTTGTTTGTTGTATGAGCCTATTATCCCTCCGAGGAAATGTCTAATCCGGGCCCCATCACTGACTCTACTCTACACACCACTACTATGCCAGGAGGTGTAATTGATAACACCAGGGCGTATGTGTAACCCCTGTAGTACTCAGTCCTTCTCAAAGAGCCAGCTCACAATATATCTACCCACACCAAAAAAAAAACCATATCATAGGTAAACATTCTAAGATCCAGTGTTCCATTCCTCTTTATGTTTTATGTGCTCCTCTGCTTGTAACACTGTGATATTTGTACAAATTGAAAAGTAAAAGTACATCGTGGAACGGCATGTGCAGAGTGTCTCCAGACTGACCAGCTGACTGACCAGCTGACTGGACCTGCCAAACTGCTGCTACTCCTACTACTACAGCGGACTGACCAGCTGACTGGACCTGCCAAACTGCTGCTACTCCTACTACCACAGCGGACTGACCAGCTGACTGGACCTGCCAAACTGCTGCTACTCCTACTACCACAGCGGACTGACCAGCTGACTGGACCTGCCAAACTGCTGCTACTCCTACTACTACAGCGGACTGACCAGCTGACTGGACCTGCCAAACTGCTGCTACTCCTACTACCACAGCGGACTGACCAGCTGACTGGACCTGCCAAACTGCTGCTACTCCTACTACCACAGCGGACTGACCAACTGACTGGACCTGCCAAACTGCTGCTACTCCTACTACCACAGCGGACTGACCAGCTGACTGGACCTGCCAAACTGCTGCTACTCCTACTACCACAGCGGACTGACCAGCTGACTGGACCTGCCAAACTGCTGCTACTCCTACTACCACAGCGGACTGACCAGCTGACTGGACCTGCCAAACTGCTGCTACTCCTACTACTACAGCGGACTGACCAGCTGACTGGACCTGTCAAACTGCTGCTACTCCTACTACCACAGCGGACTGACCAGCTGACTGGACCTGCCAAACTGCTGCTACTCCTACTACCACAGCGGACTGACCAACTGACTGGACCTGCCAAACTGCTGCTACTCCTACTACCACAGCGGACTGACCAGCTGACTGGACCTGCCAAACTGCTGCTACTCCTACTACTACAGCGGACTGACCAGCTGACTGGACCTGCCAAACTGCTGCTACTACTACTACTATAGCGGACTGACCAGCTGACTGGACCTGCCAAACTGCTGCTACTCCTACTACTACAGCAGACTGACCAGCTGACTGGACCTGCCAAACTGCTGCTACTCCTACTACCACAGCGGACTGACCAGCTGACTGGACCTGCCAAACTGCTGCTACTCCTACTACTACAGCGGACTGACCAGCTGACTGGACCTGCCAAACTGCTGCTACTCCTACTACCACAGCGGACTGACCAGCTGACTGGACCTGCCAAACTGCTGCTACTCCTACTACTACAGCGGACTGACCAGCTGACTGGACCTGCCAAACTGCTGCTACTCCTACTACCACAGCGGACTGACCAGCTGACTGGACCTGCCAAACTGCTGCTACTCCTACTACCACAGCGGACTGACCAACTGACTGGACCTGCCAAACTGCTGCTACTCCTACTACTACAGCAGACTGACCAGCTGACTGGACCTGCCAAACTGCTGCTACTCCTACTACCACAGCGGACTGACCAGCTGACTGGACCTGCCAAACTGCTGCTACTCCTACTACCACAGCGGACTGACCAACTGACTGGACCTGCCAAACTGCTGCTACTCCTACTACCACAGCGGACTGACCAGCTGACTGGACCTGCCAAACTGCTGCTACTCCTACTACTACAGCGGACTGACCAGCTGACTGGACCTGCCAAACTGCTGCTACTCCTACTACTACAGCGGACTGACCAGCTGACTGGACCTGCCAAACTGCTGCTACTCCTACTACTACAGCAGACTGACCAGCTGACTGGACCTGCCAAACTGCTGCTACTCCTACTACTACAGCGGACTGACCAGCTGACTGGACCTGCCAAACTGCTGCTACTCCTACTACTACAGCGGACTGACCAGCTGACTGGACCTGCCAAACTGCTGCTACTCCTACTACTGCAGCAGACTGACCAGCTGACTGGACCTGCCAAACTGCTGCTACTACTACTACCACAGCGACACGCTGTACTTGGTAATCAAACCCTTTCCTGAGTGCCGGTAGTAAACAAACCCTTCTCACAGAAACAGTAGTAAACATACCCATCTTAGTGACCCTGATAGTAAACATACCGGTCTCATAGACCCTGCTAGTAAACATACCTGTCTCACAGACCCTGCTAGTAAACATACCGGTCTCATAGACCCTGCTAGTAAACATACCGGTCTCACAGACCCTGCTAGTAAACATACCTGTCTCATAGACCCTGCTAGTAAACATACCGGTCTCATAGACCCTGCTAGTAAACATACCTGTCTCATAGACCCTGCTAGTAAACTTACCTGTCTCATAGACCCTGCTAGTAAACATACCGGTCTCATAGACCCTGCTAGTAAACATACCGGTCTCATAGACCCTGCTAGTAAACATACCGGTCTCATAGACCCTGCTAGTAAACATACCGGTCTCATAGACCCTGCTAGTAAGCATGCCCTTCTAATGGACCCTGCTAGTAAGCATGCCCTTCTAATGGACCCTGCTTGTAAGCATGCCCTTCTAATGGACCCTGCTAGTAAACATGCCCTTCTAATGGACCCTGCTAGTAAACATGCCCTTCTAATGGACCCTGCTAGTAAACATGCCCTTCTAATGGACCCTGATAGTAAACATGCCCTTCTAATGGACCCTGATGGTAAACATGCCCTTTTAATGGACCCTGATGGTAAACAGGCCCTTTTAATGGACCCTGATGGTAAACAGGCCCTTTTAATGGACCCTGATGGTAAACAGGCCCTTTTAATGGACCCTGCAGTAAACATTCATTTCCGAGATGGCAATTCCTTATACCACAAAAAACACATCTCCTTTATAATTTTGTCACCACAGGGAAACAAGTAGTGGTGTGTAATTTCTTCAGCCTGTTACATATATTTATTTCCAGTTATATCGTGCCTTCAATGTTCTTGTGTTATAAATGTGAGTTGCTGTGTCTGCAGTTGTAATATGAGAAACCTTTTCAATGTAATATCTTGCACGAAAGAAATATTCAAGTATCTGAATGTACTAAATCTTCACTATCAATTTCAGGTGATATGGTTTTGTATTTCATCCCGTAATCTCAAGTTTTAACATAATAAGTATTGTTTTACACTGCTAAAATATACTTGCAGAATTTGTTGTCTGCAAAAAAAAATATATTTGCAACCAAATACCACAACACATCTTAGGGTTTTTTTCAAACTGAACAATAATATTGTTTTGACAATACAATATTTAACATTTATTGGAGAGGAGATGGAGAGATTTTTGGATCCAGAGATTTCTGCATATCGACTTTCGCATCCTTACCAAATGCATCATGGCCACACTACAACAGATATTGCTGTCTGAGAGATTTTCCTTCTTCTGATTTAGAATTTAAATAAAGTTCCTTTCGCCTATTTTTAATGAATTTAACTGAAATATCTGAATAGAGATCTTCCTGGATCGACAGAATATAAAGATTGCATTTGATCTTCTAAAGAAATCTTCATCAAAACAACAAAATATGTGTGACATTGGCCGTGCCATATGTAAAATATAAAATGTCAAAATACTGATTCATGCAACATTCAGACAAACGAAATATACCATCAAAACATCCAATAAATGGTTTCTAATTTAAATCATAATAAATATAACAAGTTGGTTTTACATTGACACAAGTTTAGATATTAACCTTCATGTTAAATCAGCTATTACAAATTTTCTCGTATTCCTCAGGAATAGTAAATGTTTTGGTAAAAAGGGCTAAACAAGCTTTTATTCATTAAAAAAAATTATATCTTACAAGTGTCAGTATAAAATCCAGTGATAAAATGTCCCGAAATAAATTCTGATTAATAAAATACTATTGGGTTGATATAATATATTGACGTTAAGCATCTATGTACTGAGGTTTCTAAGTTGATTAACGTGAAAATAGTCTATGCCACAAGAGAGGGTATCTAATATATCTGAAATAAGAACTAATATAGGTTTACATTTTAAGAACCAAAGATTCTCTAATTTGGAAAATATCAACAAAAATCCTACAGAATATAAGAAATGGGAAATAGTCATCTCTAGAAGTTTGTATAAACGATAAAAAAAAAAATGATGACAAGAGGTGCAATTCAATCATAATGACCATGACAATTGGTAGTAGCATTTGTGCACTGTGTGGTGAAGTAGTAAGAAATGAGTGACTCACAGGTGTACCAGGCCAGCTTGGACTGGACATGTTATCAAACTCGTCGTGAACCGACGACATACTGGCGCTGGGAGAGGGCACCACCATGCTCCCTGGGTCCTGCTGCAACCCCATATATTAACATCAACGTCCGCTCCATGCTCAAACTTTATATCATAGTATTCAATCTCCAATAACCATGCATTAACTGCTTTAATATTTGAGGGGAGGGGGGAAATGATATTGGATTTCAGGCGATATTTCACAAAGAACATTATTACTTTTAAAAATATATCTATTTATGGGATTCAAAAATTTTGTTTTGGAATTAAAAAAGTTTAATCATTCATTATTCTCAGAAAGGTTATGCCAAATTATATTGAGATAAAAATATTAATATTTAAAAATCCAAAGTTTGTTGAAATATTATAATTTAATGGCCATAGCTGGCCAAAATGCTGCTGTTTTATTGAAGATGGGGCATATAGTCATGTTCACATTAACATGAAATCATGCAGATAAATGAAGCTGTGCATTTGTTCACTTCACAAGGTGCTTGTCAAAATCAATTTTGTGTTCGTGCCGTGGATTTTCCGAACTCAATCACAAGTGTGTAAAAAAAAAAAAGAAAAAAAAAAATAAAGAAAAAAAAAGAGAGATAAAGTGTGTGGATTTCACTTCTAGAGAAGTTTGAAAACAACAGAACTAAATTATTTCTGACCCAGTTAGCGAATTTTAAAGATATGCATGCATTAACCCAGGCAAGTACCGAGGTTCATAGAAAAATTTCCCAGAGAAAGCCACATCTACCAGAGTATATTGCCCCTTCTCCAAAGCCACAGTGAAGCTAATTAGATAGAGCAACTACCACAAGACGAAATATTCAATCTGTTTTACCTTAATCAGCTTGGATTTATCATCATCATGGGAATTTGGTAAGCTATTTTCCTGTGGTTCACTTTTGATCTGTGTTTGTTCCGAGTCACCACTAGGTGGTGTCTGCGAGGCATTGTGAGGTGGTGGCATGTTGGACCCAGGAACGTTATTAGCAGCATCAGCGCCACCTGCTGAGCCAGTGGAACTTGTAGGAGTTGTGCTGCTCAGTGACACTGACGATGTTATATCACCTACAAATATATTAAAATGTTTCAATATTTCATAAAAACATATAATTTGATGTACTGATTTAGTGCAGCAATTTGTTCTTTTTAAAAAATATTTCTTCTTGCAATTTGTATTAAAATAGTAAATATGATTATATTCTGGAAATAAACAACTCACCACTATTTGAGATGACCGGCTTTATATCTTGATCACTATTTGCGCCACTCGAGGGCGCCACTGAGGTACCGTTATCTGCAGACTTAGACTGACTGGTAGGAGGCATATTCCCTGGCCGTCCTGGCATTGACGATGCTACACTAGAGGGGGCGCCAGGAGGGGTGCCACCCTGCTGACGGCCCATGGCGCCTCCAGGGCCCATGTGCGGGGCATTCTGGCCCATGGCGGGGTGGGGCATCATGCCACCTTGTCCAGGCATGGGGTGGGATGGCCCACCTGCCATATTATTATTAGGAGCTACGCTATTAGGGGGCATATTATTAGGCCCCATCATGCCGTGAGATCCGGGGCCGCTTGGACCAGAGTTGGCCATTCCACCCATTGGTCCATGGTATCCAGGTGGACCGCCAGGCCCGGAGCCAATATTATTCTCCATGCTTGGCCCGTGCGGCATTTGATTCATTTGTCCTCCATGTTGCTGGTTCATATTTCCATATGACTGTCCCATTTGGTTCATGGGACCTTGACCTCCAGGGTATTGTCCAGGGTACATTCGCTGTGGAGGACCACCAGACATGTTTGGTCCTGGAGACATTCCTGCAGGGGGCCCGTGAGGGGGCGTAGGTGTGGTCTGGCCCTGAGAGGGCGACACTGGTGGGACTGGGGTGGTGGGACCTGGACTGGCCCCCTGTGATCCGGACTGCTGTCCTTGTTTCATGTGATATGACCTTGTGGCCGCCGCCGTATTGGCCGCCGCTATCAGAGCCGCCTGAGCTGCCGCCTGCGCTCCTTTAGGTCCTGGCGGCTGATTGGCCGCTGACTGACCAGACTGTTGTGGAGAGGGAACACTTGGACCATTTGGGCCAGATACTGGGCTTGGTCCCTGCCCTTGACCTGGTCCGTGTGACTGACTTTGTGGCGGCCCATTCGACTGGCCTGGAGGGCCATGCGATTGCCCTGGAGGGCCGTGCGACTGCCCTGGAGGGCCGTGAGATTGGCCTGGAGGGCCATGAGATTGGCCTGGGGGCCCATGAGATTGTCCTGACGGGCCATGTGACTGTCCTTGTGGCCCTTGTGACTGTCCTGGCAACCCATGTGCCTGTCCTGCTGGTGGCCCGTGTGGCGGTCCGTGTGGCCCATGTGACTGTCCCGGTAGTCCGTGTGACTGTCCCGGAGGCCCGTGTGACTGCCCCGGTGGCCCGTGTGACTGCCCCGGTGGCCCGTGTGACTGTTGATGTTGCGGTGACATTCCCGCCATATTGTTCATATGGGACATAGAATTTATTGGACTCTGTCCATGCATGGAGTTGTTGCTGGGTCCCTGACTGGAACTGTTATAGCCACCATACTGATTGTTCATGCTGTGACCTCCCTGCTGGGGGTAGGCATTGCCATAGTTGGCATTGGGCATGCTTCGGTTCATACCACCCGCCATCTGGCCGGGGTACATGTGATTGGACATCTGATGAGGAGCACCTCCGTAGCCCGCGTTCTGCTGATTATAACCTCCCATACCAGACTGCTGGCGACCATAGTTCCCTGCAAACACACAATAAATTCATTTAATTCAAAGAGTCATTTAATTCAAAGGGCCTATTTTCATCACATGAGATACTTCAATTCAGGAGGATGCAAAAACCATTTCAATTTTAAAACTATATCTGCAGATCTGATTTAAGTACAACATTTATAGGTAATCAGATAAAAATAACCAAATCAAATAATCATTATGAAACAGACTATGAAACAGACTTGTGTTTTTAGTACCAATTATAAAAAAACTCTTTCATAACATGATATTTATAGATCAGCAATTCTTGCATCTTAAACATTCCTAAATCAAATATTGTGCTGGGAACACAATCAAGACGTAGCCCACGTTCTCTTATAAACTAAAATATCCAAACAATGGCTTTTCCCAAACAAGTCTTTGCGACAGCACCAACCAAAGTCGTCCTTGTATTCAAAATACTTAAATTTTTAAAATAATCCAAGAGGGCGCTTCAGCAGCTTTGTCTTCAACACAAGAAAACAGCTCAAAAAGTCGCCAGCCACGTTTAATCAACATTCGTTCTTCATCTACTCTGCATTTCTCGCCCATAAATATATTACCATGTTTACCAATTAATCAAACAAAGACTCCATAGCAATCAGCCTGGTTGCTATGAATGAGTTCATGCAGTGCTAACATGTGGCTGAAGTGGACTGATACCAAACTGTACTGGTTCGCATGTATTTCACGAATAGTGCCATATAACTCCTCTGATGGTCCTGAACGACTAAATTTGGTCATATTTATTCATGAGTACATAGATATTTGGCACCAACGTCTTCTTGCCATATCGAAAGACATTTTAGTTTTTGATAAGATTTTACTGCACCTCATGTCAATGTAAGTAAAAAGCACTTCATGGACTGATAAGTGTCTGAAAATTACTGTCTTAAACAAATGATAGATATCCGTGGGATTAGACTGAGATTTACCTGTAAGAAGAGAAGGAGTGTTCATCTTTCCACATATCTAAAGCCAAACTTTCTATTTGGACCAATGATATCGTTCAAAGCCATTATCAGCGAGGTTATGGGCAGGTTGTCCTGGTGCGGCTATAATGTGGCTCACCTTATCAGCTGATCGCACGGCTACGCAAACATAACTAGGCCACTTATATAGGTCACATATTGATCCACTCTCAAGCGAGCATGCTATCTCTCATCACATCTCTATGTATTCATGACATCGGCTCTTTCTCTCCGAACGCTACATTACAAACTGGGCTCTGGAGCTCGGAACGCTTCCCAGTAGAAATTATATCACTAATGACTGCTTACATACACAAACTACTCAACTTTACTTTTTTTCTTTTCTTTTCTTGCCCATTTTATTCCTGTTCAAACATAACAATCTAACTCTGGGGGCCCAAAAATGAAATTATAAATTGCACTTTTACAGCAAGGGCTAAACAATTTCTAATGAAAAAAAACAAAACAGAAATGTACCCTTCTTTGAAATAACTAGAATATACATACATATATATATATATACATTTAGATCTGATATGAAAGACAATAAATCATTTAGTTTGGCATCAAGGCCAATAAGAACAAGCAACTTCTTTCATCAAAATGACTTTCATTTTATGAGCAATAAATCATACCGAGGGCACACAAAAGCAAGTTTATTGCAAACCTGTGTGTATTTGGGGCGTAATTTATCACAACATAAACATTTCAAATTCCAAACAACCCCGATTCATATTTTGTTCAAATTGAAAAATGTTTGAACTCTGAATGTTTGCTCTGAATGCTCTGATCCAAAAGATTTTATATTTATTTTCAGGTATTAGTATAAATTTCTAAGCAGAGAGAGATGAAGGCCTTCTTTGTTGTAGGCCTTCTTTGTTTCAGGCAGCACTTCTCAGGCCTTCTTTGTTTTAGGCCTTCTTTGTTTTAGGCCTTCTTTGTTTTAGGCCTTCTTTGTTTTAGGCCTTCTTTGTTTTAGGCCTTCTTTGTTTTAGGCCTTCTTTGTTTTAGGCCTTCTTTGTTTTAGGCAGCACTTCTCAGGCCTCCTTTACTGGGCACACAGAATGGCTAACAGAGTTATCTACGTTCTCGTGCCATAATACTGGCAAACATAGATTTCCATTATGAATGGTGATGCAGGGCCCGCTCACATGGTGAATATGGATCGGGCCCTTCTCTGCTCAGCCCCACACTGCCGAGGGTATGCGCTGCCATCAAATATTTTCCAATAGCCTGTGAGAGCACGCTGAATTATTCAATCAAATGGTAAGCCTTGGGCGGGCGTTGACTGTGTCATCTTCCCATCTTGCGTGTACTACATGATTAATGTATAAGCCAATGCATGTTTCATCAAATCTAGTTTATCTCAACAACCAGGGTGTCAAAACGAGAAAGGCCCATTTTGCCATTATCAAAGCGAGCACATACATGGGCATCAAATAAAGAAAGGCCAGTTAATGTTTTCCACATTTATCAAAATATTTCCTCTCCAACCAGGAAGATAAATATTCCAACTGATGGTTTATATGGACCTTGAAAAACACACAATCTCGCTGCATATTTATAAAGTAGTGAATGGTGGGACTGTGAATTTGGTGGTAAAATGTGGGCAGAGATAAACGGGGAAGCCCGAGCAGAACAGCGTCGTGGGCTGATGTATGATGCCTCGCCCGTCGCCGTCAATACACATCCAAATTTCATCAGCTCCCCCGATTCCTTGTCGCTCCTCCTATCATCTTGATCACAAAACCAAACATTCCTCCGCCGACGTGGCTCGCAATAGTAAACCCTCTACGCAGACAAAAGAATAAATGCAAAAACAAAACCAACAACTTGAAATGCACAGATAAGATAACTTATATCCCCTCCTCTCTTCATAATGAATTATTTGCATGAAGTCATTGGCAAATTGCATTTTCACTTATCAGTCCGAAATATTATTAGGCTGTAATCTGGGGCCTCATTCTGCCACTGCCGTGTCGTGCTACCGCTGCCGAGAGTCCATATATTATTTAGGACGTAATCAGCTGATGCTCTATTTCAATTAAATCACCAATATTTCTCCCTCAACTAGCCTCCAATCCGTTCCCCCAATCACCTCTCCCTGGCAAAAATACTCGCAAGACCTTTATAACAATATTAGAACCTTTCTGGGCTAGATATGATGTGATTCTGATCATTTCACATGCCTTTGCATGAAGTTGTTTTTTCCTAATATCCTAACGCAACCAGAGAGGCTGTGACAATCTTACGAGAATTTCAAGGATTAAAGCAGGGTAGCGGGGTGGGATGGCCGGAGTGGGGTGGCTGGAGGAGTGGGGTGGACGGAGTGAGATGGCCGGAATGAGATGGCTGATCACAGGTGGCTGGAGTGTTGTGGCTGGTGAGGGATGGCTGGAGTGTTGTGTTTGGAGAGGGATGGCTGGAGTGAAATGGCTAGAGTGGGGTCGCTGGAGTGTTGTGGCTTGAGTGTTGTGTTTGGAGAGGGATGGCTAGAGTGTTGTGGCTGGAGTGTTGTGTTTGGAGAGGGATGGCCGGAGTGTTGTGGCCGGAGTGTTGTGGCCGGAGTATTGTGGCCGGAGTATTGTGTTTGGAGAGGGATGGCTGGAGTGGGGTTGCTGGAGTGAGATGGCTGGAGTGTTGTGTTTGGAGAGGGATGGCTGGAGTGTTGTGGCTGGAGTGCTGTGTTTGGAGAAGGATGGCTGGAGAGGGATGGCTGGAGTGAGATGGCTGTAGAGGGGTGGCTGGAGTGAGATGGCTGGAGTGGGGTTGCTGGAGTGAGATGGCTGTAGAGGGGTGGCTGGAGTGAGATGGCTGGAGTGGGGTGGCTGGGGTGAGATGGCTGGAGAAGGGTGGCTGGAGTGAGGTTGCTGGAGTGAGATGGCTGGAGTGAGATGGCTGGAATGGGGTGAAACATCTCATATCCTGACAAGCTTTGAACTGAGTTAGTCTTGTATTCTTTATAGTTGATTTTTTACCTTGTCCCTGGTTTGGATATTGCGAGTTGTGTTGGTAGTTTGGTGCCATCTGGTGGCCGCCACTATTACCACCACCGCTGCCCATCATGTTGGGGTGGGGTTTACCACCGTACCCCTGACCTGGGGCGGGAGCGCCACCCATCTGCCCAGGTCCCATAGATGAAGGTGGGGGCATCATTTGTTGATTATAACCTGAAACATGGCGTATCAAACTCATCAGTGTTTTCAGCCATGCTGTCTCTAGGAAGTCTACACACATATATACACCAGTTCCTAAAATGACTGAATGTTCATATCTAGTTCTACCAGATTTGACACCAGATGGCATCAGTGTAGAATGGTTGGGAATCTCATTCCACACCCAGCTCAGCTAGCACCAGATCTAGTTTTGGGGACTCGGCCTCAATATTTGGTGAGCTTTCTAAATGACAAAAAAGAAACTACTGCACATTCACAAAATGACCATCTACTACAACACTACTATAGTAATTACAAGACTGACTACACAAATGTCAATTCCTAGAAAGAAAAAAATAAACAAAAAACGTACAAAAGAGCAGTAAATACACTGCCAATGGATAGAAATAATAAAAGTAGAATTCTCTGAATCAAAATTTAATAAAATATCAAAAAGGTCATCCAAATATAAAATGACAAAAATCAAAATCGAACAAAATAGTCTTGCGAATAAAAGGTCTTCATAAGTTTTCCCTGAGGATCATATTCAAAATAGGAAAACCTTGAATGTGGTCAGTGAACATGTGAGCAATATTTCTCTGAACTTCAAAATTATTTACCCATAATTCTTTAAATGTTTATTCATTAATGATATCGCAGAATATTTCATGCCACTTCAATCATCTTTGACGTTTAAAAGTGAAAGAATACCAGCGTTTTTAACCTACTCATATTTTGAACTGAAATCTTGAGAGATTGTCTTTGACAGGCTTATCTCTTACTTTTGCCTTGGATAATGCAAGGTGCTGGTGCTGACCTCTGGGATCACAATAAGTCAAGTGCTTTGTTAAACATCCTTGCCACATCTCTTTAGCCTTTCTGAGCTTGTGTCAATATTTGCTCTATCTCCTCTTAACATCGCATACACCCTCCTATCACACCTACACTAGTGTTCAATTTCAAAGTGCTGGATCACTTTCTTATGAGCCAATATTTGCCGAGAATAGCAATGTTTGGACGCCATTATGACACTCAGAGTGTTAGAGATATTCCCCTTGTCATCCGGCAATGCTAACTACTTGTAATAACCTTCTTTCATGCTGATCATGCTCAAGTGTTCCCACTAATGAGGCAGGGGGTAAATCAATTGTTGAGAATGAGGGTAGTATGATGGGACAAAGCTTTGAGGTCATCAAGGTCACATGTAGCCCCCAGGGGAAAAAGACCGACACAACCTGGCGCAGGTCATCCATAAAAGCTTCAACAACTTGTGATAAATGTACAGGAATTTCCCTTTCATATTTTGGTCTCATTCCATCAGGTTGCTCCCGAGTTCAGCATGGGTGCGTTTCGCCCTCTTGGTTTCCGTCTTGATCTGTTGAGGCAAATTTGTGGGCACAATCTTATACTGTACGTCCAAATTCTCAATGCGACACAAACTATTTTGCAATTTTTCTTATTCTGCATTTCTTATTCATCAAAAAGGGAGAATGCATATTTGCAGAGTTTGAATGATCATCCTGTTGGCATGGTAATATTTTGTGTATTTTTATAAACAAGACATTTGCTTGTCTCCTGAGGATGTCTTGCAACAGTTTATGATTATTTAAGATTCATAAATTGTACTTTGTACAAACTGACAAAAAAGCCACAGATTTGTTTGGTATGTTCCAAGCAACAGAAGGGATCCACTTTTTTTCAAAAGCATATTTTTCTTTTCAAACCATCATTCCTTTTCATGCAAGCCAAGCATTTTATTTTTTGGAAAGCATACAATAAAATGAAATTTCAAACAGCAAAGTCTAAAGAATCTTTCCAAAGTACACATAAACAGCAAGAGTCAGCAATACTGGATCTGAACTTGAAATAAGACCACAATCCTATACATGAACCTATTCAGAGGGTTATGAGTCCAAATTATTGCCACTGAAATGCAATTTGTGGTAGATTTTCTTTGTGATCCTCTCAGACCTGATCCCACTTACCTCCTGCAAACTATTTTCACATGCAATCTATGCATATTCTCTCTTCTAGTGCTGTTTCACCGACTACTGTATTCACCTACTACTGCTCCCCTTCCAATGCTGTTTAGGTGCCTACTGCACTCGCCTACTACTGCTCCCCTTCCAATGCTGTTCAGGTGCCCACTGCATTCGCCGCCCACTGCACTCACCTACTACTGCTCCTCTTCCAATACTGTTTAGGTGCCTACTGCACTCGCCTACTACTGCTCCCCTTCCAATGCTGTTCAGGTGCCCACTGCACTCGCCGCCCACTGCACTCACCTACTACTGCTCCTCTTCCAATACTGTTTAGGTGCCTACTGCACTCGCCTACTACTGCTCCCCTTCCAATGCTGTTTAGGTGCCTACTGTATTCACCTACTACTGCTCCCCTTCCAATGCTGTTCAGGTGCCTTCTGCATTCACCTACTGCTCCCCTTCCAATGTTGTTTAGGTGCCTACTGCATTCACCTACTACTGCTCCCCTTCCAATGCTGTTTAGGTGCCTACTGCATTCACCTACTACTGCTACCCTTCCAATGCTGTTTAGGTGCCTACTGCATTCACCTACTACTGCTCCCCTTCCAATGTTGTTTAGGTGCCTACTGTATTCACCTACTACTGCTCCCCTTCCAATGCTGTTTAGGTGCCCACTGCACTCGCCTTCTACTGCTCCCCTTCCAATGTTGTTTAGGTGCCTACTGTATTCACCTACTACTGCTCCCCTTCCAATGCTGTTTAGGTGCCCACTGCACTCGCCTTCTACTGCTCCCCTTCCAATGTTGTTTAGGTGCCTACTGTATTCACCTACTAAAGCTCCCCTTCCAATGCTGTTTAGGTGCCTACTGCATTCACCTACTGCTCCCCTTCTAATGCTGTTTAGGTGCCTACTGCTCTCACCTACTACTGCTCCCCTTCCAATGCTGTTTAGGTGCCTACTGCACTCACCTGGTATCCTTCCTTTTCCACTGCTGTGCATTAAATCTTTTGCTATAAACATCACCAAGTTTCAACATTCAGACTTTTTAGTGAGATAGGCAGTGTGTAGTTTAATGAGTTCATCATCCTAACATTTCTTGATTCAGAAGATTCACGGGGAAGAAAGCTGTCGATGATGATTGCTCAGACCGTCAAGCGGGAGAGGAGAAGCATTCCTTCTTGAGCACTGCACTTCCTATCATGTGGCCATTTTCCCAACATCAGTAACATGTATGGTTTGGAATGTGAGTATGATTTACACACACCAGGCTGAGGCAATTACACTAGTGAGGGATTACATTGTATGGGGCCTAGGGGCGCCTGTCCTTGATCCCAACACACTTCCTACCACTCACTGATCCCCGTATACACCCGACTGACAATTGCTCATCTCTTGGCAGGATATGCCTCTCGCCTATCTTCACCTTTGCCCTTTGATGTGTTCGTCATCATACATTTTTCTGGCCCATTTACCTGCCGACCCCGTCTTGTTGACCCCGGGTGACCCACCACAAGATTTCTTCAACCCACCCACTGGGTCCCGGGTCTAAGCTTTTTGCTATTATCTCATTAGCAGTGTTAGGTAACAGGTGGGCGTCAGTGAGTGCCACCAGACAGGCCTCAGACGCTGAGCTGGCAGGTGCCCTTTATGTTGGATCCCGCAGTCACTGTGTCAGTGTGTCAGTGGGCCGGCCGGCAGAGTATCTGGGTCAGTTCAGTCAATATCAACAAACCGACATGCTCTGTGGTGAAGTGCACTGATTAACCTGTGCACACCTTGCAGACTGGTGGTGTCCGTGAGGAGAATAGCCCCCATAACTTTACATGCTGCCTCACTCAGCCAAACTAGGCCACGTCTGCTGGCCTCAATGTAAACACTACTTCACTTCTGTATGGTGTCCTCAAGATATTACTACATTGGTCATCTCCCACTTTTCATCCCAATCATCTCTGGCCCATTTGTTACCAGCATTTAGGCTGCCAAAACGATTATAGCAGCACCATTTAAATATGAAAAACACAAAACTGAGATGTTCTTGCCAAATTTAACTCTTGGTGGCACGGAGGCTGTGGGGTTGTCTGGCCATTTTTACTTGGGAGCTTCACTTGATATGTTCGCTGCAGTGTCCCTCACAACAATTGGTGTCAAAGCTGACACGACCTTCAGACACCCATTACAGCCCCATCTCAACAACTCCTCAAATCAAATCATCCACTAGAAGTGCAAGGAACACAGATGAATGGTGGGATAGGGAGATGGGACACGGGATGCCCCGGTGCTGTGATCATGTTATAGGGCACCGGGGACCTCGCCGCACAAATAGCCTCATTCTGTGACAGCCAGTCCCAGATTGCGGGACACCACTCTAAATATGTCCCGTGCCATTATGCCGAGCGACCAATCATTGTCCTGGGCCAGGCCTGCCGCACACGTTGTGTCGACCTTTCTGGGATTAGCTACTGTCCTCTGGTGGTGGCGCTGCATGTCATGTCCATTACTGCCGAGAGCCGAGGGAATTCTTGTAGAGTACACTTCATATGAGGTTCTCACTTCTCAGATCACTGACGTAGCCAGTGCCGCCGCTCTGAGTCCAGATTTCATCTTTCGGTTGCACTCAACTTCCACCACACATTTAATCACTCATCTTACCCAACCCTGCCCATCCACCCACCTTAACCCACTAAAAATACACTAAACCATAATTTCCCACAAAACACCCTGATATTGGATCATATCAGAATCCTAAAACAATGCCAGGCTTTATTCAAGGCTCAAAAAACTTCAACAGGAACAGTTTATCGAGGGATGAAATAGAACCTGCTAGAGAAATATTACTTAATCATTGATTTCGAGATGATCCAATTTCTTGTTCCTTATGCTAACAATCTTAGAGCTACAAATCATCAAACTTTCCTTTTCCTTAACCATGCTAAACAACATTTTCAAACTCTAGTTGGCTTTTCTAAACTTCAAGCAATGTGTGTATTTATGTATGTTTGGAATTTATTACAATTCATAATGTCTTATAAGACAGGTATTTTTCTGTGAGAAATCTGAGCATTTATGTAATATTTACTTCATTAACACGAACAAAAAAATCATTTTCCTTAAACTAATCATTAAACCAGTCTATCTCAATGCTAATGGCAGGCTCCTATCCAAAACAGGTTACACTGTAGTTTAACACTAGATGGCACTCCCTAGTTTCTAGCCTACCATTTTCACTGTTCAAGGCCTAGCCAGCACCAAATCTTTATATCTCAACTTCATGAACATGACCACATTTTTATTTATGCATTTTAATTGTCTGATACTACCAGAATGTTTCTTTTCATTTTAGAGAGTTTATCTGCACTGATATTCAGTTGATTAGTTAAAAATTTAAACATGTAGAACAGCTTTTTATGTGCAATTCAGATTTCTTTCATCATTTTTATTGATATTTTTCTGAAGACCTTTTTTCATTTAGTAAATTTGATTTTAATAGTAATTTAACCTGTAAATTGATGTATCTTATTTTAATTTTAATTATGTTTAATGTTGTATGGCTTATGTACGGCAACTCACTGAAATATTGAATTCATGCTATAGGAAACACATCACTATTCTTCAGCATCTTCACTTATCATAGCACACTCACAAATCTGTCTCTATAGTCTTTCTTTTGAAACTTTTTTTTTTCAAACTGAATAATAATTAAAAAAGTCAGTACATTTTCCAGGTACTGATATTTAACAAGACTGGAGGTCTTGTTTTCAACATCTAGACTCCTATATGAATTCTACAGGATTATAGTTCTGGATGAGAACCATCGCTAAATCTTCTCTCTTTCAAACCACATTTTTACACGTTGATCAGTGAAGATGCTTAGAACATTTATCCCAGTCCATCCCTACATTCAGCTAACTACTTCAGACATGCCTCCTTTAACACCAATTTTACTCGACCCTGATCACAGAGTACGACATTCTGTGGAAAATCGTGTTAAAATGATTATTAAACACTCTTCAGTGGCTTGACTTGACAAAACCTAAATTTTGTATTGTGAAGCAACATTTTTTTTAGTAACATAACATAAAACGCTTTGAGATTATTTGTGGCTTAAGGGAAGCATGTCTCTTGTGTTGATAAGTGCATGCATGGCAAGCATCGCAGCCTTACCTTGGTTGGCCATGGGTGACTGGATGCGATTTGGACCATCCATTTGTGCAGAGGGGGGTCTAGGAGGCATCGGGCTACCTGCCTGGTTACCTGTCAACAAATATCAATTGTAAATTTTTGCCCTTTTTCAAAAAGTTTTATTAGTATTGACATATCCCTGGAATAGTAGATTACCCAAATACATTGTGAAGATTGCTTTTAAAGAATTCAAGATTAAAATTCAGCATTTTACTTTCCCAAATCAACTTGATTTTTTTTCTTGATCTTTTGAATGTGGCTTTGAAGAATTTTTTTTTTTTACACATACCTGTGAGTGAAGCTGGAGTATTTGACCTTGACCCAGTTGACCCCACAGGTGACGGAGCCGGCCGTAATGCTGATACAGCCGGATGTTGAATGCCCTGCGATGTGGGTGTGGGTGTCGCCCTCTGACTGCCTACATCTGAACTATTTTCATCACTATTATTACAGTTATTGGTTCCATCCTGAAAAATAAACGAAAAATGAATTAAATATCACACTTCAACAAACATATATACATCACATATGGCTAATATCAGGCTCTTGTTTTAAACAATCGAGATTCATCGCAGAGAATCAAGAATATTTGGTATTCCTGGCCGTCGACACCTGATTACGATCTGATCAGTTTGATATGCTGTGAAGGTAAAGGCTATTGTTGGGAAGTCTCAGCCCCCAGACTGCTCATCTCGCGAGATGTCCCGACCTCTGACCTCATGCTCCGTACCACAACCTGAGCTCTCCTCCCCATTCACCTGTACTCCCCTCTCTCATAACCCTCCTTCAAAACATGACCCTCGTATCACGGCCATTTTTTGTACTCCACGACATTCTAGCTTAGTCTGAGACAAGATGTTGTATGTATGATAGGCGGCTGTGATTTGTGCGATGGCCTCGTGGCGCCCCCTCATGGCCACACTGCAGTTCACAAAGCTACAATAGTCCCCAATTAAGATCACTCAGATCTGTGTTCCAAAGATCCATTTGGGACTCAACCCTGGTCTCAGTATGACAAACCTCAAAGTATTGCAAGGAATCTACAATTCACAACATAGCCACATTGCTACAACTTCAACAAGACTAACCTATCTACTTAATACAATGCAACATTAACTTGTAAATAAATCACAAAAACATAGGCAAATATAAAGATTTGATATGCCCCGTTAATGATTTACTAGATCTGTAATATATTAGAATAATATCAACAGATTTATCATTTGCTTTCATCAACAAACTAGTCGTCTGCTATACAAGATGCCTGCTAAATGTTGAACGACATTTCTGAGCCATTCCCTTAGGCCTGGTAATCCATCAGCTGTGAGCCTTGACCTTGACCTCAATTCGTGCCGAGCACTTGTTGCACCCTGAATCTTGATCCCCACAAGACAATCACTTTCCATGTCACACTCGGAGCACACACTATCATCTTTAGTGGCAGGGACCAAAAAAAAAAAAAAAACATTCACTACCAACTGGCTTGCGGTTCAGGCGCAAGGCAGTGAATGACTCTCCAATTGTTATTCATAAGACAGGCCTAAAGAGTATCATTCACAGAAGTGTAAATAAACGCTACTTTAAACACGGGCCTTTGAACTCCCCCAAGATGCTGGGCACGTGGCAAATGAATGGGAAAAAAACTACTCCATTCATATGCCAGTAATACACGAGGCTGAAGACATTTTTCTCAACGTTTGTAACACAACATATCATAATCAATGCACGAGAAACCTGATACACGTCTCATCACATTCAAACCCCTGCACTCACACTTCTGCTTTTTTTTCTTCTACTCTCTCATTCTTTCATACACAAAAGATGTGTGGTGATATTATCAGCTGTCAATCTCACCAAAAAAAACTTTATGGGGCGAGAATCTTTCTATGTTAAAAAAACATTGACACTGTTTGCTTTTTTTGGCCCCTGCCATCTCTGCGTGCATTGTTACTCTTAACTATTTCATAGTATCATGTTCTCAAAGAACATTCACATGGCTTTTTTACATTCATATAACTCATTCAGTTAATAGTAATGTTGGAATTTAAATTCCATCATCCTTCTTAACCATAACTCAATTTAACAATAAAGCTAATTTTTTTCCCAACAATTTCCTAATTGCTGAAACAAATCACACACAATTTAGAGGTGGGAACAAACTCCTTTTTTTCCTCAACAGAGGCCAATTAAAATGCTTCAATGTAAAAACTAAAATTCAATTTTTTTTTTTAAATTCTTAACAATATCTTATAGATATTTAAACCAATACAAACCTAAAATCCATATATGTTAGTATTATCTTTCAAAGCTTGACCATGTATTGCATTTCTAGTAGGAATGGCCATATAACTCGCTGGCTATATAGAGTGTATATATGTATGTAGTCAATACAGGCGGAGTGAAGCACAACAAGCCAGCACAGCTGTCTATTATTACATCCTTTGTTAAGGACCACATGCTGGACGAGACTTGTTTGTTTCCCCCTTTATTGCAATTTACTTCCCAATTATCGGCCAGTCAAATTTTCTATCTGCATTACAGAAAGCATCATCACATAATAAAAGTTAAAAAAAAAAAAAAATTTTGGTTAATAGATGCAGAATATTTGTGAAAGTTAATGTACAATCAGCTTTGAAATGGTTCTCAATACACAAATCCTCTGTGTGCGGTGGACGATAATGAAAGCGGGCAGAAAGTAGGTCAGCCTAATTACAGACAGGCCTATTGTTATGCGAGCACATCTGCAGCTTACAACCAATCAGTCTTACTTATATTTAAATATACTTTAGATCTTAATGACAATCATGTGGCGATTCAGTTTAATTGATAAAAAAACACCGCAGAAAATAGCTACCTATTGTCCCAGTGTGTCTCATCAAGTGAACTTGATACAATATGCATGTGTCAAGGAAATAGACTAAAAACAACAAAAAAAGGACTAAAATCGGTGATCTTTCATTTAGATTAACTATGACACCATGAGCTTCATTTTTAGAAACCATCAATTAATTCAACTATTTAGGCTAATTCCACACAAAGATCCACAGAGAGAGAAAGCTTTCGTTAAATTGTCAATGCAACAATACACTGAAATGGTGAACGCTGACCCACCTGGATAGAGAGGAGATCCTCAAATTTCACATTGAGTTTGCCTGTGAGTTGTTGTCAGTAATAAACTCTGATAACACATCTACCACACTGTGTTCTTTATCACTCAACAAGTAATAAAGTCCCAACTCATGTTGTCTATATCAAGCATACAAACAGATATGTCTTCTCAAAGCTAACATGCTATTATCATAATCAATTATTTTTAATTAATAACTAAATTATATTCTATTACTCTAGAGTGATCAAGAATCCTTAAAACTTGATCATGGCCTGCCTGAAAATGTCTCCGAGGCAGTAAAAATTTAACTAAATTTCCAAGTTGCCATTTTAGGCCTCCACACAGTGTAAACAAGTGGCTAGGTCCTCATAGCAGAGCCATATAACTCTGCAGATGTCTACGTTATAAGTGACAAATAAATTATTTCCCCCACCTAAAATCTTTAAAAATCCACCTCATTCCATGTCATAGGACAGTGGTGAATTTTGGGTGAAAAAATTGAGCGAAAATATCCCATAATTTGGCGATAAATGAGCGAAATAAAAGCTAGAGTTTTATACCTGTAGTTGTGTATTCTAGCTGGCTTGTATGTAGGTCTAGGCCTCCCTCCACTAGCACATACATATGCAAATGTCTGAATATTTTATATCCTGCCTTGCTTGCACAGAATATTTGCCTTTAAAAATGCTAGAGTGTTGTTGAGAAGGTCCTGAGACTGGCATGTGTGAGAAGAAGTTGGTGGGTTATCACCTGAGTCCGGTGGCTATGCAGAATGCCCTTGCTGTCTGACTCAGTTAGCCTGTCACACACTGCCACTAAACAAAGACCCTCTGTGAACGCCTGGCTATACACAGAGAGCGAGCCGAGCCGGTGAGGCCTTCCACCGCTGCACTCACACAATACTAAAGGTCACAAACACTGTTTATTTTCCGCTCCAGTGGCAGCTTTCAGGGCCCTCTACAGCTTGGCAAGGTGTGTTGTAAATTGGGGCAGGACTCCGTTACTTACTTTTCATACTTGTGATCTTCATCTGCGGCCCTTGGATAGGGGAGCAAAATTTGCTGCAGTATTCCATCAAGCTTCAGTGTTGCTTGCCAAGCCTACACCACCACCACTACATACACAGCGAGCCACCGCTAGCAGGCAACCAACACACGCTTTCTAAATATAACCCACTTGCCTATCGCATAGGCTGGCCAAGCCTCTTACTCACTCAACCCGGCCCTCGTCGTTTCTGCTGAATAACATCCTCAAAAACAACCAAAACAGCGGCCAGGTCGTGCTAAAAACGCCTTGCATTCGCTCTATTCCGTTTTACAACGATCTTTTATCGGGACATTTTGCAGAGATAAAATTTGTCGCTGCAGTATTGTGGCAATTTTTTGTGCACTGTGGGAAACACATGCGCTGCTTTCATAATGGGCCCAGCGAATGTTTCACAGGTCAATAGAAATAGGATATTCAGCCTGTTCCCCTGGCTACCAGTCTGCGCTGTAATACTTTCCGCGGCCAAAATCAACTTTTGTGGCGAGGCTGCTTTGGAACTTATGAATTTGACTTTGTTTCTTTCTTAATATTTACTATATTTTCACATATATGCAGAAATGCTAAGCAGATAACAAATACAGTGGTGCAATTAACATATGCCAGTCTGTGGCTGAATAAGCAACAGAGGACAATACAATCATGCCCATTTATCAAGCACATGTCAATTATTGGCTCCAGGTTTGCAGGCAGCAAGGAGCACCCTGAATATCATACCAAGGGCCCTCCCTTCTATCCGCTTTCCTGCCCCCGAAAAAGGTCCAATTTTGGAGTAGCCTTTTTACAATATTAAAAGTATCTACCAGAAACTAGAACAATGGCCCATTTTTGACCATATATCCACACGCTCCATTATTCTTTATTTATAAGCTGGAGCCATTTGCATAAAGTAGTCCCGGAGCTTGAGATGGCGAAGTTACAGAGGGCAAAAACGGGGCAGGTCAATGCAAGAAAACAAGTAAGCAGGGCCCCGTGTGTACTTGGCACAGCCCTGGCCCTGGCTGTTGGTTAAGGTTTTGCGGCAGGGGTCTGGCATGCTGGTGCTCTGATAGATTGGAGCTGAGTGGCGTGTACAGCGCAAGGCCCTCGGAGAGACACAGCGGCTCGGCATTATGGCTTGAAAGGAGTGGCCTGTCGGACATGACTGTGCCAGCCCAGCCTGCTCAGACAGGCCCGGCCACACTGTACATACTAAAACCTACACTCCAGCCAGCCATGCAATTTGAACTTTGCCGCCTCGAGCACTTCACACAATCTCCCACAATCTACCTGAGCCGCTGGCCTCCGCGCAGTCCTCTCAATGTAAACCTCAGAGATTTTGCAACCTTATTAATTATTGATAACATCACACAGAAAAATATTTAAATCATAAAAATAAATCAACCTATTAAAACAGATGCAGCAGAAATAACCTAAACATAAATTTTCATGCTAAAAAGTGGTTTTGATATTTTTAAATGAAATAATAATGGAAGCAGTTTAATTCAAGGCTTGTCAATAATTAGCCGCGTTTAACAGCACCTCCAGAGCCCCAACAGATGGGAAAACAACACAAAACGAAAGTAGACAGTTCCAAGTTGGCTCACCACGTGCAGATCCCAGGCTTGACACATGCCATGTAAACAATACACTCTCACACACCCTGTCAGTTCTTAATAACTACTCCCCTTCACTGCTATCAAATGGGACTTTATCTTGCTCAAAATAATGCCACCATCCCTGTTAATTTATTCAAATGGTCAAATTACTTCCCTGAAAATCTGCACAAACTGTCAAATGTTATCAACTCAGTATTAATGGATTCTCGATCATATTTTTTAATCAGACTTCCTTTTGTTAATATTAATTTTAAATCTGATATCGACAGAACTTCTTCAATATGTTTGAAAATAATATTGGCTGAGCAACTTAAATGGTAATTTCACCTGGTAGTACTCAATAATTTCATTCTGTCCAATAAATTTCACATATAAATAAATCGTATCCTTTCCATGAACTGCACAAAAAATTGGCAGGCAAGAAATATCACCAAACTGCTGTTAATAACCTCATGTGAATAAAAAATTCAACAATAAAGCCTTACTCCTGAAATATTTAGTTCTATTTATTATCACATATATCATGCGACAACCAGATTCAAAATGTGTTAATGAATAATAATTTTTTGCCCTAGTATATAATATATGGAACAAATCCCTTATGTGGAACATTTAAAATTTAGTCCTTCACCTTAAGGACCATTTTTTAATGATATTTCTTTGATCCTTTTCAGCGTATATAATCACTGAGATTCAACTGACTGCATTAGGATTGCGAGGCCTATACGGGTAATGTAGGGGAGTGGTTTCCGTGACTGGCCGTGGCTTGTAAGGCTTGTAAGACGAGGCAGGTGAGCGTTGGCCTCGGCGGCAGCTCTGATCAATGCCACGACAGCCTGCTCTGCCAGCCAGCACCAGCCAAGCCGGACGCACCACTCCGTACATACACCGCAAACAAGGCGACGTCCCCCACCAACAAAAAATGCCTGCTTTTATGATTCATCGTGCTTTCCTGCGCTTTACTAACATGCTACAGCTCACTGAGAGAAGTAAGACTATGGTAGCTTCACAGAACATATTCCTATCAGAGAGAATTTATATAGTACAATCAGCGAGACATGGTTTACAGTATAAGGCCCCATAATTGATTAGGCAGAACACTGAATGATTGATCACAGATGCGCATTACCTTGACTTGATATCATTCCACTACAAGGCAAAACCTTGCCCGACTCCACAAAGAGGCAATGCCACAAAATTCAGAGTACGCCGTTGCCTTGGCTTGCCCAAAAACTCTAACGCAAACTCGTAATGCAACATGGAGAGAGGCCCTATTTCAGCGAGCGTCTAACAGGCTTCTCTCGTTGTGTTTGCACCAAGTGCACCCTGCTAACTAATATCCTAGTCTTCCCCAGCGACCCCGACAAAATGCGCTCATTCAAAGCCTGCTATCGTTTCCAATTCAAAGCGCTATGGGTGCTGTGAAATTGTACGGGCCTGTCATCTTTTAGAGGGCATTTTGAAGAGGGATTTTAGTAGACAAAACTAAGGGGTTTAAAGCAAGGAAATATTGCAGAGCAAGGCCCACATTATCATACATTATCATAAATGCCTAGCAACCAGCTTGACTACAGAGAGCTGGCTTGCTCTATATGCGACATGGTGAACACGTCCTAACTTTATAGGCTCTGTATTACACTTGTTTTTCCCAAGTATAATGTAGTAAAATCTTCCCAATTGCTGCCAAAATTTTGCTGTTACAAGTGACGGAGCTTAGGCCGTAAAGTTTAGAGCTTTGGCCATAAACCTGTGAGCGTTACACAAGTGCCCTTATAGAGCGTGGTGACTGCGGCCCACAATTAGAAATCAGCTGTGCATATTGAGACCGGGGGAGCCGCTTTCACAGTGTCACTCAGGCGTCTATGAGGCCGCACAAAGCCCTCGCTATTCTGTGTCAAGACCTGCGGGATGATTGTGGCCCAAATGCACGGGCCTGTCAGATGGGAAATATAAAGCAGTGATGTGACAGGCCGCTCTCAGGCCCTACGCCAGCCGCCCACCATAACACAACGCCCCACATCTCTCAGCCATCATACCTCCAATACTCAACACTAAAATATCTTTTGTCATTTATAACATTTTACTTATTGTATACTGTTTTAAAATGTCACTATTTATAAATTACACAAAATAGCTTTGTCTTCACCACAATATGCTGTCAAAATCTGAATAAATGTGTTGAGCTAAACTGAACAGCAATTCAACATTTTCAAATCCATAAACATTTAGACTTTTTTTAGTCTAAAACATTTAACTGAATGGAACTGTATAATAACTAATGCATGTTGTTATCAATAAAATAACACACATTTGAAACAATAAAATAATATATTTGTGACAAGCAGTCAGAAATAGAAACAAAAACAGAACTGGCTAATGTTAGGGAATGGCAAACACTTCAAATTGTATTATTTGGACCTACTTGCATTCTGGTTCTCACAGTAAATATGTTTTTTCCAACTTGATGATCATCTTTATAGAGAGGGTGTCCACCTATTGATTGATCAATGCCACCATTGTGAGGACAGGTAAGCAATCTCTCCGCCACACAATCACAGAAGCCTTCCCCTTGCTTCACCCAGTCTTCTTACCTTTTGTCACAAGCAGCCTCAACGAATCAATCTTTTAATCAACTCACATTCAACTTGCACAATTAAACTTGTGAATTAATCCGTTTCATCAGGTGAGGTTTTCCACCTCACTCACTCGGTGCGTTTCTCATAAGGATTGGCTTTGGCTACATTTACAACCAAAGCATTTGTAGTATGTAAAGAGAGAATGGTTATGCAAAGCCTTGATCTATGCAATTTTTTTTATCTAAAATGCTTGAGATGTGTATTTTCACACAGCATTTTAAATATTTTCACAACCTCTCTTAAAATGTTGTAGTCTTTCTGAGAACAAACCAGATTCACTAAATGTTGTTATTGGCTGTATATTGATACTGAAATCAAGACAGGAATATTCTTATGACAATTTACAAATAAAACTGAATCTTAATATGTTAACCTCAAGAAGGAAACAAAACTAACGATTTTGGTCCCTCAAAAAATGAATCTAACAGAGCTTCAGTCCCTCCTTCAAGGAAGAAACCCTCCCAGCATAAAAAAGGTTCATAAGGGATTGTAACAGTCAAAAAAGGAAAGTGAAGACAAAAAAAATGTTGTTGAGCTTTGAACATTAACATAGTCTGTGACAGTGGTAATTATTGTATTTAATTGTTTTGTTAAGTACATTTCAAACATTCAATTCCAAACTCTTTTTCACATTAGTCACCCCCTTTCAACTCTTCCTTTTTCGCAAGAAATTGAACTCATTTTAATGTAAATCATTTACCGATAATAGATTTCAGTGGTAAAAAGGTTATTCCTGCAAATGATAAGCTCTTTTATGATGTAGAGACAAAAACATTTAATCTATTGTGCCATTACTATGGATACAAACACTTGATAACTCAAGATGAATTTGAAACCACTAAGGTCATTTTCTAGTTCCACTTATAACATGTTATTTTTGGAGAGTTGATTTGATCATTACCTGCACGAGTGAAATGTCTGAAATCAAACTGAGTTCCGGGAGTAGGTTTATGTGTTTTGATGTGATATTCATGTGTGATGTGTAATATGTAAAGCCAGCAGCTGAGTAATTGATCTTGTCATGACAAACACCAGTTGTCTGTGCCACCTCAGCATGCCACCTTGCATTCCTGGTCTCCAGAAACCATCTAGGCCTAGTTCACACTCTCACCACCAGATGTCTCTCTTCTATTACCTCCAATATTGTGCCTGGTGGCATTTTTTCAGCTGACAAGTTTAAATTTTACATGAACGCCAAGGCTGTGTAATATCCTGTTCACAGCACATATCTAATACATTGTGATGGAAAACTTACATTCAACACAAGATCTCAAAGATATTCTTAAACATTTGTAACATATACATGGCCAATCAAATTTTAAAAATCTAAGTATTTGCTGGCATCCATTAATTACATCCAATTCATTTAATGAACTCTGTTATTGTTGTGGCTATAAAATATTTGTTCAAAATAAAATACAAATTGTTCACTTTTCAAGCAGCGGATCACTTTTCAAGCAGCGGATTTTAATACTGAGATGGGAGATGATACGATAGAGATCTTACATCCAGTCAGCACTACTTTCACCTGAACCTGATCACTGAGTTCATACTTGCAGACTGGTTTTTTGTAATCATTTGATGAAGGATGCCAATCACTGTCACATGTATTAGCTTCGAATGGGTGACCATAAGACTGGACATTTCTGAAGCTGGTTTTCACATTTTTAAACCCCCCCAAAAAAAACCTCACAAATGAAAAAGAAATTGTCATTTGTGTTCTTCCCACTTTGAACATTTCATATGGTAAAATATAATACATTCTTTATTAAAGAGCAAGCATATAAGACTAAATATGATTTCATGGTAAAAGCCCCTCCGATTCTGAGAAATCCCTTACTATACCTTGAATCTAAAACTAACTCATTCATTTTAATCTTGATATATAAAATTACTCAAAAAATGTATCAAATTACCATCGAAATTGGATATTGTAGGATTTTACAGCAGTTATTATTACTTTTGTCAAATGAAAATGCACACAAGCAATGTACAACACACAATTGAATATGTTCTTTAAAAATATATTGTATTTGTAGCAGGAGCTTACCTGTGGTGATGGTTTCTGGCCTTCGGGTGTTTGTTGGGACTGTGGGGTAGGGGTGTGCGTTCCTCCTGACTGGGGTGTCGAGGGTCCGCCATGAGGTGACGCCACTGACTGCGGGTGCTGAGGGGTACCCGGCTGACTACCGCTGCCAGACTGCTGTGACTGGCCGCCCTGTGGTGGCTGCGAGTTGGTAGTCTGGCCCTGTGCCGGAGCCGACGGACCGCTCATCTGCTGCGGTGGCGCCCCCTGGCCTTGTGGATGCTGTGAGGAATACCCCATCTGACCACCAGGCGGCTGCTGGCCATAGTGCATGGGCATCTACAGATTAGTATACACCACCTCACAGTGATTCTCAAACTACGTTACAAGCGACTTTAAGGCCAAGCAAAAATGTCTTGTTTATGGTTACAGAAAAATATAAACAAAATTCTGGCCTGGCAGGCACACTCATTTCAAATCATTCAGATTCATCCTGAGTATTGCGGAAAGAAAAAACAAACTTTACTTTCTTTTTCAAGACATAATCCAATGGCCTTGGAACTATGCTGATCATTGCTTTTTGTAATGTTTGTGAACAATTTCTGGAAATGCCTAAAAATTGCTTCATAATGGTAGTTTTTATTCTTTCCTAAAGCAGACTTAGGCCAACAATAATTTCAGCTCATCAAAATGAATGCTACATTTTGAATTTGGACAAACTCTAATTGTTATCTTGATTCTCATGGCATCCTCTGTGACAAAAATGGAAAAATTCTAAGTTTAATGGAAAATATATATTTATAACTAGTCTCCTGAATATACAATATTTATCTTACATACTAATAGCAAAGAACTCTGACCAGTTCCAGAGGAGGTCAAAATTAATGGACAGACAGAATGGCAGAATCATTCTGACCCCTGATTGCAGAAGCTATGCTGATATGGTCAGCATAGTTAAAATATAACAGCTTGGACCTGCCAGACCACCATAACAAAACATTTGTTCCTTGGCCTTAGAACAAGAAACTTGTGAATAGACTTATCAATGTAAATGCATATATTTATAAATTTATGCACTATATGGCTATACTTTTATATGTTGTACTCACTCATATTATCGAAAATGTCATAGAATAAATTATTTCACACCAAATGGTCACTCAATGTATTCGCTGTTATCGGATATGTATGGATAATATCTTAAATAATTTATTATCTATTCTGCTCACTTTGACAAACAATCCATTTCTTTCTTGCTTTCATTTCGTATCAATGTTATGTAAGAATTGATAAATTGTATATAATATATGTGATTACAAAATGGTAAACAAAGAATGCAATTTTAAAGAATTCATTTTTTATTGTTTTGTCTCATTTTGCAAAATTCTAGAATATAGATGTATGCATGTTTCAGGGACAGAGCAAACAAAAATTATCATAATTAGATTTAAATATGTGTACAGCTCTGTACAGTTCAATTTCTCATATCTGTAAAAAGTTGCTTTCATCACCAATTTTCAATCTTCTCTCTTTGAGTTCTTGAATACAACCGATTGCATTCACAACATGCATCCGTTTAAAACGTATTTGTACCACGGTCAAACATACAAATAATAAAAAGACGTGCTTACCTGTTGTCCATAAGGCTGAGCCATGGGCATCCCCGGACGAGTTTGGTTAGGCTGCATAGGGTAACGCTGGGAGTTAGGGGAGTACTGGCCCCCAGGTCCATACTGACCAGTCTGCTGGCCTGGGTAACCTGGTCCCATCCCTCCTGGCCGACGCCCGCCTGCTTCATACATTCCCTGCAAACACAATAATGAAGATATGTCAAATAACTTGTGTTATTTTTTAATTTTATTTTATTTATTTCACGCTCCAATGCATCTCAAAACTATAATTGTGTGGATCATCCCCTACTGGAAAGAAATATAAAGCATATTGAAGGGATAGAATAAAATATCATCCTAAGCCTATAAATGCCTGGGACTTAAAAAATACCTCAATCTTGACACATTTTCTTCACCTCAGATCAAACAGATTTTCACTTAATTCCTTCAAAAAATGTTTGAGGAGTATAATTTTTGCATCCAATTGTCCCATTTTGTCTGCGACTAAGATCTGTTTGTGTTGGGATGGGCCTGCTTCAATTTCAGGTTAATCAGTGTTCTGTACTAAGATTAACCTGGCAAGACAAAGGCTGTAGGTTAATGCAGGCAATGTGTTTGTGCAAAGATTAACCTGGCAAGACAAAGGCTGCAAGGTTAATGCAGGCAATGTGTTTGTACTGAGATTAACCTGGCAAGACAAAGGCTGTAGGGTTAATACAGGCAATGTGTTTGTACTGAGATTAACCTGGCAAGACAAAGGCTGCAGGTTAACACAGGCAATGTGTTTGTACTAAGATTAACCTGGCAAGACAAAGGCTGCAGGTTAACACAGGCAATGTGTTTGTACTAAGATTAACCTGGCAAGACAAAGGCTGTAGGGTTAATACAGGCAATGTGTTTGTACTGAGATTAACCTGGCAAGACAAAGGCTGTAAGTTAATTCAGGCAATCAATGTGTTTGTACTGAGATTAACCTGGCAAGACAAAGGCTGCAGGTTAACACAGGCAATGTGTTTGTACTAAGATTAACCTGGCAAGACAAAGGCTGCAGGTTAACACAGGCAATGTGTTTGTACTAAGATTAACCTGGCAAGACAAAGGCTGCAGGTTAACACAGGCAATGTGTTTGTACTAAGATTAACCTGGCAAGACAAAGGCTGCAAGTTAATTCCGGCAATCAATGTGTTTGTACTGAGATTAACCTGGCAAGACAAAGGCTGCAAGTTAATTCAGGCAATGTTTACAATAATTAGGAAGTGTTTTGCCTGATTACAGGTCACTTACACCTTCCTCAATTTGCCAGCTTTGTGCCGCACAAGTCTCATTTAAGATTGATGCTGCCGCCATAAAAAGCTGCCAGTCTTTACCTCAATTACCTTGATCTCTGAGCACGTGGGAGACAAGTCGATTATCTCAATTTGCAAGTGATCTTACATTAACTGTGTCTGGTGGTTGTAGGACGCCAATACATTAAACATTGAGAGAAACCTTATCCATGTCAGATAATGAGTTTTCCTGACATGCAAGATCATGGATCTCATCATGGAAAGCTTTTCACACATTTACTACAAGGATTGAACTAGTCAAGTGATTTAACATCAATTTTCATACATTTTTAATTATGTAATCATTTTTCTAATTGCAAGCAAAAAGTAAGTCTAGTACAAGCATCCTTCAAATTAAATCAGAACATTCACACCACTAAAAGTGTTGAAATCAGTTTTGAACAATACAAACTTTCAATGGTAAAATTCCGGTAGATTTATATTTAGAAAGTAGAGCTTGAAATGCAATTAAATGGCAATCAGAGATTGCTAGATGTCCCATCCTGTGTAGAACTTGAGGTACAAAGACGTTGCTGCTATTAAGGTAACCTGAAGTGGTGCAGTAATAAATATGTGGGAATTTGAAATGGCAAGGTCTCCCCCCCCCCCCCAGACTTTTTTTTGTTTTGATAAAATAACTTTGTGGCTTGATAATGATGATCAGGATAATAATGGATTGTTAGCTTTATTATCAATAAAGGCATGATCCTAATCTGAAATAATATCAACTTCCTTCCTGTTCTTAATCAAAGTGTTTTGTTTCCAATTAAAAGAGAAAAAAAGAATCAATTTCAAAGGGCACAATGTGTCATGTCAAGACCTATCTATATGTATCATTCCTGTTTAATTATTGACAGAGGAATAGATATAAATATATCTGTATATACTGTTTATATGGTTACGGGTAACCTATATTTGCATGTATATGTATCATCTCTGCTCAATTATTGACAAAGGAATGCGACATCATATATGATGTGGGAGTTCTTGTACTTCAATGGAATCCTGTGGTGAAGTTCTGGCGGGAGTAGGCAAGGTATGGATCTCTGACAGACATGAGATGACTTGTAGCCGTCTCAATGAAAGTGTTGAATGGGTGCCGTGCTATGTGTATATAGTTTCCGCCTGAGTGGGCTTGGCCCTGACAATGCCATGTGGAGAGAGTGCTGCCGGGTGACTTCATACTTCATTCATCTCGGAGGAGGCGGTGGATAGAACCACTGGCATCACTGACGTAGTAGTAGCAGGCATGACCCACCTCCCCTCGACCTTTGTAGTATTTGTAGTAGTAGACAGGTACACATGGCTAATCAGCATAGACCCAAACAGAGAGGCGCCTGTGGCCATCAGTGCCAGGAGAGAAGAACGGCCCCCGCGTGGTCCATCAGGGTCTCTCATGGCTGTGTGATGAGTGGGCCAACACAACAAGCAGCTTACATGCTATCAATCTGCTGGTGCGGACTGCAGAGTACAGCCACTGCCGGACTACTTGTCAGACGGAGGCTCATCACAGGTTGTGCTGTATCTTGTTACTCTCCAGACGATACCTTAACCCCCCACAAGAGGGCCCCCCAGTCACTCGTTCATCCGGAAGCTTTGCTATCATTTGGCCTCCCCAGACAAACATCAATATCCACATGCCAAACACAAATGCACTGCCGCCTAACTTCTTCTCTCCTCAAAACTTCCACACATAAAACCAGTGGCAATTCACCATCAGAAACACATCAAGAAAGATACTCTATTTGAATTCAGGCCTAAATATATTTCAAAGATAAATGCTAAAATGATCAAGATTAGATGAACCTTTATCTGACAAACCCTCTGCCCATAAGCAATTACCAACCTGAAATAAATATCATATGGTCTTGACAACATAAGTATACTATTCATATAAAAAAGTTAATCAGTCCATATCAGAATATGATAACTGGAAGGCATTTTTAATATCATGTTATGACACTTATAAGAAATAACCTCATTTTGTGGAATAACTTTGTACCAAGTCTTCATTAAATTTCATCTCATCCAAAATATTATTAAAAAGAAAAAGAAAAATGAATATCATATTCTGACATAATAAGTCTATGTGTTTACAACAACTGATGACCTTTGTAAGGTGAAGCTGTGTCACTTTGAGGTCATTCTGTGCTATGCACAAGGTACGAGTGACCATATAATACACAGTAACAGCTGAACACGACCACACCATGCTGAGACATAATTATACAGGACCGTATTTTGACACATTTATGCGTGACCATATAGATGTTTGGCTCAAACTGTTTTTGTTTTTCCACCATGAGTGGTCAATGTACATTTTTCACAAGTTGTTCAGGATATGGCCATGCAGGCCTGCAGTTTGGCATGCAAGGTGCCACTCACAAGGCAGGCACTGTTGACATTTAGTAGTGAGTATTTTTCAAAAGATATGTGACATATGTCGCATTATTTTTGATGGGGAAATCAACAGATTCTTGGTACAGCACTTCTCACAACCACCACATATAATATGACAAAACTGCAAATTCTCTTGCTCTGGCAATATATATCCTATACAGGTATCTCCACAAAAACAATTTTCCCTCACAAAAATAAATCCAGGAAGTCGAGAGAAAAATGGAAATAAAATATTTTTTTTTTTAAATTAAAAAAAAATGGAAAAATAATTTTAAATTTTAAAAAAAAATTGACTATTTGTATACATATAGAGTAAAGTATATATTTCAAATGACATCTTGTACCTAAATGTCATAGCTAATTTCTAACAGTGCATTGTACAGTTGACCTGACATTTGAGTTTGGGTTGTATCCATTCTATCTGATGGCCACAAAGGTTTAATATCATATAATCTGGATACGGTTTGGTGACAACTGGCAACCCAATAGAACTATCAGAATTGGAAATAGGACCATATCTATTTTACTATCAGCTTCACGGATCATTCATGTGACTTTTTGGATGGGTCAGTAGCAAAATATTTTAACTAAAATATTGCAGAAGAAAGCAAAAGATTATATAATTTGTAATGAATTATTTATGCTACAGGAGGATAGTGTCCAAAATGTTTTGAACCATTGAAAAAGGCTGAAAAAAAAAAAAGATCCAAGATCCAAAATATGATTTTATATCACCATGATGTATGTTTGGGTGATGATCAAATTAATTTGATCAATCCAAGGTATTAGTTATTCTTGAATGATTTTTATACCAAAATTTCAGATCCAAGTTATTCTCAATGGAATGTTAAGCTAATCAGGACTGTTTACTAATCCATTTTTCTTCAGTTTACACTGAGTAAAAGCAGAAATAAGATAAGATAATGCAAAACTTAGTTTTCTTTCTTCATATTATGATCTTGTTTGCGATTTCCTGTATTTTGACACTAAGCCCCTGAAGGTCTAAATATACTCACGTTGCCCTCACATTTACCTTTGCATTTACTATGTACAATACATCATCTTAACTTACCGGTAATTCTCATCAAATATCTTTGAAATATGAAATAAATGGGTTTTTTCTAATCTCCTGAGAAAATTATAGCTTTATATTCTAATTCCAAACCAGGCAATACCTATTTAAACATCTAAATGAAACTTGGATATGGTGCTTTTCTGGAAGTGTTTAACAATGCACTGTTACTGAGTTTAATTCAATATGATCATAAAAATCATTACAATGTAAAACTAAATATATAAATAAAAACACCACGATAATCAACACAAAATAAATATCTTTCTTTCCAAATGGCCCAAAAAGTTTACTGTCTAAACTGCAGGAATATAAAACTGCTCATATTGTTTGCAAGCTCCATATTGGAGTCTTATCTCTCAGAGAAGCTGTAGCAAACTGTCAGAGCAGATTTAGCCACCAGAGGGCAGCAGCGCATGTTGCTATCCAACCATCCTAGGCATGGGAGCTGGCCTTCACCTTGCCTTGGCTGCATGATAAATTTTGAGTCATCTGATCCACAAAGCTTGATTCATTCACATTGATTAAAAATGCCAATTTTGGATACAGTGACAATGCATGGTGTTTTCTAAAGTTAAATTTGCCAGTTTTTTGGTGCACAGTTGGGCTATAGTGGTCATAAATGTAGAGGTTTAATATGAGTGTTTACTATGGAGCCGAGCCATATTCACTTGGGTCATGACCCATTATCTAAAACCTGTTTCAGCAATTTTAACCACGATTTTACTGCATTAAATAACATTTGTGTGGCACATTTCCCCCTCTCATGAAAATCTGCACGGCCAAGTTTGTTTTTCTGGTCGGGGAAGAAAAGTGTTTTATTCACAGAAGTGGGTGGTTGGATGGTTACAGGTAAAGCCATAAAGACTGGCAGGCAGCTTGGTGCGGTGTAGCAGAGCTCTCCCATCTAGCCAGGCCGCGCTGTATACACTACGCACTGCTATAACAGACAAACTGCAAACCTTGTGTGCTACTAACCCACTAGAGCCTTCACTCTACCACCGCCACACACCACCAAACTCAACCGTATAAACTCAACTCTAACTCTTTTCCATGTATGTCCACACCGGTCCGATTTGTCTATAAATTTTTCCACATATTACCACATAGAAATTGTCTATATTAGTTATGTTAATGATATTAATTGAGGCTGAGCGAGTGGTGGTTTTATATCCAACCCAATGCAGCATAGTGCGTTGTTGCCTGGGCCCTTTTTATACAGCACTGAATCCTAGTTTGGTTTAGAATAAGCATATGTCATCTACTCTAACCGCTCTATAGTCTTGCCACCCAGTGCAGACATTCACTCAACTATATTATCAACATTTATCATATTATTTTTTATCATAAATTATTTGTCAGTGCTCTTCCTATGGCAATATTTAAACTAAAAATTCGGCATATTATTATCCATTTAATTTTATCAATTTTACTACTTCTAATCCGCCATTAAGAAATAATTTATAGCTGTCTGACTCCTGGCCTTGCAAAAGTACAGGTTTGTCTGACCAACTCTTTCTGTATGACCCACATGATTTTGCACAGAAACAATTTTGGGTTAAAATATATGACAGTGATGAAAAATGCTCATTCTGCACAGTTGTAATTGTGTCACCAAAAAGTAAATATCTTGACTCTGTTTAAAGTTTGCATCTCGATCAAATATCAACCAATCAGAATTAACATAAATTTATATCTTCAAAATCCAATATGGCGACCTGAGCAGGCTGATAATCACTTGACTCCAACTCAGAAAATGGGAATTTTAGTGGAATGTTGAATATCACTTAAAATGGCAACAAGAAGTTAAAATGGTGCCAGTCACAAGCTCGAATAATAATATGTATTGAACCATTCTACGCAAAAATCCCCACCACACTCTGTGCAATGGATATCTTAAAAGTGTGCATTATTAAACATTGTATTGCACTGCAGCACATATTTCCAGTGTCACGGTGACTAATATTGCACATCCATTCTATATGAGGTTTCTACTCTGGCTGAATTAGTTTACTACATCTTTTACACCTTCCAAGTTCACAATGCAAATTCCAAGTTCAAATATTGGAACTTCATATCACAAGTTCATATTTATGATACTTTTAAACATGATCTAACTCTCATTTATCTAAATGTTTTGTAAAGTGATCTATATTACTGCTTTCATAATTTCTTCCCACATATAACTGTTTTCAAAGATTATTAGAAATAATATTTCTTAATTCTTATATTGTTATTCAAAGTTTAAATATGTTTTAATACAGCCTTTTCTTTATTCCCCGGCACGTAATATTAGTTCTGTGACTAATATAGAGATTCAATTCTCACTGCTCAAGTAGATCATGCTGCCACCTGGTGGTTCACAAATGAAACTGCGATAATTTTATTTGCTCATAACTTTAAGTATAATGAATGGAGTTGTGATGCCAAAAGATCAAAAGTGCAATGTGTTTTATCGCCAAACCATTCTGTCTTATGACATCATATGAACCGAAAAAGAATATGACATTATTCAACTTTGTGACAATTGTGACTCACCATAGACTGTATTTAGTCCTGGACATAATGCAAATGAAACGTTCCCTTCTTTCTACTGTTTATTGAGGTATAAATTCTATTTGTCTCTGCCAAAAGCAGACATTTCTGTAAAGTTCTGGAAATGTGTACGTCAGTGATTTCCAATTTATAAGGAGCTCCATACAAATACATTGATTCCTCTAAAATGTTAGACAATTATGTCAATTCACACGATTTTCACACTAACAACACATTCATTAGCAAGCCTACGTGACACATTATTCCTTTCATTCTGATGTTGATTCCAAACCTGTAAATTTATGCGTTCATTCCATTTACATAGAATTTGTTCAGCAAGTTGATTCAACTTTGAGACAACAATTCTACACACAAAAAGTGGATGTTCCAATGAAGAAGCCTGCGTTTTTGCAATACTAATAAAGAATTTTACCAAAATGACAAATATTACTTCTACAGAAAACCTCAATATTCAATATCAACATATAATAATCATTTAAGCACTGCAGGTTTTAAGATATTTCTTTGTACTTATCAACTTTTTGGGCTGGTGGGTAATAACCTATTCATTTATAAATATGCATTCCTAAACGTCACACAAAGATTCTCCTTAACATATTGTTATGTTAAAAACTTCTCACTAAATTGCACAAATCCAAGAAAAGCTATCTACAGTGACAGTAACTGGCTGTCATTATAAAAATCAAAAGACATTGTTATATTTCCTACATTAAATTGATAAGCTAAAACATGATCTCAGGCCTTGGTGTTAACACTTGCTTGGAGGCCCAGGGCCAGCAGATAATATATTTGGGCAAAATAGTATATGTGCTACATATGGTGGGCAACAAGATTTGTGGTCTAAATGACAATGATATACAAATCCTGGTTAGAAGGTAAATCATCCCATATCCCCGCAGCTTTGAGAACCATCCCCGCAGCTTTGAGAACCATCCCCGCAGCTTTGAGAACCATCCCCGCAGCTTTGAGAACCATCCCCGCAGCTTTGAGAACCATCCCCCAGCTTTGTGCACCACCCCCAGCTTTGCGCACCACCCCCAGCTTTGTGCACCATCCCCTAGCTTTGTGCACCACCCCCCCAGCTTCTGCACCACCCCCAGTTTTGTGCACCATCCCCCAGTTTTGTGCACCATACCCAACTTTGAGCACCATCCCCAACTTTGAGCACTATCCCCAGCTTTGTGCACCATCCCCAACTTTGTGCACCATCCCCAGCTTTGTGCACCACCCCTAGCTTTGTGCACCATCCCCCAGCTTTGTGCACCATCCCCCAGCTTTGTGCACCATCCCCCAGCTTTGTGCACCATCCCCCAGCTTTGTGCACCATCCTGGCCCATGCATTTGGCATTAATTATACCATCTGAAATTTTGGTCATTGCTTGTCCCAATCTTTGTGGTCCAAACGGACAAACACAATTTTCTTGCTCTTGTCAAGGCCTGAATCTTGCAATAACAAGCTTCTCATTATGACTACAATAAATATATCATCTATATTTAAACAATCTCTAAAATTTATATGGACTGGATATTTTCATATATTCCTAACTTCCATATCAAATTTTCTTATTGACAACCTGAATGTAATAAACAATGTGATTTTTTTTTTTCCAAACAGTTTCTAAATGTGTTTTTTTTTTCAATTATACCAATGTCACACAAAAACATCACCATTTTTATGTGCTCTTCGGCATATTTAATTAATCTGCAATGGCCAATGATACAAATTTCAACCAAAAACATCATGCATTGTGTGTCAAGAAATAAATATGTTTTTGTCACAAATTTGAATAGAAAAATGTCATGTGCAGCAAATCTGTATTTAAAAGCACAAATCATTGGTCCTGCAGGCCCTGACATTATGGTTATTAAAGCACTAGCTCTATTGGGCCAGTGCATCTGAATTTTCACTGGCCTGAAATTAAACATTTGTTTATATATTTTGATGGTGTGAAATTCTTGGCAACATTATTTGTTATTTGTGCTCTCGGCAAAGCAGCAGTTGTTCGTTTTAAATACATCTGAAAATATTCTCCCACATGTTCACAGTAGTCCACTATCATTTAATGAATTTGAAATGTTAACAAATCGTAGCGAAAATTGAGTTTGTTAAACAACGCACACACAATATGAAGCCACCATTACTTAAAGCAAAGGTGACAGGGAGAAGCTGTTATTTTTTGGCGGGAATCTATGCCAGTGCCATCGCATATTCTTTGCCTTTGAAATAATACAACATTGTGCAATGATGGATCCAGCAAACGCTAATGTTGAGACCGGGTCCTAAAAATATAATCCTGGTGATTTGATCTTTAAGCAGCAAAACACAGCTCAAAAGTTCATGTTGCACAGAATCATTACGAGAAACAGTACCTCAATACTGAAAGTTACCTTCCAGTACCTCAATAACAGAATCTGAGGTAACAGTGAGTTACTGGCCTGTTCAGTATTCAAATAAGGCAATATGACCTGGAACAAAATCTGACGTAACGGCAAGTTGCTGACCAGGTCACCATGTTACACACCAAAACACCTGATATTTACAGTTGTTAAGAAATTGGGTGATTTTTTTTTTACTGTAAAGTTCATTACAGCAAGGTCAAAAGGTTAAATGAACACCGGCCCCAGCATATAAGTGAAAAATTTGCGGTAGCCCTGTCATAACCTAAATATTTTGTTCATGTTATGCCAGGGCCTTAATCTATTCTTATTAATAACCATTTCACAAAACATTTATGGTGTTTGCACAATCATGTTGAGTTCCCATTGATGACATCATTGCCAGTCTAGAGTCAATGTGTCACATTGTGACTAAAAAGTCCCCCTCTTCCTATAATTGGTCTTGTGGACCTGCCAAATTTGAGGAAATGCTAGCATTTCTATCATGTTATAGTCTTACTTGTGAAACATTTGCAAACATTTCAATTCATGAATTAGCATTATGTATATAATATTCACCCAACAATTATATTTTCCAATCCACACATTTTCATTTCCTGGTCAGTGGAGAGTGTTGTGTGTACACAAAGACTGGGAGAACTCTCAGCTGAGGTCATGTGATCTATTGTTTATTATGGATTTGGCAATCTGCCAAAAGATCAAACAGAATAGGGTCATTGACATGCTGACCTAATTCTGATCAGTCTGAATGTCTGTGTTTAATTGGCATTACATAAGAGTACTTGCTTCTGATGTAAACAAATAAGGTACATTGTGTCTGAGGTGACTGATTCCTATGTTGACACCTGATACCCAAACAATGGAGTATAATTCAATCTCCTATTTGGTTATAAAAATAAGTAGTCCAGGTGAGGCTTTTTACTTTAATAAATTAATTTTATGTCGCCTGCCTGTGCAATCATTAAAGGAAAATGGCAAGGACATGTGACTTTAGCGACCAGAACCTAGTTAGGAGAACTTGAGAATTGTTCAGCTTTTAAAACACTGCCACATGACAAGTGACGTGGAATCAGAGTCAACATTGAGTAACTGCTCTGATCAGTATTTAAATAATGCCATTTGACCTGCACCAGAATCTCGGGAAAAGGCGAGTCACTGGTCTGGTCAACATGCAAATAATGCCATATATGACTAGATACCTTGTGACAAATGTCACAAAAGGTACTATAATAAAATGTGGTGTCAATTCATGTCCACAGCTTGATTCCTTAATACTATATATATACTGCACTGGTTGATATTTCACCTAGTGACCTAACTCTTTTACTCTGTGCTGCTGTCTGTTAAGTGCACTTGCACTCTGCTGTCTGATCTAATTAATAGACATTGTTAAATATCAAGGCCCCTGCCCCACCCCATGCCACTGGCTTGGATACAGATAACAACATAGTCTGCTGTTTGCCTTGTATATCACCACACATAGTATAACACCACACATAGTATAACACCACACATATTGTTATTCCTAGATTGTTAATCAGCTTAATTGTACATCAAGTGTCCATGGAAGGGAACACACTGTGTTAGCCTCTGCTTAAATAATACCTTTACAGAGTATATAGACGTTATTTCTAGCACTGATGACTGAAATATAGGTCAATAGAATAGGTCTTCAAGCTAAAACATTGAATCTCATAATATATTTGAATACAAGCAGCTGTATTCAGTAAAGATAGCAACAATACAGAGCAGTTGGAATGCTAAAAAAAATACTGACTTGATCTTCAAACATGATACAAATTTACCCCTGATGGGGAATCTTTTTTTCATGGTGTTGCTTCAATCTTATATTAGTGAAAGTTTCCTTTCAGTACCTCAATAACAGAATCTAAGGTAACAGTGAGTTACTGGCCTGTTCAGTATTCAAATAATGCAATATGACCTGGAACAGAATCTGCAGTAATGGCAAGTTACTAACCAGGTCAACATTCAAATAATGTGACCTGACCAATGACAGAATCTGAGGTAATGATGAGTTAATGGCCTGGTCACCATTCAAATAGTGCAATATGACCTAGATAACAAAATCTGAGGTAATGGTGAGTTAATGGCCTGGTCCCCATTCAAATAGTGCAATATGACCTACAGATTCAAATAGTGTAATATGACCTACAAATAACAGAATCTGAGGTAAAGGTGAGTTAATGGCCTGGTCACCATTCAAATAGTGCAATATGACCTACAGATAACAGAATCTGAGGTAATGGTGAGTTAATGGCCTGGTCACCATTCTAATAGTGCAACATGACCTACAGATAACAGAATCTGAGGTAATGGTGAGTTAATGGCCTGGTCACCATTCAAATAGTGCAATATGACCTACAGATAACAGAATCTGAGGTAATGGTGAGTTAATGGCCTGGTTACCATTCTAATAGTGCAACATGACCTACAGATAACAGAATCTGAGGTAATGGTGAGTTAATGGCCTGGCCACCATTCAAATATTGCAATATGACCTATAGATAACAGAATCTGAGGTAATGGTGAGTTAATGGCCTGGTCACCATTCAAATAATAGTGCAATATGACCTATAGATAACAGAATCTGAGGTAATGTAGAGTACTGGCAGCCTTATTATAATATATATATTGAGTGACAGAGGCTGGACTCCGGCCAATAAGAGGCTTGGTCAGCATTCAAAGAATTAGTATTCAAATTGATACAGAAACATAATCAGCATTCAAAGCTTGGTCAATACTCAAACTTTACCTAATATCACCTCGAGTTATTGGCCAGTGTTTAAAAGCTCACAACCAGCAGCACAAAATCTTAAGGATTTAACAATTTTTTTGTGATAATTTCACTTCATAAAAGAGACAGCAACTTGCCATGCTCCTGGCTGCACACTCCACACAGTGACTTCTTCAGTTATTACCAATGCCGACTGCCATACAGATGCAAAGAGCACTGCATGGGAAGCACTCAGATTTTGCACTCCATCACAATATGTACAGTGGGGCAAGTACATTTTTTATGTGGTAAACCATAATTGTTAGTCTTGCATAAAATATATATGCATGGTGCAATTCCTCCCACACTAAACAAAGGTATTTATATTTTCTAATGTCTGACAAGTAATTAGTATGGAAAAACTTTGAATTGTCAACAGGATCCGAATACATGTGACATTAAGATTATCAGCCCAAACAATGCACTAACAAAAAAATTCAATCATAAATTCTTTAGTGCTTTTAGCGTGTTTAGTCTAATCAGTGTCTTGCACTTCAGTGACTGTATCCCCAGACAAGCATTGTACACCACAGCCATGATAACTATACATTCAGAACTCATAGTCTCAACATAAAAACATGTATGGTGAACTGTAATTTTTCATTTACATGACCACTTTTAAAAGTGTACACATTTGTCAAACATTCACAGAAGATCATATATGATATATCTGAAACAAATATTCAAGATTGTTAGCACACTCGAATATTGACAGACCATGTTCCAGAAAGTTAGACTTGCATAATAAAATCAGAAAAATTCACAAATCTATGAGGATAACCAATTACTTGCATTCATAATTCTCTTCTTCCAAGTGCAAAGGGTCTTATTTAGTTGATAATGATATACAAATTTTAAAGATTGTTTTAAGTGATCAAAATCAGAGAAATATATTGTCAATTTACAATAAAAGAAACTAGAAGAAATTGAATAAATTTAAAATTTCAACAAAACACAAGTAATGGGCAATTAGCCCCAGAATATGGAATTTAAGTAGCATTTAACATTGTCACCACACCTTTGTTTGGCAAAGGGATAATTCTTTCTTAGAATATAATAATCTGCTAAATGTAGAAATGGACAGTAAGAGGTGTATTTTGAGATTTTTTTTTTTGTTATTTAGAGGTGGGATCAACTCTAATAACAGTTGATTTGAAAAATATTGCGATGAATATGACAATTGAATCTTCAATCACTTTAAAATGATATTATTTTTTATTAGATTTGCCCAAATACTTTTTGCACATTTGTCACATTGAACTTTTCCCAAATTGTACTGCTTGAAATGTAATCTCGATAAAAAATATTTGATATAATAAATCAATTCTATTCATAAACATTTTTTTTATAGTTTACAATTCATTGGATTTACAACATGACATTGTGAAGTACGACATTTAAAAATAAGAATTTCTTCTTCCTTGTTTTTTATCTAAACTTCTGTAAATCACCAGCATGTTATACAGCATGATAAGTCATGCTCTTGCTCTGATGTGGACTGTATATATGTCAGTTGAAGGGAAATCGCTGTGAAATGGTTGCACAATGGATAAAATTCAGAAATAAATTAGTGAACATGATGAATTAATATACGGTTATATACCTAAATGATGAAATAATATGAAATAATCAAAATACCTGAATTGGTAATAGGATGAATTGAAATTAATGAAGTTTCAAATAGCAACATTTTTTCAAAATAAAGAATTCAAAATTGGGATACATGTATTTTTAATATAAAATAGTCCTTAATTTCATTATTTTAGGTTAGTTCCAAATAATTCCATCAAAACTGAATCGACAAATTGCCAAAAACTGATCCCAAAATCTTGTTTATTAAAATATTCATATGACTCATCCAAAGTGGATAAATCGAACTAAAGACATGCATAAACTTTGCAGTTTCTCTGGACACCAGACTCCTTCAACCTCTGGAGTTGCACAATAGCATTAGATGCATACCCATACTGTTCATTTCTGTTATAACATGGAGCCTTTTTTAAAATCAGTTTAGTTTAGATTAGTTTTTTTTAAAATAAATTTAAAGCCCAACATTAAAAATGTTTAAACAAAAGTGATGTGCAAAATGGGATATTTATTTAAGAAATGATAACTGTATTTGCTTTCAAGATTTTATCAACTGGACTATCAATGACACCTTTTGTCCATAAAGATTGACAATCAAAAAAGATATGGGTGTATTTGGGCAATCTTGATGCATTTTTTAATTATTGTTTAGATATTGGGAATATAATTGTGTATTGAAATAAAATAATATATATTTGGAGAAACTTGATGTATCAACATATTTGGAATACAAAATGTTAAAATTTAAAAAAAAAATTCAGATTTGTCTTGGAACCAATCAGGTTATGCAATGCAATATTTTACTGTATAAATACAATCCAGATGTGTATTGGTACAATCCAGATGTGTATTGGTACAATCGAAATGTGTATTGGTGTAATTCAGATGTGTATTCGTGCAATTCAGATTTGCATTCGTCAGGTATGGTTATACAAAAGGGTAATGTTGATTAATGTCATAATTTTTAAGAATTAAAAGTCATTTAATGGTTATTTAGATAAATTAAAATAATTAGCTTAATTGTAAGAATTGGGACACATACATTAGACCTTTTTTTTCCAAAACAAATTGAATTTGTCTGATTTAGGTCTAACTTTCTGGAATCAGGTGAGCCTCATGAAAACAGCACCTGCAATGAAACTTAATCACATTGCTATTAATATATTCAGGAAAGAGAAAACATTTCATGTTGACAGTCAATATGTACAGTGTAAATAAAGTAATGTAACAAAATACGTTTACATCAATGAACTTTTTTCTTCTGGAAATTAAACTTAAAATATATTTACTATTCTCTTTAAAACAAAAAAGACCTTGTAGTCTCACAATAAACATTTTCTGTAGCGATTTTGGACGATTATAATCCCTGAATTACCAGAATGATAAGACTTCCCAAGAGAAGTTCCATGACAATTTTTCTTTATCTAATACAATCAATTGATAAGTAGGTGATGAGTCTGAAGTACCAGCCTCACATGTTATCTGGGGCTGCTGTGTTGTTGTGGTCCATAAATAGGTAGCATTATGACACAGCAAGATTAATTGATCTTGTTGACAAAGGGCAGCAGCCAATCATGTCATCCACTCCACCATTCACTAGGCTGGCTGCCGAGCCATCGTAATTTGCCACCAAATTTAAAATTCTATCAGTAACACTTCCTTGGCAGTCCACATGGCACATCAAAACATAGCCGACCCAGCCAATGTTTTGAACCAGCGAGAATGCATGGCTGCTGAGTGTATTTATAAAACCTTGGCTACCATCCAACACTTTGACTGGGAAGCAGTTAATTGTCAACTTGGTGATACTACAGAAACATGTGCTTATTGTGACTACTACATTTGTTATTGTTTACATTGCAAAAAAAACCCTATGAAAGTGACAAATATTGAGATTGCAGGGCATCCCTTGCCTTCAAATACAGCATGCACACATTCATACCTGGTTCCTGTTGTAAGCTTGGCCACCTGACATCTGTTGTTGTTGATAGGGATTCATGCCCGGCCTCTGCTGCTGTGGACCAGCCCAGTTTGGGTTGTTGTACCCCGGGTTGCTAGATGACATGTCACCCATGCCTTTCTGCTGTCCCATGTTGTTGTAATCTCCGTAATTTGCTGGGTATTTCTGTCCAGAGTTCTGTAGAAGTTGATTGAGGGTTGGAGTGGGGCCTCCCTGCTGTTGAATGTTCGGTCCACTCATCATTCTTTGTTGGCCAGGGGCATAGTTGGAGGACATCATGCCCATGTTACCCCCTCCCATCCCCGGTCTGCCTGTCATAGGACCCGACCTCGATGTCTGGGGGTAGCCTGCCCTCATATTCTGGCCTCCAAATTGAGAAAACTGATTATTTTGTGGAGGAAATTCACCACTAGAACTGGTCGGTAGTCCGCCATGTTGGTCTGACACTGGGAAGTTTCCTCGACTAAAATTGCTGTTATAATTTGCATGCTGCGAAGATGGCATGTTTTCATTTACTTTACCAAAACTGTCATGTGCCATACCTTGATCCTGGAAATTATTAGAGTCGGAATTCATGTGAGGGCCATCCATATTTGACATAAAGTCATTCTGATTGCGATCCAAGTTGTTTTGTTGGCCTCCATCTTGAAACGAGTCCATTGTGTTGTTGTCGGAGCTTGCACTCGCCGATTTCAGCTTAGAATTCATTCTTATACTTTCAGATTCCACTTCAGAAATAGAATTTTCCATGCTACTAACCTTACCGGTATTTTATCGGTGATCCAGAAGTGTCAGATCGCCAAAGTTTTATTCTCTTCCATACATAACATGTCATTGTGAACATAAAGGACGAGACATGATGCTAGGCTCGCACCCAGCGGGAAAAACGCCTCATTTCCACCGGAACTCTGTCCTCCCTCCTCCCAGGCGCATTCTGGGTTTGTTGAAGTTGTATACAAAGTCCCCCGAACGATCCAACACACGTGCTAAATTCTAGTAGGGGCAAAACTTAGGCGGATGGCAGCATGGTCTTATCATTATTATAGGAGCACTTCAATAGCGGGAATACGGCAGGATTACCACCAGTGAATCAATGCGCATGACAAATAAATTTTAGAGGAACACAAAGAACTATTTCACAGAGAAATAACAACCCTAACAAATTTACTCTTCATATTTGACGTTGTAAGACGGCAAATTCTAACCCTCGTCACATGCCGAAAGTTTGAATAAATTTGTGGATTCTTTTTATCTAGGTGTCCACTACGCGTAGGAGCCAAAATTTTTGGTTGTGATGCGTCTAAGGCATTCTTTTCAATTCTGCCGTTTCAATTAGCCGATCCGTTCTCCTCCCTTTTCGTATAAAATAGAGATTTTTCGCTTATAAAAGCGTTAAAACCTTCGAAAACTTGTCGAAATGTAGAAAAGATCTTCTTTCACCACAAAAAATTAACCCAGACATACTTGGTATCATCATTTTGATTTAAACTCGAAATGAAAGAAACATCTGTCTATCGGAGGGAGTGAATATAAGAGCCCTGTCAATTGCCAAAGGGCTCACTGACTGACGTCATACAAGGGACAATCTATATTATTGAGCACGCAATTGTATTTATCTATGTTTTGCCCTGATAAAGCTGGTCCGCCAGGCAGCAGATTTTAACCGAACTTGGAAAAGTTTCTCGAAGTATGTTTCTCGGCAAAATGGGGCTTGAAAATCTGGGAAAAACCCAACAAATTTTCAAACAGAGGGGGACCTCCTATTTGGGAGTGGAATTGGATATTTTTCCGGCTGTTCCCGTTATAAAACATCGCCCCTCCGAAGAAGACCTCGGCTGTGTGGAGCTGGAGCGGAGTGTTCACATAGACCTTGCCAGTTAGATATTGATATCCGCAAGGGGGCAGCATGGGCTGAAACATGATGAAAACGCTCAGCGGCACGCATAAAGCTCTCACTTGTTTGTTCCACGAGTCTCTCGCCTTGAACCAGGTCATCAAACATCCAATCTAAAATTCATATTGCATCACCATAAATTTAGGACATAGACGTTACAACGGGTAGGGATCCAAATACATGTGTAGTGGGTGTCAGTTTGACATTTTGCACCATTTTACACACTTAAATTTAAATTTCTCCAAAAAAGTTTTATAACTAGTTAATGAAATATTTATGTATTGAAAAATACATACAAGAAGTAAAATTATGTCAAATAATAGTACAAGTTGACTATATTTCCCATAAAAATGGTGCTCATATGTACATTTGAATAGCATTTCCAAGGGGTAATTTTGCTAAAATTCATTGTAGTTTATGGTAATTTTTCAAATAATGTAATTATAATGATGAAGAGTGTCCCATATTATGCTGGAAATATAACTCTGATAGCACGCAAAGCAAAAGGAATTTTAAGAGTTGGTTTGGTAGATTTTCTGCCTTTCAGATTTGAAAGATATATATAATTTTCCCGATTTTTACATTGATTTCAATGGAAGTCCATAAAAATCATATTTTCGTAAAAGGCAGAAAATTTTACAACGGCATTTGTACCAATAATGGCTTAAAAAGTGGGCTATACATCCCCCTAACATATCCACATGGGACACCTTTCAAATTGATGGTCATTTTTTCACAAAGTGAAAATTTCAATTTTTCTCCATTGAAATCAATGGAAAATCCCTGTGACCTTGGGCTGAAAATTCAACGGCCCATAAAATCTGTTCTATTATAGCTACAGACTTGATCTTGGTCTTGTTTGTTTCGTTTTGGAGAGATCTGTCATAATATGACTTTAAAAATGAGAGTTTTAGTGTGCAACAGCATTTTCATATTTAAAGGTCATGTCAAGGTCATCCCAATGTCACAGGATTTATTCATTTTTAAATCTTATTTTCAATTGTCAAACACCCCTATAATTTCTTTTTGCCTAAATTATATATTTTTTGTATAAATAGCCTATGTCCTTCATTTATGGCGATGGATAAAGAAAATGAATTTTATTCCAGGGATAACAAAAGACCTCGAATTTGTAACGAAAATGATATACAGTCATAGATTGTCGCTGTTTTCCTAATCCCTAATTGCCCTTTCATTTTTTCTTCTTCACATAAAAAAGGTCTTATTTCCAAAATTGTATGGAATAAATGCAGGTAATAAACTTGCAGCCGCCTAGAATATCCTGGAGTGGGCGCTGCATACGGTCGATGGTTGGGATCGATTTTTGTGTGTAGCAGGCGTGCTTATCGACGGCTGGTTTCAAAGGCCCCTGTCGGATCGCTGGGGAGCTCATCACGCCGCATTATTTGTGGGGCGCGCAGTACAATTAGTGTATCTGCACGTGGCATCGTCTGCTAGCTAGCGTTCCATCCCGGGGCCACCAGCAATCAGTTGGCGTCTCAAATGCATGGAGAGACATCTGGCGAATGTGTTTGCAACTAAACAAAATACTGTGCTGCCATTCACTTTTAACTGTTTTGAACATGAAAATGCGACCGCAGATAAATGCACAGAAAACACACTGTTATCTAACATGTTATTATGAGTCAAAAACATGTTCTGCACATAAACATGATTTAATTTTTCAAATTAAAAAAAAAGTTAACCATGTTTTCACAGCGCATAATGAATTTGACTTTTCCTTTTCTTAAATGATGAAACAATTCTGTAAACGTCTGAAATATTTGGTATAACTTATACATTTCATCAATTCGGTGAAGTTTGCCAACTTCCATTGCAAATGTTTTCTATGATATTGAAGTTTAAAACTGTGAAATATCATAGAATATAATTAAAGAAAAGAGGCCGAGACAGAGTTGGTTAAGGGGGCCCCCATAGGGTTTTAGGATTATTGGATTTTTGGCCTAAAAAAGAGGGATTATTGGATTTTTGGGGTGAAATATCTGGGATTTTTGGATTTTGAGGAAAGTGTTTAGGATTAAAGGATCAGGGTGATACGGAGACACCCAATGAGCAGCAAGAGTTAATTAGTGAGGAATTATCTCAGTTGTCATTTACTAGTGACACAAGGGCCACTAGGCCTAAAAGAGTTTCAAAAAAAAGGAAAGACACAGATTACTTTTTTTACTAATTTTGAATATGTTCAAAAGGATTGGGTGTCTCCGTATCACTATAACAGTGAGATTACTGTTAATTTCAAACTCTGTGGGCTCAAGTGGACTCTGCAAGTACATTTTGTAATGTGGCATGACCTGTGTGAAACACTAAATATCATGTTATATCATGCATGTTATGTAATTCATTGCCAAATAAATTTGTACTAAATGTAAACATATTTTAGGATTTTTTGTTTTATACTTTTGGATTTTTAGATTTGAGGGGAAAAATATTTAAGGATTTTTGGCTACAAAAGATAAGGATTTTTGGATTTTTAGGTAAAAAAAGGGGGATTATTGGGTTTTTCATACCCCCCCTATGAGGGCCCCGTTAAGCATGCAATGTGATGATCTAGAGGTCATGGGTTTCATTCCTGGTCATGAGATTTCATGTTACGACTTACCATTTGAGTTGTGGTCAATGCTGATCGGGTTTATAATATACCTGTTGTTCTCACAGATCGCTGAGAGAGTGAATTCTCATGTCAAAAGACCTGCAGTGTGGCAGATCCATATCTGCTTGAAGTAGGTCTCGTCATAAAATAACTGAAATCATGTTGAGAGTGACACAAAAGAAAAAAAGGACACGCAATATAACATGTATTGTGTCAGTCGTTATTTCTTGCTAAAATAGTTCATACTAAATTATATATTAAACATAAGTAAGAAAATATGGAAATAAACATTCATTCACTGAGGGAATTCAAATCAAACTATTAAAGTCCTTGGCTCAATGGATTTCAAAAAAGTAATTTTCTCACTATGCATAATGCCATGCACTTCAAGGTTAGGCAAAACAAAACCTTCCCCAAAATATAAAGATTCATACATATGAACCCCAGAAATGACATTATGCAAGATAGATTATTGTATAACTACACTCTAAGAAGTTACTGTATAATACCAGCAATCTCTCCTGTATTTTGACAGCAATTTCTAGTGAACCTATTTGAATACTGTAACATTTCTTACAATTTAGGTGATTCTGTCACCTACTGTCTGCAGCAGACAGAATCAAATTTTCAAATCACTTAAAGCATTCATGAAATCACAGAGGTCACAGGCAATTTTACAGAGCTTTGGGATATGCTTTAATGATATGTGGCCAGGAAACTGTGATACATGTAGGCAAGTCAGCTGCAAGTTATCTCACTAAAATCAACCAAAATACACCAACCAAAAAGCCAAAAGATTAACTTATCTTTCCAATTCACCGCCTCAAAGATGAGGTATTGTAACATGTAGAATAATAGAAAAGTATCATAAGGGTGCTCTTGCCAACGCAACACATGTCACCTCTGCTATGATTTTATGATAAAGATAGGTAATGAGAGATTTAAGTGGCTTTCTTTTTATGTCTTTTTGTTGATGATGTAAATAAAAGTTGAACAAATATTGATTAATTCTGTATTATTTTCATTGATATATAATATGACATGTTTATACCATAGCTCTACCACTGCCTAGTCTCTCTTTCAGATGTCTGTCCATCTGTATGTATCACTTTAAGCAGTTTAAAAATACCGACAATCCCATTAATCCAACATAATTGTGTGCGACGGAGACTGTCAGATAAAAAAAAGGGTTGACTGTAGATTATTATCATTTTATATGCACTATTAAGATTAGAGCAACGTATTGGGGGTTATTTTTTTAAATTATACTTTTATCTTGTACATATGGAACTTTAAAAGATTGTACTGGGTCAATTTAAAGTCTGTCAATTGTCATCTTTTGCTCACCTACCACATTCAAGCTATTTTTCACAACATTTTGCCTGTTCATAAAACTTGAAATTGATGGACTTTATTTTCAGTTTATTTTCAGCATTACTTTTTTTCTATGGAGTATATACATTAACTTTCATAAATCAACCACCAATAAGTTGTTATTATAGATATTGTTTCAAAATAACTTAACATTTCAAAATTTCATCTAATTTCTCTTGCAGATTGTTAAAAAAAAAATTTTTTTAATTAAGAATTGCCCTAATATCGTTAATTTTAAGCAGATTTCCTATGAGCTCATTTTTAAAGGATGAAGATGATTTTTATTGTGAAATACACGGAAATATGAGTTTCATTTTCAAAGTCATTTAAAGGTCACTTTAAGGTCATTGGAAATATTTTATAACAATAGCCTACAAAATTGTCTGTCATTTTTACTGTAATGAATTGCACCTCTGTTGTAATTTGAAGCATTCATGTTGTGGAATGCCACTGTAGATGTTAGTGCAGCTATCTCTACCACTATCTTTCAAGTCATCATCCCAGTAAATAAAACTGGTTCAAATGTTGTGTTTTTTTGTGAATTTCAGATATTGTTTTTATATAGTTAACTTGTGGAATATGCAAAGAAAATTACTTGGATTATTAACTTGAAAAAGACATGAGTATTTAACAAGGATAAGTGTTTGCACTTGATCATTTTGCTGGTACACAATGTTTGTTCAAAAAGTATTCAATAGATGATTTAGATTTTAGCAGAAGATTCATGTACTTTAAAATGGAATAGGAATTAATGTGGGGGGAGTATGAGAGGTAATGATATATGTTCATTAAGTTGAGGGTGTAATAATATGTAAGGAAAAAGTGCTTGAAAATCTGATTTCATGAAAGCCTTAAAAGGCATGATGTTAATTATATTGTTACTTATATGTGAAGAACTGATTCTCAACATACCATTGTATACCATGCATCTGTTGCTTCTATGTTGGCGAAAGTGGCAGGTTGGCAGTGCCTCCATTTCATCCTGTTGATTTCACAAAAGGTTGTGGGAAGTGAGAATTTGGCGTTCACCATCCACTGCCACGGGCAACTTTTGGCTAACTCGAGGACAAATGGCATAACCTGGGCTAACCCACAATCCCCGGGGGGGGTACTCTCATGATTTTAACCCGCGGAGGCTGGGATGGAACTGAAAACCCCAGAGCCTGAATTAGGGAAATATTCTATCATTATTGGTACCCTGATTTAGGACTAGCTGAAATTTGGTACCCTGATTTAGGACTAGCTGAATTTTTGATACCCTCATTTAGGGATGATGCAGAAGGAAGAGATTTGGAAAAGGGAATTGTGATCCCTGTTTTAGGGAGAAATTTGAAAAAAAGTACCCCGTTTCTAGGGAAAATGATAAAATATCTTAACCCGGATGGAACTGAAAACCCCAGAGCCTGATTTAGGGAAATATTCTATCATTATTGGTGCCCTGATTTAGGAGTAGCTGAATTTTTTATACCCTCATTTAGGGATGATGCAGAAGGGGGAGATTTGGAAAGGGGGATTGTGATCCCTGTTTTAGGGAGAAATTTGAAAAACAGTACCCTGTTTTAGGGAAAATGATCAAATATCTTAACCTGTTTTAGGGAAAATATCAGCGAAAAGGACCCTATTTAGCCCAGCTTCCCCGGTAACGCTGACTATGAGAGTACCCCCCCCCCCCCGGGCCACAATCATGTGCAGCCATGTTCAGTATGTTGGTGTGCAGAGTGAGATTAATTCATTTCATGGTTATCCCGTTCCTATAAATTTGACTTATGCAAGATTAAAACTCAAATATTTAAAAATATTTAAACCCTTTGATACTTCCTTTTTATTTCTGCAGCTGTTTCTACAGATGAGGTTAAGACTAATGGGATTAATGATAGCTCGAAATCCAGGGGTGATCCAGTTGTCAACATAGCTGGTAACAGTTGAGAGCAATAATAAATTGTTATATTGGTCTCAGGTAACAGTAATGTGAGCCACTACATGTGGCATCTCACAAATGGTTTGAGTATTATCCAAATACTGCACCTCACAACAAGCGTATGCAGGAGGACCACTCCTGCTATAAGTTTCATCCATGAGTCCGGACATACCACAACCAAATCAATCTAATGGTGTTGGAAGTCCATATTGAGAATACAACCATATGAGGTCCTCAGGAGAGGCCTACTGAATATAGAGTTTCAACGCCTATTTCTCAACTCACTCAGCAGGCGGCGTCCATTGACACAGTACACAATGTCAATGCCTCAGGTGTGGTATCTCAATGCCTCAGTTGCATAGGGAGTCTAAATTTCCTCACAATATTGGCATTCTCAATATTTTGACATATGTTGTTTCAACATCAATTGATGGTCTGTCACTTAGTACATATTTTTAAAAAACATTTTCAATGTTCAACATTTTCTCATTAAAACGTTACATGCAGCCCAGTATAAGCAACCTCCAAACACCTGATGAGATATTTGTCCTAATGAGATTATTGACATAGAATAAAAAATGTGACAGGAGGTAGGGTAGTATGAAGGGAGTACAGCTCATAAGTTTTCATGTTGGGGAAGTATATTTCCCTAGTTGTGAGTTTGGTGTGATTGGGAATATTGGAAGCCCCTAGCCGGCCTAGGTTAACAGGGATAAGTGCGGTGGGGACTGTAGGCCCCACAGATGGAGGAGTGTGTTGGTTTTGATGTTAACAGTGCAGTGGGGTGTACATCTACATCTATAAGTTTTCTCGGCAAAACCAAATGGCATCCCGTCGAGAGTGCAAGGTTGCACTAAGGGGTGCAGCTGATACACACCAGCTGCTTGTTGCCAACCTAGTGTAGTGAGATAGGATAGTTACTCATGAGTGTAGGGGCCTACGCCGGACGGTCAGTACGAGTGTTACACACAGATTGAAGATAGTGCACATTGGGTCTCCCCTCTAGCCGTGTAGCCATACTGCGTAGGCTTTGAGTGCCTACGAGACATAAGTGGAGCGGCCAACTTCTCAAATCATATCAAATATAAACATGTCGTCGATGACTTTTGGGCAGAAATCAATTTATGTGAAGCCACCAGACAAAGGAAGTTTTCCTTTAGATCATGAAGGTAAGTCCAGTTCGCCGGCGATGAAATAATTGAACACCTGTAAAGGCTTTTTGTACGGGTGTCCTTGAAATTTCAGCGAAGATGATGTCCCCATCACAAGTACGAGTAAAAACAAGTGTTGATTTAAAAAAAAAACAAGTGCCTTCGGCTGGGAAAAGAGGCTGTCTCTCACTTTTTCAGCTATCTCTCACTTGTGCAGCTGTCTCTCACTTGTGCATCTATCTCTCACTGTTGTAACTCTAATTTGTGCAGCTGTCTCACACTCGTAACTGTAATTATCTGTCACATGTGCATCTACATCTATAGGCTATGCAGCTGTCTCACTTGTTTAGCTATCTCTTACTGTTGTAAATCTTTCACTTGTGCAGCTGCCTCACACTCTGTCTCTGTTTGTAACTATCTTTCACCTATACAGCTGACTCACATGTGAACCTGTCTCTCACTTGTGCAGGTAGCTCTCACTGTCTCACACTCAAAACTGTCTCTATTTGTAATTATCTCTCACATGTGCAGCTGTCATTCGCGTATGCAGCTGTCTCTCACTTGTACAGCTATCCCTTGCTTATGCAGCTGTCTTTCTCTTGTGAAGCTATCTCTCTGTTGTAACTTTCTCTTACTGTTGTAACTCTCTCACTGATGCAGCCGTCTCACTTGTGCAGCTGTCTCACTGATGCAACCATTTTCTCTCATTGTTGTAACTGTCTCTTACTGTAACTAACTCTCACATATGCAGCTGTCTCACCTATGCAGCTATATCTCTATTGTACAGCTACATCACTAATATAGCTGTCTCTTCCTTGTGCAGCTATCTCACTGATGCAGCTGTCCCTCACTTGTGCAGCTATCTCTCACTGATGCAGCTGTCTATGTCTCATTGTTGTAACTGTCTCTTACTGTAACTAACTCTCACCTGTGCAGCTGTCTCACTTATGCAGCTGTCTCTTACTTGTGTATCTATCTCTACCTGTTGTAACTGTCTCTGTAATTATCTCTCACATATGCAGCTGTCTCTCACCACTGTCTCTCACCTATGCAGCTATCTCTATTGTACAGCTACATCACTTATATAGCTGTCTCTTCCTTCTGCAGCTATCTCACTGATGCAGCTGTCCCTCACTTGTGCAGCTATCTCTCACTGATGCAGCTATTTATCTCTCATTGTTGTAAATGTCTCATACTGTTCATGCTGTTTGTAACTACCTCTCACTTGTACAGCATTCTCACCTATGCAGCTGTCTCTCACTCTCACTTGTGCAGCTATCTCACAAAAGAACAAAGAACAACAACAAAATTGGAAAAACATTATCAATCAACGAAATCTTTTGATTGATAAGTAACACAAAAACTTCAACTGCTCCAATATCAACAAAATCCTTTGATATTGAGTCAAAAAGGCAGCTGAAACAGAAATACAAAAAAATACTGAACAAAATATCAATTACTACAATATCAACGCAATCTTTTGATATTGAATTCAAATAGTAATTGAACTGAAACTACTACAATTACTACAATATCAAGTAATTTTTTGATATTGAACAAACACAGAAATTGAATTTAAAGAAAACAAAAAGAACCAAAAGAACATCAACAACGACAACAACAACTGAAACTATTACAATTACTACAATATCAACGTAATTTTTTGATATTGAACAAAGCAAAAAAACAAAAACAAACGAAAAAACACAAAAAGCAAACAAAAACAAACGAAAAAAAACCAACAAAAACAACAAAAAATATAAAAAAAATAACAACAACAAAAAATACAACAAGATGAAATGTTTCCTCCCAAAACTGATTCTAAACTGTCTTGTCTGCATCTTGGTGGCAAGCATAACTCATGAAGGAAATTTTGGCAATACTTCCAACAAATCCAGAAGTACTGCATTGATGATGATTAATGACCTAATACACAAGCAATGTATGATTCAAAGAAACCCAATACTGGGCATTGCCTTTCACAAAGCCAGCATGATATACAAGAAACAGAATTTCTGCTACTGGGATAAAGTAAATATGAAGGAAAGATGCAATAATCTCGTGTTACTTTTCCTGTTATCCCTGCTACTATTATGTGGCGATGTTCACCCACATCCAGGGCCAGTTCAATTTCCTTGTGGAATATGTGAAAGACCAGTTGCCAAAAATCACAGAGCCATGCAGTGTGATGAATGTGACACATGCGTACACATTAAATGTGATGGGCTCACAAATAAAGATTATGAGTTATTCAATAAACAAAGATGGCTGTCATGGGAGTGCTGGAAATGTCGCCTCCCTAATATTTCCGATGCCTTCTTTGTAAATGAACTTGAAACAAGTAATCTCTTTGAAACACTTAGTGATGAATGTATCACAAGTGAAAGAGCAGAAGATCAATCTGCAGGAAAAACCACAAGACCAATGCAAGGTAGAAAAAAACAAAACATTCAAAAGCTTAAGGTTATGACAGTGAACTGTAGAGGCCTAATCTCAACCAAAAAACAATTAGAGCTACAGGAACTAATAACTGAGCATAATTACCCTGATATATTATGCATAACAGAATCACACATTGACCACACTATTGCAGACAGTGTCATCCACCCTGATTATGATATAGGGAGAGAAGACAGATGCAAGGGTGGTGGTGGGGTACTGATTGGTATCCATAAAAGGTGGCTGTCAGACCCTAAGGAGGAGAGTCTAAAAACTGACTGTGAAATTGTATGGAGAAAACTTAACATATCTGGAACAAAACCACTGTTCATAGGATGTTACTATAGGCCGACAGACAGAAATATATCTAATGTCCATGAACTAAATGCATCTCTTGGAAAGATTCCCCAGTCTGACACAAATACCCCAAATATATTACTAACAGGGGATTTCAATGTACCAGATATCACATGGGAAAATATGTCCTATAAGCCAAGCCCTGCATATGGGATTGACCTAAATACAGCAATGGTTGAAACTTTTAATGAACATTGTCTCACACAAGTAAATCCACACCCAACCAGGGGAGGCAATAGGTTAGATTTGGTCGGTACAACAAACCCTAACCTAGTAAATAAAGTATCTGTCCATCCAGGCATGAGTGACCATGATGTGGTGATAACAGAAATCAATGCAAAAGCCACACTGGCTAAGAAAAAGCCAAGAAACGTATTGCTGTACAAAAAAGGAGACATGAATGCAATAAAACAAGATATGCATGTCTTTTTTGAAGATGAAATTAAGGATTCAAGTCTCCCAGTTGAAACTCTGAACAATAAGTTCACAGCCAAGCTTATGGAGTCCATCAATAAACACATTCCTATTAAGAAAATAACTGGTAGATGGGATGTGCCATGGATGACAAAGGAAATTAAGAGACAAATTAGAAGAAAACAAAGACTATATAACAAGGCTGAAAAAACCAAAAAGGATTCTGACCGTAGTAAATTCAGAAACCTGAGGAAACACATAAAACATAAGTTGAGAGAATCCCACAATGAATATGTCCTTGGGCTACTCGATTTACCTGACATTGAATTCAGTAGACCATCAATGGGAAAAAGGTTCTGGAACTATATTAGAGCCAGGCGCAAAGATACTGTTGGTGTACCAACACTAACAGAAAATGGCATTGAAGTAAAAGACAGTAAAGGCAAGGCAGAAGTTCTTTCACGTCAGTATAAATCTGTTTTTTCTACTGAAAACATGGAAAACATTCCTGACAAAGGTGATCCAACTTCTCCGCAAATAGAGCCAATTACCATCACAGTTGCTGGTGTGGAAAAATTGCTTTCTAACATAAACTGCAAAAAAGCCAATGGCCCAGATCAAATACCTACAAGAGTCTTGAAAGAATGTTCACATGAAATAGCTCCAATCCTCCAAAAAATATTCCAAGACTCACTCGATAAAGGAGAAGTTCCAAAAGCATGGCGCACAGCAAATATAGTTGCAGTCTTTAAAAAAGGAGATAAAAGTTGTGCTGCTAACTACAGGCCAGTTTCCTTGACATCTGTCCCCTGTAAGATTTTGGAGCATATAATTGTCAGACATATGATGAATCACTGCGAACTTTACAATATCCTGGTAAATTTTCAGCATGGATTCAGGACAGGCCACTCGTGTGAAACTCAGTTAATCACAACCTTACAGGACATACTCAAGGCTAGAAATGATGGGCAAAATGTTGACATGCTCATTCTTGATTTTAGTAAAGCCTTTGACACAGTCTGCCATGAGCGGCTGAATCACAAGCTTGAGTATTACGGAATCTCAGGGCAGATCGGTTCATGGATAAAAAACTGGCTTACAAACCGTGAACAGAGGGTAGTTATTGACGGTGATGAATCTGACCCTGTCCATGTTAAATCTGGAGTGCCTCAGGGTACAGTACTTGGGCCAATCCTATTTCTACTCTATATAAATGATATTGGAGAGAAACTAAAATATTCAAACATAAGGCTCTTCGCAGATGACAGCCTTCTATATAGGATAGTTGAAAATGATGAGGATGCAGTAAAACTGCAAGAGGATCTAAATATGCTGGAGGAATGGTCAAATGAGTGGCAAATGGACTTCAATGCTCAGAAATGCTACACCCTGAGCAGCAAGAAAAAAAGCCAAGCTCCTGAGTCAAGAAAATATACACTAAATGGTCACATCTTGCAACATGTTGAACATCATCCCTACCTGGGAGTCGAGCTCCAAACAGATATGAAATGGGATGAACATATTAACAACATTGTTTGCAAAGCAAATCAAGTACTGGGATTTGTAAGAAGGAATTTCAACATGTGCCCAGGAAATATCAAGGAGGCTGCCTACAATACACTTGTGCGCCCCCACTTAGAATATGCATCAAGTGTGTGGGACCCTTACCTCAAGAAAGATACCGACCGCATAGAATCAGTTCAAAGACGAGCTGCTAGATTTGTGGCTGGAAACTGGAAGAGAGAAACAGGCACTGTAACAAAAATCCTGGAAGACCTAAAATGGGATTCACTAGCAGGGAGAAGAAGGACCCAGAGGCTGGTCTTATTGTACAAAGCTATAAATGGTGAAATAGCTTTGAAACTTCCAGAACATGTCAAAATGAAATCAGCTCCCACAAGGAAAAACCATGGAAATCGCTATATCGAGATGGCGACAAGCTGTGACCCTTATAAATACAGCTATTTTCCAAGGACAGTGACTGACTGGAACAACCTTCCCCCTCATTTAACTACATTGGAAACAGGTAGCTCGGCATCCTTCAGAAACTCCCTTGCCAGAGTATAAAGGCTGGCAACAAGCAGCTGGTGTGTACCAGCTGCTCCCCTTAGTGCAATCTTGCACTCTCGGCGGGATGCCAATTGGTTTTGCCGAGTAAACTTATAGATGTAGATGTAGATCTCTCACTTGTGCAGCTCTATCTCACTTGTGTAGCTATCTCTCATTTATGCAGCTGTCTCACACTCCTGTAGCTACCTAGGAATGTTTGCATTTTATCTGTAAAGGCCCCTTTGTGCAAAACCTAGTAGGACCTCCACTGGTTCAATAATTAGGTCAATAATTAGGTCAAATTCCTGATGGTTGAAAACGAAGCCCAAATACAGAAATGTATGCATATTGGACGTAATATTTCATATCTAGCGTAATTATGACAACAAATTAGTGATAATTGTGTCATTCATAATATGCCAAAAGCGCAACCCATCACATAAACTTGCAAAACAAAAGTGAAGTGAAGTTTGGTTCACCAGAGGGCAGGCAACGTGCTGACGGAACAGCGAGATCGCATGCTATTTTCAGTGGCAAATTTAATTGCAGCCTATACCTCACACAGCAACTTTTTTCTTTTTTTTCAAATCTCATCACCCTTCCTCTCTGATCATGTACATGCTTTTTTTATGTATGTAATCAAGCTCGCGGTAGTTTGCAAAATCCCCTAAAAATTTCTTACTCTAGTACGCACTCACAAATCTTTTCTGAAACAAAAGCGCTATCTGACGGTGTAAGCAGAAAAAACTTGCTAACAAGTGGGATTTTTAAAAATCAAGCTCGCTTAAGTTTGCAAAATCCCAATGCAAAATCCGAGAAAATCATCCTCTTACTCTACTACGCACTCACAAATCACTTCTGAAACAAAAGCGCTATCTGACAGTGAAAGCAGGAAAAACATGCCAAAAACATGGCCGCCATGGACCGATAATCGGGGTATGCTCCATAGACTTCCAGTTTAACCATGTCAAACTCTCGAACATTCAGCCCTAAAGTCAAAACAAACGCAAGCGAAAAACATGGCCGCGATGGACCGATAATCGGGGTATGCTCCATAGACTTCCAGCTTAATCATGTCAAAACCACAAACATTCAGCCCTAAAGTCAAAACAAACGCAAGCGAAAATATGCCGGACAGTGCTTAGCCTTAGACCAAGTCCATAACAGTTTTCTGTCGCTACCAATTACCGCCGATTACAGCGGCTAAGCCAGAAAGGGCTTTTGTAGTCGCTGGAAGTCACGGTCTACTTCATCGGCGGAAACTCGTCGCTGACATCCCCACACTGTCCACCAGAGGCACACACAAAAGTGTGTTAGGTTCAGCAATAAATCAACAATATCCACCAGAGGCAGACACCAACTACAGTGACCGGCAACTGTTTGAAACTGGTAGTTGAAGACATTTTTAACTCAGTCAAATATCGAGTAAAACTGTGCTGTACTAATTCAAAATTGCAATTGAGCTGAATATTGTCTCTCGCACTTTATCTTGTATTTCCACAGCCTTTCAAAATGTTAAAAGCATTTCTTTGTTTTCATGGCACGAGTGATGTTGTCACTGTGAAATGACATCAGAAGTGGTCACATGACCAAACATCATTGTACAAAAACTGTATAATTACATACATATATAAAAAGCATGAACGTGATCAGAGAGGGAGGGTGATGAGATTTGAAAAAAAAAAAAATGTTGCTGTGTGAGGTATGGGCTGCAATAAAATTTGCCACTGAAAAGAGCGTGCGATCTCGCTGTTCTGTCATAGACTATGCAATGCAAATCTATATTAGGACTATCAAGGACATCTCGTTGCAATGGGTTTGTGCAGCGGGCGAATAATGTCACTATTTTTGAGGGGATTGCTCTGATTGATTGACATAAATATAGAACTGGGAAACCCTAAACAATAACCACAAGTTCCAGTGACGTATGACCGGAATTCCGGGCAAAGGCATATGGGCACCTGCGAGGTGGTGTACTGTCCATATATATGGACATGTTATTAGTGTCTAGTTCTGTCACCACATTGCCTGCCCTCTGGTGGAATTTGCTGACGCTAGACCTTCACTTCAGTTTTAGTTTGCAAATTTATGAAAATAGTTTTTGTTAAGTTTTCAAATATATTGAAAAAAACATGAAAGTGTCCGGATTTGGATGCCTGTCACAGTATCACAGGTTTATCACATTACCCTCTGGTAGAGTTTGGTATTCATCATCAAAATGAACTTGAAATCCACTGTTTCAAGAAATACCTTGACTGAGTTACAGACCCCTCCCTCAAGAAATTAATAATAATAATAATAATAACGATTTATATAGCGCTATATCAGACCAGGTCTGCTCTAAGTGCTATATCAGACCAGGTCTGCTCTAAAAGCGCTTAAATTATCAACAATATTTAAAGAAGCCATATTGGTGACTTGATTTTGAATTGGGCAATATGACAGCTCAGAATGTAATCAGAATGTATCACACTATTCAATTGCCAAATCTAATTATATTCGATGATTGTGTGTTACCATCTTTTTTTTTTTTTTTTTGGCTCACAAACAAAATGTCTTGATTTTCTTTTCAAATGTAGGTTAATACTTTTGATCCATACATGTTTGTAACATTTTCACACACATGCAATATTTGGAAATTCTATAAAATATTTTGGATATAGGGGTTGGAGTTTCAATAGGTAGAGAAGTGCAAACCCAACATTTTAATTTTCGGCCTCATGACTGGCTTGCAGAAATAGGCACTAAATTAGTATCATTTCATGTGGAGGGGAATGAAGCTCAGTCAATGTACATCTTGAAAAAATACAACAATTTTTTTCCAATTTTAGACACATCATTGCATTTTGGAGGTTTTTTTCTCCATTATTACATGTGTTCAGCATGAAACAGCCACTCTACTCAAATACTGAAATATGTCATTTTTGTGCTGTTTGTTTTTCATTTACAGGGGAATGTAAAATGTTCATGGTAAAGTACATGAGGTGCTTGAATACAAACAGAAACAAGAACACAGCCTGCAGACAAGAATCTAAAGATTACCTGGAATGTCGAATGAATAAGTAAGTGTTAATAATCTATATATTTGGTTATTATTATTTGTGTTTCCATATTCAGGTTCATGGAAAAGTGTGTTGTTTTAAAGGTATTGAATGACTTCAAAAGGAGCCCTTCATTTAGTAACAATTTCATAATAAGGATGTATGGCAACCAGTGCAATGTACATAATAGTATTAAGGAATCTGGCTGTAGCCATGTCGACTATTATTGTTGACACCACAGATTATTACAGCAACTCTTTTGACATTTGGCACAAGTCATCTGATTTACTTTGATCAGGATTCAAGCATACATGGCTGATTTATTTTGATATTTCAGGAATCTGATGGCAAAAGAAGATTGGAGCAAGCTCGGATATGGTGATATCAGTGAAGATAAGAAAACCTCCCCATCATGACTGCAATGCTGACTGCAAACTCCACCAGAGGGCGACATGGTGAACCCATCGTAATAGTTTGCGTGTGCCTCTGGTGGACAGTGTGTGCTGACTGCAGACACATACTAGCAATTTGAGGACTGTAGCAATGTTTATGAATAATTGCAAATCAACTTATTTCAGAATGTAAAATTTAGTTACATCTTGAAATTTATGATAAGAACTTCCATAGATATCGTTTTTATATTGTCATAATTAAAATTGGCTTTGCTTAATTTTACAAACATGTAAATATATATTTATACAAGTGGGGTAAAATTGTCTTGTAAATAAATAAATAATTAAAAGATGTATTCAGCTATACTTTATTACATCCCAAGGTTTTAAGTTTGGACAGTCCTACATAATAATAAATTTATTTGTTTTGACAGAATTATTGATACATATCTCTATTTTTATGCATTTTGTCCTTGTCTTTAGATAATTTTGCCATAAAAACTTGTTTATGCTGCCAGAAGAAAAAATGATAACAAGAAGGCAAAAGGAGACAAAATTTCTATGATTATACCATCTGCTAAGATTTTGATACTTGTAACAGCAGGTAAATTACTGCAAGATTTAATGAAATGGCTTTCACAGTGCAAAGCCTGTGAATATAATGATAGAGAATATAGTTACCAATTAGAATTAGACCATTTTACACTGGTAATACCTATCTAGGTGTAATGAAAATCGGACTGGAATATGTACATATCATGTCTGACTTTCACACACGCACACAAACACAACAGATGAACATTGTGACAATCAGTACATAGGATTTCTCTGAAATGTTAATGTCGTTTCCCAGTTGCAAACAAGAGAAACCTGTTTTTATTGCTTTAGGGGTCTGGAATTTATTTTCCTAATATGATTGAATAATGTCTTCACTTCAAGGTCCATCTCAAAACAAGCAGCTGCAAATCTTGTGAACTACTTGCTAAATAAGAGGCTGTTTTAGAGCCAATGATTAAAAGACAAATAAAATAGACTTTTATTCAAATTTATGTGAACATTTCAAAGTGGGAATATTTGTACATGCATACACACTTGATAATCATGTAAACAACCCACTCACTCCTAATTTAATAACCAATAGGAATATGACCTTGCCTGGGCAACTTTACTGCTTTAAAGCATCCCATAACTTTATTACTGTTTAATAAGTATTTTGGGCACTCAGTATGCACATAACCTTGGTCATGAAATAAAAATTCCGCTTCAAAAAAGATGTTTCCAAAAAAATGAAATTCCAAAAACCAGTATATTTAAAGATTCCTGCAATGAATTCCTGTTTCTCATTGGTATTGTTGATATTTAAAAATTAGTTTATAAAAAGTAAAATTTTTGCTATTTTTGGGCTGGGCCTCGGTTCTTTCCCACATGGAAGGAAGCAGAAACAACGAGCCATTTTGTCCAAGCAATCTTTGCTTGTCATTAATATTCATAGATGCATGGTAAGCATTGATAAGAGCTGTACAAATGTGTGTGCTCAGTGTTGTACTCATCCCCAACCCAGATCATAATCTACAACTACTTGGAGCATTGATGTTCCCAGTGTTGTAGACAAGGAGTGGGATAGCAGGCAGCTCAATTATCCCACCTGAGAACAGTAGGCACTGGCCTGAACGTCCCTGATGTTCCTTTGACCAAGAAGCAATACTGACTTAGAAGGCAGTGTGTGGGAAATATTTAAATAACTTAGGAATCTAGAATTGGGAAGTTTTCAAAAAAGGTAACAGTCAAGATATATCTTGATTGCTGGGAGTTGTAACTGATAGGTAATGCCTGTATTTTTTTACATAATATTTCATGAGATATCTTCATTTGACCTCTGACCTATCATAACATATACCAGGCACTGTTGTAGTTTTTTGTTAAAAACAGGTCAATACATTAAAATGTTGACTTTTGTGCTCACAATATATATTATATATGTATATGCCAAACTTTTTTTTTTTTGCCAAGAAATTTACTCTCAAGCTACTGGCCAACACTGATAGTCTCCTAATTGATGATGATATTGTCATCCTCTTCTGTGACGAGCACTCCTGTGATAGGGTTGAGGGTGAACTCTTAAAACAAACATCATGACCTGCATATTCATCAGACCTCAGAATTTTACACTATTTCTTGTAAAAAAGGGATTTTCGACTTGATAATCAAGAGATAGCGACACATCGAGACAGAAACATAAGTGAGGGACAGTTGAACAAGTGAGATTGATAGAAAGCAGATAATTTAATAGCCCACTCCTTTGGTGATGGGAAACCACTTGCTCCAGCTGTATGGGTGTCAGTAGATTGAAGAACGTCTGTTGGGATTAAAGACGTTTTCACACATTGAATTTCAGAGAAGGTAGATTATCTTCCTTAGTGCCTTGGTTGATTAACACGTTTTGATGGCCGAAGAAACAAATCCAAAACAAAAATAAAACAAAACAAAAACAAGCAAAATATGATTTCTTTTTAATAATCTTTTAATAGGTCTGATGTACCCTTAATTGAAATTAGGGAGTTCGATTGGGAGCTATGAACAGAATGCACTATTTTCACTGGTTCCATCTCTCGCAGTCAGTTTGATGGTTGAAAATGTTAAAACCAGAGATGTGTAATAAACATCATCTTCGTTTATGCAATTCCAAGATAAGTATGCCACAGACTACATAACAGAATAAAATATAAAAAAGGGCTATAAATCTGAAGACTAAACAGAATTTCTAGTATTTCTTGTTTTCTATTTATTTACGCACTTGTTGCAATATATATTGAATTCTCGTGTTTCACATGAGCTAAAATGATGGTGGTCTGGGGATTTTAAATCTCCTGCTGCCTCCCCAGCTTTGCCTTCTTCGAGTCCTTGATGTGCTTGAAGCAGGTACCACGTTCTTCAGCCGTCTTCGCGACCTTCTTCGACTATGTGAGGTTTGACGAACATGTCTTTTCTCAATCAATTTCGTGTTGTCTATTTCAGAAGGAATTGGGACGCTTTTCTCCCTTTGTTCAAAATCTGCTGGCTGAATCTCAATCGTTTCAGATGAGAGAAACGGATTGTTTTGCCTCTTTTCAATTGCTTTGTCGTCCCATTCACCAATATCAGAGAAACACCCTAAAATACACGAAACCCTACATGGGATTAATACATGCTTTTTAAAAACCCACAAATAACCCACAAATAACCCACAAATAAATGTTATTAAGTGAAGGTAATAATGTAACATTGCTGCAACCAATCTACTATCCCCCTTTTAATTTGGATCAAATTATATATATATATATATATATATATATATATATATATATATATATATATATTTAATTTTCCTGACCTTGAAGCTACGTTTCCCCTCCCCCAAGGTCATTAAAAGCACATTCTTACCTTGCAAGACGAGGAAAGCTATGCAAATATACAGAGCGTACATCCTTGAACAGTGTGTGACAAAGAGTGACTAGAAATCGTCTATGGTGTCCTGTTTTACAGCTTGTTTAAATATCCTTATCGTATAAACCTCTATTATGTTACCAATTACGATTCTCAATTATAAACGTTAAGCTAGATCCTTCATAACCCTTTCAACTACAAATATCAGATACTTGTATTCTCCTTCCCAAAAATCCCCAATTATCACTCGCACATAGGTGGCGCTACGAATTTCGTGTGGGTCTGTAACTGACAGCTGATAACAAGAAATCACTGTTTTGAAGATATCTTAAAAACTACACCATTTATCATAAAACCGAAAACAGTTTTGAAATCAGTGAGATAATACGAAGATAGTAGACAACTTTTTCAAGAAATGACATCGAGATTAAAACAAAACTTAAGTGTCTTTGATGCGTAGTGAAGCAGTCACACCAAGCCAAGGTGACGAGTTGGTCATGTCACTTCAGTCAGACAATCATACGCTTTCACACCATTGTCATCCAAAATCATTTGAATTTTATGATCAAAGACCTTTTTTGTCATTGTTTCCCAGCTCAAGCTTTGAAGGGGAATTGTTTGTAGCCTTTGTGCCATCTAAAATAGTTGCTACGAGGCTCTCAGGTGTCATGTCTTCCTGACAGCTCCGTCCCGATTAACGATCATTTACGATAACTAATATTGTACAGAGCAATACATAACCAACATATTTAGATTCCTCGTGGAATTTTAATACAGATTAAAAAAGTTTGTTCAATTTTATGGATTCTAGTCGAAATAAATGGGAAATCAGTGAGTGCTTCTCAGTACTGTTAATATTTGACTCACCGGAATGTGTGGCGACACCTAGTGGCCGACGGCGTATGACGTACGAGTTTGGAAAGGCAATATGACATCATCACCCTTTATTGAATCAATCCCATATAGTTTCTTTCCTTTTCACTTTAAACACAATTTATTCATTTCAAGCTAAACAACCGCAATTAACCCGAAATCCTTAAATTATCACATAAATATGAGGGATGAATTGGATAATGGTGCTAATTATCCAATTCATCTTTAACATCCTAGTGCAACACACAAACATGAATATCTGCATCAATATATATATAGATTGATCTATATATATATATATATATATATATATATATATATATATATATATATATATATATATATATATATATATATATATATATATATATATATATAGATTGATCTATATATATATATATATATATATATATATATATATATATATATATATATATATATATATATATATATATATGTATATATATATATTCATAGATCAATCTATTTTTATGTTTTAAAAATCTCATTATTTTTGAAAGTTTAGACACAGGTTGCCAGAGAGTGTAGGTCCCCAGTCCCTGAAGTAGTGATGGTGCTGGCAGTAGATGTCGCTCTGGTTGCAAGTGGTTTAGATAATTCAGAAATGAGTGTATGTTTCACTGTTGACAACACTAGATATTCTAGTTTTCATACATTATTTGTTGTACATGGTAAGCTGCCAATCCAAGCTTCAAAAGGAGAAGTAATATGATGTCTTTGTTTCCCTCAGGTCCGAGGAATAGCCTTCATTGTCTGTGTACACGCATGAAGGGCCATATTTTTATGTTGGAAACTTGCATGAAACCACTGCAAATAAACCTTCACTGTATCGTCTGCCACCAGAGGGACCACAGGGATCACGTGACCAGAGTGCACTCTTCAGAAGAGGTCATTCCACATATGACAACCCAGATTGTTATCCTCATCTATGATAGTAATATTGCAGACAGTTTGGCTTGTATAGCCATATCTTAATCTATAAGTAGATGTCTATCAATTGTGTAGAGTTTAGACACCTTTTTCTTAATTGTCAGTTCCCTTAAAATTTTGAGTATTAATAGCGGGTCCATGGGTGAGCCGCTGACGAGAAATCATTTGAAGGAGCAATCCTCGAAAGAATATTTTTAATTCTTAAAGGACAATTGACACCACTCTCGAATATTAAACAGGCAGGTGGTGCTAGTTGAGACAAACATATAATTAAATGAGTACAGATCTCTTTGCTACATCCTGGCTTTTATATAAACTACTCTGGTCCTTATCCTGCATCTCTCTAATTTCTTTCCAATACTTCACTTTCACTTTGTGGAAATATTGTTTTGCTGCAGCTGGGTAGCAACATGTAAGAACCAATAGCTTGTTAATATTTTGTTAAAAATCATTCATGAAGTGAAATTGCAAAAAGAAAGATTTCTTAAAACAAAATTAAACTGTCCTGTGATGGAGTTAACAAACTTAGTGCATTTTAGTGGATATTCAAAATCATTCTTCACAATTTGCAATGATTTTTTAAAATTATACAATACATGCATACATTCCAACATATGTAGATTTTTATTTTTTTAAATTTTTATCTTCTAAAACCTTGTTTTTTTGTTATGATTACCAAACAAGAAATAAAAATTTGTTGCAAAAATTAGACATCCATGTGCAAGAAAAGGACATCCATTGAAATATTCTGTGTTGCCTTTATTGCTCTTTATTAAATGAGACCACACAGCGTTTAACAAGACGTTCATTAAAATGGAATGGTCAGTACTTTTTCTCTCACTTTAAAACTGTTGTACAAGTGTAATAAAACGGTGTTAAATTATTAATTTAAAAAGGATTCTCAAGACAATTGGTTGAATTATTGACATTTGAATTGTTCTAAATAAAATCACATCTGTGTGGTGAACGGAAATGAATCAAATACCAGAATGATCAGCACACAATATACTTCCCGACTGGAAATACAACAGTGAGTGTAAAATGCCATCTTGAGGACTAAACACGTTTAGCTGCACCCCATAACTTTATCTGGGTCAGAGTTTGGGAGGCAGGGGTAATCCAAGGTGGCAATCAAGCTTGGACACAAAGTTATCTCAAAGTTATGTGGTCATCACCTCTCTCTGTTCTCTGTGGGGTACTTTTCACAACTTATCATCTCTTGGTGTATTTTAAGATGTGATGCATGATACTGAAAGGTTCAAGAGAGCTTTAGTCCACTGCATGAACATGGTCTCCGCAAAGACCAACCAAAATAAAATACTATTTGCAGAACTCTGAGATAACTTGACCTTTATCGGTTAAAAATCCAGAATTATAGGAGTGACATCTAGCGATAAATAATTTTAGTGCCACCTAGTGACGTATTGGAGGTTGACAGGTGCGTGGGAAAACCTTGTTATTTTATTGGCCAAAAGTCATTCAATATTTTGGCACTTTTTATAAAAATGGAGAAATCTGATCTGCCATGAAATATTTAACAATCATTTGAATAATGTTTTTTAGTTTTCTCTGGTAAATAATATTATCTGTAAAGCAATTCAAACGGTGTTTATATTTGTATCCATGGAAACTATAACGCAACAAATTTCTAGAAACTTCCGGTAGCAGAAGGAATTTATAAACGAGATTGGGCAAGGATTTTCCTGATTTCTGTGGTATTTACACACATTCCGAACTGAAAACAGCATTAACACAGGGCGTAAGTATTGTTTTATCTTTAAGTTTGATTCTCAAAACTTCTCACTCCGGATCTATCTCATAATAATTGGCAATCAATCCTGATTCAAAGATTCAACTTTCAAGTGATTGCAAATGTGAGACTGAGACAGTGAGAATGAACAGACAGTCCAGACATGCATGCATGTTGACTGAGAAAGTAGATTCACGTATTACATGACATGCAGCATGATGGATCACACACGAACGCTTCTCCCTTCTCCAGCTTCAGGAAATTTATTTAAAAAACCCAACCATCATTCAGATATTTCAATAGTACTGTCCATGTCCAATTCTCACAGCAAGTGGTTCAAAGTGTACTCGTGTCAGACCATCTGTAGACTGTAGCAGCTGAGCAAGAGAGGCCCTTTGCTTAATTTGCGGAAACCAGTCCCAGACATGTCGATATGACTATGCGCCAGCGGAAGGCAGTGAAATCTGCCGACCCGCCCGCCTGTACACAATCGTGTGCAAAGTGGCACCTTCCGCCAGATCAATCGTGTGTAAGCGGCAAGTCCATCTGCTGCCTGGTTCGCTGGCCCGCCGGGAGGTATGGCCCGGCAGATTTGGCGGACTGCCGCTTTCGCCAGCGGATTTTGGCGGAAACCGCCGGCTTCAATCGTGTGCACCCAGAGATTGGAAACAGCAGGTCTGCCACTAGGTGCCACTAAACAAATATCTTAGTTGATTGCTAAATATGGCCTACTCTTGTAAAATAATGTAGATTATTTTAATATTGATAATAACTTTTGATGTACGTACAGGGTTTGATTAAGCAGGGTTTGATTAATGAAAGTGAAAATAAATTATTTATGACATTTGAGAAAGCAAATGCCGAACTGTTTTTTTTTAGCATCTTATATAATTAAAACTTAATGTTGTGGATAATAGACATATTTGCCATCATATCATCAAAAAAGGCTCAAGCATCAATCGTCTTTATTTGTCGCTATTGGCAAGAATTAATAGATAAAATACACTGCTGAGCAAAATCGTTCTCAATGTCTCTCAACACTATCTTAAAACCTGGTGCACAAACTTTACGATTCTTGTCAATGCATTGAAAAAGAAAAAAAAACTTTAAGTGTGACCATATGGCTTATATTTCCAAAATAAATTTAAAGAATATGATTTAAAAATCCTCATTAACAATTTATTTTTTTGATTATTTCAGCTTCAGAATGGTAGTTCTCCACATCAAGAAGGGCGATGAGAGCCAGTTCTTGTACCAGTGCACAGTGACCACTCCGGTTGATGACCTGGTAGCTGATGTGGTCCCGATCTATAATGGCAGACTCAAAGTTCAGAGGATTTGTGCAGGTACCATTTGCATTGGACAGTCTTTTATAAACGATAAAGTGTTATAATATACGGGAAACTTTTCATAGTGACTGTTAATTAGGGAATAACAGTCACAAATAGATGTAAAATGTGTATTAAATATCAGTTCAATGACCTGTCTTCTGTCATATGCATTGTTTTTTAAATATTTAAAACATTTTTGGGGATGATTACTTGATAAAATTTAGAACCTTATTTCTAATTTTAATTTTATCATAAAATCATGGACAAAGGAGTCTCATAAGATACATAGGTCAGAAGGCTGATACCTGTCTAACATTTGTATTGGGGTGAAGCCTATCTGGTTGGAAATGTTGGGGGATGACCTCAATGAGACGGACTCCATGTAGGAAACTTACCAAATGTTGTGTTTAATTTAAAATATTCATAAATGTTATATAGGCCAATTATAGCCAATGTAAATATCGTGGAACTTTTAATCCCAAAAAGGAAAATAAGTGCTAAAGGTGATGTTTCCAGAATATTTTGAAGGAAACATTTTTTGTTAATGTTGAAAAGTGATTTGATCTGGGGAGAACTTCATTTGGAACACTGCAAAGTATGAAGTATTCTTGTATCGGAGCTGGTTAAAATTTAAACTGAGGCAGAACGAGTTGTTACAGCATTTATGTAATTCTTCTTCAGATATGGAGACATTGGCAGAGCTATTCTAAGTTGTATCTTGTATAACTTGTCACAGTGTTTGTGTATTTCGTCTTCAGATATAGAGACATTGGCAGAGCTATTCTAAGTTGTATCTTGTATAACTTGTCACAGTGTTTGTGTATTTCGTCTCCAGATATGGAGACATTGGCAGAGCTATTCTAAGTTGTATCTTGTATAACTTGTCACAGTGTTTGTGTATTTCTTCATCAGATATGGAGACATTGGCGGCCCATGGTATAATGATGCCCCCAAACATGGTGGGTCTGACAGATGAGCAGATCGTGGATCTCAAGCTGAAGGATGAGTGGCAAGATAAGTGTGTACCAAGTGGCGGAGCCGTCTTCAAGAAAGACGACATCGGCAGGAGAAATGGACACGGTAAATAGATAAACTTTCTGAAAGTCTAAAAACGATTTGTTAGATTTGTTATCATTAAAATTCTGTTTTTGTTTGTAAAAATCTATTTTCCTGAGGTGATGTCATAAAACATTTTTACTTGATTCCTGTTTCAGCTCCAAATGATCAGATGAAAGAGGTTCTCAGGAAGACCATAAAGGAAGCCAAGGACATGATTGATAAGGTAAATTTTATCAGTTTTTATTATGATGGAAAGGCTGAACAACAGGAACAGGGCCACCAGATCCTCTGTTCGGGCCAGTGAATGCTCTGTTGTAGTGGCCCAGTTGGGCAACCATATTTTTGGTCTTTTAGTGGCCCAAACTATCTTGAATTTATTACTCTAATCATTATCCTAAGAACTTCGGGCCACCACTTCACATGCTCTGGTGGCCCAACTGGGCAACCAATATATTTCTCTTTATGTCAAGGCCTGAGGAAGACTGCCTAGTTTTATCCATTTATCCATGGATTGACTGTGTCAAAGATAACAATAATAGAAAGAAAGACTATATAATTGTCCTGATATATCAAATATACATTCTGTCAGCAGAATTTTACAGTCACTAACTTGCAAGGCAATTAGAGTTTGATATAGTTGGTAAGTTTGATATACCGGTAGTTAGTTCATGTAACTACAATATGTTCCTGTGAGACTGGTGTCTCATTAGACCTTGCATCCAGCCCTCTCCACTGCTAACCATCACCAGCATTCAGCCCTCTCCACTGCTAACCATCACCAGCATCCAGCCCTCTCCACTGCTAACCATCACCAGCATCCAGCCCTCTCCACTGCTAACCATCACCAGCATCCAGCCCTCTCCACTGCTAACCATCACCAGCATCCAGCCCTCTCCACTGCTAACCATCACCAGCATCCAGCCCTCTCCACTGCTAACCATCACCAGCATCCAGCCCTCTCCACTGCTAACCATCACCAGCATCCAGCCCTCTCCACTGCTAACCATCACCAGCATCCAGCCCTCTCCACTGCTAACCATCACCAGCATCCAGCCCTCTCCACTGCTAACCATCACCAGCATCCAGCCCTCTCCACTGCTAACCATCACCAGCATTCAGCCCTCTCCACTGCTAACCATCACCAGCATCCAGCCCTCTCCACTGCTAACCATCACCAGCATCCAGCCCTCTCCACTGCTAACCATCACCAGCATCCAGCCCTCTCCACTGCTAACCATCACCAACACTCAGCCCTCTCCACTGCTAACCATCACCAACACTCAGCCCTCTCCACTGCTAACCATCACCAGCATTCAGCCCTCTCCACTGCTAACCATCACCAGCATTCAGCCCTCTCCACTGCTAACCATCACCAGCATCCAGCCCTCTCCACTGCTAACCATCACCAGCATCCAGCCCTCTCCACTGCTAACCATCACCAGCATCCAGCCCTCTCCACTGCTAACCATCACCAGCATTCAGCCCTCTCCACTGCTAACCATCACCAACACTCAGCCCTCTCCACTGCTAACCATCACCAACACTCAGCCCTCTCCACTGCTAACCATCACCAGCATCCAGCCCTCTCCACTGCTAACCATCACCAGCATCCAGCCCTCTCCACTGCTAACCATCACCAACACTCAGCCCTCTCCACTGCTAACCATCACCAACACTCAGCCCTCTCCACTGCTAACCATCACCAGCATTCAGCCCTCTCCACTGCTGACCATCACCAGCATCCAGCCCTCTCCACTGCTAACCATCACCAGCATTCAGCCCTCTCCACTGCTAACCATCACCAACATCCAGCCCTCTCCACTGCTAACCATCACCAGCATCCAGCCCTCTCCACTGCTAACCATCACCAGCATCCAGCCCTCTCCACTGCTAACCATCACCAGCATTCAGCCCTCTCCACTGCTAACCACCAGCAGCATTCAGCCCTCTCCACTGCTAACCATCACCAACATCCAGCCCTCTCCACTGCTAACCATCACCAGCATTCAGCCCTCTCCACTGCTAACCATCACCAGCATCCAGCCCTCTCCACTGCTAACCATCACCAGCATCCAGCCCTCTCCACTGCTAACCATCACCATCATTCAGCCCTCTCCACTGCTAACCATCACCAGCATCCAGCCCTCTCCACTGCTAACCATCACCAGCATCCAGCCCTCTCCACTGCTAACCATCACCAGCATTCAGCCCTCTCCACTGCTAACCATCACCAGCATCCAGCCCTCTCCACTGCTAACCATCACCAACACTCAGCCCTCTCCACTGCTAACCATCACCAACACTCAGCCCTCTCCACTGCTAACCATCACCAGCATCCAGCCCTCTCCACTGCTAACCATCACCAGCATCCAGCCCTCTCCACTGCTAACCATCACCAGCATCCAGCCCTCTCCACTGCTAACCATCACCAGCATCCAGCCCTCTCCACTGCTAACCATCACCAGCATTCAGCCCTCTCCACTGCTAACCATCACCAACACTCAGCCCTCTCCACTGCTAACCATCACCAGCATCCAGCCCTCTCCACTGCTAACCATCACCAGCATCCAGCCCTCTCCACTGCTAACCATCACCAGCATTCAGCCCTCTCCACTGCTAACCATCACCAGCATTCAGCCCTCTCCACTGCTAACCATCACCAACACTCAGCCCTCTCCACTGCTAACCATCACCAACACTCAGCCCTCTCCACTGCTAACCATCACCAGCATTCAGCCCTCTCCACTGCTAACCATCACCAGCATTCAGCCCTCTCCACTGCTAACCATCACCAGCATCCAGCTCTCTCCACTGCTAACCATCACCAGCATCCAGCCCTCTCCACTGCTAACCATCACCAGCATTCAGCCCTCTCCACTGCTAACCATCACCAGCATTCAGCCCTCTCCACTGCTAACCATCACCAGCATCCAGCCCTCTCCACTGCTAACCATCACCAACACTCAGCCCTCTCCACTGCTAACCATCACCAGCATTCAGCCCTCTCCACTGCTAACCATCACCAGCATTCAGCCCTCTCCACTGCTAACCATCACCAGCATCCAGCTCTCTCCACTGCTAACCATCACCAGCATCCAGCCCTCTCCACTGCTAACCATCACCAGCATCCAGCCCTCTCCACTGCTAACCATCACCAGCATTCAGCCCTCTCCACTGCTAACCATCACCAGCATCCAGCCCTCTCCACTGCTAACCATCACCAACACTCAGCCCTCTCCACTGCTAACCATCACCAACACTCAGCCCTCTCCACTGCTAACCATCACCAGCATTCAGCCCTCTCCACTGCTAACCATCACAACACATCACAGCATGAACCGGTATGTCATGGATGAGACTGCTACCACTCAGCTGTTTCTTTGTGTTTTGTAGAAGCTGATCCAGGCCAATGTTATACTGACTCAGGCCAAGATCCAGGAGGCACTGGATATCCTCCGGGGAGCGGTGACCATTGTGTATCCCATGGGTCTGCCTCCACATGACCCGATCCGCATGGAGTTTGAAAACACGGAGGATCTTTCTGGACAACAAGTAAGCTAAAAAAAAAAACATCTTGTGTGTCCCTTTGTGGTTAGATATTGTTCTTACACGATGAATGGTAGGATGCGTTTCACAGCTATTTTTCTGCAACTGTGAATGAATACCAGCATGCTTTGACATTTAAGATTTTGGTTACTGACCCGAAAGAACCAAGATATTTTCAGTTCTGCTGTACTCCTTGTTATCTACTCATCAAATATAGTGGCCCATGACATATAACAATGAAAGTTCACGACAAATTCTCCTAAATCCAGATTCTTAAAATTTAAAAAACACTGGCCCATACTAGCCTAGTAAACCGATAAGTCTTCAGGACTAGTGACACGTGGCACATTTCTTATTCATTGCTTTGGTCAGTTATCTTGGAGCAGATGTTGATGTTATATACGAGACTTTAGTCAGTTATCTTGGATCAGATGTTGATGTTATATATGAGACTTTAGTCAGTTATCTTGGATCAGATGTTGATGTTATATATGAGACTTTAGTCAGTTATCTTGTAGCAGATGTTGATGTTATATATGAGACTTTAGTCAGTTATGTTGGAGCAGATGTTGATGTTATATATGAGACTTTAGTCAGTTATCTTGGAGCAGATGTTGATGTTATATATGAGACTTTGGTCAGTTATGTTGGAGCAGATGTTGATGTTATATATGAGACTTTAGTCAGTTATGTTGGAGCAGATGTTGATGTTATATATGAGACTTTAGTCAGTTATCTTGGAGCAGATGTTGATGTTATATATGAGATGTGTCTGCATGGTTCCAGGCAGCTCTTGACATCATTGAGGTGGAGAATGGATCGCTGTGGTTCTCAGGGAAGGAAATGCTCAGAGGAAAGAAACTGATGGACTTTGTAGGAAAGAATGAAAAAACCAAAGTCATCTGCAAAATACAGAAGGTACTTACCGGTAGTTTGTTTTATTTTAATCAAGCAATAAATATTTTTATCAAATTGTGACTAAAAATTTATTATTGGTAATTAAATTTTATCCCATATGATTAAGTTGTGAGGTCAGTAACATTTTCTAACTTTGATATTTTAATTGTTCTAAGTATATAAACAATTAAAGTCAGCGTTAGATGATAATGCAAGTTTGGCAATTTATGGAGACTCGAAGATTAACTAAATTTGTCAAAAGTGTACCTCAATTATATTTTTGATAGTGGCTTGATATTGGCTCCACATCAGCACTCATTTCTGTCCTTGCCTTTTGTGCTTTGATGGCAACTTTGGTGTTCTGCCTAAATAACTGGTGTCAAACAGGGGCCTTATTGTTTGTGTTTTATTCATGCCAAACAGAGAGGACAGGGGGCGCCAGCAAGAGAGAAAGTGGTGTCCGAAGAAGACCAGAAAGCAATGATGGCATTCTACTACAAGAAACAAGAGGAACTCAAGGTAAATATCCATCAGTCAGGAAATATCAAGACAAGGCTTTATAGAAATATAGAGAAGTGGTAAATGCTGTTCTTTGCGTCTTTGCGGTAGATAATGATTATCATTTATTGATGACACATAAATCTGTGATCAAAAATACAAATTATATTTATTGGGTTTTAGAAACTGGAAGAAAATGATGAAGATGCATTCATGGACTCAAGTTGGGCAGATAGTGGCTCCCTCAAGAGGCAATTTCAAGGACTTAATAATATCCAGTGGGGTCCTGGAAAACGATAAAATCAATTGGATTTTCGTCATCATAATCATCAATATCATATTGAATTGTACATTTTCATTAAAAACTGAGCATCATCACATCACAAATGTTCCTCATGATATGGAAATTGAATGAAAGAAAGGGATAAATCAGACAAGATATGGATGTCAAAATGTGCACACTGATCTTTATGCAACACAACCAAAGTTTGCATATCGGTCTTCAGAATGATTCAGTATGGAGAATGGCAGAATACTAAGTGAGAAGTGATACTGCTGCTCCTTTATTTGATTAGGAAACAAACTTGGGATAACTCTTGCTTGTGTTATCTCTCTATGTGATAACAGATTTGGATGCATGTGGTAAATAAAAGACATTCCGTCCAGTTGTTCATCATCATAATAGTATTTATGCCATTGATTTTTTAAGTATCATTGAAAATGATAGCTTCACAATCATTAACCATCTGTGTATAAGTGACATTAATTTTAAATTGAACCTGAGGCCCTGGCACGAGAGGTGTTAAGAAGTGAACCAATGAACCTCAGGCAGGAGATACCGGTAATAGTACCTCACTAGCGTGATCAAAATGCTTATTGATAATTATATATAGGAGAGCATGTAAAAAAAAAAAGATCTTCCCAGAAAATCTGATATTTTATTGTGATTTAGAGGATTTTGGACCAAAGATTTATATATGTTTCACAGCAAGACACTGTCAGATTTCTTTTTTTTCAAACTGTGCTTTGTTCTTTTTAAGTTTTTTGCTGGAATATTTTTGGTACTAAATAATATAGGGTTCATATAGTTGCATAACAAGGATTGTCTTTCAGGAAAAAAAGGGCAGAATTTTAACCCCCCTCAGACTGAGCTCCGTCTCAATCCTCCAGACTGGCACGGGTCATTGCACATGGCCCGCTACTGCCAGAATCATGGTACATTTTTCTGATTAGTCAGACACATTCACACCTTTATTCCTCAGACTGATTGATTCAGTCTTCAGCACTCACAGTCCATATATGCATATAAGTAATATTGGTTGCTCAGAACTTAGAACATGCCTCAATTATGTAGTGACATAAATAAAGCAGTCTGTTTTCTCACTGACATGCCTGAATTATGAAGTGACATAAATAAAGCATTCTATTTTCTCACAGACATGCCTGAATTATGTAGTGACATAAATAAAGCATTCTATTTTCTCATTGACATGCCTGAATTATAAAGTGACATAAACAAAGCATTCTATTTTCTCACAGACATGCCTGAATTATGTAGTGACATAAATAAAGCATTCTATTTTCTCACAGACATGCCTGAATTATGTAGTGACATAAACAAAGCATTCTATTTTCTCACAGACATGCCTGAATTATGTAGTGACATAAATAAAGCATTCTATTTTCTCACAGACATGCCTGAATTATGTAGTGACATAAACAAAGCATTCTATTTTCTCACAGACATGCCTGAATTATGTAGTGACATAAACAAAGCATTCTATTTTCTCACAGACATGCCTGAATTATAAAGTGACATAAACAAAGCATTCTGTTTTCTCACAGACATGCCTGAATTATAAAGTGACATAAACAAAGCCTTCTTTTTGAACATCAAAATATAGCAAAGTGATCAGGGAGTAACTTTAAGCACTGACAAACACTGATATGTTTGATCTGTTATCAAAGGGAAATATAGCATTAAAAAAACTGACCAAATTTATAATCTTCTGGATTAAGAAAGGTACATATAAACCTTTAATATTATGTTCTGTATGTTCTGTGTTGTTAACACTGTGGAGTATCTATATCTATTGAAATAAATATTTTATACCACAAATTAACTTGGTGTTTATGAGTGCTAGTTTGTTGTCACATTATTTGTGGATTTCACATTGGAGATACCAATATACAGGTGGATGTCTTGAGTTTCGGTTTTTTTCTTCATATATTTAATTTATTTTAATTAATTTCTGAATAGGTAAATCCAAACATTTATGACACAAGATTAAAATGTTTAAAGCAACTGAATGCCTAAAATTGTTAATAAGTACTCTAATAGATGCGAGATTACTTCAGAAGCTGCTGATCGCGGGGCCAATCAATAATAAGTTGAATCTGTAGCTCATTTAAACAGGATGTTTAGCAAACAAGACTAACAACCCTGAGAATAAAGATATGCTCAAGATTGTATTTCACTTGATTCGCTATTCAGGCTCACGATTCCATAAGTCTTTTCACATGTAGTATTTTCATTCATTCATTCTAATAAGAAATAACATCTCTACTGTCCATCCCATGGATTCTGATGGGGCATGTATGACCTTCATTGTTCAGTCCCATGGATTCTGATAGGTCATGTACGACCTTCATTGTTCAGTCCCATGGATTCTGATAGGTCATGTATGACCTTCATTGTTCAGTCCCATGGATTCTGATAGGTCATGTATGACCTTCATTGTTCAGTCCCAAGAATTCTGATAGGTCATGTACGACCTTCATTGTTCAGTCCCATGGATTCTGATGGGACATGTATGACCTTCATTGTTCAGTCCCACGGATTCTGATGGGACATGTACAACCATTGTTCAGTCCCATGGATTCTGATAGATCATGTACGACCTTCATTGTTCAGTCCCATGGATTCTGATGGGACATGTATGACCTTCATTGTTCAGTCCCATGGATTCTGATAGTTCATGTATGACCTTCATTGTTCAGTCCCAAGAATTCTGATAGGTCATGTACGACCTTCATTGTTCAGTCCCATGGATTCTGATGGGACATGTATGACCTTCATTGTTCAGTCCCATGGATTCTGATGGGTCATGTACGACCTTCATTGTTCAGTCCCATGGATTCTGATAGGTCATGTATGACCTTCATTGTTCAGTCCCAAGAATTCTGATAGGTCATGTACGACCTTCATTGTTCAGTCCCATGGATTCTGATGGGACATGTATGACCTTCATTGTTCAGTCCCATGGATTCTGATAGGTCATGTACGACCTTCATTGTTCAGTCCCATGGATTCTGATAGGTCATGTACGACCTTCATTTTTCAGTCCCATAGATTTAGGTTAAGTTTTCATGTGGAAGACTACAGAGAAAATAAACACCCCTGTGAGGATGCCAGGAGGACACACACATACTTGTTTTTGCCAGTCTTATATCCTGATTCAAATGTCTCCCTTTGGGAGTCTATTTAGGTGATGAGATGGCATTTTTAACCTGTGCAACATGATCTATTAATATAATTGGCTTGAATGGACAAATAATAAAAAAATAAGATACTAAAAAGTATTCATGTAATTGTAACAAATTAAATATGCCTATATGAAGACAAAGACAAAGAAATATATTGGCAATATAAATTATATATTTATTAACATATCTCATTTAATATTCACAAAATACTTAAATTATATACAATATATACAGCCTGCATTCTGACCTCCATGTGCACGCCCATTCATGTGATTCAGAAGGGGAAGTGGCAGACCTCGTACGGTCTGTAACCAATGTGGTTAGTTATTAAATCTTTGCTGAGAGATACGATGCAGGACAGATTCGGTATATATATAAATATGTGGGCAATACATCTGTATCAGTCATAAAGTGAATTCAAGCTTATGCATTTTTTGTCATCCAAAAAAATTACACAAAATTATCATAGGCCAGGAAAATGGTATTTTGTTTCTGGTTATAGCAAAATTTAAATTTATTATGGTACATTGTTTTGTTTTGATAATTAATATATGATACTAATTTCCTGGCCATCAGAAACAAACTTTTTTTCCTGGCTGACAAATGTTAAGGTTAAATCCTGAGAAACTCAAATTTTCAAGGTTGAACCACAAACTATTCTAAAAATGTTCAGCTGTAAATGGACTGGTCATAAACAAATTTAATCAAGGATTTTGTAAATTTCTAAAATTCATATCAATTAAGACAAAAGATATAAATATTTTTTGCAAAAACAAATATTTCTAACCTGAGAGGTTTAAAGGAAATTTGCTTTTTTAATCAAAAAATAATTTTATTAAATCATTTAAACTGTGTCAATGCGTTTTGCTATACCCCAGTAAATTTTCACAGAAACCATGGTACACATAGAAGTTCCTGATAAAAATGTCGCTATTATTTAATGTAACTATTAATCAGTAATTTTCTTCAAATCAGTAATCTTGTTAAATATAGCACTTTCCTAAAATATCTGAAGTTTTTCTCCCTTCTGTTTTTTTTATATGAAACCTTTCATATTATACATTGAAAAAGCTGTGTGTCCAAATTTTTCTGAAACAGAGGATATGCCTCGTAAACAGGTTTGCATTTCCTGTTTTTGAGTTTTGCAGTTAACTCAGTTGTTGTACCAATATTGGTTTTACTGTAACTCTCTCATTAAATAAATGCATTTTCTCTAAGAGTGTCTGTATATACTCACAGACTTGACTTGTGCTCATAGTGACCATATTTCAACTCACACTCACAACTGTAAAAATCTATACAGTATTTACACACAAATATATGCAATGCAACAAAGAAAACAGAAAAATTACCATTTTCATTATAATTTAACAGTTCTCTTTCAATATCTCTTTCATGTTCCTGCTTACAAAACAACTTTTCACATGTAGTATTTTCATTATGTTTATAATTATCAATACATGTATACTTCATTTCATCCTTATAAAGTTCACATTAAAGACTTAAAAACATACAAAACATTAAAAAAATCTATTAACTACAATATTGACCACCAGGGCACGCTAGTGGTAACACCAACGCAATTAAATCCTGATTATAACACATTTTGAGGTGAAATCCTACAATATTAGCATAGCACCAAATATTGTGATCTATAAACATGGTGAACATACTTGAGGTACATGTATATTAATATATAGCAGTAGGTTATTCCACTGGGTGACATTCTCATTGGGCCCCCAGTCCTTCATATAGTCAAACTTATTCTCTCTCTGCAAAATGGACATACACGAGCCGATCATAGCTTCTGTGGGGATTTCAAGCCAATTTCTCTCATCTTGGTTGCCAAAGTATAAAGATTTATATTTTTTGTTTTCAATATCTAAATCATGGGGGTATTTGACCATTATATAATAGACAAGTTCATATTATAATAGCTGCCATTTTTACAAATTGTAACACACTAATGTTGCTTGAGTGGTGACCTGAATATTACACTCGTTTTTGTCTTGTCTCTTTGAATGTTTTTAAACTTCCTGTGTGCACCTTAAACTCCTTTAAATACGTTCCTACCACAAAGCAGAAAATATGTCCTCAATTTTTTTTCATTTATCAGTCATTTAAAATTTGGTGTATTTTATCTTTGTCACGAAAATACCATCAGTTTACAGAAACTAGATTTTTCTCTCATTCAGATTCAGGTTAAGGCAATAATCATTCTCACACAACACTTTCAACTGGTAGAAGATTAAAATATTACAGTCAAATTACATCCAGTCAAAATACCAAATTAATAAATATAAATGTATTTACCCCCACCCCTTCTTTCATGCCATACAGTGGGAACATTGATTCATTCATACAAGTACTCAGCACCATAAAATATTATATATATCCCCCAATACATCACAGCTTCAATACCACATGAACTCTCATTCTGAATTTCTTTTAGATCAAATTTGATTTATTGACCCACCAAGTGTGTCGTATTTTCATTTTATATAGATGGTTCCAAATATCCCAAGATTCTAGAATTTCATTTAATTGTGGACATTTTACGCATAGAATAGGTCATTTATGTTTTATCCTACATTGTGCTTTTATACTTTATCTGGAATTGTTTTCAACTGTTTGTTACCGGGACCAAAATTCATCACTGGGACTTGTAGAGCACATCCCAATATGGATGTCTGAATGAGAAGCAATTTAGACCTTGAATCAGAAATTGCCGAGCCTCAGATCAAAATTGAATTAAGATTCATTTCAAGAGCAGGTCTAGCTCATTAATCCTTTCCAGATTGAAGTAAACAGTCAAAATTAAATGCTTTAGACATGTGGTATATATTATTCTGTGAGGACACGTGGACCGGTCAGCATTGGTCACCATATTGGGGTTTCCCCCCGGTTGTTCACGTCCTGGGGGTTCCCCTCCTGGACCGGTCACCATATTGGGGTTTCCCCCGGTTGTTCACGTCCTGGGGGTTCCCCTCCTGGACCGGTCACCATATTGGGGTTTCCCCCTGTTGTTCTCGCCCTGGGGGTTCCCCTCCTGGACCGGTCACCATATTGGGGTTTCCCCCCGGTTGTTCACGTCCCGGGGGTTCCCCTCGTGTCATCCGTAGTAGTTGTTCATGCTGCGGTTGCCGGTATCTGTGTGGTAGCCGGGGGGCGGCCGGTTATGGTTGATGCTCAGTATTTCTATACCGTCGGTACTACTGTCCTGTGAGTTATCTAACATGGTGAAATCCTCTGCTCGTTGGTGTGAGGCCGAGGTAGGAATTGGCTCCGAGATGTCTAGCTTGGCTTTGCGCTCTCTGTGCCGCCTCGTCTGGATCAGACGACCGATTATGACCAGTAAGACGAGGATGAGTCCCCCAAACAAACCCAGGATTAGGTATAAAATGAACTTCTCTAAATTCTCTGAAATAAAATCAGAACAAAGTGAGTTAAAAATGTGACCATACCAAAGTATTTTGTAGAGGAAATACTGCCACCTTGTGGTAAAATAAACTGACGAAAAGTGCCACCTGGTGACAAAATTATTTCTAGTATTATTGTTGGCTTACTGAAGAGTTGCAAACCCATAAATATACCGGTAAATAAATTGCCTGCAATCTCCTAGAAAAATACTCAATTACCTCTTTCTAGGATATTATTATAACCATGTCTGATTCTGTTTCAAGCTTTCATGAATTTATGTTTAGTTTAAAATGGCATAGAATTATGTAAGAGTAATATGATCACAAGTTTAAGATACAAACATTTATACTTTGGAAGGTTATTTCAACAAATGGGATAGATTTTGATGACATTTTAGGAAAGGAATGATAAGTGATGCATAGTTTTTATATAGTTGTTTTTTTATAGTTTTTAAATTCCATGACTTAACTTATGCTAAATCATGTGATCATATTTTCAGGAAAAAAAGAATTCTATAATTTCATTTACGTTCAATGAATGTGTATGTGCCGATCCAATCGTTGACAAATCCGATGTAGTCCTCCTTGACAGCGACGGCCCCGATATCTACCGACTCCGTCACCGTATCCTCTCTGTCGTCGGAGAGGTCATGCTTGTACTTCCCATCTGACACAGATGAAGAATCTCCAGGGTGCTCATCTGAAAATTAAAAGTTATACTTTAACAATTTTGGCCTCAGTGAAGTAAATGCTGTCATGAAACAAACCGTTTGATTGGGACAGTATCAATAAAACTTTTCATATATTTATATGATATGGCTGTTTAATTTACCTCTCTCTTGTTTAAACGGGCTGGAATTCTTGGTAGAACACACTTATAAATGAATACTAACAAAAACTCAAAAAAGTTATTTTTGGGGTGAAATCTATATAATCTACTTGTCATTACTAAAATCTTTTAATAAAAACAAAAATACATGATTATTTGTGCTTTGTTCATCTGATTGACTTCATTTAGACTGGAGCTTACATTAATATTGAATAATACTCGTCAGCAACTCGTCAGCACACTTACCATGCACTCCGTGGTCTATGTGGGGTGTCCGTGTGTACGGTGTCAGAAAGTTATTATAGTCAAATGTGGAAGGTTCCGGCCGATAACTTGCCTCTCCCTCCCTCCCATCATCGGGAAATAAAATTTCTGGATTTTTGATCACCCCATCAGCTGTCTCCCATGGAGGTAATGTTGTTCTTTGGTTACCATGACGACCACCATTTCCATGGTTACCGTCAAGTTTACATATACTGTTTGTAAGGGGATCTGAATCATCCTTATTCTTTTTAATGTCTTTTAATATCCTTTTTGGGACTGGAAAAAAACAAGATATCTTCATTAACATCAAATAATTTCAGAAAACACATTAATCAAATTCTGCTAAAATATATAGCCTTTTTTGAGTAACATTAATATATGCTTGTTATTTTAGTTGATTACAATGAAGATATTTGGCAACATGGCACTGCATGAATGAATTATGATCATTACCAAACTGTTGCATACAATATAAAAAAGGTAAAAAAGGTGAAAAATAGATCTGTTACCTGTGTTATTGTTTATACTAATATACAATAATTGCATTGTTATAACTGGCAATGGTATATTGTTGAATTTGGCACTCAGAGAGCAATTATATTTATTCCATGTGAACTTTCTGAATATTACTGTGAATGTCAACTATTTGGCAATTGACTTCTCTAACTTTACTTTATAGAAGTGCAATATTTACAAGTTAAATAAATTCCACAAAAAAATACTGTTCAAACATGAGTTAATTCAGGGCGTAGTTGTTAGGAATATAGTTATAGAAGCATATTGTATTTTATGTTGATGAGATATTAAATATCAATTTGGACATGGAAAGTGACCTTACCACATGTATAGACAATTTGGAGATATTTGGGTGTCCCCTCATAGCACGGGTTCCCAAACGTGCTCTGAGATGCTGAAATGGTGCATCTCCGTCGCCCATGGCAACGCCGCGACACCTCCTCATAGGAACATTCTGCCTCGCACTCTGAAAACATACAGAACATCAACATCTTAAATACAATCATCTCCTCATTTGAATTGTTCTGGACATAATGCAAAATTCCAGATAAATGCCACACTTGATTAATACATCATAAAAATCTTTCTGAGCTCCTTTTCAGCAAGCAACTTCATAAGAAAATAAGAGGCAAAAGGCATTCATGAGAACTCTGTCGATCATTGCTATTTTATATTGTTTGTGACGATTTTCTTAAAATACCTGCAAATTGGTTTATATTTAATAATTTTAAGTATAAAACCTGATTTGCAGGTCAAGAACGCTCAATGTGGCAAATATAATGCATCCAATATGGCAGCTGACTCTATCACCCCCACCGAGACTTTCTCTTGAAATCTCCAGCTGAGGCTATATATAGATGAGCAGAATAAGGTACTGGATGTTCCCACCAGAGGGCGACATGGTAAATCTATCAGTAATACTCAGCCTTTTCCTCTGGTGGACAATGGGATGTTTTAAGCAGGCGAGAAAGAATTCAATGTTTGCCAGGGATTCATCTTGTTACCTTACATTTTACCTATAAATAGCTAAGCAATCCAACCTGTAGCTTCAAAGGATATAATTGAAGAACAACCAAATAATCTGAAATATTCAGAAAAGTCCATTTTTATACACGATTTCATGAATCATATCTAATTTCATACAAGATTAGAAATGACAGAGCCACTCACACATAATATAACATATTCTACCTGTATAGTTCTTCATATTCAACTTGTATATTTCTCCATATTCAACCTGTGTATTTCTTCACATTAAACCTGTATATTTCTCCATATTCAACCTGTATATTTCTTCATATTCAACTTGTATATTTCTCCATATTCAACCTGTATATTTCTTCATACTCAACTTGTATATTTCTTCATATTAAACCTGTAAATTTCTTCATATTAAACCTGTATATTTCTTCATATTCAACCTGTCTATATCTTCATATTCAACCTGTCTATTTCTTCATACTCAACTTGTATATTTCTTCATATTCAACCTGTAAATTTCTTCATATTCAACCTGTATATTTCTTCATATTAAACCTGTATATTTCTTCATATTCAACCTGTCTATTTCTTCATACTCAACTTGTATATTTCTTCATATTCAACCTGTCTATTTCTTCATACTCAACTTGTATACTTCTTCATATTCAACCTGTCTATTTCTTCATATTCAACCTGTCTATTTGATTTTCTTGTCTTTCACACATATTATTCCATTGTGAGGGCTGGTTATAATATCGCCAGTGAAACAAAATCAGCATTCTCTTTAACTCAATATTTACATTATCCTGGAACAAGAACAGTACTCAGACTAGCAGAGCCTACAGGAAGAAATACTATAATAGTAAACACACTTCGCACCCTAGTTTTTGTGCAGTTCGCATGTTATATTTTATCGCTGTGAACATGTTTTTATCAGTCGGTTTGTGTTCTATGCTGTAGGTAGCGCTGTGAGCAAAGTAAGCGCCTCCTACTGGGGAATTGCTGCGAAATATCAGCATTTTATTGCCAACTATCAGGTGAGGACACATTCCTACTCATACGGCCCCCTACCTCCCTGATAAAACACTCATAGGACCCCACAAGACATTGATGAACACACCCTAGAACTTGATTCACCACTCAAACCTGATGCCAACAATAAAGCTATAGAATTATTTGTTTTCTGATGTTTGAGAATTATCCTCATCAACTGGGATGTTTGTGATTGTACATGATAGATTACATATACTCTCTAAATGCAAATATAAGAAACACAAGAAATGACTTCATCATGTAAATATGTAGGTAAGGTGGGCTGATATGATAGCTCTGGTCGCCTACCTTGATCATGCTGTCTGGCAAAGATTACATAGACTTATCACATAGGAAGAAATTCACCTCAGAAGAAGACATACAAACATCAGAACTTCTGAAACAGATACTTCTTGGAACACAATTTTCAATATCCAACATTTTAAGAAAAAAAAAAGAATAGCTTTTTTCTCCAGTTGAAATTGGGATCCAATGTTACATATCTTAGCACAGCCTGGAATTACTTTGATCTGAATCATGTTTCTGAGATAGAGAAATATCTGAATGTCTTCTGCTGTGTAATTATGGAGATATGAACCAGTATATGGGGCGTAGCATGTATTTTCGCAAAAGACCTTAGGTGGGGCATTCTGCTCCTTAATCATACTGAGTTAAAAGACCCTATTCACTGGTTAAACTCACTCCCACGAGAAAAACATTATGAAGGATAAACAAAAAAATAGTGTTTTCACTGTCATTCTGTGTCTAATTATTTGCAAACTCAAATCTATGTAGCAAAGTATGTCAAGAATGTTGCAATCTCACAGATGGGAACCTGTGTGTTTTATGCTGCACAGAATACACCGCTGATTAGATATGTCCCTTCCCAGGTCAGTCCTACATCTCAAGGTCATCTCAAGGTCAATTAATACTCTGCCCTCACAAGTGACCACTTTAAGTCCACCTCCACAAATCATGATGGTCTCCCTTAATCTTTGACAGATATTACCCAGAACAACTTCAAACATTCTCAGCATCTTCTTTCAACTCATTTCACAACTACACTTCAAGCTGTTCCCTTTAATTTGCATCAATCTTTTTTTTTCTTTTTCTCCCCACCACTTTATTTCAATCATTCTGAAACAGAGTGTTTATATAAGTGGCTGAAGAACACTGTGAGAAATGTTTATATTGAACCTGTTCCATGCGTTTGCCTCCAGTTCTTGTATCTCTCTACAGCAGAAAGCGGAGCAGACCGGCCATGCCATATTTCACCGTAATCACTCCCGGAGTCTGGGAATCCCACTCAAGTCTCCAAACCTGTAGAACCCCTCTTCTGTTAATGTAAAGTACTTGTAGCCGATGCTAGTGGTCTGAGCTTCCGTCTGCTTCACGACCATTACTCCAATCCCACTAGCATCCTCCTGCACAAATGCTGCGTCCTCTCCCGCCAAGAACACAAAAATGCCCTTTTAGTGTCCAGATAGACAGGCCCTCTGCAATTATGACCATCTTCCACAGACCAAAGCAGGTGATACTCTGGAGAAAAAGTGCAGACTTCTAGAATATGATATATTTCTAAAACTAACATCTGGTGATGCTCAGATTTAGTGATGCTCAGATTTAGTGATGCTCAGAATTCATATATTGGCTATCTACCAAACCAGAACTTGTAACTTATTGCAATTGTGTCATTTCAATTTTTGTACCTGATGAGATTGTCACTTATTGTACAATTCAAATCTTGTACTGCATTGTTTTATATTGCATTGTTTTGTATTGTATTGTATTGTATTGTAGCACATTGCATTGTATTGTATTGGACTACACTGTATTGTATCAAACCAGATTGTATGATATTAAGTTCATTGTACCATATTGTGTGTCATTTACTTTATTGTTGTGCATCACAGTTACTGCATCAAGAGTGTCATTGATATTTGAGAACTAGTCTTTAAGTGTTTAAACAAAATCACTTTCAAGGGCTGATATTGGATCTAAAGGACTCTCAAGTGGCCGAAAAAGTCTGTTCCAAAATCCAACACACTCAAGGGTCGATGCGATCCTCTAAATATATCTTATGGGATGATAAAGATTGAGACGATGATTGAACCTTGTGACCTTGCTAATGTTTTCATCCAGGCCTGAGCTTAAACCTCTCACTGAACTGTGACCAAACCTTATTGTCTGACTCATTGTCAGGCTTTCAGGATTGATGTTATTGTCTGACTCATTGTTCCGCAATCAGGTTTGACCTTATTGTCTGACTCATTGTTCCGCATTCAGGTTTGACCTTATTGTCTGACTCATTGTCAGGCTTTCAGGATTGACGTTATTGTCTGACTCATTGTTCCGCAATCAGGATTGACGTTATTGTCTGACTCATTGTTCCGCAATCAGGTTTGACCTTATTGTCTGACTCATTGTTCCGCTTTCAGGTTTGACCTTATTGTCTGACTCATTGTTCTGCATTCAGGTTTGACCTCATTGTCTGACTCATTGTTCTACATTCAGGTTTGACCTTATTGTCTGACTCATTGTTCCGCATTCAGGTTTGACCTTATTGTCTGACTCATTGTTCCGCATACAGGTTTGACGTTATCATCTGACTTATTGTTCCGCATTCAGGTTTGACGTTATTGTCTGACTCATTGTTCTGCATTCAGGTTTGACCTTATTGTCTGACTCATTGTTCCGCATTCAGGTTTGACCTTATTGTCTGACTCATTGTCGGACTTGACCTTATTGTCTGACTCATTGTCGGACATTCAGGTTTGACCTTATTGTCTGACTCATTGTTGGGTTTGTTGAGTCTTATTGTTGGGCATTCAGATTTGACCTTATTGTCTGACTTGCTGTTGGGCATTCAGTTTTGACCTTATTGTCTGACTTGCTGTTGGGCCTTCAGATTTGACCTTATTGTCTGACTTGCTGTTGGGCATTCAGGTTTGACCTTATTGTCTGACTTGCTGTTGGGCATTCAGGTTTGACCTTATTGTCTGACTTACTGTTGGGCATTAGAGGTTTGACCTTATTGGTATTCAGGATTGACTTTATTGTGTGACAATGAGATTAACCTTTTTGTGCAATATTGGGATCAGACCTTATTGTATGATATCAAGAACAAAATTTTAACTTGCGATATTTCACTGAACAGTTCAATTTTAGGAAGATATTGGTCAGTTTTCTAATTTTCGAGAAAATAGCACCCAAGCTGTGGGTTCTCCATGTGAGATCGTAATCTATTCTCCAAACATAAATTACTTGGGGAACTTGTTGAGTCTGACCGGCCATATTGCCTCAATTTCCCGGGCTATGTGGCTGACCCAGCTATATGTTAGCATCTGAGAGTGAGCCAGGCTTGCCACACCTGGGGAGGTGTGAATACTATCATAGATCATACGACTACCCAGGCATGTCAAGGTCTCATCACAAATGGGGTATGAGGTACGAGCATGTCCAGGTATAAGATGGGGGTTGTTATTTTGCATGATCATGTGTGCAGAATGGTAAAAACTTAATATTCTCCATGTCTGTAACTCTTTTCACATCACATATTCCTCATATAAGACCTCCTCTGAAATGCTTCTAAAGGGGGGGATTTCTTAGTCTGGACATGCTTCCAAAAGAAAATAATCATCTAACTGTGTTGTTTCCAGAGGCAATCAAGCCCAGTCAGGCCGAGCCAGGACTCTATATACTGGACATAGGGGTGGGGGCGGAGATGTTACCTTCTCCTGTAGAGTACCCCAGTATCACCCCCCACCCAGTCAGGCTGAGCCAGGACTCTATATACTGGACATAGGGGTGGGGGCAGGGATGTTACCCTCTCCTGTAGAGTACCCCAGTATCACCCCCCACCCAGCCAGGCCGAGCCAGGACTCTATATACTGGACATAGGGGTGGGGGCGGAGATGTTACCCTCTCCTGTAGAGTACCCCAGTATCACCCCCCACCCAGCCAGGCTGAGCCAGGACTCTATATACTGGACATAGGGGTGGGGGCGGAGATGTTACCTTCTCCTGTAGAGTACCCCAGTATCACCCCCCACCCAGTCAGGCTGAGCCAGGACTCTATATACTGGACATAGGGGTGGGGGCAGGGATGTTACCCTCTCCTGTAGAGTACCCCAGTATCACCCCCCACCCAGCCAGGCCGAGCCAGGACTCTATATACTGGACATAGGGGTGGGGGCGGAGATGTTACCTTCTCCTGTAGAGTACCCCAGTATCACCCCCCACCCAGTCAGGCTGAGCCAGGACTCTATATACTGGACATAGGGGTGGGGGCAGGGATGTTACCCTCTCCTGTAGAGTACCCCAGTATCACCCCCCACCCAGCCAGGCTGAGCCAGGACTCTATATACTGGACATAGGGGTGGGGGCGGAGATGTTACCCTCTCCTGTAGAGCCAGGAGTCTATATACTGGACATAGGGGTGGGGGCGGAGATGTTACCCTCTCCTGTAGAGTACCCCAGTATCACCCCCCACCCAGCCAGGCCAAGCCAGGACTCTATATACTGGACATAGGGGTGGGGGCGGAGATGTTACCCTCTCCTGTAGAGTACCCCAGTATCACCCCCCACCCAGCCAGGCCGAGCCAGGACTCTATATACTGGACATAGGGGTGGGGGCGGAGATGTTACCCTCTCCTGTAGAGCCAGGAGTCTATATACTGGACATAGGGGTGGGGGCAGGGATGTTACCCTCTCCTGTAGAGTACCCCAGTATCACCCCCACCCAGTCAGGCCGAGCCAGGACTCTATATACTGGACATAGGGGTGGGGGCGGAGATGTTACCCTCTCCTGTAGAGCCAGGAGTCTATATACTGGACATAGGGGTGGGGGCAGGGATGTTACCCTCTCCTGTAGAGCCAGGACTCTATATACTGGACATAGGGGTGGGGGCGGAGATGTTACCCTCTCCTGTAGAGCCAGGAGTCTATATACTGGACATAGGGGTGGGGGCGGAGATGTTACCCTCTCCTGTAGAGCCAGGAGTCTATATACTGGACATAGGGGTGGGGGCAGGGATGTTACCCTCTCCTGTAGAGCCAGGAGTCTATATACTGGACATAGGGGTGGGGGCGGAGATGTTACCCTCTCCTGTAGAGCCAGGAGTCTATATACTGGACATAGGGGTGGGGGCAGGGATGTTACCCTCTCCTGTAGAGCCAGGAGTCTATATACTGGACATAGGGGTGGGGGCGGAGATGTTACCCTCTCCTGTAGAGCCAGGAGTCTATATACTGGACATAGGGGTGGGGGCAGGGATGTTACCCTCTCCTGTAGAGCCAGGACTCTATATACTGGACATAGGGGTGGGGGCGGAGATGTTACCCTCTCCTGTAGAGCCAGGAGTCTATATACTGGACATAGGGGTGGGGGCAGGGATGTTACCCTCTCCTGTAGAGTACCCCAGTATCACCCCCCACCCAGTCAGGCCGAGCCAGGAGTCTATATACTGGACATAGGGGTGGGGGCGGAGATGTTACCCTCTCCTGTAGAGCCAGGAGTCTATATACTGGACATAGGGGTGGGGGCAGGGATGTTACCCTCTCCTGTAGAGCCAGGAGTCTATATACTGGACATAGGGGTGGGGGCAGGGATGTTACCCTCTCCTGTAGAGCCAGGAGTCTATATACTGGACATAGGGGTGGGGGCGGAGATGTTACCCTCTCCTGTAGAGCCAGGAGTCTATATACTGGACATAGGGGTGGGGGCAGGGATGTTACCCTCTCCTGTAGAGCCAGGAGTCTATATACTGGACATAGGGGTGGGGGCGGAGATGTTACCCTCTCCTGTAGAGCCAGGAGTCTATATACTGGACATAGGGGTGGGGGCAGGGATGTTACCCTCTCCTGTAGAGTACCCCAGTATCACCCCCCACCCAGTCAGGCCGAGCCAGGAGTCTATATACTGGACATAGGGGTGGGGGCAGGGATGTTACCCTCTCCTGTAGAGCCAGGAGTCTATATACTGGACATAGGGGTGGGGGCGGAGATGTTACCCTCTCCTGTAGAGCCAGGAGTCTATATACTGGACATAGGGGTGGGGGCGGAGATGTTACCCTCTCCTGTAGAGCCAGGAGTCTATATACTGGACATAGGGGTGGGGGCAGGGATGTTACCCTCTCCTGTAGAGTACCCCAGTATCACCCCCCACCCAGCCAGGCCAAGCCAGGACTCTATATACTGGACATAGGGGTGGGGGCGGAGATGTTACCCTCTCCTGTAGAGCCAGGAGTCTATATACTGGACATAGGGGTGGGGGCGGAGATGTTACCCTCTCCTGTAGAGCCAGGACTCTATATACTGGACATAGGGGTGGGGGCGGGGATGTTACCCTCTCCTGTAGAGTACCCCAGTATCACCCCCCACCCAGTCAGGCCGAGCCAGGAGTCTATATACTGGACATAGGGGTGGGGGCGGAGATGTTACCCTCTCCTGTAGAGCCAGGAGTCTATATACTGGACATAGGGGTGGGGGCAGGGATGTTACCCTCTCCTGTAGAGCCAGGAGTCTATATACTGGACATAGGGGTGGGGGCGGAGATGTTACCCTCTCCTGTAGAGCCAGGAGTCTATATACTGGACATAGGGGTGGGGGCAGGGATGTTACCCTCTCCTGTAGAGTACCCCAGTATCACCCCCCACCCAGTCAGGCCGAGCCAGGAGTCTATATACTGGACATAGGGGTGGGGGCAGGGATGTTACCCTCTCCTGTAGAGCCAGGAGTCTATATACTGGACATAGGGGTGGGGGCGGAGATGTTACCCTCTCCTGTAGAGCCAGGAGTCTATATACTGGACATAGGGGTGGGGGCGGAGATGTTACCCTCTCCTGTAGAGCCAGGAGTCTATATACTGGACATAGGGGTGGGGGCAGGGATGTTACCCTCTCCTGTAGAGTACCCCAGTATCACCCCCCACCCAGCCAGGCCAAGCCAGGACTCTATATACTGGACATAGGGGTGGGGGCGGAGATGTTACCCTCTCCTGTAGAGCCAGGAGTCTATATACTGGACATAGGGGTGGGGGCGGAGATGTTACCCTCTCCTGTAGAGCCAGGACTCTATATACTGGACATAGGGGTGGGGGCGGGGATGTTACCCTCTCCTGTAGAGTACCCCAGTATCACCCCCCACCCAGTCAGGCCGAGCCAGGACTCTATATACTGGACATAGGGGTGGGGGCAGGGATGTTACCCTCTCCTGTAGAGTACCCCAGTATCACCCCCCACCCAGCCAGGCCGAGCCAGGACTCTATATACTGGACATAGGGGTGGGGGCGGAGATGTTACCCTCTCCTGTAGAGTACCCCAGTATCACCCCCCACCCAGTCAGGCTGAGCCAGGACTCTATATACTGGACATAGGGGTGGGGGCGGAGATGTTACCCTCTCCTGTAGAGCCAGGAGTCTATATACTGGACATAGGGGTGGGGGCAGGGATGTTACCCTCTCCTGTAGAGTACCCCAGTATCACCCCCCACCCAGTCAGGCTGAGCCAGGACTCTATATACTGGACATAGGGGTGGGGGCGGAGATGTTACCCTCTCCTGTAGAGCCAGGACTCTATATACTGGACATAGGGGTGGGGGCGGAGATGTTACCCTCTCCTGTAGAGCCAGGAGTCTATATACTGGACATAGGGGTGGGGGCAGGGATGTTACCCTCTCCTGTAGAGTACCCCAGTATCACCCCCCACCCAGTCAGGCCGAGCCAGGACTCTATATACTGGACATAGGGGTGGGGGCGGAGATGTTACCCTCTCCTGTAGAGTACCCCAGTATCACCCCCCACCCAGCCAGGCCAAGCCAGGACTCTATATACTGGACATAGGGGTGGGGGCGGAGATGTTACCCTCTCCTGTAGAGCCAGGAGTCTATATACTGGACATAGGGGTGGGGGCGGAGATGTTACCCTCTCCTGTAGAGTACCCCAGTATCACCCCCCACCCAGTCAGGCCGAGCCAGGACTCTATATACTGGACATAGGGGTGGGGGCGGAGATGTTACCCTCTCCTGTAGAGTACCCCAGTATCACCCCCCACCCAGCCAGGCCAAGCCAGGACTCTATATACTGGACATAGGGGTGGGGGCGGAGATGTTACCCTCTCCTGTAGAGCCAGGAGTCTATATACTGGACATAGGGGTGGGGGCGGAGATGTTACCCTCTCCTGTAGAGTACACCAGTATCACCCCCCACCCAGCCAGGCCAAGCCAGGACTCTATATACTGGACATAGGGGTGGGGGCGGAGATGTTACCCTCTCCTGTAGAGTACCCCAGTATCACCCCCCACCCAGTCAGGCCGAGCCAGGACTCTATATACTGGACATAGGGGTGGGGGCGGAGATGTTACCCTCTCCTGTAGAGCCAGGAGTCTATATACTGGACATAGGGGTGGGGGCAGGGATGTTACCCTCTCCTGTAGAGTACCCCAGTATCACCCCCCACCCAGCCAGGCCAAGCCAGGACTCTATATACTGGACATAGGGGTGGGGGCGGAGATGTTACCCTCTCCTGTAGAGCCAGGAGTCTATATACTGGACATAGGGGTGGGGGCGGAGATGTTACCCTCTCCTGTAGAGCCAGGAGTCTATATACTGGACATAGGGGTGGGGGCAGGGATGTTACCCTCTCCTGTAGAGTACCCCAGTATCACCCCCCACCCAGTCAGGCTGAGCCAGGACTCTATATACTGGACATAGGGGTGGGGGCGGAGATGTTACCTTCTCCTGTAGAGTACCCCAGTATCACCCCCCACCCAGTCAGGCCGAGCCAGGACTCTATATACTGGACATAGGGGTGGGGGCAGAGATGTTACCCTCTCCTGTAGAGCCAGGAGTCTATATACTGGACATAGGGGTGGGGGCAGGGATGTTACCCTCTCCTGTAGAGCCAGGACTCTATATACTGGACATAGGGGTGGGGGCGGAGATGTTACCCTCTCCTGTAGAGCCAGGAGTCTATATACTGGACATAGGGGTGGGGGCAGGGATGTTACCCTCTCCTGTAGAGCCAGGACTCTATATACTGGACATAGGGGTGGGGGCGGAGATGTTACCCTCTCCTGTAGAGCCAGGACTCTATATACTGGACATAGGGGTGGGGGCAGAGATGTTACCCTCTCCTGTAGAGCCAGGAGTCTATATACTGGACATAGGGGTGGGGGCAGGGATGTTACCCTCTCCTGTAGAGCCAGGACTCTATATACTGGACATAGGGGTGGGGGCGGAGATGTTACCCTCTCCTGTAGAGCCAGGACTCTATATACTGGACATAGGGGTGGGGGCGGAGATGTTACCCTCTCCTGTAGAGCCAGGAGTCTATATACTGGACATAGGGGTGGGGGCAGGGATGTTACCCTCTCCTGTAGAGTACCCCAGTATCACCCCCCACCCAGCCAGGCCGAGCCAGGACTCTATATACTGGACATAGGGGTGGGGGCAGAGATGTTACCCTCTCCTGTAGAGCCAGGAGTCTATATACTGGACATAGGGGTGGGGGCAGGGATGTTACCCTCTCCTGTAGAGTACCCCAGTATCACCCCCCACCCAGTCAGGCCAAGCCAGGACTCTATATACTGGACATAGGGGTGGGGGCAGGGATGTTACCCTCTCCTGTAGAGTACCCCAGTATCACCCCCCACCCAGTCAGGCCGAGCCAGGACTCTATATACTGGACATAGGGGTGGGGGCGGAGATGTTACCCTCTCCTGTAGAGCCAGGAGTCTATATACTGGACATAGGGGTGGGGGCAGGGATGTTACCCTCTCCTGTAGAGTACCCCAGTATCACCCCCCACCCAGCCAGGCCAAGCCAGGACTCTATATACTGGACATAGGGGTGGGGGCGGAGATGTTACCCTCTCCTGTAGAGCCAGGACTCTATATACTGGACATAGGGGTGGGGGCAGGGATGTTACCCTCTCCTGTAGAGTACCCCAGTATCACCCCCCACCCAGCCAGGCCAAGCCAGGACTCTATATACTGGACATAGGGGTGGGGGCAGAGATGTTACCCTCTCCTGTAGAGCCAGGAGTCTATATACTGGACATAGGGGTGGGGGCAGGGATGTTACCCTCTCCTGTAGAGTACCCCAGTATCACCCCCCACCCAGCCAGGCCAAGCCAGGACTCTATATACTGGACATAGGGGTGGGGGCAGGGATGTTACCCTCTCCTGTAGAGTACCCCAGTATCACCCCCACCCAGTCAGGCTGAGCCAGGACTCTATATACTGGACATAGGGGTGGGGGCAGGGATGTTACCCTCTCCTGTAGAGTACCCCAGTATCACCCCCACCCAGTCAGGCTGAGCCAGGACTCTATATACTGGACATAGGGGTGGGGGCGGAGATGTTACCCTCTCCTGTAGAGCCAGGAGTCTATATACTGGACATAGGGGTGGGGGCGGAGATGTTACCCTCTCCTGTAGAGTACCCCAGTATCACCCCCCACCCAGTCAGGCCGAGCCAGGACTCTATATACTGGACATAGGGGTGGGGGCAGGGATGTTACCCTCTCCTGTAGAGCCAGGAGTCTATATACTGGACATAGGGGTGGGGGCAGGGATGTTACCCTCTCCTGTAGAGCCAGGAGTCTATATACTGGACATAGGGGTGGGGGCGGAGATGTTACCCTCTCCTGTAGAGCCAGGAGTCTATATACTGGACATAGGGGTGGGGGCGGAGATGTTACCCTCTCCTGTAGAGTACACCAGTATCACCTCCCCCCCCCCCCCCAGCCAGGCCAAGGTAGGTGTGTTATACAGTGTTATATATAATATAATAATACACTTATTACAAACCAAGGGTATCCAAAATAAAGAGAAACATCACTTGGCCCGTGTAATAAAGGCGAGATGCTATTTTCCCCATAATTTGTCTCTTAATATTGCTCTCCTCTTAGATCACTTGATGTACATCAATATCATCATGCACAGTTTAAACACGGGTGTGCAGACTACATTCCCATATGTTGTTCTTTTTATTGACCAACATCTTTATATTAGATTTTATTAACATCTGGTTTTTATATATCACATTTTCTTGACCCATTTAAATACCTTGAATCACAAAAATACAAATCAATTTCTCATGGAAGATCAAAGGCAGAGTAGTTTGCATCAAGGTATGTTTTTTAGTTTTACATATCGGTTGCATCAAGGTATGTTTTTTAGTTTTACATATTGGTTGCATCAAGGTATGTTTTTTAGTTTTACATATTGGTTGCATCAAGGTATGTTTTTTAGTTTTACATATCTATTCCCCATATATCAGCAACTTGTTCTATTCATAGGTTTGCATATCAGCATAACTCAGGGAAGGTTTTCGCAGGTTTTGCTGCAGAATGATGAGTGTTGCCAGGCAGATCAAAGGCTGAGTGAGTTACATCGAGGTATGCACAGGTAAACTTCATTAAACAACATATAAACTTACATCACAGGAATTCCTCCTTCTCAATCTTTTCGTATTACTCTGAGTTCTCAATAAACGCGTCCTCCTGTGTAATAATACTAGCCTCTACCACCAGAGGGAGTAACCCACTATTCTGGTTTGCTATGTATCTAATTTTGACATATGTTAGGAATCTGTCTTTAGATTGGTTAATTTCTCTGTGTTTTACGGATGAACACAATCACTGTTAATGAATAGGAAACTGGCAATTAAATTTTCATGAGGCGTGAAAAACACCTCTTTAAATGACGTCAGGGAAGGAGTAAAATAACTGCCAGAGAGAAATATTGCTGTTTCACTGAGATACACAGAACTTTGATGTAATCTCTTGTACCTAGGGGATATATCATAATCATATCAAATCTCTGCTTTGACATTTGCTGCAAAAAAATATAAAGAGTTGTAAAGAAATGAAAAACCACATGAATTAAAAAAAAAAACTATGACGCTGAGCAAAACCTAGTATATATGTTATATACATATTGGTATATATGTTATATACATTCTTTATTATATAAACAAATTTGACTAAAAATATCCCTCACATGCCTTCCCACCTCACACCACATGACATCTGACATATAACAGATGAAGAAGGACAACACAAGAGGCGCCCTCTATGAATGATTACTAAGAGAGAATGTCAAGAATAATGCAATTTGTGAGTGTTTATTTCTGTGTGACCTTCACAGCTTGTATATAAACCGAAATAAAAGACTTTCTGCTGAATGTTTTTTTTTCTTCCTGTTCATTCGAACACAAAGATATCTATCTGATCTCTTTAAATTTTATGGACTGGATTCAATGATATTAGAATCTCTTAAATTTATATCTGAAATGCCTCTCCTAAAACCGTTTGCCAAGAAAAATAATCCAAAACTGAGGCCTATTCCAACATGGGGCAACAGTGTTGCAGTGAATTGCAACATTTCTACCTATTTACTATAACGATATGAGTGCCATATAAGACGACATCATTCCAAAATGGTCCTACATAGTATGTTTGTCGTGCAGTTTAAGCAATGCTCAATGTAATGTTTCCCATTCTTTATGAATTGAACAGATCAATAAATAAATAGAACATAAACATGCTTATATAAAATAAATCATTGTTCATTCTGATGTAAATATGAGAATTGCTTTAGGCAATCCTGTCCAGATTTTAGCATTCAGTCAGCTCTCTCCTTTAACCTTGTTATATCAATAGCCAAGATATACAAAGCATGTTGACCTGCCAGAGTGTTTTATACTTTATCGCCTGCCATTCATTTCTATGGCTGCCTTCCAGGAAACCTTAATAACACTATTTTTGTTTTGCAGCAATCAACGCTCAATTTGGACGTCTAACAAACCTAATTTGCGTGTTTTTCGTCACTTTGGTGAGTGGAAGCAGCACTGGCTATCTGCGGCTGTCTGCGGCTATCTGTGGCTGTCTGCAGGCTCGGCCATATGCCATCTTGACTATTTCTCTTCTCCTTCTGGTCTTCGTCTTAATTTGTGAGACTGTGCATCATTTTGAGAGATTTTCCTCTGAAGAAGTATGCTTTATGATTGAGAGCATTTTTGTCAAGTGCAGTTTAGTTTGATTTGTATTCGTTCCACCATGCTCCTACTTCTAGGAATAGTGCTAATACCCTCTACTTGCAGCAAGCGAGTTATCCGATTTTATCAAAGAATAAAGAATACATCAGTAATCCAATTACAAAAATATAACAGGTGTAGACTTAATACAGATGTTGGTCTCACCTCAGTAAAAATCTAAGGTCTTAACTTAATTAGATGTAAACACGGTCAGAATTCCAAGAGTTATAACCAAGATAATCAGAGATATTGCTAAAAGAAAACACTGATGACTTTGATCTCCTTACAGATTTTAAGTAAAAATAGAATTCAAAGTTAAAGGGTTTTTTTTGTTGTAAAACAAGCAATCACTGTACATTGCTATCCTGATATGATATATCCTTGCAAAAATGGTGAGTGAGAAGATGTAATACACCAAAGAACATACCAAATTATGCTTGAAACCCTGATTGGCTCATTGTCACCTTGCCCGGATCAGAATGAGGCATTTGTGATTTTAATGAGCCATCATTTCATGTCTCTTCCCAAACAATTTCCCTGGTGCCAATGGAAGCCTGCAGACAAACCTGATGAGCCGAGCTGTACATTAGTATAATCAGATGTCTCTATCAGACAAACCTGATGAGCCGAGCTGTACATTAGTATAATCAGATGTCTCTATCAGACAAACCTGATGAGCCGAGCTGTACAATCAGATGTCTCTATCAGACAAACCCGATGAGTCGAGCTGTACACTAGTATAATCAGATGTCTCTATCAGACAAACCTGATGAGCCGAGCTGTACACTAGTATAATCAGATGTCTCTATCAGACAAACCTGATGAGCCGAGATGTACAATAGTATAATCAGATGTCTCTATCAGACAAACCTGATGAGCCGAGCTGTACACTAGTATAATCAGATGTCTCTATCAGACAAACCTGATGAGCCGAGCTGTATAATAGTATAATCAGATGTCTCTATCAGACAAACCTGATGAGCCGAGCTGTACATTAGTATAATCAGATGTCTCTATCAGACAAACCCGATGAGTCGAGCTGTACACTAGTATAATCAGATGTCTCTATCAGACAAACCTGATGAGTCGAGCTGTACAATAGTATAATCAGATGTCTCTATCAGACAAACCTGAGGAGTCGAGCTGTACACTAGTATAATCAGATGTCTCTATCAGACAAACCTGATGAGCCGAGCTGTATAATCAGATGTCTCTATCAGACAAACCTGATGAGTCGAGCTGTACAATAGTATAATCAGATGTCTCTATCAGACAAACCTGATGAGTCGAGCTGTACACTAGTATAATCAGATGTCTCTATCAGACAAACCTGATGAGTCGAGCTGTACACTAGTATAAACTTCTAGGAATAGTGCTAATACCATCTACTTGCAACAAGCGGATTATCAGATTTTAATAAAGAATAAAGAATACATCAGTAATCCAATTATAAAAATATAACAGGTGTAGACTTAATACAGATGTTGGTCTCACCTCAGTAAAAATCTAAGGTCTTAATTAGAAGTAAACATGGTAAGAATTCCAAGAGTTATAACCAAGATAATCAGAGATATTGCTAAAAGAAAACACTGATGACTTTGATCTCCTTACAGATTTTAAAGTAAAAATAGAATTCAAAGTTAAAGGATTTTTTTTGTAAAACAAGCAATCACTGTACATTGTTATCCTGATATGATATATCCTTGCAAAAATGGTGAGTGAGAAGATGTAATACACCAAAGAACACACCAAATTATGCTTGAAACCCTGATTGGCTCATTGTCACCTTGCCCGGATCAGAATAAGGCATTTGTGATTTTAATGAGCCATCATTTCATGTCTCTTCCCAAACAAGTTCCCTGGTGCCAATGGAAGCCTGCAGACAAACCTGATGAGCCGAGCTGTACATTAGTATAATCAGATGTCTCTATCAGACAAACCTGATGAGTCGAGCTGTACACGAGTATAATCAGATGTCTCTATCAGACAAACCTGATGAGTCGAGCTGTACAATAGTATAATCAGATGTCTCTATCAGACAAACCTGATGAGCCGAGCTGTACAATAGTATAATCAGATGTCTCTATCAGACAAACCTGATGAGTTGAGCTGTACAATAGTATAATCAGATGTCTATCAGACAAACCTGATGAGCCGAGCTGTACAATAGTATAATCAGATGTCTCTATCATGCAGTAGTTATATCAATATATATATATTTCTATATTAAATGTTTATGGCCATAAGTTTGAAATATCTTGATATCTTGGGTGTGAAACTACTGCTTTGATACACAAGTCCTATATTCAAACCTTCCGGTACCCCAAAGAATGGGTGTGGTGTCGAGACATAATTATGTCATTTATTGACATTTCCAGATGCTGTTAGCTGTAACAATGTCTGGTCTCTTGAATCATTAACCTATCGCTCCAGGACTAGGAAATATTCACTCACCATTGCCACAAATCATGGCAATTAAGTATGCAGGTATAGACTGGTTGGTCCTGATAAAAGTTGGATCGTTCTGACAATAGCATAAATTTGAGTTGCCCATTTCAGTGTATTTATTTATTGAAACCTAATGTTATTGGCCATGGTGACAGGATCCCATTTTCTGGATATTTATTTCTCTCTCCTTTCATATTTTTGCTCAAAATATGTTGTGAAAAAATAATAATAATGATATTTGTAAATCTAGTATTGCACATGGCAGCATGTCTCCTTCGCATGATATCTCAGAATACGGCCAGATTCCTGTCCACATATCTCAGAATACGGCCAGCTTCCTGTCCATGTATCTCAGAATACGGCCAGCTTCCTGTCCACATATCTCAGAATACGGCCAGCTTCCTGTCCACATATCTCAGAATACGGCCAGCTTCCTGTCCACATATCTCAGAATACGGCCAGCTTCCTGTCCACATATCTCAGAATACGGCCAGCTTCCTGTCTACATATCTTAGAATACGGCCAGATTCCTGTCCACATATCTCAGAATACGGCCAGCTTCCTGTTCACGTATCTTAGAATATGGCCAGCTTCCTGTCCACATATCTTAGAATACGGCCAGATTCCTGTCCACATATCTCAGAATACGGCCAGCTTCCTGTCCACGTATCTTAGAATATGGCCAGCTTCCTGTCCACATATCTGTCCGCCAACTCCACATCATTCACCACACTTCAGCTGACATTTACCACCGCACATTTCTGCCACAGAATCAACATGGCTTTGTAATTCTCACTAATGAAGTGATCAGGAAAACAATTGGAACTGTTGATTAATCAAACATGGAGCAAGATCCGGACTCAGTACAATGTGTGTGTGGGGCCAATCTCTGAATCCTGTAGTAAAGCAATATCTTTCTCTGAATTCTGTAGGAGGGCAATATCTTTCTCATAATTGTGTAGGAGGGCAATGTCTTTCTCTGAATTCTGTAGGAGGGCAATGTCTTTCTCTGAATTCTGTAGGAGAGCAATGTCTTTCTCTGAATCTTTCTCTGAATTCTGTAGGAGAGCAATGTCTTTCTCTGAATTCTGTAAGAGGGCAATGTCTTTCTCTGAATTCTGTAGGAGGGCAATGTCTTTCTCTGAATTCTGTAGGAGGGCAATGTCTTTCTCTGAATTCTGTAGGAGAGCAATGTCTTTCTCTGAATTCTGTAGGAGAGCAAATTCTTTCTCTGAATTCTGTAGGAGGGCAATGTCTTTCTCTGAATTATATATGAGGGCAATGTCTTTCTCTGAATTCTGTAGGAGAGCAATGTCTTTCTCATAATTGTGTAGGAGGGCAATGTCTTTCTCTGAATTCTGTAGGAGAGCAATGTCTTTCTCTGAATTCTGTAGGAGAGCAATGTCTTTCTCTGAATTCTGTAGGAGAGCAATGTCTTTCTCTGAATTCTGTAGGAGAGCAATGTCTTTCTCTGAATTCTGTAGGAGAGCAATGTCTTTCTCTGAATCTTTCTCTGAATTCTGTAGGAGAGCAACGTCTTTCTCTGAATTCTGTAGGAGGGCAATGTCTTTCTCTGAAATCTGTAGGAGGGCAATGTCTTTCTCTGAATTCTGTAGGAGGGCAATGTCTTTCTCTGAATTCTGTAGGAGGGCAATGTCTTTCTCTGAATTCTGTAGGAGGGCAATATCTTTCTCTGAATTCTGTAGGAGAGCAATGTCTTTCTCTGAATTCTGTAGGAGGGCAATGTCTTTCTCTGAATTCTGTAGGAGAGCAATGTCTTTCTCTGAATTCTGTAGGAGGGCAATGTCTTTCTCTGAATTCTGTAGGAGAGCAATGTCTTTCTCTGAATTCTGTAGGAGGGCAATGTCTTTCTCTGAATTCTGTAGGAGAGCAATGTCTTTCTCTGAATTCTGTAGGAGAGCAATGTCTTTCTCTGAATTCTGCAGGAGGGCAATGTCTTTCTCTGAATTCTGTAGGAGGGCAATGTCTTTCTCTGAATTCTGTAGGAGGGCAATGTCTTTCTCTGAATTCTGTAGGAGAGCAATGTCTTTCTCTGAATTCTGTAGGAGGGCAATGTCTTTCTCTGAATTCTGTAGGAGGGCAATGTCTTTCTCTGAATTCTGTAGGAGAGCAATGTCTTTCTCTGAATTCTGCAGGAGGGCAATGTCTTTCTCTGAATTCTGTAGGAGGGCAATGTCTTTCTCTGAATTCTGTAGGAGGGCAATGTCTTTCTCTGAATTCTGTAGGAGGGCAATGTCTTTCTCTGAATTCTGTAGGAGAGCAATGTCTTTCTCTGAATTCTGTAGGAGAGCAATGTCTTTCTCTGAATTCTGCAGGAGGGCAATGTCTTTCTCTGAATTCTGTAGGAGGGCAATGTCTTTCTCTGAATTCTGTAGGAGGGCAATGTCTTTCTCTGAATTCTGTAGGAGAGCAATGTCTTTCTCTGAATTCTGTAGGAGGGCAATGTCTTTCTCTGAATTCTGTAGGAGGGCAATGTCTTTCTCTGAATTCTGTAGGAGAGCAATGTCTTTCTCTGAATTCTGTAGGAGAGCAATGTCTTTCTCTGAATTCTGCAGGAGGGCAATGTCTTTCTCTGAATTCTGTAGGAGGGCAATGTCTTTCTCTGAATTCTGTAGGAGGGCAATGTCTTTCTCTGAATTCTGTAGGAGGGCAATGTCTTTCTCTGAATTCTGCAGGAGGGCAATGTCTTTCTCTGAATTCTGCAGGAGGGCAATGTCTTTCTCTGAATTCTGTAGGAGGGCAATGTCTTTCTCTGAATTCTGTAGGAGAGCAATGTCTTTCTCTGAATTCTGTAGGAGGGCAATGTCTTTCTCTGAATTCTGTAGGAGGGCAATGTCTTTCTCTGAATTCTGTAGGAGAGCAATGTCTTTCTCTGAATTCTGTAGGAGAGCAATGTCTTTCTCTGAATTCTGCAGGAGGGCAATGTCTTTCTCTGAATTCTGTAGGAGGGCAATGTCTTTCTCTGAATTCTGTAGGAGGGCAATGTCTTTCTCTGAATTCTGTAGGAGGGCAATGTCTTTCTCTGAATTCTGTAGGAGAGCAATGTCTTTCTCTGAATTCTGTAGGAGAGCAATGTCTTTCTCTGAATTCTGCAGGAGGGCAATGTCTTTCTCTGAATTCTGTAGGAGAGCAATGTCTTTCTCTGAATTCTGTAGGAGAGCAATGTCTTTCTCTGAATTCTGCAGGAGGGCAATGTCTTTCTCTGAATTCTGTAGGAGGGCAATGTCTTTCTCTGAATTCTGTAGGAGAGCAATGTCTTTCTCTGAATTCTGCAGGAGGGCAATGTCTTTCTCTGAATTCTGTAGGAGAGCAATGTCTTTCTCTGAATTCTGTAGGAGAGCAATGTCTTTCTCTGAATTCTGCAGGAGGGCAATGTCTTTCTCTGAATTCTGCACGAGGGCAATGTCTTTCTCTGAATTCTGTAGGAGAGCAATGTCTTTCTCTGAATTCTGTAGGAGGGCAATGTCTTTCTCTGAATTCTGTAGGAGGGCAATGTCTTTCTCTGAATTCTGTAGGAGGGCAATGTCTTTCTCTGAATTCTGTAGGAGAGCAATGTCTTTCTCTGAATTCTGCAGGAGGGCAATGTCTTTCTCTGAATTCTGTAGGAGAGCAATGTCTTTCTCTGAATTCTGTAGGAGAGCAATGTCTTTCTCTGAATTCTGCAGGAGGGCAATGTCTTTCTCTGAATTCTGTAGGAGAGCAATGTCTTTCTCTGAATTCTGTAGGAGAGCAATGTCTTTCTCTGAATTCTGTAGGAGGGCAATGTCTTTCTCTGAATTCTGTAGGAGAGCAATGTCTTTCTCTGAATTCTGTAGGAGGGCAATGTCTTTCTCTGAATTCTGTAGGAGGGCAATGTCTTTCTCTGAATTCTGCAGGAGGGCAATGTCTTTCTCTGAATTCTGTAGGAGGGCAATGTCTTTCTCTGAATTCTGTAGGAGGGCAATGTCTTTCTCTGAATTCTGTAGGAGGGCAATGTCTTTCTCTGAATTCTGCAGGAGGGCAATGTCTTTCTCTGAATTCTGTAGGAGGGCAATGTCTTTCTCTGAATTCTGTAGGAGAGCAATGTCTTTCTCTGAATTCTGTAGGAGAGCAATCTCTTTCTCTGAATTCTGTAGGAGGGCAATGTCTTTCTCTGAATTCTGTAGGAGGGCAATGTCTTTCTCTGAATTCTGTAGGAGAGCAATCTCTTTCTCTGAATTCTGTAGGAGGGCAATGTCTTTCTCTGAATTCTGCAGGAGGGCAATGTCTTTCTCTGAATTCTGTAGGAGGGCAATGTCTTTCTCTGAATTCTGTAGGAGAGCAATGTCTTTCTCTGAATTCTGTAGGAGAGCAATGTCTTTCTCTGAATTCTGTAGGAGAGCAATCTCTTTCTCTGAATTCTGTAGGAGGGCAATGTCTTTCTCTGAATTCTGCAGGAGGGCAATGTCTTTCTCTGAATTCTGTAGGAGGGCAATGTCTTTCTCTGAATTCTGTAGGAGAGCAATGTCTTTCTCTGAATTCTGTAGGAGAGCAATGTCTTTCTCTGAATTCTGTAGGAGAGCAATGTCTTTCTCTGAATTCTGTAGGAGAGCAATGTCTTTCTCTGAATTCTGTAGGAGAGCAATGTCTTTCTCTGAATTCTGTAGGAGGGCAATGTCTTTCTCTGAATTCTGTAGGAGGGCAATGTCTTTCTCTGAATTCTGTAGGAGAGCAATCTCTTTCTCTGAATTCTGTAGGAGGGCAATGTCTTTCTCTGAATTCTGTAGGAGGGCAATGTCTTTCTCTGAATTCTGTAGGAGAGCAATGTCTTTCTCTGAATTCTGTAGGAGAGCAATGTCTTTCTCTGAATTCTGTAGGAGGGCAATGTCTTTCTCTGAATTCTGTAGGAGAGCAATGTCTTTCTCTGAATTCTGTAGGAGAGCAATGTCTTTCTCTGAATTCTGTAGGAGGGCAATGTCTTTCTCTGAATTCTGTAGGAGAGCAATGTCTTTCTCTGAATTCTGTAGGAGGGCAATCTCTTTCTCTGAATTCTGTAGGAGAGCAATCTCTTTCTCTGAATTCTGTAGGAGAGCAATGTCTTTCTCTGAATTCTGTAGGAGGGCAATGTCTTTCTCTGAATTCTGTAGGAGAGCAATGTCTTTCTCTGAATTCTGTAGGAGAGCAATGTCTTTCTCTGAATTCTGTAGGAGGGCAATGTCTTTCTCTGAATTCTGTAGGAGAGCAATGTCTTTCTCTGAATTCTGTAGGAGGGCAATCTCTTTCTCTGAATTCTGTAGGAGAGCAATCTCTTTCTCTGAATTCTGTAGGAGAGCAATGTCTTTCTCTGAATTCTGTAGGAGGGCAATGTCTTTCTCTGAATTCTGTAGGAGAGCAATGTCTTTCTCTGAATTCTGTAGGAGGGCAATGTCTTTCTCTGAATTCTGTAGGAGAGCAATGTCTTTCTCTGAATTCTGTAGGAGAGCAATGTCTTTCTCTGAATTCTGTAGGAGAGCAATGTCTTTCTCTGAATTCTGTAGGAGGGCAATGTCTTTCTCTGAATTCTGTAGGAGAGCAATGTCTTTCTCTGAATTCTGTAGGAGAGCAATGTCTTTCTCTGAATTCTGTAGGAGGGCAATGTCTTTCTCTGAATTCTGTAGGAGAGCAATGTCTTTCTCTGAATTCTGTAGGAGGGCAATGTCTTTCTCTGAATTCTGTAGGAGAGCAATGTCTTTCTCTGAATTCTGTAGGAGAGCAATGTCTTTCTCTGAATTCTGTAGGAGGGCAATGTCTTTCTCTGAATTCTGTAGGAGAGCAATGTCTTTCTCTGAATTCTGTAGGAGGGCAATCTCTTTCTCTGAATTCTGTAGGAGAGCAATCTCTTTCTCTGAATTCTGTAGGAGAGCAATGTCTTTCTCTGAATTCTGTAGGAGGGCAATGTCTTTCTCTGAATTCTGTAGGAGAGCAATGTCTTTCTCTGAATTCTGTAGGAGGGCAATGTCTTTCTCTGAATTCTGTAGGAGAGCAATGTCTTTCTCTGAATTCTGTAGGAGAGCAATGTCTTTCTCTGAATTCTGTAGGAGAGCAATCTCTTTCTCTGAATTCTGTAGGAGGGCAATGTCTTTCTCTGAATTCTGTAGGAGGGCAATGTCTTTCTCTGAATTCTGTAGGAGAGCAATCTCTTTCTCTGAATTCTGTAGGAGGGCAATGTCTTTCTCTGAATTCTGCAGGAGGGCAATGTCTTTCTCTGAATTCTGTAGGAGAGCAATGTCTTTCTCTGAATTCTGTAGGAGAGCAATGTCTTTCTCTGAATTCTGTAGGAGAGCAATGTCTTTCTCTGAATTCTGTAGGAGGGCAATGTCTTTCTCTGAATTCTGTAGGAGAGCAATGTCTTTCTCTGAATTCTGTAGGAGGGCAATGTCTTTCTCTGAATTCTGTAGGAGAGCAATGTCTTTCTCTGAATTCTGTAGGAGGGCAATGTCTTTCTCTGAATTCTGTAGGAGAGCAATGTCTTTCTCTGAATTCTGTAGGAGAGCAATGTCTTTCTCTGAATTCTGTAGGAGAGCAATCTCTTTCTCTGAATTCTGTAGGAGGGCAATGTCTTTCTCTGAATTCTGTAGGAGGGCAATGTCTTTCTCTGAATTCTGTAGGAGAGCAATCTCTTTCTCTGAATTCTGTAGGAGGGCAATGTCTTTCTCTGAATTCTGCAGGAGGGCAATGTCTTTCTCTGAATTCTGTAGGAGAGCAATGTCTTTCTCTGAATTCTGTAGGAGAGCAATGTCTTTCTCTGAATTCTGTAGGAGAGCAATGTCTTTCTCTGAATTCTGTAGGAGGGCAATGTCTTTCTCTGAATTCTGTAGGAGAGCAATGTCTTTCTCTGAATTCTGTAGGAGGGCAATGTCTTTCTCTGAATTCTGTAGGAGAGCAATGTCTTTCTCTGAATTCTGTAGGAGGGCAATGTCTTTCTCTGAATTCTGTAGGAGAGCAATGTCTTTCTCTGAATTCTGTAGGAGAGCAATGTCTTTCTCTGAATTCTGTAGGAGAGCAATGTCTTTCTCTGAATTCTGTAGGAGGGCAATGTCTTTCTCTGAATTCTGTAGGAGAGCAATGTCTTTCTCTGAATTCTGTAGGAGAGCAATGTCTTTCTCTGAATTCTGTAGGAGAGCAATGTCTTTCTCTGAATTCTGTAGGAGGGCAATGTCTTTATTACCCTGCATGGCGGGGTTGAGTCACGCCTCCGCTGAGCTTCCTTGATCTGTATTCTATAACAGGATCATCTTTTCATCTGAACTGTGTACCATACCAGGGAAAGTTGTTCCTTTTCTGAATTTAGCACCAGGGCAATCATGGACACAATTCACATGGTATTCTTTTCTTTCTCTGAATTCATTAACACTTTCTTTGAATTCATTGCCATTAATTTATTTCTTCTTTCCATGGAATCATAAACATATCTATTTTGTATTATTTTTTATTTGTTATATAATAAATATAATGCAATCCAATATATATGCCAAGATCAATCTCATTTAAGAAATAAAGCAAAATTAATTTTTGGCAGGTTCCCAACCCCTGGACAAGCCACAGGAGTGTTAATTCAAAATAGGATTCTATCATGGAGTAAAATGGAGTTTAAATCTTTCTTTTGATATTTGTGAAAAGATCAGGAAATCCACGGAGATTGATAATGAGGTTTATATAAAAAGAAGTGACACCTTCTTAAAAGAACCAGGCCGAGAATGGATGACTCTTAATATCAGGCCAAAATATAATAATTTCTTGTTTCATTACCAAGGCAAAACTCAAAAATATTTTACTTTTGTAGGGGTTTATTATTTGCAATCTTTTAAGTGTTTGCTGTTATAAAAATCAAAAGTCTCATCAGGGTATTGGTAAACTAACAAAAAACATAGGCATCAGAGATGCATCAACCCTCAGCCCTGGTAGCTCATTGCACAACATTCGCTCCACACAATATTTGTGAACAAAACGTCAATGCACCAAGGCAAATTGATGCAGGGGTAAAAAACCCATAAAATCTACTTCCTTTGATAGCTTAGGTGTGTCAAGTATCATGAAACTGTCATCATTTACTCTAGAATTATTGATATGGGCCTGTGACCTTGAAAAGCAGGTTAAGGTCACCGTCCATCAAACTCATCTGGAGTCTTCCCAGATTCTTATGTGTGTCAATTTTCATGAAGCTGCCATCATTTGTTCTTAAGTTATCACGATGACAAGGATGATTTCACATAATTGTCCCTGTGACCTTGAAATCAGGTGAAGGTCATGTTCCATCAAGAGAAGTCTGAGGTCTTCACCAGATGCTTGTGTGTGTCAAATCTCATAAAGCTGCCATCATTCGTTCTTGAGTTATTGCGATTCTTGGGATTTCACATAATTGTCCCTGTGACCTTGAAAAATAGGTCAAGGTCGCCGTCCACCAAACTAGTCCAAGGTTTTCACCAGATGCTTATGCGTGTAAAGTTTCATGAAGCTGCCATCATTTGTTCTTGAGTTATCACGATGACAAGGATGATTTCACATAATTATCCCTGTGACCTTATAAAAGTAGGTGAAGGTCATGTTTCAAAGAAAAAATTCTGAGGTCTTCACCAGATGCTTGTGTGTGTCAAATCTCATAAAGCTGCCATCATTCGTTCTTGAGTTATTGCGATTCTTGGGATTTCACGTAATTGTCCCTGTGACCTTGAAAAATAGGTCAAGGTCGCTGTCCACCGAACTAATCCGAGGTTTTCACCAGATGCTTATGCGTGTAAAGTTTCATGAAGCTGCCATCATTTGTTCTTAAGTTATCACGATGACAAGGATGATTTCACATAATTGTCCCTGTGACCTTGAAATCAGGTGAAGGTCATGTTCCATCAAAAGAAGTCTGAGGTCTTCACCAGATGCTTTTGTGTGTCAAATCTCATAAAGCTGCCATCATTCGTTCTTGAGTTATTGCGATTCTTGGGATTTCACATAATTGTCCCTGTGACCTTGAAAAATAGGTCAAGGTCGCCGTCCACCGAACTAGTCCGAGGTTTTCACCAGATGCTTATGCGTGTAAAGTTTCATGAAGCTGCCATCATTTGTTCTTGAGTTATCACGATGACAAGGATGATTTCACATAATTATCCCTGTGACCTTGAAAAGTAGGTAAAGGTCATGTTTCAAAGAAAAAATTCTGAGGTCTTCACCAGATGCTTGTGTGTGTCAAATCTCATAAAGCTGCCATCATTCGTTCTTGAGTTATTGCGATTCTTGGGATTTCACATAATTGTCCGTGACCTTGAAAAATAGGTCAAGGTCGCCATCCATCGAACTCATTCGAGGTTTTCACCAGATGCTTTTGTGTGTCAAGTTTCATGAAGCTGCCATCATTTGTTCTTGAGTTATCGCGATGACAAGATGATTTCACATAATTGTCCCCGTGACCTTGAAAAGTAGGTGAAGGTCATGTTTTATAGAAAAAATTCTGAGGTCTTCACCAGATACTTATGTGTGTCAAATCTCATAAAGCTACCATTATTCGTTCTTGAGTTATTGTGATTCTTGGGATTTCACATAATTGTTCCTGTGACCTTGAAAAATAGGTCAAGGTCGCCGTCCATCGAACTCGTCCGAGGTTTTCACCAGATGCATATGTGTGTCAAGTTTCATGAAGCTGCCATCATTTGTTCTTGATTTAACGCGATGACAAGGATGTTCGCTACAGACATACATACATACATACAGACATACATACATACCCACGCCAGGAGTACTGCAATACCCTCAGCCTGATTACATCAGGGGCTGAGGGTAAAAAGCAGTAGGTCAAGATATTCTGAAGAAAGAAAGAAATTTGTTTTGGCCTAAAATCTTCTACCGAATCAAGGCAGTGGTTTTGCCTTAAGGACATCATCATTATATGCTACTCTGTGTTGTCATAAACTCTATCCTAGCTAGGGAGCATTATAACTTAATGATGAGAAATTCATACTTAAACATAATGAGGAATGCCTTTTATAATTGGGATCAATCTTTCTGGAAGATTTAAAGCATTGCTCTGTTAATTTACATGACATTTATATGGGCACCCTATCACTTGCTTTTGGATCACTATCATATTACCCTCTCTGATCATGTGAACATATTTGTATGAAGGAGAAAAACGGAAACCTTATGTTAATAGCAATTTGTTTATGGGCTGCTCCCCCCTGCATATGAAATAGACAAATGAGTTGCTCATGGGTCACATGACCTGCCTGAGCAGGTGTGTTATCCTGGTAAGATATTTTACATAGAATATACCTATCCACCAGTGTTTTTAGAGCAACATTACATTCTATAACAGTTATTATACATCAATTTTTGGATATTACTGAGCTTTTAGTTTGAACCCCAAATGGCATCATAATCACTAGGCCTGGTATCAGAGAGAAGAAATCCAATAATGTGGTGTCCAATATACAAAAATAAAGACATAAAACAAGAAAATAGTATGCATCTGTGATAAAATTCAACCTCAAAATTCAGTTTTCACCAAATCTTTGATGAAATTCAACCTCAAAATTCAGTTTTCACCAAATCTGTGGTGAAATTGAACACTTGAATTGCTTGTTATAGCCAAGTGTCTGTGTCTAGACGGTGCTGAGATGTTAATTACCTGTCTTACTTTTACAAAGAATCAGACACGGGCTATATGATAGAGGGGACGGTCTCACTTGTGGCATCAATTGTTCCCATGTTTCTGTTGCGAAAAAAACCCTAATTGATTGAAGCAGACCCTGTCTCGTCATTAATCAATGAAATAGTCGGGCAGAAACATGTAATCAGCACAGAACGAGCCCAAATTACTCAAGCAATTTACAATAATCTATTTATGAGTGCAGCTCCAAACATAAAACACCCTAACTCGCCTTTTTCTTGTCATCTTCAGACCTTGTATTCATGGAAATTGCTGTTTCTTGAACAAATGGCTATTTTCTAACACATGATATAATTGTACATGTCTGTCATGTTCGATTTCTTTTCCCTTTTTAGGCCAATGAATCGTTTTCCTGGATCTTTATACTTGCCTTTATAATATGGCTTCTCTCTGGTTTAAAATAGATTATATATAAGTGAATGTCAGTTTAATAGAGAGCTACATCGGATACTATTTCTATTCCTTTTAATCACGGATATTCTCTACTATAACCTCGACTATAAGACAAACTTTTTCATCTCAAAGTTGGAATCTGAGAGTTCCTTTGAATGGAAAATGCTATCTAAAAGATAAACAGAACCACTAAAAAAACAGCACATCATATTTTATATGGGACATTATTATGTGGCACATCTTACCTATTTCAGATTGTCCAGGTCTGATGGGGCACTCAAGGTTTCCCATTGGAGATCGTCCAAACATGGCCGAGTAAATAACGATCCTGCGTGCTTTTTTACAATGTAACATCATGTCATCTCCCTCACAGGTAATTCTGCTTCGGAACTCATCTGAAAATATAAGATTCGTCCATGAATAAGTCGTTTAGTTATTACAAGTAACATATTTAAAACATCGGCCAATGGCCTTCGAGCTGAGCCGGTCATTGCTTTTTTGTAATGTTTGTTTACATTTTCTGGAAACTGCATCATAAATGATCATTTAAATCCTTTTCAAGAGGAGATTTGAGCAGATGATAATTTTGACCAATCAAAATGCATGGTGCATATTGAGTTATGTTGAGTTACATATTCAAGATTGCTTTGCCTTCAGGGCTGGATATTTGAGGGTTCAAATGATCAGGCCATAAGTTTATGGAGTATGCATATACTGTCACTCCGTGTCAATTATTTTGATGTGAGCAGTTTCCTAAACAACAAGAGAGCACGCATTTGCAATTGAACTGGTATGAGTGAAAAAACATTTGTATATGCATGATAGTATGATCTCATCTTAGTCATGTTTACTTTGAGACTTGGGCAAGAGTTGTTTGCTTTTATTTGATAATTAATCATGCACGAGGATTTTCTTATTTTGCAAATCCTTCATGAGCTTGATTTGTCAAAATTTCTCTAAATTCTTTAAATTCTAGATTTTCAGGGTCTTTGGGACTGGGAGACTGTAAGTATTTAGGTCAATGTGACCTAGTTTCAAGTCTCCCCAGCTGTTTATACTGATTACACTTATTACATAACACAATCCTTCTAATCTCACTTAATCTCCTACCAGACTCCTAATCCTGTCCAAACTAAATATTTATTTGCTGATTAAGTATACATCTGGATTATAGATATAATCCAGGATTAGATATGGATAAATAACACAGACCTTATTTCTTCTTGAACATTTCTCTAATTTCATTGAGAAAATAATTTGTTACTTGGTCTTTATGTCACAACCCTGAAATGGTCACAACGTTTTGTTGAATTTCAGTTATATCTGCCTAAATACTTTTTTCACCATGACTCTAGGAATAGAGCCATTTAATTCTCATTAAACATGTTTTAGGTCTGAGATGTATATCCTTCTCACATCTATCTATCCTCACCTAATTAACTGATAAAGTAAAGAACCAACCAACAAGCCACACTTCCAATGAACTGAACAGAGTCTAACATGCACAGTGGACGTTTAAAACATGTCCCTTGGCAATGTCATATCATCCTTGATAGCATCATGACCATGTGGTTGCCATGGAAACCACATCCACACCATTGGTAACCATGGCAACCCCTGGCTAGTACATGCATTTAGTGTAATTAATAGCATGATAGACTATATTTCTCATACTTCATTCTAAATAGGTATAATTTGTCTGATAACAAATACATTTCTAACAAAATTATCTGTTACAAACTGTCTATAAGTTTTAAATGTCTATAATTCAGCTGTGATACAATACTCAGGTGTTCTTGATTCTCACTCTGGCTCATGTCATCAGATTAAATCATATTTCCCTCTGTAGTGAAAAGGACGTTGGTCCAGTTCTGACCAGATGTGACCAATGGACTGGTCATTCTCATCAACTCATAACTACATTTTTCTTAAATTACATGGATTAAAGTACCACACAGCATGAGGTCTTTCTGACCTTTTCCGATATGAAGAGTTATCCCAAGAAATGCGGATTGTTGGTGCGTCCAGCTGTGATTTGTCTGAGAGTTGTGATTGCCTCCGATCTCGAGTGTAGACTTCCTCTTCCCGTGGGAAAGGTAAATGTCACATACAAATTTGACAATCATCAATGCGGGGAGGTTTTTCTATCACATTTTCGAATCAAAGGGTTCATTGACTTTCTCCAGTAAATCTCACTTTGATTTATCCTAATAAACAGTGATGGGACAAATCTGGGGGCAAAGTGGCAGGATGTGTGACACTCAGGAGGGAGTCAAGAGTTCCCTGCCACAGGTCAAGTACCTGTCCAACCTCATACAACAATCAGCACTTTGATGAAACATTAAACAAAAAGAAATTATTTAAGTATAAAATGATGCAGCTTGTGGAGTTAAAAAATCAATCTCTTTAAAAAATAAAATAAAATAAAATAAATAAATAACTGTACTTGGGGGAGGATCTCAAATGAAAGCTTTAAAATTTTTTAATTGGCTACAATAGTTTTTTTTATTTTAATGATTTTCTGCTGCTGAGTAATGTATTTCTTACTTGGTCGGCATTTATATGCCACTTCGAGGTATTTACTTGTCCCTGGGCACGGATCATTCCGGAACATACTGCTTGACGCCTGGACACTACACGTCCGCTGGTCTTGACATTTGTCTAACACTACCTGAAAATATAAAAAAAAATCTGAAATTGTAATAAATCTAAAATGTACACAAAAAATTATCGTCCCTGTGATGCTTTTGATAACATACACACACTTTGAAAAGAACAAAGAAAGCACAAAGAAGAAATTATCAAGTGAGATCTGCCCATAAATACTTTCTTTGTTTCATTCACACATTCAGAAATGCAGCAATGCTCGTTAGCTGTATCTTCTGTAGCTACATTGTGCAGCTACATCGTGCAGCTACATTGTGCAGCTACATCGTGTAGCTACATGTGATGCAGAACAGTTGAAGTGTTTCCAAACCATGCTGTCTTAATAGACATATCAAATTTACATGATACATGTAAATCTGACGTATGATGCAAGGATTCAGATGCTTTTATGGTCTATTTGAAAAACATGTTTTTTTAATTATCAATCTCTAAAACAGTTGTTATAAAATATGCCTATTTTAAACCACAAGAGGGACAGGATGCTTTGACTGACCAAAGTAAGAAGGGTTTACTTCTGATGAGAATGAAACATTTGATGTGCATATCATTTTATAGAATATCGGAGCATCATCGGAGATCACAGGGTATTAAATACATCAATCTTGTTATTTTGTGAAAACCACAATTCAAGCCAAATATCTCCACTAATTGTGCATTTTGTTTTCATGATATTATGATCCTCTTTACATAAATAAGACGACTCATGACAACTGACAAACGGCCACCAATATAGTAATGTAGAGGATCCCTGACCGGTAGAGGGAACATATCAAAATAGAAGATAGAAAGATTGAGGTAATTAGTGATAACAAGATACGAATACACAAATAGAACTCTATCAAGAACTCTATTGAGAATTCTGCTGAGAACTCTACTGAGAGCTTTATTGAGAACTTTATTGAAAACTCTATTTAGAACTCTATTGAGAACTCTACTGAGAACTCTATTGAGACTCTATCAAGAACTCTATTGAGAATTCTTCTGGGAACTACTGAGAGCTTTATTGAGAACTTTATTGAGAACTCTATTGAGAACTCTATTTAGAACTCTATTGAGAACTCTATTGAGAACTCTATTGAGAACTCTACTGAGAACTCTATTGAGAACTCTATTGAGAACTCTATTGAGAACTCTATTGAGAACTCTATTTAGAACTCTACTGATAACTCTATTGAGATCTCTACTGAGAACTCTATTTAGAAGCATGGGTTGTAACCACTTATCATTCATCACCACCCGATGTTGCACATTACTCATCCCGAGGCAGCCATTAATGCATTCATATATTAATTTAGAGCTCACAGAAGGAGTGAACTTTTTGTGGTGATAATTAAAAATCTATAATGATTGATGTGATTGACTTTATTTGATCTATGTGGCAAATGATGCACTCATACCACCCATCTTGTAGAGAAAGGCAAACTTCACTTCATATTCCAATTGTTTTCATTATAATTATGAATGAAACACCAAATAATGAAACCATTTGGTATCATACGAAAATTTGTGACTTATTCCTAAAATTATGGACAGAAAATCATTTCAAAATTGCTTGGTTGTCAAGCAATTAACATGCAGCTTACAACTGACCAATCACAACCATGGTTTCATCTCAACTCTTTATTCCACCTCCATCCAAAAATGTTAAACAGTTTATCAGTGATTGTGACCACATTCAATGACACAATGAGAACACAATAACCCTGGTGCATTTGTCTGAGCTGAGCAATTTCAAGCTAAGCAGAATGTGGTAATCCTAGTTTGATTTCCCCTGGAGAGTAGCAGAATGCTGCCGGCCCAGATAACAAACAAGTCCGCCATCAAACATATGGTATACACTCTGTCACATAAATGTCAGCCCCACAAAAATTGTGTTAGCCTTCCAGGTAACTGCAGACACTGAGAGAAAGAACAATAGCTTAGCTTCATTCATATCATGTTTTGTTTTTTAAAAAATATCTTGCATATGGTTAGTAAAAGCATGATACGACAATAAGAGAAAAGACTGCACCAAATGTAGCAAGACACCATACAGTGAGGTAGAAGATCATGTGACACAAGGAGTGGCAGGTATCAGGGACAATACGGCAATGAGCTGCATCACGTAAGGAGGGGCAGATATTAGTGACAATACCATAGAGGGTCTGAGGGACAGAAGGTCTGAGGGTCTGAGGGGCAGAAGGTCTGAGGGTCTGAGGGTCAGAGGGTCTGAGGGGCAGAAGGTCTGAGGGGCAGAAGGTCTGAGGGTCTGAGGGACAGAACGTCTGAGGGTCAGAGGGTCTGAGAGTCAGAGGGTCTGAGGGTCAGAAGGTTCTGAGGGTCAGAGGGTCAGAAGGTCTGAGGGTCTGAGGGTCAGAGGGTCAGAAGGTCTGAGGGTCTGAGGGACAGAAGGTTTGAGGGTCAGAGGGTCTGAGGGTCTGAGAGATGAGATCAATCTGTAGCCTGGATACTGAGATAGGAGGAAGGCCGCACCAATTACCAGCAATGATCCCTCCAAGATCCTCCATCTTCTCACGACTGCTGATACGCCTCACCTAACTCTCCCCCTAAGTCAAATAAACCTTGGCTTCTCTTTGCTTCATGCTGTATCTCTCCCAGTATGCATATCAGTGATCTTGCTGCACGCCCTCTTAATTCTAAAAGTTGCATATTTCCCATCATGCATTTTCCTTTCCCTTGCCCTCTGCACTCTGGTCATTAGTACGATCATCATGACCGTTGGTTCCCATGAATATTGAGAGAGGACACAAACTGGCATAAGTCAATAACACAAACACAGAGAACTCATGAATACAGTTACCATCTGGGAAAGTAGGCTTATATTGAGGATGACCCATATCAGTGGCCATGTAATGCGTATCAATGTATAAACGTCAATATGCATGGTGTTGCTAATGTACATCTGTGGCTTGATGTTCCCAGTAATCAAATCAATGTAATGTATTAGCGTCTCCCCGGAGAAATATCAAATTCAATATACACATTCTGGGCTATTTACCATCACGCTTCCGTTGGACCAAGACTTTGTCATTCTTTGATGTCTCATATGCTTAGAGGCAATCATGAGACGGCAAAATGTTAACTACAACCCGATTCATTACTAAATAGAAGAAATTTTGAGAAAAATGTAAAAATAGTGTGTTATATTCATGAATCATTGGCTGTGACAAATGCTTTCTGCTTAAAGTGGCTAACCCAAGTTGTTAGTAATCAGGTTTCCAAGGCTGCTCTGCATCACCACGCAAAAAGTCTGAGAGCAGGTCATAAACAGTTATACACTCTTGGTGAAGAGGTTCTGGTGGCAAGCCTGGGAGGTATAGTGCTGCTGTGGTGTGAGGAGAGGAAGAGTAACCAGGCTAGTTGCCTGCAGGCTCACTGCATCCTCCAACCCTCAAAATGACCTAGATGCAACAGACCCAGAATCTCTGATATCGTCATGGCAACAAATATATTTTGTACAGCCATATCATTTGATGCTGAAAAATTACATGGACAAAGGATGTCATGAATTTTTAATAACCCATTAATCTGAGTCCTAGCAATCATAAGCAGTCAAAGACCCATGAAAGCTTTGGAATTCCAAGCAATAGTTCTGATTCATGCTAAGATGGAACCCACAGAGGCTAAATCTCTGCTAGTTAATTCTGCAGCAAATGCTTCTTCGGAGTGAGCCGTTCTTTGTGACCTGTCCTCATGCATTCATGCAGAAGTGACCTTAGTGACCTGTCAGGTTGACCTGTCCTGTGTCAGCCAAGCCCTGCCCCTCCTGAGGTCAGCCAAAAGTAGGTCATTCATTACTGGCCTCACAAACTAACAGAGACCATCAACAGTTGGAACCAGACATCTCTCTGGTCAAGCAACTGGTCAAGCAACAGTTGTGCGACGGTCATGCATGATAATATATGGTCATGTTTTTGAGTGACCAAATAAATGTTTAGCAACTTAAAACTTATTGAGAGGTAAAAAGAGGGTGCAAAAACATGAGAATTAATTGGATACAGCCAGGAACGCATGACCCTAATCACAGGTTGCCAGAGAGTGGAGGTCCACAGGTTGCCAGAGAGTGGAGGTCCACAGGTTGCCAGAGAGTGGAGGTCCACAGGTTGCCAGAGAGTGGAGGTCCACAGGTCCTCTTTTTCTCTCTCCTATATACTAATACTATCTAGAAGTCGTGATGATGCTGGCAGCTTATATATCATTCTAGCTCCCTGTGATCCTGATAAAGGGCAATATAAATGAACTCCTTTCCTACTTAAGCCATCTTGTTGAAATTCAACCCCTTTACACCTTTCTGACCCCCTCGTCCATATTTCTGCTTATATTTCCCTTGCAATAACTCCATGCTAAACTTTATAAGTTTCCACTATAAAGTGCAAATTTGAGAATCACATGTTATGTTATCACTGTTTGATTTATTTGTCCTGGAACTCAGGCTTACTTCCTCATTTCATAGTTGATTAAACATGCTCTACATAAATACTAAGTCATATCCAATGACAATGACCAATTTATACCATGTTTATTTAAGCAACATTGCATCACACTTTTCATCCTGGTTCTTGTGTATTCTTTTCTATGGTGCTTTTTCCTGTCATCAGAATAACATTTTTTTGTGAATGTAATTATGTCCAGGGAAAGCACAGATAGAACTTTGCATCAACGAGCTCAAAGAGAAAATATGGATCTAAAACTTCTAATGATTTACATAATGCATGAACCAATGGCGAGTTAATTAATCCACCGAGTATCCAGATCCACGGTTAAATCTAATAATCAAATATTACAAATACAGGAGCATAGAGTGAGTGGATGTGCACTTTGGCTGTCTGAATCATCACATCAGAATCACCAGGAGGATTGCCTGGGTGGTGTCGCCGAAACTAGCAGCCACATTCCTCTATGCAACAGGCACAAAATGCACCATCTCTGGACAGGAGAAAGGTTCTGTGTTCTCTTTGTCGTCAGCCTCATTCTCAGCACTATTGTAACGCCCAAGGACACACAGGGGAAGTCCCATTTTCATCCTGGGGAAAAAATGGAAAAAGACCCTTCCCTATGGGTAGGGGTAATACATAATAGTATTACTCTCAGCCTATGGGGACCAATTTTTGGTCCATTTTTTTGTTGAAAATATCTTTGTTTTTTTGTTTAAAAATTTAAGATATATATAAAATTCTGAAATGCAAAAGAGGTGTAAATTGGGGGGGGCTCTGGTGGGGGTTACAATTAATTTATGCATTAGGTTTCATCTGAGAGTATTACTCTAAGGTTTAATCAAGGAAGTCTCAAGCAGTGGGTTCACTTCTGGTCATTTGGCTTGAGTTGGTGTATGCCATGTGGCAATCTGACAAAAGGTTCTTACCCCCCTGATTAACCCCATCTGCCCCACCCTTCCACCACTCCATTACACACACACTGGCATGTCCAGGACGTAGAGAGGGGTGCCATTTCTAACAATTTGTAATCAAATTATAAAATTTCAAATAACATCTAATAAAATAAATGTCAAACAGATTGATAATGAATGTTTAATGAAAAAGATGATGCATGAAAACACAAATACTGAAATTTTGAATCTACCCCCCCTTTAACTGCGATAACTTGACATGCCTCTCATGTAAATAGCGGATACCACTTAGCTGATGGACAGTGGTCAATCCATTCCAGCCTGTCCAACCTCTGACCACACCCTCCTTAATCTTACCCCAGCATTAGACTATCTTTACTACCTTGCACTAATCTCCAGATTAACCCCTGCTTGCTCTTAATCCCCCTAATCTCATGGATCTGGGAGGTCATCTGGTATTCCTTGAGGCTCTGGACAAATATGACTCAAACTTTTACTTCTTTTAAATCAATATGTGATGCCAGGAGCATCAGAAATAAGAGGGACTGGAAAATATCTCTATCACCGCTACCTCCATACGATTATATAACAGATCATCTTCACATATCTGCCATCATAACCAACTCCTATTTGCAAAGATCACATCTTTTTTTAGAATTATCAATCTCTAATGAGCAAGTAATTGCTGATGATGAGAATATAATTCTTTGATGTCATTGTGCAGGGGTAATGAAGTAATTGGATTTCTCATTAATGCTCAAAGTTGGATTTTGCAATGTTATGGTACCTAAGAAAGCGCGTGGGTGTATGTATTATCTTTCTTATGGGGGTTTACATTCTATCTTGTGTATATGTTGCATCATAACTCATGTGCTTAGCATCATATATCTTGCATCATGATTCACATGTCAGACTTTGACACTAAGGATTTTTGCTACTGGCAGGAAAATATGGCTTGCCCTCAAATCCACTGGCCATTTTGTTTTAAGTTTTAATTACTAGCCAACACACAAAACAATCAAATATTAAAAAAATTTCACATAAATTTGGGCCAATGGAATAAAAAAATCACTAGCCCAAACTGGCCCAGAGGCTCAAATAATCTTCCAGGCCAATGTTAATGTTAAGCCCTGCATGTGCGAGTCATCATACACTCAGCCACTAGCATAGTGAAGCTCAAACCCAGAGGAGCCAAAAACATGCTTTTTCTCACCCGTCCATGTCTTACTCTTATGTTGTTAATGTTAGCATGGACAGATACATCTTTGCTTTCTCAAAAAATGCCAACAACAGCCCGGCCGAAATACAAGCCACATGGGTAACAGTCGGCTATATTCCTCCAAAGATGCAAAGCCCATCGCTTCCCTTTCCTATTCTTACATCTCTCACTTAGCACGGCCACGAATCTATTATTTTTTCCGCACTTTTCTGACAACCCAACGATTTTTTGTGAGTAAGGATAATAACAGTGTGACGTAGAACTTTGAAAGTTCAAACTATTTCATCTTTGTTTTTTTGAGACTCTATGACAGGAAACATTACATATTAAACTTATATAAATTACAAGCTTTAATTCTTAAAGTTGCTCTTTGACATTAGATGCTTTAAAGACTTCAAATTTCCTTGTAAAATAGATGCAAAATGGTAGATTTATGTCTTAGTTAATAAAAGCCAGCTTAAAACTCTAATCATGAAATTTCAAAGAAATATAATTTATAATGAGATGAGTAAAGTTTTTAAACTTAAAATGTTTCTGCAAATGGAATTTTCTCTCCTTCACTTAAAAAAAAAAAAAAAATCAGATTATCTGAAGTCTGACACATATTTCCTGCTAGACTAAAAAAATGACTGGCCAACATTGTGTCTGTTAGAGGGTTTGAGGCTTTTAGTAGGAAGAAACTCATCAAGTTTTCCACCTGCCCCTCCAGCGTGCTCTACCTGCCCGCTTCTTGCTGCTCTCTACCTAACAACTTTTTTTTCTTCTACCTCCCGGCACAATATCCCAGAGTTCCCTCCTGAAATTGAAAGTAAATACTTTGTGCCAACCTCGGTAATATGCCTTCACGTCAAGGTGGTATATTTTTACTATCACCCTGGGTATTTTCTTAACTTCATTGCTTGCTAATTAGGGAGGGAAAAAAGGCACGACTTGTTTTGTTGATCTACTTTCCAAACATGTCGTGACGAAAAACTGTAAATTCTCTCTTTGGTTTTTATACTGTTATTGTGCAGTGGAAAAGAAAACACATTGATATCCAGATACATTGAAATACCACACACAACATATACATGGATATCTCATTAGTTTCATAAAAGTTGACATATTTTGTTTAAAAAAGTAGAGAATGTTACTTTTTATAACTAAACTAAATGAATTAAGGTATAATTATAAATTATTCACACTGAAAATTGAACATATAAAAACACTGGTACAACATTTTGGAAATTGGCTTCAATAACCCTTTGATTAAAGTAATTGATTTTAACTGATTGAGCATATCTATAGTTAAGTAGAGTACAGAGAATAGGGTGGTTCTTTTGAAGCAATTAGTGTATGTTCCACATAAAATCCATGTTGAATGGGAAGGTGGTTTTAACAATCTGACACATAGAACACAAAATCTGATGAAGTTTAATATTGCAGTGTTTTTGTTGCAACAGCCCACCTTTAAATCAGTGTAGTATTAGTATGATCAATAATATTCAGTTTTTCTTCTTATACTTTCCCAGGTTTAACTCCATCATAAAGTTTCTTCATACCATCTCCAGATCTACCACCTGGTGGGGAGGTCAGGTGTATGATTACAGACCTGCCACCTGGTGTGTAGGTCAGGTGACCAGGAGAACATGACTGCCACCTGGTGGCCTGGTCCAGATGTGATCAGGATGGGGTTTGTTTTTGACAAGCTCAGTTTGTTTTTTGTCTGTCATGTCCCCAGATTAGACAATATTAGTCTGGTCTGTCAAGCACATTCTGTTTACATCCCGAACAAGTTTGATTAAACTAAAGAATCTCTTCAATTATGTATATAAACACAATGTGCCATTTAATTCTGGCGCTTAATAATACCTTATAAAAATACAGATTATTCTGTTTTGTTTCCTGATTTATGACCCATCTTGAAAGTTCAGTGTAATGTATCAAAGAAAAAAAACAAAAAAGTATTATCCCCTGTTCATTTGAACATTGCCACAGTTATGAACATCGTTTGTGATGCACTGGATTCTATTATGTCAAATCCTCATCATCTTCTTCATAATTTATTTTGTTTACTTTATTATTAACTTATGTTGTTTACTGTATTATACAAGGTTTATATTTCATGGCAGTGCCCCAGACAGCTGCAGTCGATTGCTTGTTGGCGTGATCGTTATTTTGCCTGAAAACTTCTCATTTCTGATAACCTACCATGATCAAGGTACTGCTCATGTCAAATTATCATTAAATAATTCATGTTGGTTTTGTCATCATCTTGTTTAGTGATGATCACTTTGGACAGTTCGTCACAAAACATGCAATGTCAGTCTCAATTATTCAGCATCCACTTTTTTCTAACCTTTAGAATTAATCTAAATTTAGGATAACAGGCATTCAATGACTTTAAATAGTATTGCATCTGCATCTAATAAAATCTTGCAAAATTTATATGATACATGTTTAATTTTGTCGATAACAAATTAAAAAATAAATCTAAATTTCAGCCTTTGCCAAAGCAAAGTTAGTTATTGACACATTCGGTTTCACAGGGTGAGCTTTTAAGTTGTGTCACAGTGTTAGTCTATACCAGGGTTTCTTTCAGTTGGTTCAAGCCTCAACCCAATATATCCCTAAACCTAATATTACTGGAAGACTGGTTTAGTTGGTAATAATAATATGTAGTACTACTAAATAGCTTTACTTGGTCTTGCTATAGTAAGTGGTATTACTGGATTGGTTTATTGGTCTTGCCATAGTAAGTGGTATTACTGAATTGGTTTACTTAGTCTTGCTATAGTAAGTGGTATTACTGGATTGGTTTACTTGGTCTTGCTATAGTAATTGGTATTAATGGATTGGTTTACTTGGTCTTGCTATAGTAAGTGGTATTACTGGATTGGTTTACTTGTTCTTGCTATAGTAAGTGGTATTACTGGATTGGTTTACTTGTTCTTGCTATAGTAAGTGGTATTACTGGATTGGTTTACTTGTTCTTGCTATAGTAAGTGGTATTACTGGATTGGTTTACTTGGTCTTGCTATAGTAAGTGGTATTACTGGATTGGTTTACTTGGTCTTGCTATAGTAAGTGGTATTACTGGATTGGTTTACTTGGTCTTGCTATAGTAAGTGGTATTACTGGATTGGTTTACTTGGTCTTGCTATAGTAAGTGGTATTACTGGATTGGTTTACTTGGTCTTGCTATAGTAAGTGGTATTACTGGATTGGTTTACTTGGTCTTGCTATAGTAAGTGGCATTACTGGATTGGTTTACTTGGTCTTGCTATAGTAAGTGGTATTACTGGATTGGTTTACTTGGAGAGGTCATAACACTAACACTACCATTTCTTACACATCTTTCCAGTTTGACTTGTATGTAACTATTAACCCTGAAGCCACTTAAGAAAAAACAAAAAAAGCTCTGATATAATCTCACGGTGTGACAATCTGTGATCCAGTTCACATATCATCGTCTCACTGTGTGGAGTGTTCACCTGTTTGAGGTGAGATGTTTTAATGTCTGGTCCTGCCTCCTTTCTCACCTCAGTGGAGGTCAAGACCCAATATTCTCGCTTCCATTGATAGCAGTTTTTTCCCAGACAATGTAAACTACCTTGTGATTTTAATTTAAAGCTGACCAGTGATGAATGAAGAATGGAGGTTCTACCTCTATAATTTCTCTGTCGACACAGTGTATTTTTATAGATCGGGTCCCCCACCCCTGTGGCTATCTCACCTGAACGCTCATCAATTGTCAACTATCTTGCCAATCTCGTGGCTCTGGTTTTTATGAGTTTCCTTTTCCTCCACCTGATAATTTTACCTGAACACCTTCTTTGATGTCCAAATTTTTATGACAGTAAATATTGAATAAAAATAAGAGTGAATCAGATTTGCATCAATATGACATATATTTCGTTCTAAAATGTCAAGATATAAATATATTAAATCAGTTAGAATATTGAAATTTATAGATGAATGTCCTGCTTCAAAGTGCTCCCAAAAGGAAGACGCGTTAAGTTGCTTGTGGAGCACTTTAGGGGCACTTTAGGAGCACTTTAGGGGCAGTATTTTGCTGGACATCACAGCAGATTATCGGAGGTGTCTGCAAATCAACTTATATAAATGCTCAGCCACTCTCCATAGAAGCAAAATGTGCTCCCTCTGACTCACACTCTGCAGGGAGAGTTCCAACTACAGGAAATCTATAATCTGAGATATATTTTTTGCACCATCAAACTTCACCAAAATGTTGTCTTTCATGATCACATTAGCAAATATATACTGTGTACTATTAGCAGAGGGGTAAACTTATTCACATATATTTAAAACCCCCAAATTGAGTGAATCAAACAAATGGTGATGCAAGATTCTTGATAAATCTGACAAAAGTGAGAAAATGTTGAATTCACCGTACAGCTTGGTCGTCCCTAAAATAATAGGTCATCGGAGTGCATAGGACTTCAGCGAGCCAGGAAGATGGATAATAAAAGATAACCGAAGTGTTACTCTGCCAAATTATGTGCAATAAGCCTACTTGACATGAATGGATAAGACAAACCCATTAAACCGTGTAACTTCTAAACTTTAAGAGTTTAGAACTTTAAGCCCTACTGACTAAATTTGTGCATTAAAAAAAAGGTCTTTATTGACACGACCTAGAAGGACTTTATTTATAAGAAAATGTGAGCTTGATACACATTAAGACTCCCTCTTATCTGCTATGGGATGCACGTATCTGGGAACATACATATCGCATTTCCCAACAACAATGATATCAAGAAGAAAAGCACATTCATATCAGACACTATAAATAATCCATAAATGTGGGAGGGTGGGCACAAAGGCTGGACTTCTTTCCTCGCTCTGTATTCTCTGAGGATATTATTGACAGGACCGATGTGCACCTTGAATGATAATATACCTGACAAACAACTTCTACGCACTTTGACAATTTCACTTAGAATTGTATTCTATGAATCTGAGATGTCTTGAAGTTTTTTATATGAAAGAACAGCAGTTTTTGTAGTGTAGTTTTTGTGGAGACTGTTTCTGGATGCATATAATTTTATCAAACTGAAATATATGGAAACAACATGGAGATATAGAGACAACACACAGACACAAATACGACATAGAGATACAGAGAAAAGTGAGATACAAAAACAACACAGGAAAAAACAGATACAACACAGAGATACAGAGAAACAACACAGAAACAGAAACAATAGGGAGAGTAGCTTGACTGACATCACAGGGTGAATCCCTCGAGTGATGTAGCAGTATCCTCTATGACATACAGGAGACAGTGAGAGATACAGGGAAGGGCAGCTTGACTGACATCACAGGGTGAATCCCTCAAGTGATGTAGCAGTATCCTCTATGACATACAGGAGACAGTGAGAGATACAGGGAAGGGCAGCTTGATTGACATCACAGGATGAATCCCTCAAGTGATGTAGCAGTATCCTCTATGACATACAGGAGACAGTGAGAGATACAGGGAAGGGCAGCTTGACTGACATCAAAGGGTGAATCCCTCAAGTGATGTAGCAGTATCCTCTATGACATACAGGAGACAGTGAGAGATACAGGGAAGGGCAGCTTGACTGACATCACAGGGTGAATCCCTCAAGTGATGTAGCAGTATCCTCTATGACATACAGGAGACAGTGAGAGATACAGGGAAGGGCAGCTTGACTGACATCACAGGGTGAATCCCTCAAGTGATGTAGCAGTGTCCTCTATGACATACAGGAGACAGTGAGAGATACAGGGAAGGGCAGCTTGACTGACATCACAGGGTGAATCCCTCAAGTGATGTAGCAGTATCTATGACATACAGGAGACAGTGAGAGATACAGGGAAGGGCAGCTTGACTGACATCACAGGGTGAATCCCTCAAGTGATGTAGCAGTATCCTCTATGACATACAGGAGACAGTGAGAGATACAGGGAAGGGCAGCTTGACTGACATCAAAGGGTGAATCCCTCAAGTGATGTAGCAGTATCCTCTATGACATACAGGAGACAGTGAGAGATACAGGGAAGGGCAGCTTGACTGACATCACAGGGTGAATCCCTCAAGTGATGTAGCAGTATCCTCTATGACATACAGGAGACAGTGAGAGATACAGGGAAGGGCAGCTTGACTGACATCACAGGGTGAATCCCTCAAGTGATGTAGCAGTATCCTCTATGACATACAGGAGACAGTGAGAGATACAGGGAAGGGCAGCTTGACTGACATCACAGGGTGAATCCCTCAAGTGATGTAGCAGTATCCTCTATGACATACAGGAGACAGTGAGAGATACAGGGAAGGGCAGCTTGACTGACATCACAGGGTGAATCCCTCAAGTGATGTAGCAGTATCCTCTATGACATACAGGCACGCACCGTGCAGCGCGGAGGAATGCAAGTGGAGAGATGCTGTTATTGATCATGCACATACTGTTATGAATGTGAAGTCAAGCACGCTGACAGGTTGGCCTTGTAAACTAAAGTGCACAGCTGTCAGAACAGCCACAAACCCTAAATACAATCCCTCAGAAGCACGGCCACTAGCAGGTCTGTTTGATAACTACCTATAAAGTTATCCAGCATAAAGGGTACCAGCTCAGCCCTCCATGCCGCTACACTTGTACCCTCAATAGCCCCTACTCCACCCCAGAGCACCCTAATTCCAAGCCAACCTTATCTCGTTTGCTGATATATCTGTCCACCTTTTCTATCTGCAGCATAGTGTTTTGATGGCATGTTTTTGCGAGATGCTTTGATTCATTTGTAACGCACCCTTGCTGAAAACATGCAGAAATGCTCTGCTAATACATCACTTTAGACGTATGAATTTGAATCCAAGGTATGTATACTCATGAAGATGATTTATACTGCAAGAGATCTGAACACCCTTCTGGATGATATAACATGATGGTTGTGTATATAAGAATTAAGCTCATGCTACAGATGATATATAGATAAGAGGATCACTTTTCACATGATATTACATGAGGATGGATTCTCCCTCTAATAATGGTTATGATCACCCTCCATATGACAGATATAGATTAGTGCTTGCAATGGTTATGGTCACCCTCCATATGAAATGGATATAGATTAGTCCTTGCAATAGTTATGATCACCCTCCATATGACAGATATAGATTAGTACTTACAATGGTTAAGATCACCCTCCAGATTATGCGGATATAGATTAGTATTTACAATGGTTAGGATCCCCCTCCAGATGTCACGGACATAGATTAGTCCTTCCAATGGTTATGATCACCCTCCAGATGACACAGATATAGATTAGTACTTACAATGGTTATGATCACCCTCCAGATGACACAGATATAGATTAGTACTTACAATGGTTATGATCACCCTCCAGATGACACGGATATAGATTAGTACTTACAATGGTTATGATCACCCTCCATATGACAGATATAGATTAGTCCTTACAATGGTTGTGATCACCCTCCATATGACACAGATATAGATTAGTACTTACAATGGTTAGGATCACCCTCCAGATGATCTGCATGACTGACCCCATCTTGTCACTTTGATATAAATCTTTGATCCCACTCAGATATCCCAGTCACGGACTTTCCCTCATCAGGAGCAGAATGGTAAAATCCACAAGTACACTTCATACAGGTACATTTCTCTCTCTCTAGCCGCTGAAACAATCTATAGCCAACTTTGCGTAGAGCTTTGGCGATAATCCACGAATGTCGGACAGTCGGCAGATCACCTGATTGTAAGTGCAAAGTGTTGTATCTGCCTGTGTTGCAGAGATAGCAAGCACTTCTGCCTCCAAAAGATTCACCACAAGATAACACAGTGCTCACTGAACTAATCACACATCTCCTCCAGTAGTAGCAGTTGTGGGTACGCACAGCACTCCGGATTGATTTGCATCAGGAGTTTCTCCCACTTTCACTAGCGACACCTTTTCCGCTCTCTGATTAATGACTGCTCCCTGCTTGGCAAAGCCACAACCCTTATCACTCCATGTGTGACGTGACCGTCCACAAAACAATAAAAAATTAAACTATCTTCTCCTTTCAGTGGATCTGACTGACACCCACTGTCTCAGTGTTAGAGCGTTGGTGTGTGACTCGTAGTAAAGTTGGGTTGCTGTGTTGGTAGGTAGGTGAGAGTAGTCTACCCACATGGCTGGCTGGCTGGCTGGCTGGCTGGCTGGCGGTGGTGGCTGTGTGCGGCTGTCCTGCTGATGGGCTCAGGTCTCCCAGCCTCTCTCTACTTGCAGGGGGCCTGACCCACTCCACACACTGAGACAACACCAAGGCCAAAACTATGCATTCCCTTGTTTCACATGGATATATTGACTTTCAGGCAAATGTAATTAGTCAGTCACATGTCTCACAAACCCTCGGTTAGTTTCATGTAAAATGACATGATTCAAGTTAAATGACATTTCACTCTCACTTGTGAAATTTAGGCCAAACCAATTTACTGTCCAAATTACTTTCTCAGTTTTCATGGTAATCTTTTCAAAAGTTTATTTTCATAAGGCAACTTTAAAAAGTTATCAACATTTTTGTGAGGACAAAAAAAGTTGCTCAAAAAAAATTTACTCACAATATCAACTAACATAGAAGAATATTACAAGTGAGGAAATCCATACAACATTGTGAACATTGATTGATATAAGCATGGGTGCTGGTGAGAAAAAAATTTTTGACTGAACATTTTCGGCGGTGCCGGGCAGCGTTGTCATTTTCGCGCGAAAAGCGAGCCTCGCAAACTTAACCGAAAAGCGATTGGTGTGGGTAGCCGAGTCGTCAAAATATTAGCCAATCAAAATCCGTCAAACTCTACCGAAGCAGCCCGCAACACCAAAACAAGGCGGCGGCCACAAGCAGTAAGCGAACGACTGAATTTTCGATGTTTTGGGTCGATTTGTGCAATTTTGATGACACAAAATTATTTTTTTGACGGAGGAATCGATTTGACGGATTTTCCGTTCACGGATTTTAAATTTTGACGGAAATCCGTCTGGAGACGGAGGACCAGCACCCATGTATAAGCTTTTTTCAGGTGTTAGATTCTATCATGTTGTCCGCATACTGTATATGATAAACAAAGAAATCGGTGTATACAAACAGAATGTATGGTGTTAAAAAAATGCAATGCAATTTTCCCCAAACTCCACAGTATGCACACATTCTATGCATGGTTGCCATAGCAACTGTCTATTTGCCATGACAACACAGCATATCTAGTGACATGTGTGGCAACAGATGTTTTTCAATTTCTCATCTGAAATTATGTGTAACTTGACCTTCTAAACATAAGGATTTATCACAAAATTAGGTAACAGGGTATTAAAACGATGCGAGGTTCAAATTATAGAGTTTCTAACAATGCACCCCTTCTCCTGCAATTGCAATGGGAGGAATTACCTCCAGGAAGTACAGCCCCATGAGGAATTTATGCCCCTCAAATGTCTCTTAAAATCCAATTAGTTGAATTGGACAGCAAGGTGGCTGTGATGCCTGTCCTGGTGCGTCTTATGTCATTTCAGACAAAATTAACAAACTTTAGACCCTGCTTTAAATGACTATCATAATAAAACACAAAAAAGAATAATGTCCAAAAGTTTGGTTAGATATGTCATGCTGTTTGTAAGTTAGGGAAAACAATGTTTTAGCAATGTTTGCAAAAAAAAAGTGAGATTTTTTTTGGTTAAAAAGTAAATATATCCCATAGAATTGTACTTTTTTGTATAATTTAATGTAACAGCAGTCATTTGGCCTGCAGCATTCATACATGTTAATAATTTTGGTAAACCCTGGTTTAGCATAAATTAAAAAGTAAGAAATGAAAGACATCAAGAGAAATGGGTGTGCTTGAAATAGAACATCATTTCATTCTTCTGGGACACTGGTCAGTGCCACAAAACATGTATGCCCCCTCCATCTGTAAGCTAAAAAGAATTATATGGCTGCAAAAAAAAAGAAAGAAAAAAAGGCTGTCAACAGCCAGGGGCGAAATAACGTGATTGTGAGAACTGTGTTCAAGTAAATAACCCAATCATAGCAAAGTCTGTTGGCTGCATTTCCACATCATGGTCCTGTCGCCTCAGCACTTATCATTAAAATATTGATTGTCAGGGGCCATTGTGCAAGCTCAAACACTAAGCTTGGTTTAATGATGATGAAACACGTCCCATTTTAACTGAAGCATATTGCAACTACCAGCCAGGGGGCGTGTCGAGCAGGCTTTCACCGAACTTTTCTAATTCCCTGGAAACTGAATTCTGAATAGCTGTGCCATGGTTTCAAAATCCAAAACTCTAAAGAGAGGTGGCATTTTCCTGCAAAACCTTTTGTCTCCTCAAATGCTATCATGTTGATATTCATTGAACTGGCTCAATTATTTCAAGGAGCAGAAATTAGTAATAAAAATCATGTGGTTCAAATTAAACCTTACTTTGTACCTAATGAAAATTCTCTGCATTCTTCAAGCTTTAAGAAATCATATTTAGAGCCAATGGGAAATATATATGGACCTGCTTTCAATTTGAAAATTTCCTGCATTCCCCATTCACATTCCATGCAGTCAAGTTCTGACTTGCCCCCATCAGACCCCCTACCTGTGACCTCTGACATGTGGTGCTATACTTAGTCACATATTTGAAGATAGGCTAAGATGAAGGGCGGCTCAAATAATCGTTAGCAGACCAGTAAGTGCTGTTTTATCAGCAGATATATGGATATGCTAATTGGGTCATTTCACAGCCAGAAAATGGGCTGATTTACAAGACGCACTGAGAGATGGGTAAACCATGTTGTGTTGGTACTGGAAAATATTCATGGAAAGTCAGACAGGAATCTAGCATCACAGATTATTACATAATGTTTGTTAACTTGCAGAGATAAAGATAAAGTTTCTAGATAATGTTGACCCCTTGCCAATATTTACTTTACATTTTACTTGTGGTAAAGTCCCAATACTATTTGAAGCCCACTTATGGAAGGGGGGAGTTAAACCTTTCCCCTTCCAAGAAAATGAAATAAAATAAAATAATACAAATTTTTCACACCAAAGTCATGAAGTTCAAACCACACATCACTAAGATTGAAAGCCCTCTTGACATGCCACAAACCACCCCACCTCTATGAGAATGACTGCCTTGAATCATACCCACCCCCTTCTTGACATGCCACAAACTACCCCACCCTCTATGAGATTGCCTTGAATCATACCCACCCCCTTCTTGACATGCCACTAACCACCCCACCCTCTATGAGAATGACCTCCTTGAATCATACCTACCCCCTTCTTGACATGCCCCTAACCCCCCCCCCCCCTCCACCCTCTATGAGATTTGAGATTGCCTTGAATCATACCCACCCCCTTCTTGACATGCCACAAACCACCCCACCCTCTATGAGAACGGCTGCCTTGAATCATACCTACCCCCTTCTTGACATGCCATTAACCACCCACCCTCTATGAGAACAGCTGCTTGAATCATACCTACCCCCTTCTTGACATGCCACTAATCACCCCACCCTCTATGAGAACAGCTGCTTGAATCATACCTACCCCCTTCTTGACATGCCACAAACCACCCCACCCTCTATGAGAACGGCTGCCTTGAATCATACCTACCCCCTTCTTGACATGCCCCTAACCACCCCACCCTCTATGAGAACAGCTGCTTGAATCATACCTACCCCCTTCTGGACATGCCCCTAACCACCCCACCCTCTATGAGAACAGCTGCTTGAATCATACCTACCCCCTTCTTGACATGCCACTAACCACCCCACCCTCTATGAGATTGCCTTGAATCATACCCACCCCCTACTTGACATGCCCCTAACCCCCCCACCCCCCCTCCACCCTCTATGAGATTTGAGATTGCCTTGAATCATACCCTAATACTGATATAGTGGATACACACTTCCCTACCTGGATTGATTGACCCAATATATTGTGCCATAAAGCTATATTTGGATGGTCATTTTTGCATTAATGGATAATTTATGATGTCAGGTGAGTGAAAGAAGAGGAAACAATCAGAGAATGAAAATGCATCAGAGTACTGCAATACGTGCCATTAATGCCATAAATTATATAAATCACCACATATGAATCAGCCTGGTTTAATCACATTCCCTTTATCATTTCAATAATCCTCCCGATTCTGGTGCTTGGTACATTTGAGTAAGTCTGTTTTACAGCCAAATCTCCTCAGTCTCTAAAGAGTCATACTTGAGTTTTACTTCATGGCAATGCCATCTTTCCGCAATGACATTTCCATACAAACAGGATTTGGGATGGAGTCATCACCCAGCCGGCATGAGTCACTGTTTTCCAAACACTCTTAACGTTCCCAATTTTGGCTGTCCAGCTCATTAACATATCCCACACATGACCTAGGTCACCCCTCAGGCAGGTCCTGCGGCATGTAGGGCAAGACCTTGTGTTTCGATCATGGAAACACACCCCAGGCCCCACTTACCAACAATCCCCCTCCCCCACATCCCCAAACCAACCAACTAACCCTATTGATATGACCTGAAGGTCAAAATGCCCTTTGACATCCCCACACCACAAAAGACAGAGGGGCGGAAATTATCGATAAAATGAGAATCAAGTTGATGTGGGGATGGAAAGGGTGAGAAAGGATGTAGCAATGTATTAAAGATTATGAGGGGGTTATAAGGATAAATAAGGACAGAAAATTAGACACTGCTTCTCTCCCCTCTCCTTTTCACCCCCTGCCGATGAAGGTCTTCTGACCTCTGACCTCGGCTGTCGGACACTCAGTGTTTACATGTGTCACAAATATGATTCATTACAGCTCCTGAAATGCACACCATAATAAGTCCTGTGATTGCTTCACAGATAGTGAAGGAATCTCTACTTGTCAATATGAGACGGCTTTTCAAATTGAGGCCCCCATCAAGGTCCCATCCTAGTTTGGCTGAATCCAAACAATAACAATAATAATAGTTGTCCACCTCAGCCCTGAATAAACCTAGATGCCATAGACTCCATTTAAAAACCATAAGCCCTGAATAAACCTAGATGCCATAGTGACTCCATTTAAAAACCATAAGCCCTGAATAAACCTTGATTCCATAGTGACTCCATTCAAAAACCATAAGCCCTGAATAAACCTAGATGCCATAGTGACTCCATTCAAAAACCATAAGCCCTGAATAAACCTTGATGCCATAGTGACTCCATTTAAAAATCATAATTATACCAGGAAAAAACTGGAACAAATTTTACTTTGAAAATGAATGATGCTTGTACGAAATCTTTATGACCTTTTATGACATTTTACATGTATGTTTTACATGGTATCTGGTATTAAAAAGGAAAAAACATGGAAATACTTTGGTTTGTCCTTGACATATCAGTTATAGCTGTCAACCCATACCATTGCCACAATAATTTCCTTTTCCAAAATCCAAATAAAAAAATGTAGATCATATCAATCTGATTAAACAAATATTATTTCATATCATAATTATGATGTCAGACAACATAACAAAATAAGAAAACTGAATGAAATTATCTTGCAATTTTTTACAAGTAATACACATTTATTTTTTAATAATGAAAACCTGCTGTTGTATTAGTCCATGTAGAGTTTATGTTGAGGAAACCTGCTGCGAGTTACTGCCATAATCACTGTAATATAAAGAGTAAAATGAGAACGCTAATGACACAGCTGGCATCAATAGGAACTCTCTCAGACAGGTGCAATCTCTAAACTTCGAATACATCCACCATCTTCCAAACAGCCAAGACTTCATACCAAACCAAATTATACATGATGTATCACGTAAATTTGATGAAATCTTATTGAAGCCTTGAAATACATCCCTACTTTCCCTTAGGGAATTAACTATTTTTGTCTCTATAAAAATACCAGTTTAAAATTGATACTGTTAAAGATCGTAATTATATCAGGAATTTGATGAACTTTTATCAAAGCCTTGAAATACATCCCCACTTTGCCTAAGGATGGATTTTAAAAATATCTTTTTGTGGGTGTTGAAAACAGTTTGTCAATCAGGTTTGTGATAAATGTAGAATCTCTCTTTAGATTTCTATGGGATAAGAGGGCAAGACAGAGGTGCTACCCCCTGGAGAGTTATAAATCAATTTACATTTTCAGAAATACAAGCACGATCAAAGTCTGATGTATGATGTAATTTGAGAGAAATTGTTTAAATAAATACTGAGAACTGGGGACATGATAACGGCACATAGACTGGCATCTGATTTCTCGGCCGCTTAGATTTCTTCTATTATCAATATTATGGCCTGTTCTTTATTGTTTATATACATGACATTGTAATAGGAGTCGGGCAGGTTTACACAACACTTGAGGTCAACCTGAACTGGACCTGTGGAATAAATACTTCATGGCCCAGATATCATTCAAATATTACTGTCTCATATGATATTTTCTTGTTTTTAATCCAAAAAGAAAAAACAAAACAAAAAACAAAAAAAAACAAAAACATAGGCATCAGAGATGCATCAACCCTCAGCCCTGGTAACTCATTGCACAACATTCGCTCCACACAATATTTGTGAACAAAACGTCACTGCACCAAGGCAAATTGATGCAGGGGTAAAAAACCCATAAAATCTACTTCCTTTGATAGCTTAGGTGTGTCAAGTATCATGAAACTGTCATCATTTACTCTAGAATTATTGATATGGGCCTGTGACCTTGAAAAGCAGGTTAAGGTCACCGTCCATCAAACTCATGTGGAGTCTTCCCAGATTCTTATGTGTGTGAATTTTCATGAAGCTGCCATCATTTGTTCTTAAGTTATCACGATGACAAGGATGATTTCACATAATTGTCCCTGTGACCTTGAAATCAGGTGAAGGTCATGTTCCATCAAGAGAAGTCTGAGGTCTTCACCAGATGCTTGTGTGTGTCAAATCTCATAAAGCTGCCATCATTCGTTCTTGAGTTATTGCGATTCTTGGGATTTCACATAATTGTCCCTGTGACCTTGATAAATAGGTCAAGGTCGCCGTCCACCGAACTAGTCCGAGGTTTTCACCAGATGCTTATGCGTGTAAAGTTCCATGAAGCTGCCATCATTTGTTCTTGAGTTATCACGATGACAAGGATGATTTCACATAATTATCCCTGTGACCTTGAAATCAGGTGAAGGTCATGTTTCAAAGAAAAAATTCTGAGGTCTTCACCAGATGCTTGTGTGTGTCAAATCTCATAAAGCTGCCATCATTCGTTCTTGAGTTATTGCGATTCTTGGGAATTCACGTAATTGTCCCTGTGACCTTGAAAAATAGGTCAAGGTCGCTGTCCACTGAACTAGTCCGAGGTTTTCATCAGATGCTTATGCGTGTAAAGTTTCATGAAGCTGCCATCATTTGTTCTTAAGTTATCACGATGACAAGGATGATTTCACATAATTGTCCCTGTGACCTTGAAATCAGGTGAAGGTCATGTTCCATCAAGAGAAGTCTGTGGTCTTCACCAGATGCTTGTGTGTGTCAAATCTCATAAAGCTGCCATCATTCGTTCTTGAGTTATTGCGATTCTTGGGATTTCACATAATTGTCCCTGTGACCTTGAAAAATAGGTCAAGGTCGCCGTCCACCGAACTAGTCCGAGGTTTTCACCAGATGCTTATGCGTGTAAAGTTTCATGAAGCTGCCATCATTTGTTCTTGAGTTATCACGATGACAAGGATGATTTCACATAATTATCCCTGTGACCTTGAAAAGTAGGTAAAGGTCATGTTTCAAAGAAAAAATTCTGAGGTCTACACCAGATGCTTGTGTGTGTCAAATCTCATAAAGCTGCCATCATTCGTTCTTGAGTTATTGCGATTCTTGGGATTTCACATAATTGTCCGTGACCTTGAAAAATAGGTCAAGGTTGCCATCCATCGAACTCATTCGAGGTTTTCACCAGATGCTTTTGTGTGTCAAGTTTCATGAAGCTGCCATCATTTGTTCTTGAGTTATCGCGATGACAAGATGATTTCACATAATTGTCCCTGTGACCTTGAAAAGTAGGTGAAGGTCATGTTTCATAGAAAAAATTCTGAGGTCTTCACCAGATACTTATGTGTGTCAAATCTAATAAAGCTACCATTATTCGTTCTTGAGTTATTGTGATTCTTGGGATATCACATAATTGTCCCTGTGACCTTGAAAAATAGGTCAAGGTTGCCGTCCATCGAACTCGTCCGAGGTTTTTACCAGATGCATATGTGTGTCAAGTTTCATGAAGCTGCCATCATTTGTTCTCGAGTTATCGCGATGACAAGATGATTTCACATAATTGTCCCTGTGACCTTGAAAAGTAGGTGAAGGTCATGTTTCATAGAAAAAATTCTGAGGTCTTCACCAGATACTTATGTGTGTCAAATCTAATAAAGCTACCATTATTCGTTCTTGAGTTATTGTGATTCTTGGGATTTCACATAATTGTTCCTGTGACCTTGAAAAATAGGTCAAGGTCGCCGTCCATCGAACTCGTCCGAGGTTTTCACCAGATGCATATGTGTGTCAAGTTTCATGAAGCTGCCATCATTTGTTCTTGAGTTATCGCGATGACAAGGATGTTCGCTACAGACATACATACATACATACATACATACAGACATACATACATACATACATACATACCCACGCCAGGAGTACTGCAATACCCTCAGCCTGATTACATCAGGGGCTGAGGGTAAAAACAAAACAGCAAACAAACAAGAAAAAACTGTTCTTTAACTTTATTTTTACATTTGTGTCATATCAAGTTTTTTTTGTTCTTCCTTCCAATATTGAAACAGGCCATGGTTAACTTGTTTAAAAATATGCACTCTCTGCGAGGTGAGAAGAATAAAACTTTTTTTTATTTTAATATCTTACTGTTCTCTACACAAAATTCAGAAATTATCAAACAATCCTGTGAATAGCGAATTATTACTGCTGCATTATTACTGCTGCATTATTACTGCTGCATTATTACTGCTGCATTATTACTGCTGCATTATTACTGCTGCATTATTACAGCTGCATTATGAATAACTTAAAATAAAAGCTTGAAAAAATTATTACACTTTACAAGAAATTATAAGTGGCATTTGCATACATTATTTGCAAACATAATAATCAAAATAAATATACATATATTTTATCAAACAGGAAAACATTTTCACTTTTTACAATATATACAGCAGATGTGTTTTTTCACTTTACTGTTAAACTCAAGTCACTGTGATAAAACATGACAATATATTCCCTATAACACACCACAAGCTGTCAAAGTTAGGTCATAGGGCCAGGAAATTCTTATTGATGATTGATATTTTCCGCTTGAGGGGCTTGCCTATTAGGCCACCTAGTGGCAACCTGATTCCTACCATTACAAACGTTTACTGTGTTATTTTGCATTACCGAGTTAAAACACAAGTCATTGCCAGATAAAACGTGTCAAGGTAATAAAATTATAGCCCCAAGAAAGAGTAATATCTCATAATGGGAACATGCACTCTCATTATTATGTTTGGACAGCTGCTTTGCTGAGAATATGATATGCTTCCCACATAAGTCAAGCATTAGAATATCTTCTCATCTTCATTATAACTAATTATATGGTTATCACTTCACAGTTTTCACATGTCATGCTCCAGATTCTTTTAGCATACCACCGTTCCTCTCTTTTCACACTTTTCTTTTGAAAATGTTAACTAAGATTTGCATTTTTTAAAAATGAAACTCATTTGGAATTTTACAGTAATCTATGCACTTTTAAATGTTGCTAATAGAGAAACATTGATAGGAAGGTGAAATCACACTTTGGAAAATAGTTCCTGCATTGTTGTTGAATCCATTTTGAAGAATTAAAACAGGTCAATACCAAAATTGTTTGCCTCAAGAGGATGGGCCACCTTCCTATCAAATGGTCCAGTGCCATCTAGTGTACAAATGAGTCTTCCATAATGAACCCTGGTGGTTTTGCATTTATTTTAACACTAGGGGGCACTCTGTACAAACTAACACTCAGATGCAATATATTACTCCAGAAAAAGACGAGTGTTGATAATCCTTTAGATATTTTAACATATATTGTGTGTGTGATTACATGGACAATCGTCATGGGATTCATATATATATATATATATATATATATATATATATATATATATATATATATATATATATATATATATATATATATATATATATATATATATATATATATATATATATATATATATTTAAGGTTTATAGAACCTCATATCAGCTTGGTTTGTTCTTAATTAGACCATATGAATTGTATTTTACTTTGTATTTCTTTTTTACTGTGAAATGAATGAATTTATCTTTTTCAATCTTTTGACATTTTAAACTTAAGGTCTATAATCCACAATGAAACACTGGGACAGACTTAGGTTTTTTTGGCTTAAATGTGTTCAAAATCATGTTATTTGTTAATTTAGCATAGAAAAAGTAAACTTAACCAGCTAGTCTTAAACTTTTATTATTTAAATTGAACCCGTTTTAACTACAGTTAAAACGGGTTCGACTCAGTTATTGCAGCTGGACACCATGTGTGCTGTATGAGAAATACCCCCCACTGACGTCATAGCCTCACTCTCATCCTGGAATCCCCCAGAGCATGCAGAGCCGAAGGCAGTTACGTAAATATACGAGACCACACGAAGTTCTCTCCCGATGCTTCAAACTGATTGTGGATTATAGACCTTAAGTAAACTGCAGTGATAAAAGTTTTAAAAATATGTATTTCTTATCTGTAAATATATTCTGTGATTTCTAACAAACTGTTGTAACAGATAAGCAGTCTTTGTGCTATCTATCCTCAAGCAAATCTGATCGCTGAGTAAATGTGATATGTTTGCAATCCAAATTCTCCTATATTGTCTTATTTTCAACTTCTTTAATGGTAAAAATCACAATTTATGTAAAAAGACACACATTTTTCTTATGTGTTTGACTAAATGGCTGACGATTAGAGTGTTTGATTCCTGGTTACATCAAGTTACGTAAAAAAAAATTATTTTAAAAATAAGGTCAATAAAACAGTACATGGAGCATCTTTAAAAGTCCTCCTCTGATTCGTGAAGAAAACAGCATGTAAAATTCGACTTCATTGAAACTACACCAACCATAGAAAAAGGCAATCTCTGAATGTATCATATTTCTATATCATATCAAAAAGATTGAGGCTCTTGAAAAAAAAAAGATGTCAGCACTTGATAAGTCAGTAAGCTGACACTATTGCAATATATGGCCAAGTCCGTGGGGAGTCCCGCTCAGAATCAGCCCCACCATTCAAAACCATTTCACTTTTGCAGGTAGTCTTTTAAAACTTTGAGTATTGTGGTAAAAATATCAAGAATCTGTTCTTATAAAAATCAAATTGTTTTCATACTAATTTGTTTTATACAAATCAATATTAATAATATAGTATTTAGTATCCTAGACCAAAGCATTGTCTATCCAGAAGTGCAAAGCTGTTTATCAAATTACAATATCAGATATATAAAACTGGGGTATATCAATATAATGTTCTCAAAACAACACACAAAATTGATATATGCCAAATCTGAGTTTCAAAACAATTCATCAATTGCATTTGTCACATTTGGAGTGTCCATTCTTAGAACGTAACTTTCCTATAAACTGAATTATCATTTGGTTCTATGGGATAACACTAGTTTCTTATAAATGGTAATCTATACATTCATCTTTACTCTATTTTACTTTCAGGAGTTTTGAGAAACTTTTATTAAAACACCAAAGAAACAATATTCTGTGTCTGTTAGCTTTGTTAAATGTCTGCATTGTTAGATTTTTTGACAGTTGATAGGCCAGACAGTTTGATGAAATTGGAGAAGGAGGATGGTTTGGTTGTTATGGCGATAACCTCTTGGTTACCTGGGAGATAACAGCATGGGATTATGGGTAGAATTTTATGAAGTGCAAGGGTCACAGTCACGGCTACTTTGCAAAGGTGCGAAAAGTGCAGAAATGTCACCCCTGCTGCATCATAAATAAAACAACCTTTTTTAACCAAACTTTGAAATATTTTATCTCTGAATCCCATTTTTAACATCTTTTCTGAACACACAGTGTGCTTTATTCTCCATTAAGTAAGTTCATCTTTCTTTACGAGCTATGTTACTCTGAGTTGCGTATGAATACCTCACGTTATGTCTTGTGCATAGAACACATACAAAGCTATTGTTAGCTTCTTGTGGCCAGAACAAAACAGTCCTTCAGAGTCAGTGCCCATGAAAAATCGACTTCATGAAAATCTCTGATGTGAAATATGATGGCGCTAACTGCATGTAACATATATGGGTGTAAGATATAAATTGCCAGTGGAAATGTGGAAAAACCAAGCAGACAAATGTAAATGATTTTATAAAAACTTTTCTTGCTTTGGTTTTTATCATTCTTTTAAAATCACCCATGTGCTTGATAAAATTAATGGATGTATGTGAAATACTATGTGTAATACATAAGGCCATAGTGGGCTTACAAAATGGGATGTTCAAAGTCAAATCAAATCGTTATATGTCACTTTGTTATATTTCATTAAACAAAGCTGCGTCTGACTGTGATGCACTGTTTCAATTTAAACTTGCCAAAATTATTCCTCTTTTTGTGTGCAATTTAATTCTAAAATTTAAGTTGAAATTGAGAAAAAATTGTATTTTTTTACATTTGAGATTTATTTATTTTGCTATGCTATTTTCAAGAATTCTGAGGTGGAACAGTACATGTTAAAACAAGAATTCTGGGGCAATGGTAGTCTGCTGCACAAAATTGTAATATGAAACTAATGAGAGATGTCAACAAAACCATCCCATAGATTTCCCACTTTGACACATTCATCTGACAAATCACACTTAACTCCAACCAGATTAAATTTTTTCCAGGTCTTTCTCCCAGAGAGAGACAGCTTTTGTTGTGAGGCAAGTTGTCAGTATGTGTACTCAGTGGCATTGAAACAAGATCAGAACCCCTGCCCTTAATCGTAGGCTAGGATTCACACCCGTGACCTAGCACCCCTGACCTTACCTTGACACGACCCCAACCACCAGGGGGCAGAAATCATTCACCTCCCACCAGGGGGCGTTCACACCTGGGCTCCCCTTCAGGGCATTACAGCCCTTGTATGATGATCAGTGCTCTATTTTTTTTGCTATCAAACTTGAAAATAATTGACAATATAACAGAAAATGTGATGCTAATGCTTGCAAAATGTGTCTAAACTTGAAAGGGCCCATTTAAATATACAAAGGATTCTCATTTTTATGCTAAATCACACAATTAGAGCATTTGGCTATGTTTAGAATTTCAACAAATAGGTATTGAGATGGTGATAACTTCCCTTGTGCACGGACACTTGTTGCCATCTGAGTCAGTGTGTTTGACAATTTCAAAATGTATTGAGAAACTCTGAACGTCTATTTGCTTATTCTTGTCGAGATCATTCAATCTGTCAACATATCTGAATTGCACCGGGCAGGACAAAGACCAAAGTGGAGAGGTCATTTCGCTTTCTATAATTAAGAATGGAACAGTTTTTTTTTTGAGAGCCAAGAGGAGTTGACAGTTGTCACTCATCTCCTGATTAGATTCTTAGAAGTAAGATAGTAACAGTTTGAAGATTACATCAAAGGTTTCTTCACCTGCGTCTCCCACGGCCCGCTTGTCTCAGGATGACATGACTTCAGCTTATCATCCAGACTACTTCACCACCTCAACCAATCACACTTATATTAATGCAATATATCTTGTCTGGCTCATCATAACAATTCTATAGGTAAATTCTATCTATTGTCCCCATGACAAAGGATCTGGGGCAGCCATATAATGATCAAATTTGTCAGGAACTGACTGCATATATATATATATATATATATATATATAGTCCAAAGTAAAAAGGTAGTTGTATACAGTGTTATGGTGATAAAAGTAATCCAACAAAGTCCGTGGTGACAAAGAGTTAAAACCTTTTATTGCGACATGTTTCAGTCCTTCAAGGGACTTCTTCAGGCTTAACTGTATATATATATATATATATATATATATATATATATATATATATATATATATATATATATATATGTATGTGTGTGTATATATATATATATATATATATATACACACATACATATATATATACACATATAATTATATATATATATATATTTATATAAACATACACACACACACATATATATACACTCATTTATAATTGCATATATTGCTTCACACTTTCTGTTCACTGTGCTACTTCATAAAGATCTACTTGTACATATAATCTTGTATCTTATATGCTTGACTTCTATCTAAAGCAAGATTCAATGTGGTCCTGGGAGGGTAATATTTGTACACAATACTTGAGGAACTCCCACACAGATTGAACACAAATAGTGGCTCAGCAAAGCATTTCATTGCGTGTAGAATCCTCTTGAAGCCCCACAATGGCCCACCTGCTAGCCTGACATCCAACAAACTGTTTGCTGCCCTCTCAGCCACACAAAATGACGGATTTCAACGAGTAAATCTCCTGACAAATGCCACACATATTTCTTCACAAGTGTCAAGATAAAGTTGCACTCTATCATTTTTTTTCCCCGTGAACTTTTTTTCTCTTCTGAGCAACCATTTGGAGACTCAATTAATTTCAGTTTAGAGTTTTTTCTCCATTGCCTGCTTTATCACAGTAACAGCTATAAGCTATTTGCCTGTGATATGATGCTAGAAGCCATACAATGATCCAGGGAAAGAAAGTAAACCCAGCAAATCAGACATTATGACAAATCATATATATATAAGCTGTATTGCAAAGAAGGTTATTTGGTTATTTTGTAATAATTCGGCATCCCTAAAGTTTGAAGGATCAGATTGTTGAGTGTCCCAACATATGGAGATCTGATATATCATTTGATAATAATGGTGACTTAATGGTAAAATATTTATCATCTGTTTTATCAATTGATTCATCTAAAGATCTTAAATTCAAAATATGCAATTCATTGTGTTCTGAGAGGGAAACATCTTATCGCCACTCTGAGAGTCCTATCTCTAGTGCAAGAGTCATATATATCATATATATATATATATATATATATATATATCAAACTTGAGGGACCAGTCTATTTGTAGTCATGGAGTCCTATATCAAACTAGGGAGACCAGTCTTAGAGTCCTGTCTCTAGTGCAAGATTCATATATCAAACTAGGGAGACCAGTCTTAGAGTCCTGTCTCTAGTGCAAGATTCATATATCAAACTAGGGAGACCAGTCTTAGAATCCTGTCTCTAGTGCAAGATTCATATATCAAACTAGGGAGACCAGTCTTAGAGTCCTGTCTCTAGTGCAAGAGTCATATATCAAACTTGGGAGACCACTCCGAGAGTCCCGTCTCTAGTGCAAGAGTCATATATCAAACTAGGGAGACCACTCTGCGAGTCCAGTCTCTGGTCATAGAGTCATATATCAAACTCGAGGGACCAGTCTATTTGTAGTCCTATATAAAACTAGGGAGACCAGTCCGAGAGTCCTGTCTCTAGTCGTAGAGTCATATATCAAACCAGGGAGACCAGTCTGAGAGTCCTATCTCTAGTCATAGAGTCCTATATCAAACCAGGGAGACCAGTCTGAGAGTCCTATCTCTAGTCATAGAGTCCTATATCAAACCAGGGAGACCAGTCTGAGAGTCCTGTCTCTAGTCATAGAGTCCTATATCAAACCAGGGAGACCAGTCTGAGAGTCCTGTCTCTAGTCGTGGAGTCCTATATCAAACCAGGGAGACCAGTCTGAGAGTCCTGTCTCTAGTCGTAGAGTCCTATATCAAACCAGGGAGACCAGTCTGAGAGTCCTATCTCTAGTCATAGAGTCCTATATCAAACCAGGGAGACCAGTCTGAGAGTCCTATCTCTAGTCATAGAGTCCTATATCAAACTAGGGAGACCAGTCTGAGAGTCCTATCTCTGGTCATAGAGTCCTATATCAAACTAGGGAGACCAGTCTGAGAGTCCTATCTCTGGTCATAGAGTCCTATATCAAACCAGGGAGACCAGTCTGAGAGTCCTATCTCTAGTCATAGAGTCCTATATCAAACTAGGGAGACCAGTCTGAGAGTCCTATCTCTGGTCATAGAGTCCTATATCAAACTAGGGAGACCAGTCTGAGAGTCCTGTCTCTAGTCATAGAGTCCTATATCAAACTAGGGAGACCAGTCTGAGAGTCCTATCTCTGGTCATAGAGTCCTATATCAAACTAGGGAGACCAGTCTGAGAGTCCTATCTCTGGTCATAGAGTCCTATATCAAACCAGGGAGACCAGTCCGAGAGTCCTATCTCTGGTCATAGAGTCCTATATCAAACTATGGAGACCAGTCCGAGAGTCCTATCTCTGGTCATAGAGTCCTATATCTAACTAGGGAGACCAGTCTGAGACCAGTCTGAGACCAGTCTGAGACCAGTCCAGTGCAATATCAACGAGACCAGTATGTGAATCTGTTCTCAGGATGTGGGCAAGTCATAAAATCCTATTGAAGTTGCTTAGAAGTCAAAAAAATTTCATCTCAGAATATATATGCAAAAGTCACAGGCATAATTTCTTCTGAAAATATGTATATTAGTAGTCACAAGTATGATTCCATCTGAGAATATTGATATTAATGAAAAATATAATTTCATCTCAGAATACAGATATTGGCTAAATGTACAATTTCAGAATAAATATATTAGTTAAATGTATACTGCACTAGTATTCTGAACCGTAGATGGTGAAATATTCTCAGGTGAAAACATGATATGATTTATCTCCTCCACGGCTTATATGTCTGTACATTTGTATGTGAGCAACATGTCAGGTCTGACACGGGATCCACAGAAAATGTCAAACATATACATGAAAGAAACTCCACAACTGCTCCTGGTATAAGACGGTTAGTCCTGGAAATATGAAACCACAAACTCAATAGACTTTTTGCTGAGTGCTTTTTTTTACCAATATTTTTTTTCTACAGCAGGTAACAAAAAAGATGTTCACTTTAACGAAAGTAACATCTGGAAAATTGCCAACAAAATTAGCCATTCATCTTATGATATGGGTAATGTTTTGTGGACATTATGAAAAGTATATGTCTGGGAAACATTTTAGTACTTAAATAAATATACGTAATCCATCATTATTATGTAAGAGCATGAATTCTGTTGTTGAGTAAAATGTTGGCAATACATGCTCCATCTTTGACAAACACTTGAGAATCAGAGCTCATATATTGATACTGCATAAAGCCTCAAATACTGCTGGGAGTTTTGGTAGTGCCAGAAATTTCATATAATGCATAAAGCCTCAAATACTGCTGGGAGTTTTGGTAGTGCCAGAAATTTCATATAATGCATAAAGCCTCAAATACTGCTGGAAGCTTTGGTGGTGCCAGAAATTTCATATACTGCATAAAGCCTAAAATACTGCTGGAAGCATTGGTAGTGCCAGAAACCTCATATGGCATAAAGCCTCAAATACTGCTGGAAGCTTTGGTAGTGCCAGAAATCTCATATACTGCATAAAGCCTCAAATACTGCTGGAAGCTTTGGTAGTGCTCGAATACTGTTTGAATCTTCAGAAACATGGAATGTGTACTTTTCAACAAAAGTGGTCAATTAGGAATTCCAAGCACATAACTTTCACCAAATAAAAAAAAAGTTCAATGTGCACAAATTATCAATGTGACCAAATATAAAAGGTTCATCATCAAAATAATTTGCCTCATTATGTATCATGGCTGCTGAGGAAATTATCGTAAAGTGATGTATCCGTACAACCATGTTCAAACGTCCTTATAAAAAGGTCATGCGTAATTTAGCTGGTTGAATCTATTGCACTCGTCTTGTCATAAAAATGGTTGTTTTCAGCATGGTTGAGCATCTGTATCAGACTGCCTTACAAAAAACAGGGCTTTTATTCTCCTGTAATATTTGACCATTTTTCAAAGAAAATGTAAATTGTTATTCTATGTAGCAGAGAAACATAATTTTTCTGACTTTCTATCAATCAATTTTTATTTTGAAAGTGTTTTAGAAACTTGAAACTATTTGTTTTTCTCACCTCACAACATTTTTTCCTATTCCGTCAGAGTTTGTGCAATGCGAGGCTATTTCTGTGGTACCAGTTGGATCCCACATCTCGTGTCCCCCTGGTGGGACCTCACTACCCAATGGCAAAAGACACTAACTACCTTTATGTTAAGGTGCTAATTATCTCTAGCAACCAGCTATATATCAAAGTCCTCAAAGTACCCAAAAAACATTGCTGTCGCCGCTCACACATGTAACTGGCAATCTTCTAGATTCTTGTCAACAATTGCGCTATTCCTAAGTAAAGTATGATTCACAAGATAATATTCTACCCATGGCCAATGTAGATGAAAGAGTGAACCAGTAAGTTCACAGTATCTTTGCAAGATGTCAAATGTCTCTGGTTTTATAAGCCTCCATCAATGACCTTCTACTGTCAGACCTTAAAACGACCTTAAAACGACCTTAAACGGACGAAACTGTCTTTGGAAAACATGCATATTGACTAGATTTTAAATGGCGTTCTAGGTATGACTTACTTGTAATGAGGTGGTTGCCATGCAGTTGGTGTCTTCGTCGTTTGGCTCTTGCATTCCCTCGCTGCTCCACAGCGGTTCCAACATGGCCGGGCACATCTGACGGCTTGGAACCCGCCGGCCGTACTGTGCCCACTCTATGCTGATCGTGGTGCCGTAAGGGCACCGAATTTTCAATCTATCGTGATCACAAGCGTGGTCTTGGAATGTGAAGAGAGTAGATGCTAGCATACCTAAAATTAAATAAGAAAATAAAATATTAAACTCAGGCATTATTGCTCTGGCAAGCAGTGCTGCCACCTATGATCACAAATTTATATCATGAATGTACCCTTGGGAGACCATTACAATGACACACATGGGGTTTGATTCTTGATTTTAATATTATAATGTCCATTTTCAAAATATGTTTATCAGTTTCAGGCAAACTCATTCTGCTACAAAATATGGCAGGCTTTTGCTGACCTTTGACCTCAAAATCTTGACCTTAATTCTTGACCTTTTGAAAAGATATCTAATTTCCTCCTAGGAAGCATGTTTGTATAAAATCACACCCAAGAATTGACCTTAGAGTAATATTACTCTCAGAATTTACAGATTAATATCATGGTAAAGCATACAAGTTCAGCCTGTTCAGGACAAGCCATGATACAAATTACATCAAATCATTGAAAGATAAAAGGAACATTGGGGTTAAATATCTGTTTAACATCTAACTTCCACAGCTTGACAGTGCAATGCGGAGTAATACTCAAAATTGATACATTTACATATAAAGACTTTTAAAAATTAGGAAACTGAAAAAAAGTAATGAAAAAAACATGATGAAATGAACAGATTAACAGCTAAGACCTCAAAAAAGAAGTTTGATTCTGATTTCAAACCTATCCTAATTCAAAACAGTCAGCCCTTCAGTCTTCATGGACTTTATGGACTGTCTTATTCTTACAAAATTTAATGTATTAATCTCATTCTCAATATTTGAACATGTTCGGGAAATCAAAAACAAAAACAAAATTTGTGCCATTTTGTGGTGGTATGTTATCCCCCCAAACAAGTTTATCATACCTTTAGCCTTATGTTTATCCAGATTAGAGATGTTCAGTGATCATATACCAGGCTACAATTGACTGCAAGCAGGGCACATGACCTCAAACACTGCACGACATGATGTGAATCAGACAGTACAGGTCTCCTCACATATAATATGGCATGAAAGTATCAGAGGATAAACATACCTAGGATTATGTCATGTGTTCTGGCAAGGCAACACCATAACACTCTTGACATATATATTCACTTTATTTTGGTAAATAGTGTGTCTCTGATATGATTCACCCTTAAGTCACCCACGTATATTGGCCGAATCTGGCAAAAGCATAGTTGCTCATATTTTTAAAATTTCAAGATAGAATTTATTGTCAAGGTCAGAGGTCACTGTTGCATTTTGATGTTCGTTTTTAAAAATATTTAAAATATTTGTTTGAGACATAATGATAATATTTGTGTTATATTTATACAAATCATCAGTCATATGTTTGTTTCTCTTAATTAATCATGTGTAACTGAAGATCCCTGATTCATTATAATTCATATCTTTAAATTTCACAGCATGTTTTCATTTTCATCAATGTTTAATAAATGCTAAACACCCTAAAATAAAATTTGTTTTAATTACAGGTTCAATATTACTATGTAGAAATAAGACTCAATGATTTTACTGGAGTTACTGCCTCCATTACAAGAGAAATACTCCAACTATCTGGTTTCTGGTCATGTCCACGTGTACTGCTCGGTGTACTAATATTAAAACTCTCGGGACAATTATGCCAATACCAAATGTAGATAACACTGAATTTTGTGTGTACATAATTGATGTTCCTTGGGTATGAGTTCTCCGATTTTATAAATAAATAAATAAATGAATCAAAATTGGTGTATTTGATTTAAATCAATGTTTATCAAGTTCTTTCACAAATCTATATTTTTCTCCAAGCAGGAATACCTGAGAGATTGCGAAATCTTAATTTCCTAAGAGTTAAATATACTGAGCATAGTAATTAGCTAATATTCTTTATAATACAATCTTTTGGTATTCTTTATAATTTAATCTTCTGGTATTCTTTGTAATATAATCTTCTAGCATTCTTTATAATATTATCTCCTGATGTTCTTTTTCAAACAATCTTCTGGCATTTGTTATAATATAATCTTCTGGTATTTTTTATAATATAATCTTCTAGCATTCTTTATAATATTTCAAACAATCTTCTGGCATTTGTTATAATATAATCTTCTGGTATTCTTTATAATATAATCTTCTAGCATTCTTTATAATATAATCTCATGGTATTCTGTATAATATCATCTCCTAGTATTCTTTATAATATAATCTTCTGGCATTCTTAATAATATAATCTTCTGGTATTCTTTGTAATATAATCTTCTAGCATTCTTTATAATATTATCTCCTGATGTTCTTTTTCAAACAATCTTCTGGCATTTGTTATAATATAATCTTCTAGTATTCTTTATAATATAATCTCATGGTATTCTGTATAATATAATCTCATGGTATTCTGTATAATATCATCTCCTAGTATTCTTTATAATATAATCTTCTGGCATTCTTAATAATATAATCTCCTGGTATTCTTTATAATATAATCTTCTGGCATTCTTAATAATATAATCTCCTTTTCAATGTAATCTTGCACAATGTGACCTTGATGACCTTCTTGTCCTTGATCAGACTCATGGATGACACGATACTGACAGGTGTTAATCCATCACTCAAACTGATATGTACCTCCACTTATAAATGTTTATAATACAATATAAAACCGACATTACGTCGTAAATGTAACAAATTACTTGTTTACTTGTGTAAATAGCGATCTGGGCCCTTAATAAGATAATGTTTACATCAAGAACATTTGATAGTCTCAAATTCCACTGTCAAAATGGTTTGCTATCGATCAGACTTAGTCAGGAATTCCACAATTATTCAGGATCATATCATTACATCAAACATACATAAATCATCCAAATACGTACCACATATAACCACCAAATACACGACAACATGAACAACACCAATCTCAGGCTTCAAATGAATCCATACCATGCACATATCAGACATTTTGTAAATTCTAACAATTCTTCTCATTTAGTGAATTTAAACCTTTGTATAAACTACATGGTTCTCAAGGATCTAAGCTGGAAATAAGGTTTGTTCTCAAGCTGTGTATGACCCAGTGAAGTCTTATGAAGTCCACTCATAACCTCATTTGGTCATGTTTATGACTAAATATTGTAGCCTGCAAATTTACGAATAAATAATAGGATAATATTGGATCATGTTAAGATGATGCTTGGCTTCAACTGAAGATGTTACATATTAATATTTTTATGTTAATATTTAACTTGATGCAATCATTAAATCAACCATATTATCTATCAAAGGCTGTGACCAATGAAACTAGAAGAAACTCTTCTCGTCTCGTTGCTGTGACTGACAAACCTTTTTTAGTGAACTCAAACTTAAAAAGAACAAAAAAACATTTTCTTTCTTTTCAAAGTTTTTATCCAGAAAACCAAGTTAATGTAATAAGCCGTGATTGATAAACTAGTAATTTGATTGTCTGTGGCCATGGCGATCCTCCCTGAATCCTGTAATCTGGTGAAAAAAGTACAAAGAACAAACGGCAAGGTTTATATAATATGACAAGAATTGTGGCTGAACAAGCACATCGGTGTTTGGCTCCTGAATGTACATGGATTTATCATATGCCTGAACAAATGATAAGAATACATAATGATGTTCTTTACAATATAATGGTTGTTTGTGGTGTCCTACCACTGGTACCGAGTCGACTGCTGACCTCTGGTGGCCTGAGTGAGGTACTTTCTGGAGTGACCTTGGCATAAGATCATGCAGTCCCGACTGAGGCACATTTGATGGTGACCTTGGCAAGTCCTTTGTGAGTGACTTGCTGGGAGTGACCTCTGGTGTCAGCCTCAGTAATACAAGTAAGTACCCAGTCCTGTCCACACAAATAGGAACTCATCATGATCATTTATACTTCACATACAAATGAAAAAATCATTTGGTAAAGAAATGTTTTGTGACTTGTTTACCATCATTTTATATTCCAGTCACCACGCCTTGTCCCCTCCATTTTGAGATCTTTTCCCATAACTTTTCACAAGCATTATTATTTTTTTCCTTCAAAATCATTTGTTCTTGATACCCATTGCCTGATGCAAACTTGACTGTTGCAATCGGTTATGAACCTTTCTTTTTATGCTATGAGGGTCCATACTGACGTGAGGAGACGGCCTGAAGCTCACCCAAACTACACGAGATTATCAGGATTTTCCTGGTTATTAATCACTTCATGTTCATTTTAGACAGTAATTATAACATTCATCAATATCTCAAATAATAATAACCTTTATTGCAAGATGAACATCTCAATAAAGAGATATTTGAAATTCAAAATTGAAAAACAAGGTGAGTTCCATATTATTATTAATGGCAGAAAACAGATGAGAGGTGTCAAGATTTGGAGCTGTTCTCATTTCTTAGATGGGACATTGCATTCCCTCCAGTCACAGTATCGCACATGTATGACACATGGTGTATCTTGTCTCTGTTCTGGGACCCAGTGATAATCCCCCAACCCTCGGGGGATTAGGGATTCAGATTACCTGGGGTGTCCCTGGGGGATATAAGAGGCAGAATCACCCTTATAAACCGGGATGTCTGTGATGACTTTTGTCCCCTGCCTCCAGGGGGCACTGTATCATTTTGACTGACAGGTACTATCAGAGAAACAATTCTTTTCTCTGATGTCATTAACTGTGGGTATCAGCTTGGACATAAAACTTTTTCTATTTAATCATCAAAGCAATTCACCCGGAACTTGAATCTCTGGAATGTACCCTAAGAACTAAAAAAATACTTTTTTCTTCTATCTATTTCTTTTATGGAAACTTCTATTTTAAAAAAAATCTGTTAATCTGTTAATCTATTTTTAAAAAATCTTTAATTAAGCTAATCCACTGATGGAAAACATTCATATATCCCCCCCCCCCCCCCAAAAAAAACCCACAAAAATTCTAGGGTTTACAACAAATTAGTAGAAACTTCCAGGATTTATGCCCAAGCATGCATGAATACACCTAGTAAAAAATGATAAATAACTGAATAAGTATTGTTTTACAACATGCAGCCATACGTTCATTGAGCCACACAAGATGTGCGAAATTTGGAGTTTTTATCGAGCAGGAATACCTGCTAAATTCCCGGCATAAGAAGCAAGAGTTGACTATACCACGTTATCTACCTGGCAAGTTATATTGTTCACACCTAGTAAATCTGATATATGTCGACTTCCTGGCGGCCAGGAAGTCCACCTCCCAGCTGTAAACACAGCATAAAAACCTCAAATATTGCATCAGTGCAGTCAGGTACAGATACACACTGGCTCACGCCTACCACATAGTCCCATATAGTTGCACTGTAAACACAGCATAAAAACCTCAAATATTGCATCAGTGCAGTCAGGTACAGATACACACTGGTTCACGCCTACCATATAGTCAATATAGTTACACTGTAAACACAGCATAAAAACCTCAAATATTGCATCAGTGCAGTCAGGTACAGATACACACTGGCTCACGCCTACCATATAGCCCCATATAGTTGCACCGTAAACACAGCATAAAAACCTCAAATATTGCATCAGCGCAGTCAGGTACAGATACACACTGGCTCACGCCTACCATATAGCCCCATATAGTTGCACCGTAAACACAGCATAAAAACCTCAAATATTGCATCAGTGCAGTCAGGTACAGATACACACTGGCTCACGCCTACCATATAGCCCCATATAGTTGCACTGTAAACACAGCATAAAAACCTCAAATATTGCATCAGCGCAGTCAGGTACAGATACACACTGGCTCACGCCTACCATATAGCCCCATATAGTTGCACCGTAAACACAGCATAAAAACCTCAAATATTGCATCAGCGCAGTCAGGTACAGATACACACTGGCTCACGCCTACCATATAGCCCCATATAGTTGCACCGTAAACACAGCATAAAAACCTCAAATATTGCATCAGCGCAGTCAGGTACAGATACACACTGGCTCACGCCTACCATATAGCCCCATATAGTTGCACCGTAAACACAGCATAAAAACCTCAAATATTGCATCAGTGCAGTCAGGTACAGATACACACTGGCTCACGCCTACCACATAGCCCCATATAGTTGCACCGTAAACACAGCATAAAAACCTCAAATATTGCATCAGTGCAGTCAAGTACAGATACACATTGGCTCACGCCTACCATATAGCCCCATATAGTTACACTGTTTGCCAATATCAATACCAATACAGTAAAAATCTAGGTTCATCTCTACCATATATTCATAGAAAATAGCACCTTAGTACACAAGATAAATATCCTATTAATTTTGTTGTTGATAATCATGCCTTGGTTTTCTTGATAATCATGTTTAATCTTACATACTATTTATTGAATTTTGATTCCATTCAAATTCCATTCAATGAAGCTGAGTAACTTTTCATTCTTTTTAATTTTTTTTTTCAATTAAAATCATATTTCTTGATATTCTTTATTTGTTAATGCTTGTTCAAACATTTCCATTAACAATACTCAGGTGCATAACAATCTGAGACCACATTTAGGCCCGAATTTGACTGCCAGCTTGAGTAGTTCTCTCTCAATTCCTTCATTTGTGCTCAAATCCTCGGTCAAAAAAAACCCCCAAAATGACTGACAATTGTGAGCTGCAAGATCAAACTGACTTGGATGGTTATCCCTCCAACATATGATCTTACTGCACAGCTCTTCATACATCATGCATGTGATGCCAAAATAAGTGTGTATTTATACTGAGACGGTAATTAGCTACACAGTTAAAAAATAACGGACTTTTTGTTACAACGCGTCTATGAGCAGTATGTATCGGCATTTTTTGCTTGACATTTTACCATTTCTATCTATAAATCTTCTTCCTCTCCCGAAGTCACTCTTAATATCTCCCTCTCTTTATAGTTCAAATTATATATACTTTTACTTTGTCAATCTCATCTTAGATTTTTCCCAATGAGAAGTCTCCAATAAGAGATTTTTATCCAAATTATGGGCTCATTTCCAGATGGATTTCTTATGAATTAAACAGCGTTTTTTTTTCTATAATAGACCTGAAATACAATACATATATACAATACAATATATATATATATATATATATATATATATATATATATATATATATATATACAGTATAATGGATATTTGACATCCATTAGCACCCTCGGAGGACTTCCCATGGCTGTGAGTACTTGTTTGTCTCCCTCATTACCAGTTGATGGCAGGTATAGGCCATATATCATGTAAGCAGTCACACAAATACAGCAGATAATTATAGCAATGGATAACTAATGGTTGAACCTCCTGAACATAATGTGAGACACAAGCCAGGCTTACTGTAAGGAATCTGAAATACTAAGATAGTTCACAAATTGTCTGATCAGTACAAGGTATATGGACAGGATTGGTGACCCGTCCAGTGCTCTGTCATGCTATGACTGGTGACCAGTCTGGTGCTCTGTCATGCTATGACTGGTGACCCATCCAGTGCTCTGTCATGCTATGAATGGTGACCTGTCCAGTGCTCTGTCATTCTCTTACTGGTAACCCATCCAGTGCTCTGGCATGCTATGAATGGTGACCTGTCCAGTGCTCTGTCATTCTCTTACTGGTAACCCATCCAGTGCTCTGTCATGCTATAAATGGTGACAAATCCTGTGCTCTGTCATGTTATGACTGGTGACCTTTCCAGTGCTCTGTCATGCTATGACTGGTGACCCATCCAGTGCTCTGTCATGCTATGAATGGTGACAAATCCTGTGCTCTGTCATGCTATGACTGGTGATCAGTCCTGTGCTCTTTCATGCTATGACGGGTGACCAGTCCTGTGCTCTGTCATGCTATGACGGGTGACCAGTCTAGTGCTCTGTCATGCTATGACTGGTGACCATCTGTCTGCAGGACAAATACCTCATATTCACTTATGAACTGGCCATATCCATGAACATCATGCTGAACCTCCATGCCCTAATTGGTTTAATCAAATGCATGAAAGTGACATACATGTGTGAAGAAAAGGGCCTTTAGCAACACTATATATTCAAGCTTGGCAGTTTTCTTTTGTTTATACATATGTGAGCTGTACCTGAGATATGTCACCTAAGTCATTTATCAATACAACTGATCTTTAAATCAATAAATAACTGCTAAAAACAACTCAGTGACAAAACATTCTGCCTCCTCAGTTGCCCTGTCCTATGATTCGAGAAGCAGAGGAACCCATCAAGCTTGTTCTAGAAAGAAAGCAATGAATTATGTTTTGTCTTCACAGGCCTAAATTGTTAGATTTTCAACAAAATCACACTATATAAATAGAGTAGGTAGTATTTTTCTGCTTTTGATTAATTAGTTTCCAGTTTTAGGTTTTTACAATTTGTTTGTATTGTTTTTCGTCACAATAATCCAGTTCCTATTATATGCCAGTTCCTATTATAAACCAGTTCTTATTATAAGCCAGTTCCTATTATATGCCAGTCCCTATTATAAGCCAGTTCCTATTATAAGCCAGTTCCTATTATATGCCAGTTCCTATTATACCTCTAATACATCTCTGCCAGCTAACAATCACTACTAATATCACCAAATAAAGAGTTCTACACTTTAAGATAATATCAAAAGTTGCCAAGTATATATGTAGCTTATAAATGTTTATGGAGGTGTTGGAGAGGTTGATTTATTTTACATGATATGAGAGTAATAAACTTGTGTATAACCACTGATAACTGTGACAAACCAGAACTGATCTCAATATTCTTAATCTATTCCTAAGATAGCCAGCTGTATAAAATTTATGAAGCTGAAGACCGAAGACGGGAAAACAAACATGTCAAGTTCTTTATGTCAATACCACACGACAAGTCCTACAAAAATAACCTTGTTTTGTTTTTGCCCTTTGACATATTTTTTTAACTCAAAAGTCAAATATCAATAACTCATGATATTGTCAGTGATTGTTAAACAGTCTGACTGTGTATCAAATCAGAGAGACAAAATCTGCTTATCAGAGGCCAAAGATTTCTACAGATAAACGAAGTATGCATTATCTCATAAGAGATCAGGACTTTTGACTTACATGAACATTAACAGTAAATACAACAGAATTGTTTCGGAGAAAAACGAATGTGATACTTTTTCCTTGATGGAGGGGTTTTGAACCTTGGTAATCAGATCCAGCAGCAGGTGGTGACACCTGTTGGAAAATGTGATCATTATTTAACCTCACACATGTGACACGTGTTTTGCGGTTGATTTTCTACTACCCACAGCTTAAACTCTCATTCTGTGGTTGGCCACAACTATGCATCCACAAACAAACCTGCCTCCTATCTTTGCAGGGTCATGTAACCTGCGAGTTTTTTCTGATCGAATGTTGAAGTAAACCAGGCTAAAATTTATGCTCATGATGATAATCATGAAAATTTACTAAAACAAGAAAAATCTTTGAAATGTTTTCTTTGATGTATTCACTATTGATAACGACTCCCTTGTAAAAAATATAGTTTTGTAGTTATTGCTTAAGAGATGAAAAGAGTTTGAAAACTTTACATCATGTATAGTAATGTTAGCATGATTAATGTGTGAATGATCATTGCAAAGTACGGGTATCTCAGCTCTTTAGCTACAAATAAAACAGACTGGATTACAGTGCAAACTGCATTGTGCTGACCACTACAGCAGGGGAGCACACATTAGAGAGATGTTTGTTGGATCCGTGTGAGGCATTTGACACAATAGTGGTGTCGTAGTAGTGCCCCCTGGGGGCCAATGACTGACCAAATTGATAGCTACAACCCACCCCAGGGGGAGCTACCACACACATAAATCATATCACTGGTAGGTTACAGAACATTCTTTATAGACAACCTCAATAGAAAGAGAGAGTATGTACCCTCACTCTGCAAGAGTCCTTTCAAGGCTCGGAAAAATATATTCTAACTTTCATTCTTCAGGTTTGACATTAATTACTGAACAAAATGTACCATTTAAAGCCTCCTAAAGTTGGAAGCATTTTAAAATAATGATTATAATGAGATAGAAATCAATTCTGACAGGAGACGATTTCAACTTGCAGATAAGCCTGATAAGATACCATATGGAAAGTGGTCCACCTTCTCTGCTCTGGCCCAGGTATGTACCTCACTCACTAGGTGGCTCTCCAAAGAATACAATAACCTGTCTTGAAACTTCCCCCCGAACACCATCAATACCGGTCTGGACCTGGCCTTTGTGTCTGTCCCATTTTGTGTGCAGTTCTCCAATATGTTGTATGTAACTTTAGGTAAGATAAGGACCTTCTGAAGAAAATATGAATATTATTTTTTGCACATGATTAAAGCTGTCTCGCATTTTCCAGAATGTCAAAACAACATACTTTTTTCATGCTATCAAAGGCTTGCATTTGGTGCAAAAATTACCGGCTTTTTATCAAAGGTTCAGTTTTGTAACCAGGGGAAGGAGAGAAAAGTGACATGGTAAAAGTTATGATAAATGAGCTGACTGTTGACAGAACTACTCCATAAATATTTATAATGAATTTGAGGCCTGATGTGAAATTGTGCAATAGTCTAAAGCAAATACAATGTAAGGCCATTTAATTATATGTACCTCATGTCAAATGTGTTGCCGACCTAAGCAAATATTTAAGCAGCTTTTCACCTGAATTAATTAAGAAAGAATACCAATTGTGAAGGGTTTGAAAGCATACAGCTTCAGATTTGGGTTTGTTGTTAAACAAGGGTTGACCCACTCTGCATGACATCGGTAGTGTTGTTAGTTCATTTTTCTCACTACCTCTGCTGTCACTGCCCTGCATTTGATACCATTCAAAATTTGGAATTGCCCGGGTAAAAATGTTTGTCTTTGAGCATAAATTATCCACAACTTGCCTAAATGACTAGCCATGCTAACCAGAGCTTGTGTAATGGTATAAGATAGTTAATGTAAAAATCTCTGCATTCAGTCATATATATTTGACAAAATTAGACAAAAATATAACAGAATTTCATCTTTTTGTCGTTTTCTCCATTAATTCTTCCGAGACAATCAAGACATTCCCATGGGCTTTCTCTAAGCCTCTCAGGATTGCTCAGGTGGCAAAGTCATGTGTGAAAATTTGGCAAGTATGTCACCTATTACAACAAGTCCCTTAAATCTCATGTGTAAATACATTGGCTTTTGCTTTGTTGATTCTCAAGAGGCATTTGACTGTGCTGTGTTGATTCTTGTAGGGCATTTGACTGTGATAATGTTCGCTCAGAGTTCCTTATTCCCTTAATGTGATGATAACAAAGTGTATGGACATGGTGTACACATGTGTAAAGCTGGCTTTATTTGCATGTCTGTCATCAGTAGACATCAGAATACTGGTTCACAGAGATAATATAGGCGTACAGATTCCTCATGAGATATATATCTTTACAGTTTGTCTGTGCTCACAGGATAATCATACATCAACAAAAACCATCCCGATTTCAGGTATTATATTCCATTTGATTACAACCAGGCTTTTTTATATCAAGATCTTTGCTATCTAAGGACCCCAGTGGCATTTGATACACTAGCTGTCGTATTTTGTGATTGCAACAGAAATAAAATACACATAAAATCCTCAGCCAAATAGTTGGCCATGGCAAACCATAACCTTAGAATCTCAAACCTCATAATTTTACCCAAGATAAAAAGGGGCAAAGGAACTCTTATCTGGTAAAGCTGACAAAAAAATGTTTCAAAACTTCTTATGCATGAAAGTGGGCAATCTTACCACAAGGCATAGTGCAATCTTGTGTCGTTATGGCTGTCAGCTGATGTCATTGACTCAACCGCGACTCTAAATGATCAACTGTTCCCCCCCAGGTACGGTATAATTAGGAACGGAGGATCTGGCTTTCTTCTCCTTACTCTGCCTGATACAGGGACAGTCCTCTCGCATCCACACCGGTCCATCACTGTCACTCCAAATCACCACCATATATATACATATATACTGGTACCCTACCTGTCCTCACCCATTTACTTTAACCACAATACGTCGGCAGAGTGCTTTAAAATTGTTTGTGGTATTTTCGGGTCTTTGCTGTCAAAGTCCTTATTTAAATTGCAAAACCATGATGATAACCTACTGGTAATACGTCGGCAGAGAGCTTTAAAATTGTATGTGGAATTTCGGGTCTTTGCTGTCAAAGTCTTTATTCAAATTGTAAAGCCATGATGATAACCTATTGACATGGTCACAGGGTATAGCAAGGCGGGGAGCAACACAACACAGACCCTCTGTTACGAGATTTTTATGTCAAATATTGTTGCTTAACAAGGCAATACACTAACCTTACTGTTCATGAATAAAACTGATTGCATGGGGATCAATTTAACTTTGAGTACACCACAAAAGTTCAATTTTGGACAGGATAATTGCAACACAACCAGTTCCATCATCAAAACATGTGAGAATGCCTGGGGCATGTTTTGTGGTGCACCCAGTATTGTCTGTGATAACAATAGATTGAAATCCCGTCTTTGTGCCCTTCAGATATCATATAATATGTAATTTACGATATCATCTTCCATCTCATGGCCTGTCAAGGCGTTTAAACAGATTTACAGATTTGAATTCAAACATTTGAGATACAAATCTAAATTTTATGTTTTTTATCAGTTTTCCTCCAACACAAATCAAAACTTTGGAGGCAGACTTCTTCAATTTCTTTTAAAACTATCCCATGTAATATGGTTTTAAACATCTCCTAACAGATCGTGAATATAAAAATGGAAATAAAATAACATACAAATCCTAATCATAAAAAAATAACACAACAGAGAATTTATTGTCTATTTATGTATAAAAAAATTTATTTATTCAGTGAATATTATTCCAAAAGATCTTTTTTTTCAAAAATGGAAAATGTATCTGCGAACTGCAGCCAGGCATGGGTAGACACGTTAGCGCCCTCTATATTCCAGCCTAATAGTATGATTACCACTGCTAAGCAATTATAACTCCCTGGCCTTTATCTGCGTTTAGATCACCCCTTATTTAGCACAGCGGGATTAAATTTGCCCGCCAGATATCCGTTTTTGTGAGAATATCAAACTGGTAATTAAGCATGAAGGGTTTCTTGCGATACCAGGTGACAGTATTGTTCGTGATTGGACACACTCGCGTGTAAAAAGCATGATATATTGGTGGGGTCAAGCCCGGCAAGGAGAGGGTAAATTAGTGGGTTAGATCCACGCGGGTGGGGTACACCGTTGGGGTACACCGCAGAAAGCCGCAGATCCGGAAGAAAGAGACTGAATCGTCATGATTAATGTTACATTCGGACACAAAAGGTACATTTTATGGCTACATAAAGATCCAAAATATTTCTGATCTGCTGTGTTAATTGCAGGTTTCATGCCTCTATTTGAATTTGGAGCTGACATTATCTTTGATGGAATATTTGAGACTAGAAATGGTTCCATGAGATTGGAGTTTCTTCATCATCGATTATTGATAGATGTTTAATAACTGTAATGAGTTGAGGTATATGGCCGCTTTGCATGGGTACAGGGCAATCAACTGAGATTGGTCATTGGTCATTATCCACGGTATCTCCATAACACCTGTGCAATAATTGGTCCATTCAATGATCACATTTGTATTAAAAACTGCACCACGCGACCTTTATCAACCATTATGCCCAGTCCTATTGGAGAAAAAAACGTTCATGAGAGATGTTTCACAGCCATATTTTTTCAAATATATAGGGTTGTATATTGATATTTTAAATTTGAACTGTTATGAATAAAAAGACTATGTCTGGAGTCTGTACTTTTTACATCCTTAGATCAAGGCTAGCAAATTTAGAAAAATGCCTTTGGTCTGGGCAAGTAATACATTATTTAGTGTTTATACTTTACAGGTAGGTTAAAATACAAATATTTGTCAAAAATTTTTCTGTGAAAAAAGTCGTCTGGTATTTTACTGTGAGCATTGGAAATTTAAAACAAAGGCAGAATCTTGCCAATGGCAGCGCTGATGTTAAAACATGAATATGATGTAAGGCAGTGTGTTCATTACTTGTGCAAAATGCTCGTAAACATCTTCGCTGACATATACAGGCCTACAGACAGCATAAATATCCTGCTATTTACATAGCATTCATGTGCAATCCTTATGATTAAACACATTTAAATTCACCTCGTTATACAATCATAAAACTATTAAATTTCTACTACACGTATAACAAAAGAGATGGCAATCGCATTAATTACTCTAAGATTTACTTAAAATTGATAGAAAAGTAGTAAATTTCTTATATATCAAGTAACGCCTAGAACACATTTTTTTCCTTTTTGTTTTTTTTCATAGTTTTATCAATTTGTACTGTTTGCATTTGTCTTCATTGATTCCCACTGGGGTGATGTTGATTATCATAAATTTGAGTGCATAGATTCCCACTGGGGTGATGTTGATTATCATAAATTTGAGTGTATAGATTCCTACTCAGGTGATGTTGATTATCATAAATTAGAGTGCATTGATTCCCACTGGGGTGATGTTGATTATCATAAATTTGAGTGCATAGATTCCCACTGGGGTGATGTTGATTATCATAAATTTGAGTGTATAGATTCCTACTCGGGTGATGTTGATTATCATAAATTAGAGTGCATAGATTCCTACTGGGGTGATGTTGATTATCATAAATTTGAGTGTATAAATTCCCACTGGGGTGATGTTGATTATCATAAATTTGAGTGCATAGATTCCCACTGGGGTGATGTTGATTATCATAAATTTGAGTGCATAGATTCCTACTGGGGTGATGTTGATTATCATAAATTAGAGTGCATAAATTCCTACTGGGGTGATGTTGATTATCATAAATTAGAATGTATAGATTCCTACTTAGCTGATATTGATTATCATAAATTAGAATGTATAGATTCCTAATGGGGTGATGTTGATTATCATAAATTCGAGTGTATAGATTCCTACTCGGGTGGTGTTGGCTGCGCTAGATTAGAGGAGATAATACAATATAAGTGTGAGGATAAGAGGCTTGGCATTGATGGATGATGGGAAGCTCCTTGGAGGGATCAGCCTGAGAGCTAACTATGGGTCACAGCTTAGCCACCGGACATACACCTACAACAACATGGGCTCTCCTCACCAGTCAGCGGCAAACTCCTACACCCTCACACGTCATCATACCCATATGCGGTCATGCAGAACCGTTGCATGACCATTTATCTATTACACATAATGTTTCAGCTGCATTACGCAAAGTCATGCAATATAACAAATCAAGTATTGGTAATGCATGATTTCACGCAGACTGTTCAATGCGTGACTCTATGGAGGTTTGAATGTGACTGGCCACACAAGGTGATCATCAAAGTCTCACACAACATGTAGTCCCCATGTTTGACAACTTGGGACATGTTGTTGTTCGGACATTGTTTTTCTCTCACTTAACACCTGCCAATGTTTAGCATTCTATAATCTCATCCATTTTAAGTCTGGGCCAATGAGCCTCCTTGAAATTTATAATTAATTGCAAAGAGAATATAATTATTTTTTCCATAGGCAACAAACCAGAAAATATCTGTAATAAAACAAAGACTTTAAAACGCATCTGTGCTTTCTCTTTAGATTTCAAGGTGTAGTATTTTCACAGATGGCACAGAGATATGGTGATATATATTGATCCAGCCTTAACCACAGAGATCTGTATCTACCATGTCAACATGCTATATCTCATGTCAACCATTTTCCAATGTCCCAAAACTTGGTTTTGGACAAAAAAATGCTGCAAAATTATCATGTATGAATTTTAAAAGCTTTATCAGAGAGGAACTGTAATCAGTAAAGAGAAACATCTTTTTGGCTCGGCATAAATGCCAAAATCAATGGATCCAAAATCAGGCTGTCATTGCTATCATTATAATCAAGATTTTGAAGATGGCAATATTCAAATCATGTGTTATGGTAATTCTGCATGCTACCCATCACAAAATTATAACTATATTCTAATTTCAACAGAGATTCATGATTTCAATGTATTGTAATATTGAAAATTAAAGAAACACAAACAAAAAATCCAACATACATGGCACCAACAATCAACAGCCCTGATTTAACCATATATGTGAACTGTCACAATTTAAGTTCTCGGATATCTACTGGAAAGTTTGCAAGGTGATGGGACAACCTGGGATCCGACAGATCACCATTAACATGATGAAGTGCAGGCATTTATATATACATATATATATATATATATATATATATATATATATATATATATATATATATATATATATATATATATATATATATATATATATATATATATATATATATATATATATATATATATATATATCACATGTATATGTATGTTAGCTGATTACTCCAGCTTATGGCACATTGCACAATGGTGTAAATCGTTCTTGGTGCTTGTGGCCACTCAGCCACAGGTGTGTACCCTGTACATAATGCTTCAGACTGTAATGATTATATCAACATTATAAAGTCTCACTTCAACTACCATATTCTACCTAAATAGTGTCAAAAACTACCACTCCACACTGATTAATAAGCAATATTTTGAAAACATAAAACTCATTGGAACACTTCAAGACACGCACAAGATATCTGTACTTGGCCTGCAGGTTTACAGTGCTCAGCAGCAAGAGCAGAGTTGAATTATGATTGGTTAATAATCAATCAAGTACAGCAGTACATTAAAAGTGTAGGAACTTTGAAATGGTGATGGGCTCTTTTACCTGTTTTTTTTGGTGGAATATCTTTATGGAATGGTGTGATTTGGTGCAAAATATGTAGAATGTCGAGGTCTGCAACATGATGGCCATTACAGAGAAAGCTGGCAAAATGGTGGTCTGGCATACTGTCCAAGCATAACATTTTCAAGGAGAGTCTCTGCTAGGTTTAAATGTTCATAATTGAAAGTAATAAAAAACAAATCTGTGGACTGCAAAGAATACAGGGAAGGTGTGAATAATCATGTATGTGGAATGGATAGTTACAATACAGTGCTGACCAAAATAGTATAAGAAATGTTAACACAGGCACAAATAGAATTACTCGGCTTTACATTAGTCGTTATGTTAGTTCAATTGTCTCACAAACTCTGCCGGCATTGCCTTATATTGAGACAAAGATTGAGATTATTCAAAATTTGAAACTCAATGTCCAGTCATGCATGTGAGTCACGCCCACCCAAATATCAGCTAATCAGAATTGACTAGCCTCAGGGGACAACGTGTGATCAGCTAGCCGCTGACTGATACGCTAACCAATCAGTACAATATATAATCTATTTGAATATTCATTTGTTTATTCACAAAACAAAAATCAAATCGTGGGATTAAAAATTCTCAACTTTCCAACATGGCTTTGAATGAATGACATCAAAATAACTCAGATTGGTTAAAAGTAGATAGCATTGTGGTCTCTCAAAAACTTAGATAGCACTGTGGTCTCTCAAAAACTTACATAGCACTGTGGTCTCTCAAAAACTTAGATAGCACTGTGGTCTCTCAAAAACTTAGATAGCACTGTGGTCTCTCAAAAACTTACATAGCACTGTGGTCTCTCAAAAACTTGGAATAGGTGGTGCTTTATTTGAGAAAAAACACAGAATATTTTTTTAATCTGGTGTTTTGATATCAATTACTAGTAGAAATACTGCATTAGAAATGAATTGTTGTTTAAAGATTATTACAGAAGTAGATAATGTTTAATGAAAGCGTGGTGAATGGGAGCCTTTATCCACATAACTCTCTTCAATCCGTGTCACAATGTGTTTTCCACAATCAGGTGAAGGAGGGCTAAGCTACGTCAAGGGCTTGCCAATCCATGGCTGTCTTTTTGACACAGCAGATTTCAGGACTATGTGCCAAGTACAGAAAGCTAGTCTACTTCTTATTACCTGCTTAGGCATAAAAAAGAAGCTTGTTTCCGATTTCCCAACCTACCTTAGTTCAAACCAGAGCTCTATCTAAAGTTGTTGTTTTTTTTACTTTCTATGTGAATACACAGTTTCAATTAAAATGTCATTTATATATATCTATTATAAATATATTTCATGACTTTTAACAAAAACAAAAAAACAAAAAAAAATATACCATCTTATTTATTCATGGCACATTATCAGCATCAAGGTTATTGTTTTTTGGGCCTTACCATACTTACAGGAGGGAAGTGTTATATTTGGAGAGAGAGAATGAGAATGAGAATGAGAACCATAATCCTAAAACACAGGCCTTGGTATGAAGGACTTTGGTCATTGGCCTGATGGAGCTAAGATATTAAATTTACTGGCCTATAACATAAAACATTCAGTATACAATGATTATTCACTAAAATCCAGGGGGCAGAGGAATTTTAAACCCACTGCCCCATATTCACCCAGAACATCTAGAAACCTTTTATGGCCAATGGACCAGTTTTGAATGTGAAGCCCTGATATAAATGAAGGTCAAATGTTTTTTTAAACCCAATTTGAGACATTAACAGTGTAATAATGTTACATCGTTTAAGACCACAGTTGTTTATTCTATTCTCCTCTTTTATATCCAAAGTCATAATATTTACAAATTAAAACCATAAAAAATAGCAGCCCTCCAAGCAAGTACGCAGTCCTATGACTTCTTCAACAAGCCAAATTATCATGTTGATTTTGAACTGAAGCCAAGAAAAACTGCCAACTAATTTAACACAAACCTGAACAATTTATTTCACCATAAATCACTGTTCTTGGCTCACAACTCTGTGTTTCTCCTCCAAAAGTTTTAATACATATAACTAAGAATAACACTTCAAAATGATTAGTTACAATGAAATAATGGACTTTATTTTGAGTTTTTGCCAGGTCTAACACATCATAGCGTTCAAATACACATTAATGCTTCGTCCACTCTCCATATCAAGGACTTCTGCCAAAAAGCTTTCATTTTATATAGATGCAAAATATATACAATTCTTCCTTAGTTTTCAAAACATGTTTTAAATATCATCATCCTTAAAATTATCAGTTTTCCTGCATAAAACAATAAAATAAATTGGTTGGCATTTCTGGAAGCGTATACATGTTTCCATGTATTTATTTTAATGATAACAAAACAATTCACGCATTTTCGATATTCTCACTGATATCGAAATAATTCATGGAAATGATCTCATCACTGACTTCCCGCAATTATAGTTAATATTCCAATGAGAATCCTGCTTTATTGGGATGATGGGAGCGGCGCCAAACATTCCATATCTCATTATCAGCTTGCCCACAATTAAAGGCAATCTGACTATTAAATCCTCATAGAATCTCTTTTCTGGTTAATACAAAGATAATCATTTGTTACATGAAGAAACGTATTGATTCCTACTTCTAAATAAAAAATATGAAAACAATTTAGGTTGTCTTTTAATATCTTTATTTCCCTTGTATCATCAATATTATGAATTTCACCTTTAACATTTTCACTAACTTGTAAAACAGTCTATGAACATATGCCAAAGACCTAAGAGCTAAACCGAATCAAACATAGTTGTTGGTGTTTGTGAACATTTCCTTTTAATTTTTCTAAACAATAATTTACAGTATTTACGCAGCTTTACAGATAAATAACAGTCAATTTGGCAAAATAATGGATATAATGGAAGTCTCAAACGAAGACTTTAGTCAGGTTATCAAAATGAGGCACTAGTTGCCCCCAGGTGTCCATGGAATTCACTCTTGACCCTTGAATAATTTTTAAATCAATAAAAACAAAAAAAGTCTGAGCCTCACTGAAAATTGCCAGGACTCCTGATAATACTGTACCTAAATGCTTTGTAAGCTTTGCTGACGAAATCAGGACAGCTAAAATGGTGAATGTTTGAACTTTGTTGCTTATCATATGCTGCTTTCTCAAGCTGACCACTGCACAGAAGACAGATCAATTATTCTGCATTAAGTCTACAGACGGAGGTACTGGAAACTTCTCACATCTTCATCCCAGCTGAGATTCCTGCACCTGAGAAACTCAATACAAACATCACACTCCCTCCAGAGGGTGGCATGAGAAGCTCATGACTTGATACAGCACACTCCTTCCAGAAAACGCACATCTGAGCTTGAATAATAGTCACAAGAGATCAAGAAAGATTCCCACCTATGCCCAGGCGTGGGGTGTCGAATAATTACTGCCCTCTGGTGGTGGAATGTGCTGCCCCCTGCTGGTCTAGGTCAGTGATATATCACTGCTATTAGGCATGTTAGTTTACACTACCACATTCATCACCGACCAATCCTGGATCCTATCTCACTCTGGCTTTCAATACAAAGGTATTAAATGGACCAAAGTTGAGCAGCAGCCAAACATTTTTTTATATTATCACCTTCTCATATCAAGGTCCACATTTTTTTACCTAATCAAGTTAAAGTATAAATATATATCAAGTCCAAACTGGTGTCCATTTCTGTGAACATGTCAGCATTAAATGTCAAATCCATACATCTGAGTAACCAGAACTAAGAATTCTGATTTCGAGGAAATGATAAGACAATTACTGACAACACTAAGGGTTTAAGTTTTCTGTTTAATCTGAACAGGCTTCCATTATAAAAAAAATTGTAATCTACCAGCACTAAGAACTGTTTTAATTTGCTATAAAAAATATTGTTATCGTAACAAAACCAATTCATCAATGGAGCTAAGCAATACAAATGTGCACTTTTCAATTTCATTACTTCTGGAATAATTTTATCATTCCTTTGGCGATCTTGTTGTTGGCCATCAAATTAGAGCAAATATATTTGACTATGATGAAGATGACCAGAACTTGCTCTAAGAGAGTATTAACCCTTCAAACTGACCACACAAAGATCCCACCAGACACAACAATGGCAGCCGATTCAAGTACTGCCAAATAAACAGCACATCCCTCTGGAACCCACACAACACTGCCACTGTTTACAAACACAGGTAACCATGGCAACATATATATCCCACCCTGAGAGTGAGTTACGGTGGTTAAAAGACAAGCCTCACCTGAAGAACTAAACTGAACAAACTTATAAGAAAATAAACATTTTAAGGCCCCCCCCTCAAAAAAAACAAAAAAAAACGCATTTTTGATGCCCCAATCACTCTATTATATAGAATGGTATGGTTTGTTTTATCTGTTGATGAGCAGATATTGGGGTTTGTTGTTGATATATACATGGTGACTTGGCCCGTGGGGCTTCCATCTCCCTCTGTGAGTATATTCACCCTTCCTTCCTGTTCCTTTGGGCATGTTTCACTTCTCATATGCCAGATGGTATTTCCTCCTGAATCAACTCTATTACCCAAAACTAAACATATTCTCCTCTGCTGTGTTGCATCTATAGCAATATTTTTTGTGATAGAAATGCCACTGATATGTGACAGAGAGCATGGTGTTGGTGCTGCAGGCACGTTGGTATCAAACTCAGAACTCAGAACTCAATCTAGACCTCTTGATATGAGGTAACAATCAAAACAGACAAATCTCTCAAAATCAAAACAATTAAACAAATATCTTGAAAATTGCAACAAAAACGATAAATAACAGATGTGAAATAATAAATTGCTCTGCATGAGTATGTTTAACTTATCTTATATAGTATTTATAATTTTGTTAACTTTTTGAATGATATCTACTATGACCTCAGACTCTTGCACTTTCATCACTTTACAAATATTATATATATATATATATATATATATATATATATATATATATATATATATATATATATATATATATATATATATATATATATATATATATATATATATATATATATATATATATATATATATGAATAAGGTGTTTTACATAATAGCCTTGAGGCACATGTGAGTGGCCATCTGGTCAGTAATATGCAGGTTATATGTAGTTAGATGGTCGGCCTGGGGTCAGCCTGAGGTCAGGCATGTGTCAGCTCAGAAGTGACAACAAACTAAATAATTATCATAATCATTCAAAATAATGCATGTAAAAAAACATGCTTATCATCATTACAAGTAAGTGGAATAATTTTTGCTTAACCTTTATTTTTCTTATCACAATAATGACCTCTAAATCTGTGAACTAGGTATTACTAAACTATCCAGGGTAAGGCATGATTTAGGCAAATGATTTAACATTTAGCAATAAACAAAAGTCTATATATTTAGCACATCTTTTTGAGAAGATGATGTATGTTGTGCGATATGGGGAAGTGTTCATAGCGCCCACAGCATGCTCATGTCACAAGGTGGCGAGCTGCATCCTTTGTGTTTTCCTGGAACTCAGCTGGTGAACTCGTGAGATATGCTTGACTATGCTGCTACAGGGGAATACTAACCTGGCTAAAGCCGTTATTGATCTTCCTGAAAACTGCATGATCTCTCACTGATCCCCATCTTTGTGAACACATCACTTGGATGGCAATTAATTTGTTTAAGCATCCCGTTGATAGATCAAAAAGATATTTAAATTTAAAATTTACTAGTTTGAAAAATCTTGTCCTCCAAAATCCTACTTTGACTAATTTGTGCCCATTTTATATTCATCAGTATCTTTTCCATGCCATTCTCATTTTGATAAATGAATATGAAATGAGAACCCTAAATGTGGTAAAAGATGACTGAAGATTGTTTAACCCTGTATACCGTATATAAAAAAATCCTGTCAAACACTCAATTGTCAGAATCCAGAAATTAACATGGCCGAGTGTTTGCAAATATAAAAATCATTCAATTTACCCTGAGCAAATGAGATATCAGCACAGTTTATAAGCATCTCCATTGCTCTCAGGTCAAGACCCATATTTCACTTTTGCTCTATTTATTTTGGTGTTCAATTCAAATTCACACTTCCTGCATTCTCATGTCCATCAGTAAATGGGGCTTTCTCCGCTGCCCTTTTCACCCTCAACAGGCCTGGATCCTAACCTTTTTGCAAGTCCTGATTAAATTGACATACAGGGGTACCCATTAAACATTAAGCACAAATGATTTAACAATTTTTTTCTATTTTTTGTTCACTTGTTTTCCTTCAAAAGCAACCAATTTTAAGAAAAATCTGATCTTCATGAAGGAGTGTGAACAAGGTAACTTGAGGCAAATTTGTTATGGAGCTAAATCTAATTTGTACGAGTGGTAATTTATCCCAGAATGCACACCCCTGCACAGGTGAGAACGCCAGGTGCTATGAGAGAGAGCGAGAGGACACCCTCACCTCCACTTGTGTGGGCCATAAATGTGTAGAAACACCTTCAAATGAAAGAGCGACACTCCTAGGCTGGTGCGAGAAAATTCTATTTGTATTTCCAGATCAAAGACACTCCATCAATATCCTTTTATACTTGACTTTTAATGGCATTTTAGTTCACTATGCCAGTATTTTTCGCTAAGTGGTAGTACCCCAGTCTGTAATCAAAGTGAAAATGTAGAACTAGTGGCCAACATTGAAAAGGTCTGACCTTCACCAGAGTACACAAACATGTATATTTAAGAGTGTCCTAAGCATTGCAAATAAATATCATTTCTAGCATATTTACATGATCCTCGACCTTCAACTACCTAGACCATCAATAGCATATTTGTATTCATGTAATATAACTGTTAGTTTTCTGATAATTTATGCTAAACTATGACATTCAATGGGAGTCGAAAGTTCATCAACACGAACAGGAAAATAAGGAAATGAGCAAGGACAGACCAGAATTAACTCAGTGTAATTCAATAAAAGATTATCAGATTCTACACATCTCTAATGAGTGGTTTGTCTGAGGATTGACTGTGGAGGTGTCAATCAGAGCTGTGGGAGATGAAATGCTGGATGCTATGTAGACAAATTGGGTGGGAGGATGAGTGAACCCAGCCTCCGTACCAAACTACCAGCTGCTCTCACCACACTCACATCAAACTGATGCTTAATGCAAACCTCCTAAGCTTATTCATCATATCTGATGCCAACCTCCACCAATGGTCTATGGTGAACTATCAATAAATAAAATAATATAAAAAAATATTTAAAAATCAGTAGTTTGTCAGTAGTTGTGTTGGTGGACAGTGTGAGCTGATGCCAGACTCCTTCCATAGCCGGCCAGCTGGACTGGATAACCAGAGGAGGATGGAATGGTGCTCTGGAGACAGAAGATACAGCTGACAGTATACAGACGATGGGTACAGGGTGGCATTAAACATCATGGAGCCGGGTTGGTTGGTTGGAAAAGCATCAGTCACTGAAGCAGCTCAAGTCAAACTGGTGTCAAAAAAAGTTTGATTTAAAATGTTGCTTACACTTCCCCAGTTTTAAACAATCAATTAATTGAAACAAAAATTGTAAAAAAAAATGCAGACTCGCCTTAACCAAAAATTTGCTTACTTAGGGCAACAGGGCAAGCTCAAATTGAGAATCGTGCTGTGAGGATGATACCTGACAGGTCTCAGGTGACGGGGGAGTGCAGTACTGGTTTACACTGCTCGTGTGTCAGGCGGGGATCAGCTGACTGCTGCTGGGGTAAAGGTAATCGTGAGGGGCGTACTTCCTGGTCTCTCGAGTCTGTCAGGTAGCTGGAAGATTGGGTGAGTGTACCTGCGAGTCCTGGTCAACTAAAATTGAAATCTATAGAAATGAGGAACTTATTTAACAGATATGCTCTGTCAGGCCTGTGATTCCTTAAAACCCATATATTTAACAGTCAATATTTGATTAAGTAATAAAATATATTATTTAACAAAATTATTCAAGATTCCCCCAAAAATCATATTAAGCATCACATTGGCAAACGTTAAAAGGTAAAAAACATATGATTAAAACTATAAACATATATTTGTCAAACACTGACAAAGGCAAAGTCAAGTGTCCATGAGAAAACCCAAAACTTTCTTCAGAAACTCATCATGCACAAAGTGTGCACTCAGTCACCGGCTGGTGTGGCCGCCTGTGATCAAATATAAATATCACATTTATGTGTGATTTTCACTCCTAAACTGACATGAATGTGTAATTTCACCATTATTTACGGCCCTTTTCACTGGCCTCATTTTAATATAGGTCAATGTCTTTTCATGTCTTTTCCTGGTTTCCATTACCTTCTGCCTTTCTACATACATCTCCATCTCTATATAATCATTTTAAATTGCTGAAAGATACACATGAGATGGGTTTCGGCAGGTGATGGTGTCTTTGGTCAATCTGGTCACTTTGAATGGGACCTGACACTCTGATAATAGATTTGACATATAGAATACAGATTGGCTATTAATGACCGGGGAATATCTGACCAGGTCATCCGCAAGGTCACTCTGCCTCATAAATTATCATTAGCTGCACCCCCACACACAATGTGCTCCTCACTCCCCCGTCAAATAAAATACTAACCATTCACTTACAATATCTGGGGTATGATATCTGCCTTTTATAAAATTGCTCTTGTCCATAGTGATGAACATTTTGTCATAAAAAGCTGAAAACATAAGTAGTTTTTTCTTGATTTTACACTAATTTGTTAACAATACTAAATATATTTAAAGGTATCGATGCAAAAAATATAACTTTTTTTACTTTGATTTAAGAAAACTAATAAAATCTAAGATGCTCCGAACAAAAGATCTTAATCTGCCAAATAATCTGATTGTGATGGTTTATCACCGACATATCACCGTGATGAATGGGTCTGATCACAGGGTGAGGATGGTTGCATTATACGGGTTTACTCACCAGGTGGACCCACTCATCCCTCCATCACACTCCTCCCCCTTTTTCCTCTGTAGAAAACTTCTTCCTGGGTTCAAAAGCTAAATAATTACACTCAAATTGTATTCCACCTGTTCACATCTTCCTTCCTGGCATTTCTTCCTGTGCTCCAAACAACACAGCATATCTCATATTGTGCTGTGTGAAAACAATTCCAGTTGCCATGGAGATTACAATATTCTCTGATGCTTTTTATATTTACCATAATTTATTTTTAGTTTTCTTTTCTTTGTTTCAGTGTAAAATTCACGTAGATCATATCCCATAAATATCAGTGTTCTAATTCTTATTTCTAATACATGTGATACAGTTCTAGGTATGAGATGTGAAAGTAATTGACATCATTACTCAAACTCAAGTTCATGCCAAGAAGATAAGTTGTCTCTCGCTTAATTCCAGATAAAACTATATTGTTTCTCTCTATTTGACAATAAGTTGTCTTTTTCTTAATTACAGACAACACTTACAATATATAAAATTTTACTTCATTGGAACATCATCATCAACAATCATGATTTTTCCATTATCATCACTGAAAGCAAATGTATGATACAGGAAAGTGTGTTTGAGAAGTTAGAGATCTACATTACTTGTCATCCTATATGTGATAAGTACAGGGTGCCCTGAAAAAATGTGAAATGAAGTGGTTCTCCTATCCCCAGTGAACACAGTGGATGGGTTTACAAAGAGGAGGAATATTTCAGCAAGCAGAGATGGTGTGAGGCAAGTGAGCACCTGTTGCATGTTTGTGTATGTTTACATTAACTCATATACCTGTGTGTGTATGACCTTATGCCCTTCTCACCACATCAGAGCCCTCTGGTGGCAACATCATGACCTTTCATGGTGGCAGCATACGGCTGTACCAGAGTGTGAAAAAAAGAGAAAAGGTGCGATGGTACTAGGATTTTTACAGAGAAAAAGAGCAAAAAAGCACAGTAGGCCTCCGTCAGATTAATATACAGATGAAAAGGGTTGAATATATAAAGAGGCACCACAGTAAATCATTTCCAGAGGAGATGAATATGAATAAATAAATAGGAAACTGAGAATTCCGAGGAATATGTGAAAAATTCAGACACAACATGACAACTCAGTGTGATAACATGAAGTCACACAACGACTCAGCATTTTATGATATTTGGGCGTGACCAAATTATTGCTTGGCACCAACTGGTAACCCAGGTGAATGTTATAATGATTATCATGCTTATTGGAGGTCAACAGATGGACTGGCATTATCGCATACATCTACCTAATTAGGCATACATGCATGTGTTCCTACAGAGGCGAGCTCTCCATCAGACTGTGGTAGAGTCTGGACGTCAATCATTATGGACAATGTCCTGAGGCGATCGTATGGACAGGCTGAGAAACCTGGGCCATAATATAGACCAGCTATCCCAATGACCAGCTCCAAAAGATCGGTCCAGAACACTTTATAAGCACGGTTTAAAATTCAAACCTGTCTTTCTTCAAGTAAATACTGTATTATTAATCATTGTAAAGCATTCAAAGATATTCAAGATATTTATTGATCATGTTTACATAAACTAGAAAAGAGAATATCTTTTTTTGAAGGTTGATCTCTTATCAATGATGCAGATACAAAAAAACAACAAAACAAAAAAACAAACAAAAAAATGCCTGAAGAACTGGACAATATCAATGATTTGAAAGCCCATAAACACCACCAATGGTTCACTGTGTTATACAAAATTATACAAGCAGAGTATATGCCAGGTGCAAAAAAAATAGCTAATAGGATCAATGAGTCAAGGAAGCATTGAAAATTCTCTTTTATTTAACTCTGTGTGGTTCTACCGGTATGTTATCATTGTTGTCATGAATATAGCTCATATATCTCATGATAATTATCATATATCTCATGATAATTATCATATATCTCATGATAATTATCATATATCTCATGATAATTATCATATATCTCATGATAATTATCATATATCTCATGATAATTATCATATATCTCATGATAATTATAATATATCTCATGATAATTATCATATATCTCATGATAATTATCATATATCTCATGATAATTATCATATATCTCATGATAATTATCATATATCTCATGATAATTATATCTCATGATAATTATCATATATCTCATGTTAATTATCATATATCTCATCATTGTCATTATATTTCTTTCATTTTTATCATATATCTCATCATTTGTTTCATATATCTCATCAAATATCTCCCATTGCTATTATATATTATCATATTTATCATCTTGTATATCTCATTGTTTTCACTGCAATTCAAATGGTATAAGATCCAGGTTGAATGATGAACAAAAAAGTTTTCTCACTAATTCTTTCTGTCTAATTCTTTCTGACTAATTCTCCTGAGCACTATTTCTGATATGTAAACAATACCCAGAATAAGCATATGGAGTGTTGTTTCTGTTTGATTCAGCAATCAGAGGCTTAAGATTACGTCAGAGTGAGATAATCAGAAGATAAGATAATCTACACAAAGCCACTTGTGCACTTGACTATTTGTTTGCACGTGGTCTACCATATTGCTCCTTACGAAGCAGATGTGTGCAGTGACATGGTTTCCCTTGTAAAACTTCTGACTTTTATTTGGGCACTAATATTCATAATTACTAAATGAGCTAATCTCATTAATATTCATGACAAGGGTTTTGCAGCATGACACAGTTATCCAGGTTTTTTGGATGTTTTTTGGTGTGTGACCATATTTGTTCACACACAACTTAGATATAGTCAAACATTACCTTTATATGGTTATAATGTTGCTGAACATAGAATATCATAAATTTGAGGCTGTAAACACATATTCAAGAAGATATGTACACATTTAAATCTGTACAAAAAACTGGGGACATGACATTTGATATCAAGATAAATGGTATTTTAGGGAGAAGACAGTTTATTCACAGTATGCCACTTTTTACAAGTCAGTGATTTTGCTTTTTATCATGTTGACAGTGTTAAACACCGTTTTTGTTGTATTGTTTTTTTGCCACAAGAAAGCTTTCTTTTTTTATTAAAAAAAAATGAAAAATTGGTCAGGCATGTTGTTTTAAAAAAATGATAAAGGGTGTCAGATACATGTAAAATGATTTTTGTCACCTTATCAGGAAAATATATTTTTGTTTTGCTTCAATTTTGATGATTAACCAATCGGCTTCCAAAAGGAGAACATGTTTTTTTTCCTGGTCTAATAGTAAACTAACACACAGAGAGGAAACCTAATATTTCTCTGTTGTTAATCAATCAAAATGATATACATACATATCTTACAACCACTTAAAAAACGAAGTTGATAAAATAAATTCTAAATACACTAACACGTCTTGTCTTTGTCATGTTTATTCAATTTATTTGAGCTGTTTTTCCCAGAGTTCTTACATCTGCTGTGATTGCCTGGAGGTATTTTTGCTTGGTACATAAAGTATCTCGGAATAACAAGTTGCACAAACAGAAATACTCAAACACTGACCAAAGCTGATCAAACTCGATTAGTGGGTCTGTAATCTTGATAAAATCATTTACAAAAAGCTTCTTTTAAACCGTGAACTCTACGACCTTGCTGTTCATGATTTTAACCTATCATACAGGTCAGAGTGAATTTGCACACTCAAAGAAGCTGTTGGGAAAATGGGAAAATACTTTTTCATTATTCTTTATCAGATAGGAGACATTAACTTGTTATCTGTTATCCTTCACAATTGACATTCTATATCTTTATGTGGCCACCCTGTTCACCCCCAAAATAAACTTTTGACACATTCCAATTACAATGTCAGAAAGTTTACCATTTCTGACCCTGGGTCGTTGCATGTTATGTTTTTAAGTGGAGCGTATACAACGTTTCTGAAGACAGTTACCTGGTCATGATGTGCTAGCAGAATAAGAGCGACATTTTACACATTTTTTCACACGCACACTAATCATATCCCAGCAAGTATGAGCGCTCTGTAAACACGGGTCATTGTCAGAGTGGAGTGGCCCTTTTTCTGCTACTTGAGGCCATTTTGTACTAATTTGACCTGATATTGTAGTAGAATTGAAAATGATGAGATTTTGATTTGTGTGTCACAAAGAGTTCAACTGGCTGAATTATGACAGAGCTATTAGCTTGTGCCAACATTTTCAGTTGCTACATTGTGATCTGGTCTGCTATATCCAATGATCGGCATGATCACCCTGTGTAGAAGTGTTACAAATCACAACAGAACCAATGCTCTTGTTGGGATCCAACACCAACATTGAAATTTAAATATTGTTTTTCATTTGAGCCCAATTTTTAAAATCTAACAGCTATTATATGAGATACTGGTCTCAATACCCCTCGTCTCTGCAACAGTCTCCATCCCCAACCCCTCGCCCCAACTGGTTTCCATACTCAACCCCTCAACAATGGTCTCCATACCCCAACCTGGTCTCCATACCCCAACCCCTCGACCCAACTGGTCTCCATACCCCAACCTGGTCTCCATACCCCAACCTGGTCTCCATACCCCACCTCTCTGCCAAACTGGTCTCCATACCCAACCTGGTCTCCGCACCCAACCCCTTGACCCAACTGGTCTCCATACCTCACTTCTCTGCCACACTGGTCTCCATACCCCACCTCTCTGTCACACTGGTCCCCATACCCCACCTCTCTGCCACACTGGTCTCCATACCTCAACCTGGTCTCCATACCCCAACCTGGTCTCTATACCCCACCTCTCTGCCACACTGGTCTCCATACCCCATGCTGGTCTCCATACCCCATGCTGGTTGCCATACCCAATATCTCTGTCAGACTGGTCTCCTTACCCTATATCTCTGTCAGACTGGTCTCCTTACCCGATATCTCTGTCAGACTGGTCTCCTTACCCTATATCTCTGTCAGACTGGTCTCCTTACCCTATATCTCTGTCAGACTGGTCTCCTTACCCTATATCTCTGTCAGACTGGTCTTCATTAGCTTTAATGCTCATGACTGACATTAACATGACAAACGTATGTGGTCTTTCCTGTGTAACATTTGTAAAACACTACTTGTGAAGCATTAAGCTTAACTTTCAGCCTACTTTTACAATCACAATCGATATTTACCTCAACACAACACATGTAAATGCACACCCAATACAATATTATCAATTTTTTTAATCCTTCACATTGGATTTTGTTTCCACTTAAAACAAAGTTAGGAAGTTTCTCTCAAGTCAGGAACTTTCTTCCATGGAAAAAAGCTGTCAAAAACAACATAATTTTTATCTTTTAAACATAAATTTCTTGCTTGGATTTAAAAATTCAATATCAAGGGACAGTGTGATAGAGAGGGTGATTCTTCTGCAGTCAATCTGTCTTGCGGTTTACAATATTTACACTTGTCAAGAGAGCAAAGAGAAATCCGGGCAAATAATGGCCAAAATACTGGTTGTGTATGCGCCAGCAGCAGCTCGCATTTCACAACACCAGGCCACAAACCTAATTACTTATTTACTAATTTAATTGTATATGGGTACCCCTGGAGGCTGGATTTCACCTACATATATATATATATACACACTCACAACCTGGTGCCTTACTGGTCTGGATTCAGTCCCGGCTTTACACGTTATTATTATGCAATACTGTGATCACATTATTAAAATGAGTCGACTGTATAATTTATATTGATTTGTATCAAAATGCAATTTAGGTTTTATTTGATGTTATGACCATTGATCATATACCATTTATAAGTTATATTTTGTTTATATATATAATTTACTTATGAAGTTAATAGGGAATATTCTACTTATCATCTCTGAAAAAATATTTCTGTGCTGTTATCAAATTCATATATACACTACATATTTGGGTATACATATATTCTTAAATTTCCAGCGTTTTATAATTCAAATCTGGTGTCAAAGTTAGGCTGCCATGTACACAAACCGATAACATTTGATTCATCAAGTGCAAAAAGTTAAAGACTAACAGTGCCAGAAAATATTTATGCCTGCTATTATATTGCGATCTATGATAAACATGTTATTCTGAAAGATGGAGATGGCACAGGATAAAAAGTCATTTATTAAGCACAAATGGGAATAAAAGTGATTTATAAGCAGATTGCTAATTGATATGGAGAGAATGTGGACTGGCATGAGTATATGGACTGACTGAGGCCATGCCGAGAACTCTCGCTCAAGGACTCACCCCAAGCTACAAAATATCTCTCACAATCTTTAAAAGCTTCCTAGCATTCTTGAATTGTTCTATTATATTCATGATCTGTCTTCTTGTGCCTGATATCAAGTGATATAATGGAGTGCATACTTACATCACACTTAGCACAAAAAAGAAAGTAAAGAAATTTTTTTTTTTTAAATAATATATCTCTCTATATATAGATATATATTTCTAATATATGGGTAAATTTTATATGGGAAATAATTTAGCTCATTATATCTATATGAAAATATCATTGGCCAAATATTAACAAAAAACAATTTATAATTTGAGAAGTGGCTGCACTTGGAGGCTTCCTTGTTTTTCAGACAACATCATAATGTCATATTTGATATGTTTGACATTTTGTATCCAGGTTAACATGGTAACTTACGCCACAATAGTCATGAACATATCAATATCTCGATATCAAGGCCTAATCTATTCCTATAAATATCCACCTGCTAAATATCACTCACTTAAAGTCACTTTTTAATCATATTATCATCTGTCATATTAATTATCATTCAAATATTTGTGATTTTATAAAAGGAAGAATCCTAACTAGTTTTCCTTTTCATAATAGTTGTTTAAATCTGACTAATTTTTTTAATTTAGAATTTCATTGATCATATAGACGATACTTTTATCGGCATCTGTCCCAAGGCAAACAATACCAATTACCATATCTGTATATATATTCACCCCAAAATCGCAGCATGCTCATGTAAGGCAGATCATAACCTGACCTTATGTTGTCACGAACATGAAAGATCAGTTATTTGTGGTCAAATTTCTGGACCACCTAAAGTTGAATGGTATATGTCCTTCTCTATATGATAATAACAATAATGTCAAATTGTTAGGTATTTATTACCTGATCCTATTCACTGCTAACCAGCTGGGATCATGATATCTTTACTTTTCTCACCACTTGCCTCCTCACTAAAAGCTAACCCAGCTTGAGGTCCAGCCACACCATTTCCTTTCAACCTGAATACCTTTCATCTCATTCAATTAACTTTTGAACTTTTCACAATACACTTTCTAAAATTACCTCGAATAAAGAAGAAAACTTTCGACTTACTGTAACTGCAGAAAGCAGAGAATGCGTCCATTTTAACATATCTTTTATATTGCGAGTACGTGATGCAATCGGCCGTATGATATAAATCCGCGTCTGTGGAGGAGGGAAGATGTATGCAAGCCCAGTGGTGGTAGTGGCATGTTGTGTTTTGTCGTTTTGTTTGGTGCCAGGCTGGTAGTTATCACATTAGCCCCACCGTCTCACCTTGCACATTGTACATGCTAATTTGTCTGAATTATGTTGTGCTTTTCTGGCGCATTCGCTTCCCTATCTGCTCTGTGATTGGCTAAGACCTGTTGCCATAGCCATGGCCTTAACCCAGATTATGCTTCCATGGTGACAAGTACTCATCTGAAATCTTTTACTTTGGAAATTCTTTAAACTAGCCTCTCTTTGGTGATGGTATGATCCAATAGAACATTTAACATTTGTCCATTGAGACATATGATTCCTAACATTTTTTTCAATCTTAACATCACTGTGATTAGATTGATAGAGACTAATTTGAATGTGAGCATCATATTTCTGGATATAAAAATCCAGTGTAGATGTGGAGGGTGTCAATTTGCTCTGGTTTTCCACACAGGACAATATGCAGGTGGGTGTTGTGTACATGTGACAACCATTGTCCAGGGGCCCTCATAGGGAGATCTCCACCCTCTTGCAGATCACCTAAGGCCCCCTTGAGAGCGGTTAAAATCTACCTGTCACTTCACCCTATTATTATAGTATCTCTCCAAAAACGCCACCGGAGAATAGAATCCCAAAATGCTGCCAATAAAAAGCACACTTCTAAAATAAGCTTGATATTCAAAACTTTTCAATGAGTCACTTGAAGGGTTCTCTTGTTTCTGACCTATTGTTTAGTTATGGAAAGATCTCCATGGAAACCATTGTTTCATTATTACCTGGATATCTTACTCCTTGGACGCAGGTGTCATCCCATATATTGAAACATCCTGATTATCTTTGACTGTTTTGCCAATAATGCTATTCACATATTTTCTGTGTGCAGGTGAGAAGAAAACACTCAAAAGTATTGAAACTCTTGCACATCTTATGGATGCTTAAACTTTCAATTTGAAAAAAATTGTCTTCAAATAAAAATTATATATATTTCATTGATTGTAAAAGTAAAACACTTTATTGGTATACTTATATCAGAATCACTGTTTTTTTTTCTTTAAAATATATATTTCTAGCACACCACCATTCAGAAAATGTCAAAGTTATCTTAAAAATCTATGTTGGTTTTGATAATTAGCAATCTTATCAAAGTTAGAGTTTACATAATGTGTGCCTTGTTACATACCCATATTTAAATTCTTTTGAAAGCTTTCAGCATCTTATCACATCAGCAGATCTGCCCCGCCATTTTTCCATAATTAGCAGAGAATGGAATTTGTTATCCATTCAACATGTGCAGGTTAAGACCAAACGGAAACAAGTTTACAACTGCTTGGCTCAGATCAGCAGAGATAGACGGTATGAAAGGAAACAACCAATTATTTCTGGACTTAATTAGACTAATGAAAACTAAACAAAAGATGTAATATAACTGACAGTTTAAGTTGAAATGTATCTGATTTTCTTTGATGGTTAATAGAGATGAAAGAAAATTTGGTGATTTTTATTTCACACATTTTCAAATATAAACCATGCTTTTGATTTTTTTTTAAATTGATAAGAATGCATATATTAAACCATTGAAACCAGACAATTATGTCTGGCTTTGTGTCAAAATATTACAAACTTTGAGGAAATGTTGTACCAAGTTCCCTGGCATAAATAAATATGCAGTATTTTGCCATGGTGGGGTAGCTTGCCAAGATGCTAATTTCTTGATCAAAAGTTCACCACTAGTTTAGGCTTATATCACTCCGAGGTTTAGGATAACAATGGTCCTGGACTATTTGTGGGTTTGTGTGCTACCCTGTTTATATATCCATTAGGCCAAATTCCTAATTCCTTTGACAAATATTTCGAGAATCTGACAATGCTATCAGATTTTCAGAATAATTCAACAGATAATCAGGTGGTCCGGGGGTAAATATGGGTAAATGCATTATCGCCAAAAAACAAAATGATTTTTGAATCTGCTTCCAGACCCAAAAATAGTTTGAAGCTTATGATTTATTTTGTAGATAAATTTGATCTTTCTGACAATGTTTTTCAGGCACATTGATCTGATAACAGTATTTTTTGTTCAGTAAGTTTGGATTTGTAAAGAAAAATATATCTGCTCATCTCGTTAGCTGCTTGTATCATTTTGCAACCCAAGAATGGCTCAAAATGGACAAAGGTTTGCCACAGAGCTTCTGTTCATAACATATGGGATTTCATCTTTAGTTTGACTGTACATCTAAACATACTTTATTATTTTAGTTACATTACAATGGGCATCATGGCTACACAAAAACTTCATCACTTCTATGCCTTAAGAATATACGGAAACACAATCATGAAACGCAATGAAACTGACCCTCATGTATCTATCAGTCTTTCTTTTTCTTGCCATTTGAAAATTGAAAAATCATGTGAAACAGACATATGTTCAGTTAAATCACTCTTCCTGCAGAATAATAAATCATTTTTCATCAATATTAAAGTATTAAAGAATTCAAATAACTCTAATGATTCAATTTATGTCCAGGGGAAATCTGAGGAAATCCACAATTTTTTTGCCCTTAAAATATTTTATATTATATTAAAGTACGGTTTTATTTTTTTGTGAGACATAACACCCAAGGGCATTGAGTTTTTGTGATGCTCAGACTTTTTGGCCCACTCACAAGCCAATCCTGCTATTTTCCCCACCCTAAATGGCAGCCAGCAGGGGGACTGACCACAGCAGGATCTATCTGGAGTCGCAACACCCCAGGCTTCTCATGATTATCAGGGCCTACAGTTTGCTAATAACTGCCCAAAGCCTCAAGGTCATGCTCTTTTCAAATATGGATATGTCTGGCCTCTTTTAACTGCCCCATGTTTCTGATTCAGCATTTACATCCTGGTCCTTGAAGTCCCTCAGTTCGCTGATGCGTGACACACCCACTCTGGGATTTTACCTCATCCGCATCTATGCGGTCAGGGAAATATAGGTTCGTACCACAAGGTGTGCATGTGTCAATGTGAAGTAACAAATTTACTTATAAATCTGAATCCTCTTAATTTGACAGTTATTGATATGATATAGAGGATGATGTGATAGCCTTCAAAAACATTAACTTCAGGTTTGAGATGTAAAAAATCATGACAAGACTTTTAAATAGAATTTCTGAGACATGAAGTGAATCATGATAAAAATTCTGATTCAGAGAAAAAAATCTGATTCTTCTTTTCCGGATTTCTGGTCAAGATAGACATCAACCATCATGATGTTTTATTGTATCATCTTTATCAACAACAAAAAATATAAGAATAAGTATACACATTTCCACACAAAAGAGGAACTTTTCCCCCTGAACATTTTGATCAATATATTCAGGGTTTTTTTTACTGCTGGGCTACGTATAAGCATTAGCCTCTATTGGCCTATACTGATCAATATATTCAGGTTTTTTTACCACTGGGCTACTTAGAAGCATTAGCCGCTATTGTTCTGTACAGAACAAAGCAGATGTGGAGGACAGGAGACGGCCATTACTGGGACAATACCTGTGAGTAATGGTCATCTGAGCCTGGTCATCTGAACCTGACCACCACTGGAGTGTGATACCTGCAAAGCCCCTCACTTACTGATGTAACATCACTGCAGTCACTAATTGCAAACTGTCAACCTGTAGTCCACTCACAGTGAAGCAGGGCGAGGATCGTGAAAAGATCACTTCTCTCTCCACAATGGGACAATTACTATGTTAACTGAGGAGCCTGCATCCCATAATTAACATTATATAAAGTAGAACTGTTTTTAATTGTAGTTTTAGATTCAAGATCTATCTGTTGAAGATTTAATTACAATATTTACATTTTACCTTGGGTCTTATTTCATAGCTTAAAACAAAATAATTAGCAAAAAGAAAACAATAAAATGGATCAGGTTGATTGGAAAACTAACACAGTTATTAACATAAGAAAGTTATTTTTATGTTTCCACATTCAAAGTATTTCCTTCCTGATAAATTTGATATGCTTCAGTGTCATAGGTGTTGAAAACCTGACGACAACGTAAGAAAATGCTCTAAATTTGTTAAAGGTGTCAATGGCATTTGACCTTGACAGTCTACTGGCAGGCATGCACAGCAAGAAGTGCTACGGATCAAACAATCCTGTCGTTTTGTGGCACTGAAAGGTCATGTGAAGGTCGTTGGTTTCTTCATGACCCAAGACAGCCCCCAACAGGTGGCACTGCATGAGGGTATGCAGTATGCAAGGATATTATGCTGAGGTTACGACAATATGCTCCAAGAATTTGCAAGAAATTATATCAAAACCTGACCCTTTTAAACAACAGTTATTCAAAAATTATTGCTGTTATTTTTATATGCTTTTTTCATTCACTTTCACATGATTACAATCAAGCAAAGTGTCACAGGTCAAAATAGGTCAAGGTCATTTATTGTGAGTTTTATTTCACGTGACAGGTCAAATAGCATTTGCATCATCACCATGATAACAATGAGGAAAATTTACCCATAATATTAAAAAAACCTGATAAGATGACCTGGATATGGATTAAGGGGAAATGAGTTTCCATCTGATATTTATATAAAATGTCGGCTACGCTGAGGGCCATGTTATCCTATATCAGTTCGATCAAAGTGCTGCCACCTTCTGGAAGCACCCAATTTGTACAAGCAATGACACACACAATGACAAACACAAAAACCTAATGCAACCAGAACTAATAATCTGAATATCGTACATGTCTTCCACATTTAAATTCAAACATAAAATAGTTTTTTCCTTTTGTGACCTTTATTGAGTGTGTGTGTGTCCCCTTGTGCAATTTTGCTGACTTTTTCTGTTTCAAAAGTGCTGCGGTTTTGATAAGCATGGTCTTTTTCCCCCAACTTGGGGACTGTCAACTTCCTGGCAGGAGAAAAAATGAATAAACCCCAAAAAATTACTTCAAATTTGTTCAAAGATCTTATCAAGTCTCAAGTAACTGACTGCACAAAAACAATTTACTATGCAGCTCATGATATTTCAAGAAACATTTGCATCTTAATCTCTTTCCTGTGCATATTTTTATCTCATCTCTGCCTCTATAAAAATGATATATCAGGTATGATGCTAGTGTGAATCATGATAATTATATGATGGATCTGACATTCCAGTTTGGCCCACAGCTTAATTTATGATACATTTTAGTGGCTATATCATATACTTTATGTACGGACATCATTACATTGGTACGCAATACAAGCTGACCACCCGGGTGGCCAAGTTAACCATCAGCCTCACTAACACAATATACATGCTAAACTCTCAAGAATTATTCTTGGAAACGCCTTGTTTCTTATGCTAGTCAAATAGACATAAGGTAGAAATATTATGCTTTCAAAAGAAAAAAAAAAGAAAAATGGTATAAGCTGCCGTTGTTGGTTCGTTTATCTTTAACAAAGGTTTCTGAAAAGTAATTTATATTCCAATGACCATGATGAGGATGAATTAATTTGGTCTGAGTAAGTTATGCTGATGAGAGCGGCTTTTTAAATCGAGTAAGTAAATATCCAGCTTAGCGTGGTGGGGCGCACACTACAAATTGATTCACTTTGCAATTGGAAGCTGGATCTTGTTTTTGTTAGTAGTTTAGTTGACTATTTTTGCGTGAATTATTTGGTGGAAGTATGTTACATCAGTTGCCTGATGAGCTTTATTATGGTCAGTGTGGTACAACTGTGTACGTATTGTCCCAAAATGTGAAGAGTCAATTCAATAGCACACGGCCACCCCATCCATAAATACACAGTTTATCAGTGCCTGTCATTTTAGGGTATTGTAAAAATTCAAGAGTCCACCACCTGGTCCTGAGGCCCATTCACTCAGCTGAGAAAATTATCAAATCAGGCAAACACTTCATAACACTGTGTGCCTTAACTCCAACCTGACAGGTCTTTGTTTTGCCCCTTTAATTTTGGTTTCACTCCCAAACTGTCATTTGCACACAATTTTATCTAATATCAGAAACACTTGTGAAATGAGAAGAATACATAAGTTAGAGTTGAGGAAATTGGTCAAGATTTGATACAAGAATCTGAACAATTGATGTGTGGATTGTACTCTAACCCCCATCTCTTTATCTTTAACATATATCAGTTAGGAAGATTAAGGTACCACTGTATTGTAATTTCTCAAGGACTATCACCGTACATCAAAGGCAGGCCGACTGGAGATGTGTGACATATATCTGACAGTCTGCCTAGGCCAGAACTAGTCATCTCACCTGGAAGACAAACCGTGGTCAGAGTTGTACAAACACCCCTGGGTGTCCACTAACCACACTGTCATTTCACTGGGGGGTAACCAGTAGCCCGGGGGAGTTGGAGGGGCCGAACCGGGGTCTCATTCACAAAGGTGACGGCCAAACTTTGCTGTCTCAACTCGTGATAATTTTCCAACATCAACTCATTTATTTATACACATATATATATGTGTGTGTACTTTTTATACAGGAGCTAAACTGAGGGAACAAAACAACAGGTTGTGTGAAAAGAAACCTACCTGTGTCATCTGCCAAGACTTGGGTAAAAATCCAGGTAAGAATCCACAAAATTTGCCCCGGCAAATGTACAGTGCGACGGCCGCGAAAGCCGGGCAGCATGATGGCCAACCCGCCCGCCTGCCTGCCTCCCGGAGCCCGCACTTAACTCTTCCAAAGCGCCTCCCAACTTCTACTACGGTAAATCCTCTCTGTCATGTCACCGTGAACACCTACATTTTGTCTCCTTTGCCTCACGTTGTTTTTACATCCATTTTGAAGCGAGAAACACACTTAATCTTGGCGTGCAGCGAGCCATTTTCAGATGGACGTGAACTCGTGTGTAAGTTCCATAGTAAATAGTACGGGCCCTGCGGTCTGCGTGACGTCACGAAAGGGGCGTGGCCACGTGCGCCGGGCGGGAAACCACCAGACCATGAACACCACAACACCACGAGATCAGTATTTATTTTCACTAAATTACAGTAATTATTCCTGTCACATGATCTTTTTCTTGTAAATAAAACCTAGAAAAAATGCCACTGTGGTTTCTAACTTTCTACATGAAATTGAGCCTATCTTTATTGATATCCTACAAAGTTGACAGGGAAACACCATATTAAATGAAAAAAAAAGATAAAAAAATACTGAGAAGAAACACAATAAGGCATTTTATAATTTTTTTATACGAAGAAGATAATATTATTTTGCCTTCAGCAATCATGATGACGCGTAGATCCTGAACCTTCAATCATGAGTCATCTCCACCTTCAACATCCTGGACTGGCAATAGTTCCAAGAATTATGCCAACTGTGCATTTTTTCATAATTCAATCGATCCCAGCATTTTCACCGGACAATTCTGTGATAGAATGGCATCTTCCAAGCCTAGATTCCAGGCAAAACAGTCAGTACTTGAACTTTTGGTATCGTCTTTTTTTTTGCAACTGAAAGGTCAGAACTTATTCTTCGGCTACAGGGTTATGAAGTAAATTGTTAAATTGTGAAAGATTTGGTAATATCATTCACATTAACATATGATTACTATTTGTCAGAAAATGGCACTTTAAAGTAAAATACTTAAGCGACTTGCCAAATATTTCTGGAAACATGCTGATGATGAGATTTAAGCATATATTTGACACTAGATGGCACTAGCACTCAATCTGAGCAAAACCTTTCACGGAGACTTGTGACAAACCCCTGAAGCGCGAACTCCCGGCGCGAAGTACAACCATCTTTTGTCATCTTTTACATTTTCATGTCCTTTATTTGAAAGGTAAACCCTAGCAAACAAACAAATGTATAATTTTTCATTGATTCACGCGACTTTAATTGAAAATATAACCAAGAAAAAATAACGTGACAAAACATGTACAGGCATCATTCCTGTTCTTTATCCCATGCACAGATCTAGCCATACTCAATATCAATACGATATGAGGTATTGTCAATATACATCTAACCTTGGAGTAGTTATGAATGGAGGCGCAACGTCGCAAGCTTAAGATCAAAAGGAACATCATAGTTGCCGCCATGGCCATTGTTATGATGACGCCATATAGGTGCAAGATATGAAAGTTTTGACGTTATTTTTTTTCAGAGATATTTTAAGACATCAAAACCATGAATTAAAGTTAACATATCGCGATTGAAATGTTTGTTTTTTCATACAGATTATGGGGATATAAGTTTTATTTCTCTGCTCCAACTTTGGACAATGTTATGATAAGATTTGTACATTTATATCAAAGTTACGAAAATGTATTAACGTTAGGGGGAACAGTGTCTTCTAAAGTTCTTTTTTCCCGCCAAAAAAAGTCATTTGAACCACAAAAAATGACATCGTGCAAGATAATTGCTTTGTATGAAAATAACTACAAAACGGATTTCAGCCTTTAATGTATCAAATGCTTCGGGATTGATTTTTCTTTTGATTTGATTTTTAATTTGTTTTTAAAATTTTATCATTCTTAATCATTTTAGATTTAAAGTTGAAGCAAAAATCAGAAAAAGATGTTTTTTTTGTAACAATTAAAGAAGGGATAGAGCTTACTTGAAAAACATTTTTGGGAATAACTACACTAACAATCTGCAGAACTAAGACATTGATCTTTAGCTAGAATGATGTTATTTAGTTTAAATAGACAGAATTTTAAAAGAGGTCTTATAATTCAAGTAATTTGTGTTTTTGTAAATAAAATTATTCAAATAAATGTAAATTTTTCACACCATTTGGTAATTTTTGACTTGAATTTGAAGAAAGTTAGATATCTCAAAATAAAGACCATTAATCAAAAGTCCCTCTATTTAAACTAAATAGAATAATATTTGGAATAAACCTGTTCTTAAAATTTGGTAATTAAAATTGCAAAACTTCTCAATTTTGTCATAAAAAGCGTGGGAAATTTTGAGAAATATGATATTTTGTAAACTTTCTTTTTTGTATCACTGGGCAGTGATGAGGTCGAATGCAGCAGCTACTGGCTATTGGATTAGTCATCAAAGATTACTAAATGATATTTCCATATGTTTATAAAAACATTGATCCTTTTTCAACAGAAATATGTTATCTATTTAGTTAGCTTTGGTGGGTTATAATGGTGCACTATTTCATGTAGTTGAAGGAGCAATGACGTCATAATGGTGCTTTGGTTATTTATCAATGAAATAGTGACGTCTTACTTGTTGGTATCTTAGCAACCATCAACAACACATTTCATACACCTGTGATCCTCTGCATGAAGTGTCCCTGTTCCCCCTGACGTTAACAATTGTTATTACGACCTCAGATACTGAGGAAACCACGTGTTTTATATCTAGCCATAATTCCCAGTATACATCGAGCCATAATTCAAGAAGTCATAATTCCTGATGTAGAGTGGGCCATAATTCCTGATATGCAGTGGGCCATTATTCCTGATGTACAGTTGACCATAATTCCTGATGTACAGCGGGCCATAATTCCTGATGTACAGTAGGCCATAATTCCTGATGTACAGTGGGCCATAATTCCTGATGTACAGCGGGCCATAATTCCTGATGTACAGTGGGCCATTATCCCTGATGTACAGTGGGCCATTATCCCTGATGTACAGTGGGCCATAATTCCTGATGTACAGTGGGCCATTATTCCTGATGTACAGTGGGCCATAATTCCTGATAGGCATTTAAAGTTAGGTTGTTTACACACGGCGCAGTGATATGGGCCTGGACGTTATTGTTTGTGCACTGTGCATTAATTATTCTGTCCTAAAATTTTTTGCCAGGAAAAGAACCTTGTTTCTCTTCAAATATTTCTTGAAAAATGGGTTAAGGGGACTTCTTTTTAAAACAAAAGTGTCATGGATCAGAACTACATGCTTTTATTTTGTGGACTAAATGAAAAACACTATATTAATAATTATACATTATCAGGTGCTTGCTGGTGCTTGGAACTTCATTATTTTACCCCAAAAATTGTGTGGCAATGGGAAACATGTTCAAGGTTGTCCTTGTGACCAACTTACTTAAAGTTTAAAATCCATTGTCAAATCTTGAAATTGGCAGCTTTGTAGCCCCTATGTTGTCTCTTAGCAAATGTGAGGGAACTCCAAAAATTGCTTAAATAAACCCCTGATAAAAAGTTATTATATTACATATTTTGGACATTGGCAAAAAAAACCCAAAAAAAACCGAATAAACCATTCATGTATATCACTCCAATAAAACCAGATATGAAGATTTAATCTTTGTTTTCTGTATAAAGTCATTATTTTATATATTTTATGCAAAATATGAAAAAAGTACTTGTTCCAACTGGGATTCAAATCTTGGACCTTTAAGCACCTGGGCACCATACAAACTTATATAAAATGGAACATCCTACTGCAGAATATATGTTTCCTTCCTGTATTATTTCAGACTAACTCTAAGTAAATTAAAAAAAATATATTTTCTAGTATATACTCACAGCCTGTAGTGGATATTAATGTTGGTTGAAAATATCCTTGTCAGATAGATAGATACACACTACACTCACACCAGCAATTATTTGTCCTCAGAAAATGGTGATTGGGAACAAACATTGTTTGAAAATCTCCAGCTTTTGGGTAGAAATGTGAACTCAAAAGTTTGCATTATTATCTCCATATTTATTTCAACCTGTTTGCATAACAATAAATTACAAAGCACTGATAATTCACAGCTTGTAGTGTTTTAATATTATATAAACAAAACATCAACAAAGGTAATCTATTTCACATATCATACAATGTGTCTTACATTTTATATGCTTATATATCATCTGAGAGCAATAATAAATATAGCTCTCAAATATCATAAACTGCAGTTGCTATTCTGCATGGTGCAAATCTTATGTATTTATTTTTGTTGCTTTTTCAAAATAATATTGTGACCTTTCTTTCAGACAGAACAGTTGATTCTTTTTTAGTTTGATGTTTTCAATATCTTATGAGGTATTGATATTTTCCAATACTTTGTTATAACATTAAAGTTAGATACACTGTTATATGTGTTACAGGTGTTTATACTGTGTTTGTAACAAGATATCATCTATATAACATGCTGATATCAAATATGATAGGTATTAAATAATAAAGAAAAAGATTTTTAAAAATACTGCAAAAATAAGCACAGATTTTCACAACAGGATATATTAAATCAACACCAGAGGGCAGTCCTCTGACTCGGACACAAGAATCTTAATATGTTAAATGATTGAAACACTATGCAAATTGTTAGAAATCATATCTGAACGCTTTCTTTTTTAATTCTGATCTCGACCCTTTTTTCCCCCATGGCTAAAATAGACCTATGCATTTACTACATGACTTTAAACAAAAACATTCATTATTATCACACAAATTTTAAAATGGATACCGGTAGATCATGATGTGTTTCCCTCACTTCTTGAATTGGAGAGTCTAAAACCATCCGGTGTGGGGTATAAAATGTCAAATAATGTGTTGGGCCTGTATTCACACATTTTGCTTTGGCAGACAAAGTTAGTTGTGATTGTGGGTTGCCAATCTGTGAATGCTCTATGAAGATGAATAAAGAAAGGTGGAAAATATCTTAAGGGCCCAACATATGTTATTTTACATTGCATGTCTCCCCAAATGTGATTTATGCAAAATTGCCACTTTAAAGGATTATCTTGAACACAAAACCTTTATTCTACTAAATGCTAACATTATTTATAAAGTTGTATAATATAAATGACTAGCCTTAACAAAATGCTCAACAAGCCGGGGCTGACCAGGCTCTTTAGTTCACTCTTCAACTGCCAGGTGGCACTGCATGTAAGATAAATAGAACAACATGCCACCTCTCAGCTGAACCCATTGCACCAATCCCAGTATATAAATAAATCTGATAAAGTAGAAAGGAAAATGAAAACTAAACATTTGCCATAATTAACATCACATTCCTATAATGCTATTCAAATAACTCTGATCAGTTAGAAGACATGTGGGGAGACACTTTAAAATCTAATTGGATTTAAATAGTTGTTTCAAACACATTAACATTTAAAATATCCAAATTTGGTCCACACTTAGCATCATTTTTTCTTTGTTTCAAAAACAAAAATTCTTTGTGATTAATTTCAATTTATGCACAAAACATGTCTATTAACCAAACAATGAATATTTTAATTACTGTGCAATAAATAATAAACAATGAATTAACAACTTCTGTTTCCCTGTTCCATTGACAACCACAATGCCAATTAAATTTGTCTCTGAAATACAGTAGCAAAAGCTTTAAACAATTTAAAAGCCTAAAAATCCCACTAAATGGGATTTAAAGGAAAAATGTAGTTTTATTGGTAGCATTAAAGGAGTGGCTGTGAATTTCTCATGTTTGTTGAAACTTCATTACCTGACCTCTGCTCCAAATCATCTCAAATGTGAATACATAAAATATAATTTTTGACTGAGTTTAAGCCCTTTCTGTGGACACTCACGGCATAAAATACATCATAAGAATGGTATCAGTCAAATAGCACTTTTTAATTTTAGAAATTTCTGAACACTATTTTGCTGGGGTAACGGTGCATGAATCATTACTGCTGCGATAAGATCAAAATCAAAACGGAAAAGTGAAATAAGAGCTCTTTTGTTTCTTATGCAATAGGATATGGTGAATTTAATAAAGGAGAGACTCATGTAAAGAATGAGTAATTTATACGTGCTAATGTGTATTTACATATATTAATATTGGGGGTGTCAAAGCCTCATAAATGTATCTCAATTTTATACCAAAAAAAAATCCTTTGATTTAGTAATATAATTTCAAGAACGAACCGATTTTTAATAAACCTTTCACAGATTTATATCAAATGAATAAAAAATATGAAAAAGAAACACTTTTCAGGAGACAATCTTGCTGTCCTAAATATTCCTGTTTTGCTGAATTGGTCCCATTAATGGAAATAAGTAATCCATAGTTAATGCATTATAAACAATGAAGATAAAATACAATGATTAATACTACATCACTTGTGAAACATATATTCATTGGTGTTGATAATCTTAAATATAATATATTATATATGTATATATATAAAATCAGAATGACTTAAATTGTCAACATTAATGTTGTCCTGTACATAAAATGGTCAAAATGCATTTGCATAAATCAAATGTAAATATTGAACTTAGATCAATAAAGGACTCAGAAATGTACTAGTCATTTCTGTGTCCGACTAGCACATCCATGAATGGATTTAACATGAAGCTAAGACAACTTATCACATAGCATGTTTCTAAATATCCCAAATACACATTTTCAAACACAAGTATGTCTCCAAAATAAAGACAAAATACTTTTTTTCATCCAAATTATTAGATTTAAGTAAAAGCATTGATATCTTTTTTATATTTGACCTAATTCCTAATATAAATATCCTTATCACATGCTTAAGTCCACTGTAAGTTTTTGGCGTATCGTCTTGGAAAATATATTCATTTGTCTAGCATGGTCAGTGACCTCTGGTGGACAAATCTGTAGAGTACATGTTGTGGAACTGAAAGTGGTAAGTTGAGCACCATCTTCCAGGGAAATACTAAATAATTAAAGTACATATCTGACTAACATGATGCATCCACGAAATTGGTGTGAAACACTTTAATGCCCCTTATCTTATCTTCTTGTTAATCACACCTTGAAGGTGATGAAGTCTATGTCTTTTATTCGCTAAACATGTCATTAATTTTCATATTCAAAATGGTGTCATTCAGAAATGAAAAAGAAAAGCTAAGGCATTATATACGTTCGATGTTTTTTCTCGGTGGTGATACTACATATGCTAGCTATTTAATGTTTTGCAACATTAAACAACAGATAGCATATATCTAAACTCAACAATTAATCGATAAGAAATGTAAACTAAAGCAATACATTTCCAATGTGATTTGTTCATAAAACTTTAATACCCCACCCAGGATATTACACTGTGTACCCTGCAGCTTCCTGACTTACAAATGTAGGCACTTTGCAACTACTAGATTCTCCTAAAAGAAATATCCACTACATTCCGTTTGTTAGCTACCAGATGTGAATGGTCTAATACAAAACAAAGACAAAAAATCAGATATACTTGTAGTTTATGAAACTGAAATAGTCCCCATTGTCTTCTAATATGGGTCAAGAACACCTAGTACCGGCCCTGTGTAGTAAATTACTTTCCAGTATTTTTCTGGATTAAAATACAATAATACTTTTATTCTGCACCACTGGCAATGAGCAGTTAGAGCCAAACATCTATAAGGTCACACACGAACGTGACCAAATGAGGTCACACATAAACGTGACTAAATGAGGTCACACATGAACGTGACCAAATGAGGTCACACACGAACGTGACCAAATGAGGTCACACTCGAACGTGACCAAATGAGGTCACACGTGCACTTTCTATTACTTTATTGTGCCATGCACATGTACCATGCTGCAGCCAGGCATGACAAGATAATGTCATGCAAAAGCATGTGTGATCACCTTTATGAGTGACCAAATAGATGTTTCCTCCAACTGATGAACTACCAGAGAAATACATTGAGAAATACATTGTGTAATATGGAACAAGCATCATTTCACCACATTCCTCTTTAAATCTGTAAGTTTTAAGCTAACATTTCCATGTATCTATTACATATGAATGTCATTCACTCACTTCATCAATCGCATGTCAACACATGCGCAATATCACAAACTACTCTACATTACGTAGACTTATATCCAATAAAAGATTTTCCTGCTCTTGCTATCTTTTTATAACCTAATCTGGTACACTTTACCCAGCAGACACACCATGTGAAAACTGCATGGATTTCTGATTAAAATATGAGAAACTCATGGGCAACCAGATTTCCACATGATTAAGATGTGATTTTTGAGACCCAAATTTCTAGTCCAGTTTATGATAAGAGTCAAGACATGATTTTCAAGGCATGAAAGATTATTTGATCAAAATGTATGACATGGTTAAGATGTCAACTTTAGGAATCATTTTAAAATGTAAACAATTTGTATGAAATAGTAAAACATGATTATTTGTCTTGTAAAAAATAAAAATGATATTATTGGTGAAGTATATATTGGGCTAGGCTATTTAATTCTAACCATTCTCACCCAGCCAAGAGAAATTCCCAGCACTTTGCAATGCCCACATAGCAATTTTGGGTAATGATATTAATATGAGTAACAAACTGTTTTTTTTTTTACCAAAACAAATCCCTTCTTCTCCATGTGAATAATCCCTGTCCACTTCACATAAAAAAACTCAGCCATTTGAAACATTCACATCCTATCCTTGTGAATAATTTGTCTTTTCTAAATGAATAATTAATGTCATCTTGCTTGACATATCCCACCAGTTAAACACTTCAAAATCATGTCTGAAATTCACATCAAAACCATGTGATTTCAACCAGTTTTGTCTGCTGGGTATACACTATTTTTTTCATATCTGTATGTGTCATACAAATAGCATGATCTAATCCTCTATTTTTTGTTTAATATCAGCAACTGGCATATATAATGTCCATGACCTACTTATCCGATTTGGCACACTCCATGCAGTGACTACAAGAATGTTCCATATTGGTGCCACTGTCATTGTTTCCTCTCTACCGGAGGTGAGTAGTTGGGCTGTGTCACCCTGGTGGTGGGGTCAGACATTAGTACCTGATCATGTGTTAATAGCTGCTGTTGATCTACTCTTGAGGTGGTGACACCTGTTGGCACTAAATCCAAACTATGACGTTGCAATGGGAGCTGCAAGACAAAATAAGAGACTTACTTTAAATCTCTGCAAAATACTTCAGTGTAATATCACAAATACAAACATAAATTTACCATATAGAGAATGTTGTTTCTTTTAAAATAATTTTACATTATCTTTGTAACAAATTAGTTGCGTCATTTCAATTTAAGTTTGAATTGATGATATATTAGCCTTAATGATAATAACTTTTCTCATGCGAGTATAATTAGATAGGCATTAGTGAATGCCTGATCACTCAGCTACCCATTTCTGATCGACAGAAATCTGATTGTATATTTCAAATAACTAAAAAAGGTTGTAAAAGTTAACTCTGAATTGCACACAATTTTCATGATTTAAAAAAATAACTTCAAAGTGAAGTAAACTTAAATCAATTTAACTTAGATATTTTTGAAATCCAGTGAGATTGTCTGAGAATACCCAGAATGAAAATTTGGTTACTTATGCCAGAGAGATTTTTTTCTAGACATCAAGTAAGGTTCTATTTTTTATTTTATGAAATGACACTATCCCTCAGCCTAATGATTTGCTGAGGGATAAACAATGAGATATAGTTACTTTTTTCTAACAAGCTCAGTTCAAATGGCAGAACTATGTTGCTAATAATTGAAATATGAAGAATTATCATAATATATACCAGAGAAAAGAAAGAATAGCACAACCATTTGAGGCATATTTGTTGAATAAATTGTATCTGCTCAGAAGCTAGTTTAAGTTACTCTAAAAATTAAATGTCAATTAATCAAAAGAAAGTTATTTTAGAAATATAATCAACTACAATGATAAAGGAAGCAGTAGGCCCAGAAGAATATAAATCTGGATTAAATGCATATCTGTATACAAATTTAGCTCAAGTAAAACATGCAAGTCTAAGAGCAGGTAATTTGGCTAAATGCACAAATAACAGTTTAACTATTTAACCTGTTTTATATTCATGGAAACTGTATCTGAAAATTAAACAATGATAATAGGTGTCATCAATCATTTTCCTTCTCTATCATCATATATCACTGAAAATCCTAGATAATATTTTGATAAATATATATTTCATGGATATATTTTAATTAGATATAAAAATAATCAAAATATATTCTTCTCTTAATGTAATATTACTTATTTAAATAAAATGAGATTGACATTTTACTATGTTTCAATCTAATAGTAATGAGTATAATGCATGGTTCTACTCGTAATACAAGCAGAGAAGTCAAGATGTAATAATTAAGCAGGTAATTCTAACAGGCTAAGATAATCCCTCTAAATTAAACATCATATATAAAAGGAAATATATAACTAGAAATGGCAGTCACTTTAGAGGAGAAACCTGACATTTGAGCTCATATCATTATGTTTTTTTACATTCCAAATCTTCAATTGTCTTATAATCTGTTATCCCATTTCCATTTTCCTTTATGTCAATATTGAAATATTTTGGCTGAAATAGTTTCCTCTCTCATCTGTAAATATCTCTGGTGTAACCAAATTTATCCTTCCATTAAATCGAAAAGCAATACCATGGAAGCCATTTAGTGCAAATGACATTGGTCCCATTTGACCTATTACTAAATATCATCTTCATTTTGAATTAAGATTTCTCTTTCAAAAGTTGTAGTTATTATGACTTCAACAAATATTCCTCAAACTTGGCAGAAAATATAAAAAAGAAAATAAAGAAACCAAACATACCCAACTTAAACCTCACCTTCAAGCAATAATGGTGTGTGTATATAGTGCGATGAACCTTGTTTTCCTTCTTTTTTGAAATTTTATTAGTATTTTTTGTTAGTTAATATGTTTAGAGATTATTCCCATAAACAATTGTGAACAACATTTAACTTTTTTTACCCCACTTTTCATGAAATCGTTTTGCACATTTTTTTAAAGGATTTTTTTTTTCATCTATAAATGTCATGTACATTTATATTCACACATCATTCAAGTGACATAAAACACAAAATGACTACTTAAAATCAATCTACCACTACTGCATGCAGTTATCAAAGTAATTTCCAAAAAGATATTTTGGGAGTTGTATTTTTTCAAAGGAAAATTATAAAAAGATATCAAATCAAGCAAAATATGAGTTATGATGATTAGTTTGGGAAAAAAATATTTTATTTTAAATTATAATTTAACATGCATGTTTATCGGGGGTTAGTTTTATATAATTCCATGCAAGATGAGAATAAAATTCTGGAACAGGATTCAGCCAATTGTACCCTAAAATATGACAGGAAACTACAAGATATCCCAGGGCTGAGAATGTAGTATTTCTTGTCTAAAAGGTTATTTTTCATTAACTTAATAATGACAGAAGAATAAATATATATTTTGCAAATTTACTGAATTTATGCATTTTACACTAGTTATGAATAAATTGTGATTAGGTATAACAATTCTTGTATGTATGGACATCATAACATCCTGAAATTATGTCCAAGGTTCTAAACTTTTAGTTTATTAAAATTTTTGAGAATATATAGAAATATCACTTCACAAAACACTAAACCATCACTGTGAAACAATCAGACAATATTATATCTAGAAGGCCAACAGGAGATAGGGACACGGACAATGCTAGACTGGTCACTTGTACCATTGAGAAAGTTCACGATAGACTGGTCACCTGTACCATAGATAAAATATAAGATAGACTGGTCACCTGTACCACAGAGAAAGTATAAGATAGACTGGTCACTTGTCCCACAGAAGAAAGAAGTAGAAGATAGACTGGTCACTTGTACAATAGAGAAAGTATAAGAGAGACTGGTCACTTGTACCAAAGAAAAAAGAAGTATAAGATAGACTGGTCACCTGTACCACAAAGAAAGTATAAGATAGACTGGTCACTTGTACCAAAGAAAAAAGAAGTATAAGATAGACTGGTCACCTGTACCACAAAGAAAGTATAAGATAGACTGGTCACTTGTATCACAGAGAAAGTATAAGATAGACTAGTCACTTGTACCACAGAGAAAGTATGAGATAGACTGCTCACTTGTGCAATAGAGAAAGTATAAGATAGACTGGTCACTTGTACCAGTCTATCTTATACTTGTCTAATTTAGTATGACCAAATAGACTAACTATTGTGGGGTCCCACCCATGTTTCTTTCAAGTCTTCTGAGCCATTTTATCATGTTAGATTTCAAATATATAAAGTTTTTTAGATTTCTCTTTTTCACACTTTCCCTGGTTCTAAGCTCCTGTAAATAATGTAATGATTAATTGTTTCCTTCAAGTTTGCAAAGCAAATCACTTCAATCAAAACATGGAATTCATTTCATCACTCTTCCTTGCCACAGCAGGGCTGACTTGAGGGGACTTAAACCCCATGGACAACTTAATCTTTCGCTTATTTTTAATTTTCTCCACCTTTGAGAGTGGTCTGACTTCATATACAGAACTTCTGGGTTCAGAAGATGAGGGAAAGCTGATTTCCCCCATTGCCTGATCTACGCCCTCATTGCACACTGCTTTTGTTTTGGTAGAGGGCATTGGATCTTGTTTTCTGTTCTCTTCAATCCAGGAATTTTCGCTTATGTCCTCCAGAGAGGAAAACTCATCAAACGAGTCTGGTTGGTATTCGGGAGTTGTCGGAGTGATGGACCAGGGTGGAGTGATAGACAACAGCGACCAGAGACGAGACTTTGCTACAGACTTTTTAAAAGACTCCGAGCGTGAATTCAGGCTAGAAGCCCGTTCAGACGGAGTGGCTGAATGTGGCAGACTTACCAATGAAGGTAGCGAGTGAGAATGGTCCCGTTGTGGTGACATGGCTGAATCCTGGCCAGCCTCGGGGATGGACATGCATCCTCCACCACCACCAGATGGCACTGCCTGGCCAGTAGGTGGCGCATGCAGCGGTGGACGAGCCTGGAGGGGATGATGGAATGTATGATAACGACGCTGGTTGCGTAACATGCGAGACGGGTCACTTACCATGTGTGAAGGGGAGGGGGGTGAGTGAGGGCGACTAGATGGGGGTGAAGTGTGTGACACAGACGAGGGCGGGGGTGAGGTGGTTAGGGGGCGTGCCGTCGACATGCCAGACACCACTGAGCGACGGGACGCCCCTGAGTGAGAGCGCCTCCTATAGGACGAGCGCCTTAATTCACCGTCATCTTCATCCTCCTGAAACATAACATTTGAGGTCACTATTGCTATTGACACTAGAGGGCGCTGCTCTGATCACAGTTGAGTGATTGTTAATAAGAAGTAAAAATAAATAAAGATCATGTTGGTTGTGATAAAGGGATTTTAGGATCTTCAGGATGTGATCAGGATTTTGAATGTATGCTTTGGTTGTGTGTTTTTAAGCTACTTTGCTATTAAAGTGGTTTGAGTGAGTGTAATTCCTAACTATGTCATATTGTAACTTTTGCTTACATCATCAGAGAGGATGCTGGAACCCTGAGCTGCCCTCTTTCTCCTCAGCTCTGCTAGCAGCTCACGGAATTCCTCCTTCAATTGTTCTACTTTATCCACCAGGGCGCGCTCCTCCTCTGAATACTGCTGTTGGTTGTCAGTGTCCAGTCTGGACTTCAAGTCTTGCAACTGTTGCTGAACTTCAGCCATCTTCTGTTGTAACTATAAGAAAAGCACATCTCATGTAACAGAAAAATATCCACCATCTGTCATGTTCACTAAGATGTCCAATAACTGTCCAATAACTATTGTATTTCATATTTTGAATGATATAAAAATGATATTTGGAAAAGATTATTTCTATGCATACATGCAACTCTATCTCTTTAAGCTCTACAGACCTTTTTTCAAATAATAAAGTGTTAAGAATGATTACATCAGCAAACCAACAAATCACCAATAATATTCTTTTAATCGATAACTATTATAAACTTTAATAAACAAACCTCATCTCTAAAATTCAACTTCCTACGTACTTATTATTTTATGAGAAATCATGATTCAAAATAAATGCAATCGCAGGGATGGCCTTCTGTATGCTGGGTGTGAATGCTTGAGCATGATGTTGGTGGATGTTTTCTCACCTCTTCTACGGTGGGTTCCTTGTGTGAGTGGTCGTCGTGGTACGCTGCGTCTATTCTGCGACCATGGTGCTCACCGGGAATGCGACGATGTGCCAACAACTCCGCTAACTTGTCCAACTGCTCAATGCCAACAAATTTGTGTTTGAAATATGTAAAAAAAATCCTTGCAAGAACTATAAGTTCACCTAGAATTATTTGTCCTGATATATGTTGTAATATATGATTAATGTGAGGTTGGTTATACTTTTTCTTTTATGAAATTGTTGAGGAAAATAGACACATACAAAAGAAAATGAAAAGCTATCAACAATTTTGTCAAATTTAATGAGAAACCAGTTGCCCTTTTTGCATGACAATCCAGCAGCCTATTTTGAGTGATGATCTTTGTTTGATCTGCTTTCAGCTAATATATTACAACAAGGCAATGGCAAGAAGACATTGATACTCAATGATTCTACATATTGAAAATATGATCAAGCACTTTTAACATATAAATCTCTATTTAGATTAATGATAACTACACCTGTGCATATCATTAAAAATATTAACTATGGAGCAATAATTCCAATGTAATGAAGATCCCTCAATGATCATAAATTAAATTATGTAGATTATTCAATTGTTAATATCTAATATTATTTTAACTTTAAATTTTAATGTAAAAAAATAATATGGCTATAAAATATAAATAACCACTTCATTATGCTTCAGTGAAGATACTAAGGAGTACTATACAGGTCGTAATATAAAATGAAAGTTTTTAAAAAAATGACTAATTTTAGTTTTTACCTGAAAGATGAAGTCTGTGGTGAGCACGTGTGGGTTGGGTACGACTGCTGCATCACCGATGACCGCCATGCGAACCTGGTCAGCATACGTCATGAAGGAGATCGACAGCGCCACCTCTGGCGGCGGAGGCAACCAATAAACGATGCTCTTGAGCTCGCGGGAGGCAAATGTCAAGGTCGTTTCTGGTCCAGGTAGATTAGACACAACGCAGGAGGATTTATTCCACAGGCTCCACCACATGCGCTTATACAAACACTCGGGAAACATGTTGGTCATTAACCACTGGCTTCCCATCATCACAACAGGGTTAGCCGAGTTCTTAACCTCATCCATCTCATGTTTAACTTCCCACAAGCGTGGTATCGTGCCCTCTGTATTAGTAGGTAGAGTGAGGTCCACGTATTCAAACTTGGATCCCATTTTGATGTTGGAGCTATCACTGCGTAGATCTACGGGAATGGTGGCAAGTACATCGTACGGGTTCTGTACTCCCCGAGATTGGAAATACGTCCGAATATTACCCGCGGCCACAGACAACAATATATCGTTCAGAGTACTCCTAGTTACTTGTTTGACACGAGTGGCTAGAGCTAAACTGAAAGGTTCGGACCAAGCAATCACCTTTTTGCCAGATAACTTTGGTCCATGTAGCAGATTGTAATCTCTCCTCATGAATAACCATTTGTGGAGAAAGATGAGCGGTCCGATCATGAAGGCTCGCAGCGCATTGAACACAAATGCTCCCCGACCGAATCGGGGCTTTAACTGACATGACATGACTTGACTATCCACCACAGAGCTAAACAATATCTGAACAAGGGATATGCCATCTGTTACACATGGATGGATCCGGAATAGCACCATTGTATCCTTGTCTGCACCGAAGTTGGAAAGTATATGCATTTCCCACAGGGGGCGATCTTGTGGCAAAGGCTTAGTTGAAATATCTGCTATAAAATTTTGTAAATCCTCTTTGGTTTGTATGGTAGAGGGCATGGTGTAAACGTGATTGCATATAGTGAAGTCTTCATCGTCGACCCACGCATATCCGGAGTAGAGCGGCACTATTTTCTGCGTAAATCGAGGATATATTTTGACTCCGCTTTTGCTCTCGGCACTGATGAGCCTGGCGTGGATCAGGTCTCGTATCCGAACGACATCTATCCCATGTTCCAAGGTCACTAGGCTCTGGGAGATCATTTGATTCAGAGGGGAATCGTGCAGCCATATTGCATCACTGTGACTCAGCATTTTTGAGCAGCAACAGGCACAAGTTCTATTTGGTGTACAACAACAACAACAGGCCATGGAATGTTTGAGTATCCATCCTGCTGGAAACAAAATGGCTACCAGGACGAGAGTTGGGCAAAATACCACCAGTGACGCGATGAGGAAGAACAAGCTACCCAGGAATGATAACATGAGACTCCTGTCTGCGGGGTGTTCCAGCCGCCGAACAGGGGCACTCATTGAAAACATCATGTAGTCCTTATTGGGGCTACTGACCTTGGAATTGATACTATTTCCTTGCGACCCAACATCATTGATGTGTGAAAAATCGATGTTGACGTCTTTTCCGTCTCGTTCGTCCGGCGTCTTTTGTTCCTCGCTACCGGGTGTGGCGGCATCTGTCTTGGAGTCGCTGTGATTCTCGCTGACATGGCTGTGGTTCTCGTTGCTTTCTGACATCGTGTTGTTTTGAACGGCGTCGGCAGACCCTACACTGTCACATGTCATAGGTTCACTGCTGATGGAGGTGGTGTGGTTGCTGTCTGTCTGCGAATTGGACACTACAGCGCCATCTTTGTTGCGTTTCTTTGCCCACAGATTATTCTTAGTGTGCTTGTGAGTGTGTCCATTACTGCTAGCATCAGGAACTATGGGGTGGACCTTGGCATTGGGGAAACCCAGAACAGTAGAGTCCTGCAAACATAAAGCACAACACTCCATTATAACTGATCTCAACAGGCAAGGTTTTAAGCAAAGATTTAAACATGGTGCTCAGGCAGCGTTTGCAAAAAGTGGCAGGGCACGGGACAATTTTGTCATTAGATAATATAGGTCTGATATTGTGTTCTACTTTACTGTGAATAATTTAACATATAATATAACATCAGTCATTTAGTCATAAATGACTGATAAATACTTTTTTCTGGACACTTGCATTGATATCAGATAATGCCTGCTCACAGATAGTAACTGGCTGGGATCTGGACTGGGTGTCCCTGCTTGGGATCTGGACTGGGTGTCCCTGGCTGGGATCTGGACTAGGTGTCCCTGGCTGGGATCTGGACTGGGTGTCCCTGGCTGGGATCTGGACTGGGTGTCCCTGGTTGGGATCTGGACTGGGTGTCCCTGCTTGGGATCTGGACTGGGTGTCCCTGGCTGGGATCTGGACTGGGTGTCCCTGGCTGGGATCTGGACTCAGATCTGGACTGGGTGTCCCTGGCTGGGATCTGGACTGGGTGTCCCTGGTTGGGATCTGGACTGGGTGTCCCTGCTTGGGATCTGGACTGGGTGTCCCTGGCTGGGATCTGGACTAGGTGTCCCTGGCTGGGATCTGGACTGGGTGTCCCTGGCTGGGATCTGGACTGGGTGTCCCTGGCTGGGATCTGGACTGGGTGTCCCTGGCTGGGATCTGGACTGGGTGTCCCTGGCTGGGATCTGGACTGGGTGTCCCTGGCTGGGATCTGGACTGGGTGTCCCTGGCTGGGATCTGGACTCAGATCTGGACTGGGTGTCCCTGGCTGGGATCTGGACTGGGTGTCCCTGGCTGGGATCTGGACTAGGTGTCCCTGGCTGGGATCTGGACTGGGTGTCCCTGGCTGGGATCTGGACTGGGTGTCCCTGGCTGGGATCTGGACTGGGTGTCCCTGCTTGGGATCTGGACTGGGTGTCCCTGGCTGGGATCTGGACTGGGTGTCCCTGGCTGGGATCTGGACTCAGATCTGGACTGGGTGTCCCTGGCTGGGATCTGGACTGGGTGTCCCTGGTTGGGATCTGGACTGGGTGTCCCTGCTTGGGATCTGGACTGGGTGTCCCTGGCTGGGATCTGGACTAGGTGTCCCTGGCTGGGATCTGGACTGGGTGTCCCTGGCTGGGATCTGGACTGGGTGTCCCTGGCTGGGATCTGGACTGGGTGTCCCTGGCTGGGATCTGGACTGGGTGTCCCTGGCTGGGATCTGGACTGGGTGTCCCTGGCTGGGATCTGGACTGGGTGTCCCTGGCTGGGATCTGGACTCAGATCTGGACTGGGTGTCCCTGGCTGGGATCTGGACTGGGTGTCCCTGGCTGGGATCTGGACTAGGTGTCCCTGGCTGGGATCTGGACTGGGTGTCCCTGGCTGGGATCTGGACTGGGTGTCCCTGGCTGGGATCTGGACTGGGTGTCCCTGGCTGGGATGTAGACTGTGTCCCTGGCTGGGATCTGGACTGGGTGTCCCTGGCTGGGATCTGGACTGGGTGTCCCTGGCTGGGATCTGGACTGGGTGTCCCTGGCTGGGATCTAGACTGGGTGTCCCTGGCTGGGATCTGGACTGGGTGTCCCTGGCTGGGATCTAGACTGGGTGTCCCTGACTGGGATCTAGACTGGGTGTCCCTGGCTGGGATCTGGACTGGGTGTCCCTGGCTGGGATCTGAACTGGGTGTCCCTGGCTGGGATCTAGACTGTGTGTCCCTGGCTGGGATCTGGACTGGGTGTCCCTGGCTGGGATCTGTACTGGGTGTCCCTGGCTGGGATCTGGGTTGGGTGTCCCTGGCTGGGATCTGGACTGGGTGTCCCTGGCTGGGATCTGGACTGGGTGTCCCTGGCTGGGATCTGGACTGGGTGTCCCTGGCTGGGATCTGGACTGGGTGTCCCTGGCTGGGATCTGGACTGGGAGTCCCTGGCTGGGATCTGGACTGGGTGTCCCTGGCTGGGATCTGGACTGGGTGTCCCTGGCTGGGATCTGGACTGGGTGTCCCTGGCTGGGATCTGGACTGGGTGTCCCTGGCTGGGATCTGGACTGGGTGTCCCTGGCTGGGATCTGGACTGGGTGTCCCTGGCTGGGATCTGGACTGGGTGTCCCTGGCTGGGATCTGGACTGGGTGTCCCTGGCTGGGATGTAGACTGTGTCCCTGGCTGGGATCTGGACTGGGTGTCCCTGGCTGGGATCTGGACTGGGTGTCCCTGGCTGGGATCTGGACTGGGTGTCCCTGGCTGGGATCTAGACTGGGTGTCCCTGGCTGGGATCTGGACTGGGTGTCCCTGGCTGGGATCTAGACTGGGTGTCCCTGGCTGGGATCTAGACTGGGTGTCCCTGGCTGGGATCTGGACTGGGTGTCCCTGGCTGGGATCTGAACTGGGTGTCCCTGGCTGGGATCTAGACTGTGTGTCCCTGGCTGGGATCTGGACTGGGTGTCCCTGGCTGGGATCTGTACTGGGTGTCCCTGGCTGGGATCTGGGTTGGGTGTCCCTGGCTGGGATCTGGACTGGGTGTCCCTGGCTGGGATCTGGACTGGGTGTCCCTGGCTGGGATCTGGACTGGGTGTCCCTGGCTGGGATCTGGACTGGGTGTCCCTGGGTCTCAAACAATAGTGCAGAGTAACCAATTAATTACCTGGTTATTTACTGTAAACAAACATTTCTTATCCAACATTGTTACATAAGAATACTTTTCAGGTCATGAGAATGTCATAATAAAACTTTAATAGAGCATTATACCCTTTGGACCATTCCAATGGGCAGAAATCTTATTGGGGGGGGGGGGGGTGAGACAATGGTTCACTAAAGTGACAAATGTCTCATTCTAATCCATGCCTAAGGAGACGATGGATCCATCTGAGTTTTTAACATAAGTTGTTGTGTTATTTGCGTATTTCTTAATTACCATTTTGCTATCAGTAAAGCAATGAACAGTGATTGGTTGTTATACATTGTCCAGTTAAAGAACACCCTTTAATAGCCTCATTTAAATTGTCTCATAACTTTCAGTTTATATCAAAAGTCACATATGCATTTTCTTCTGGCAATATCTCTGAATGGAAGAAAGAAATATATGACTATCAAGTTCTTGATCACTTACTAAATATCTAAATTATCATTTGGTGAAGTTTTTGCCCAGTATTATGATCATGCTTTCATTGTGAGATTTGCCCATGATAAAAGCAGCCACTAACTTCTTTTGGTCATAGTTAAGTTAAAAGTATATGACTTTGAAAATGATATCTGTAGTGCCTAATGGGCCAGATAGTAACATTAAAGAAGCGATTCCTTTTGCTTTGCAGGAAGAATGATAAGCCTCTTTGTCAATTAAACATCTTGTCTTCAACTTGCACTATCTCATAACCAAGGCAACTCTGGCTATGTGCTATCATATTATCAAAGGACACAGCTTTCCAATAACTTTCCATCTCTCCAGGCCTTTACTCCTCAAATATCCATTTCCTTTACTCAAATATCCATTTCCTGCCATTTGATAAGGATGAAACATGAAGCACTTCACCACACTAATTCAAGTGTCTGAAGAGTCTTCATGGCTTCATATTCTCTGAGCTTGATACGTGTCTGCTGTGCAACAGAAGTGCAAGATTTTCTGTTAAATATGCCAAGAAATAAACCCTTCAGCATGCAGTATTATCCTAAAGTTATACACCTTTAATTTTACAGGGAAAACCTGATACAATCAGACAGTATTTCCACTACTTTGCCAATGAGGGTACATATGACCTTGGATCACAATGTACTACATGATGCAGTACTGTGTTATATTTCTTGAAAGAAACGAAATGTACTCAAAGCTTTCATGAGATGCTTGTTGAATAATTACTTGTATCTCATTTTACCAGAATTTATGAATCGTACAGGCAGCTTTGGCAGAAATGGTTTATAAAACTTAAAGTGTGCTGCGTAATCAGAAATGGCTACAAAATGCCTTGCATATCCCTTCAATAAACAATGAAGAGGCCCCAATAACTTCGATATGTACAGGTAAAAACTGGGACCTTGCCAAAATAAAGAAAATCTTCATTTTGTATATTTATACCTCATGGCACAGAACCACCATTTAAATTGTAATATTATATGTATACATTGACTATCAGGTAAGTCAATGGTACATCTGCATTATATAGTAAAAAGTACATATTCTATTGTGTATTTTCTACTTTTTTTCAGATATCAATGATACATACAAAGTTAATGAATCAAGAAATCAAAGATGTTGATATTCATATCGACTATTGGTATACCGGTATCCATGTGACTATCCTCCATAACAGGGCTATTCTGACCTATCAGTCCCTGCAAGCGATGATGAAAAAGGTGCATACAGAACCGCCACAAGTCATGACTATTCATAAACATTTGGCTGAGAACTGATTGGTGACAGAACAAAAGACGATTTATACCGATTCTAATTGGTTAGTGTCTTGGTGAGCCAACTGATCGCAGAGTGTGAAAAAATAACTGACTTTTCACAACAGAGATTTTGATTGGCATTTTGGATCGGCATTACGACCGATGTGATGATAAAACACCATGCGATTAGATTTTGCCACAAATCCATCCAAACAAAAGTGCTTTTTATTCACATGTGTGGTGAGCGTGTTATCAAATCATCCTGACTGCACCAATATCAAAACTTTTCTTTTTACAGATATTAATAAATCATGTTGATCAGTTTAAATGCATCATATGTGTTGTTAATAGTATATAGATATTTAAGATATATATACATTTTGACATTGGCAGAAAGAAAAGAAAATATATATATAATCATTGCAATTATGAAATAAAATGACAATATTAACAGTGATATCAACACACAATAATGAATTCTTCCTATTTGTTAATGATGATCTAATTTGAAAAAAAAAAAACATATAAAAAAGTGTGTAATGCCTCAGTCACATTTGTGCCGTGTGCCGGCTGGGAAGTAAACATCGGCCGGCCTCACAGGGTCCCGGGTGCCGGGGAGTTTATCAGCGATAGTCAGATATATGTGTAGCTGTGGTCACATTATACATGGGTACCACATGGCATGCGCCATAATAGATGTCCCAGACGTCTGTAGGATATCCTAAAGACATCTATATGACATCATAGGGAGCCCCTAAGATCATCTGATGATGGCCTGTGAGCACATGAAATAAAAATAATAATATTTTCACCGTATAATGCCACCTGCATCCTTAAGATAATCTTAAGATAAGCCTGCGGGACACTCACGGGAGCCTGCTGTGTACTTTGAAATGATATTTGGTGATAAGACATCGTGGAAACGCTGGCAACTTTTATGTTACATCTAAAAGTTCCCGATAACCCATACAACGTCTTAGAATTGCCCAAATGTGGCCAATGATCTCCCGATGCCCTCACGGCACCCTGGCTTGCCTGCCGATTTTGTTTTTAAAAAAAACCATTGGCTGGGCATCTTTACTGAAATCGGCACAAAAGTGACTGGGCTATTACAACAAACTGACAAATCAATCACTGTGTACTATTTTTAGATATCTTTTAATGAAAGAATGCCGAGAGTTTGGCGAGTTCCTCAGATTTACTTTCACCTGGTGATTTTGAGCTAAAATAAAAATATTTCCAATTTTTAATCAATCGATAACACAACATAACTGTGTAAACCAGTAGATAAATAAAAAATTATCTTGTTGGCAATGATGACAAGATAAAACTAACTTCGAAATGTGGGAATTGGATGTTTATATATTACAACTGTCTGCCTGAGAAGCATAGCACCGCACCTTGTGACACTGGTGATATGTCAGAATGCATATTGCATGAAGCCTAATGCTGTATGTATATATAGCGCTATGAACAGTTCCGACTGGTATCAGCGCGATATAAATTTTATTATTATTATTATTATATTATACATCAGCATCCCGCCACGTTCCTCGGCTGGCTATCACTAGCTCACTATTCTCTAAGGATCATGTCATATCTCTCTCAGAGTTAGATACTGTCATGGGCCTTTATTATTCATGGTCATCCCTTTCATGTCAGCTCATCAAAACTAAATCTTGATAGATATATAAAAGAAAACTTTCTATTGTGGAGTTCTTGACAAAACCCCGTCCACAAAAATGTAATATTTGCATAAGAATAATGTTCAGAATTGATTTTGTTCTATTTCTAACAACCTTTCTCTGAAGTGTTACAATTAAAGAAAAGCATGAAGAGGATGAAAATTAGAATCCTCCTTGATGCACACCTTGACATGTTGAAAAATGATAATTATACCAACTATCAAATAAGATAATAATAGGTATTGGTGACATCCCTATATTTATAATCACCATTATTTTCTGAACTTTATATAATCATCATTTTTTATAAAGCTTATATAAACTCGGCAATATTTTGTAGGATGGACCCACAAGATAATTATACCAACTATCAAATAAGATAATAATAGGTATTGGTGACATCCCTATATCTATAATCACCATTATTTTCTGAACTTATATAATCATCATTTACTATAAAGCTTATATAAACTCACAAGAATGTGGAAATGACCAGGTTATTTATGGTTTATAATGGTTCTTACTGGCCGCATGGTTTTCTCGGCGGGATGCCAATAGGTTTTGCCGGGTAAACTTATAGATGTAGATGTAGATGGTTAACTGTATGTGTATGAAAAGAGAATATTGCATGATAAGATTAATAAGCAAGCCTTACCAGATGACCAATGTCAAACCTCCATCATAATACACAAAGACTGGCAGGCAGATAGCATTATAAATGGTATGTGATGTCCTCTACACACAATGCCTATAATGGCGTTATTTCTAAATTACTTTTTAGCCAAGGTATCAAGTGAATGCTACATATTCATGATATTCAAAACATTCTCTGTTTCACATTTAACTTTGTGATATGCATACATTTATATAACCTGACTGTATATAACTTGATATTTTTGTATGATGTCTATCCTGAACTTCAAGATATTTGAATTTGAGAAAATTTTGCATGATTAATTACTGATGCTTAAACATTATCTGTGATAAATCAACATTTTTGTGAGTCACATGAATGTTCAAATCTTAGATCAAAACTTTGATAAAATAAAATAAAATAATCTGAGAATTAACATGTGATGATTAAATGACATAACAATAGCCTTGACCTTGACCTTTTTGACACTTGGCCACCAGGTGGACACCTGTTGGTGTCAGTTAATACTTGTACTCAGTGAGAATAGCTGGGGGCTGTGAGTACCAGGGACGTCCATCATGAGGTGTGCCCATACCATGAGACGCACAATGTTTGTCCAGGTAATTGCCTTAGTCGTATATTATGCCTCGTACATTATGCTGCGAGGGACAACATGGTACAAGAAAAACACCTCACCATGCCCACGCATAACGGCCTTTCACAGATTATAACTCACTATAAGTCAGGAGCTGATATGATGTATTGTGCATCCCAAAACAGCAATTTGTGATATCTATCTCCACTATGATACTTCCCTTCTCTTTATTTTCATTCTGCAAAGTCATCAGCAAGATCAAAATTGAAATTAATTACAAAAATAATTAGTGGATTCACATATTTGTCTGATAGTTTACTGAATGATGATGCACTCTTTCAAGGATTCAATGCAGTAAAGGAAAACAAAATCAATGATAACAAAGTTGCCACATTCATTGGATTCTAAAATCCTCTGAAAAGCTTAAAATTGGCTGAAATTTTACTGCCTTTCCCTGCCTAAATTTCATTTTCCCCTGACCAATTCTACAATATCTTGAATAGATTTTTGCAATCAGCCTCTCATATTTTGGTGTAACTCATTTTTATCTAACAACTTCACATATGTTTTGTGACCATACAATTATTTTGTTAACTGCTCTCATCACATTGTTACATTGTGAAATTAGCTGGTGCTACAGTAATTATATCATTTTAGACTTTAATTATATTAATGTTATAACCACAATTTGATAATCGCAGGTTACATGCTACAGTTTGCATGATAAGCTTGATGAAAACTCAGGTAAAATTACAAATGATATCTCAGAAGTATGATAAAAATGAACTTTGACAAAGAAAGATGACACTTTTACCAAATAGCATTTCCTCAGAAAAACATCTGCTACTTGTTGATCATGGCTTGATATATACGACTGAGGTGAAACGTGATGAATAGGCAGCATGTCTTGGTGCAGAACTTTGGCACCAGGTGCTCCAGGTGTTTACTGCTTGCCATCCACAATCAGACATGATTTCAGACTGATTCCCTATTTCTGCTCATGTATATTTCTGAATAGCTTTATTGGCTTGCATAAAGAAAACAATGAGCCATTCAGAAAACCTGACTAAAAGCAATTATTCCTACCTGTATGGTAACAACTGTATGTTCAATTATCTCTGTTTGGCTTTTCTGCACAAGATCTGTATTTCCCATGATCCTTTGCTGTGTTTTTCCTCCGTCTACTTCCTGCTCTGGATCAACTTCCTGTGTTAACCACTTGGCACTGTCCTCATCCACACCATTAACCTTCTCTGCTCCGAATCTCACCTGCGACTCGCCGCTCTCAGACAAGTCTATACTGATATCTATACTCATATCTGCACTCAAATTGTCTGTCAAGTCTGCATCAAACTCATCACGTATCTGCTCCTCTTCATGCTTAACATTCTCAGCATGTCCATCCTCCACACTTCCATCATGCCTAAAAAATTCTTGGCTTCTCTCTGCATCATTAGTAAACTCATCCTCGGAATCTTGCTCAACAATAGACACACAATCTTTGTTTATCATTGCTGATATTTTCTTAACTAAGGGTTCCTTCATTCCGCCCTCCTCAGCATTTACTCCTCCATCACCTTTATAATCATCTTCTTTTATCTCCATCATGGCTCCATATTCAGCTGCGTTAACGGAGGTCATATCTGTTTGGTTGAGATCGGTGGCTCTTTGATAACTAAACGAGTCCATTGAGCTTATATCCAGAGTGGTTTGTGAGGAATAATCATAAGATATCTTGCCATAGCGGAAGTTTTCGTAGTCTTGGAAGCCGTCGTCTATGTCGGGACCCCAGTCTTCAGTCACGCTGAGCTTCGAGTGCAGACTCTCTATCTCGGCATCAAAGTGTCGGAGGATGTCCTCTTCCGACTGCTCAGACCTCTCATCAGGATCATCCATAATCTTACCTTTAAACTGACCCACTTTACCTCTTCTAGCTTTGGTTTCACTTCTATCTTCATCGGTTTCTGTACTTTTATCAACCCCAGAATCTTCATCCGCCACAAGCCTTGTATTTTCACCTCCTGTGAAGTTGTCTTCACACACATCATATTGCGCACTGGAAAAAGTGACTGCTTCGTAATTAATGTCAGATTTATCCTTGCAATCAAACTCATTTCTGGTAACATCTTCCAAGTCTTTGTCAACTTTATTACACTTAGTTTGAGGGTCACAACAAGCAATATTATCTAGATTTGCAAAGTCATTTTGTGCTTCTCCCTCATGCTTTTCCAGAATTTCATCAATTTGTTTCTCATTGTCCCCACCATTAAGACAAGTTGAGGCGCTAACAGTGTCAGAATCTTCTCTGGATCCATTCATCTTCTCATTGTCCCCACCATTAAGACAAGTTGAGGCGCTAACAGTGTCAGAATCTTCTCTGGATCCATTCATCTTCTCATTGTCCCCACCATTAAGACAAGTTGAGGCACTAACAGTGTCAGAATCTTCTCTGGATCCATTCATCTTCACATTGTCCCCACCATTAAGACAAGTTGAGGCACTAACAGTGTCAGAATCTTCTCTGGATCCATTCATCTTCACATTGTCCCCACCATTAAGACAGGTTGAGGCACTAACAGTGTCAGAATCTTCTCTGGATCCATTCATCTTCTCATTGTCCCCACCATTAAGACAAGTTGAGGCACTAACAGTGTCAGAATCTTCTCTGGATCCATTCATCTTCACATTGTCCCCACCATTAAGACAAGTTGAGGCACTAACAGTGTCAGAATCTTCTCTGGATCCATTCATCTTCACATTGTCCCCACCATTAAGACAAGTTGAGGCGCTAACAGTGTCAGAATCTTCTCTGGATCCATTCATCTTCACATTGTCCCCACCATTAAGACTATCTGAGGTATCCATATTCTCACAATTCTTTCTCCATCCATTCATCTCAACTTTCTCCCCATCATTCAATCTATCTGAGGCATCTGTTGACTCACAATCTTCTCCAGATCCATTTATCTTACCATTCTCAGGGCTATCTGGGGGATCCACAGATCCAGGATGTGCACCATTTACCATTGCCTCATCTCTCAATTTGCCTTGTGGTGACAGTGCAGGTTTTCCTCTGTCACTCTCCACATTCAATGAGGATTCTAGTTTATCATGATCCTGCATGGTCCAGGGTACAATATGCCCTTTCCCATGTTTCATATTGTCCAACTCAGACTTGAGCTCAGCAAGTAAGGTCACCTTGTTTTCTTCATCACTCATAGCTTTTTCATTCATTAATTTAATTTCTTTGTTGTTTTCTATTTGACTTGTATTTGTCAGTTCATTTTCATCAGTAATGTTCATTTTTGTATGAACATTAATATTTTTGGCATTTCCATTTGGTATTTCAAAACTGCTCACATTTGATAAGCAATCACTTTGTCTTTGAATGCCATTTCTAATGTCATCATTTTCAGTGTTACAAATATTAGTAAATGTACCATTACTAACACCATCATCCACTGTAGGAGTAAATGTATTTCCCGTTTTAATTTTCTCCTTTAAATTTTTAAAACTCAATTTCTTTTTGAATCTCCCTTTTCCTTTCTGTTTTTCAAATTCGCCGATCTGTTCTCTAACCTTTTTGGTTGGTGTGGTAAGGGTCCCATATTTCATTGACGATTCCTCTCTGTCAGTGTGGCCATTTATACCCTTTTCAGCAACTCCATTTTGATCCAAACTAACCCCGGAGTTCTTTAACATATCCACTTTGGGACTGAGACTTTCAGGATTCGACCTCTCCTCTCTCTGAACAGCCGCCATCTTGTTTTTCATACGAACCCTCACAGATCCAAAACTTCCCATGATCCTTTGTTACAATGCTGATTTTTGTCAAACTTTGTAAGTTTGTTCCAGCTAAATTCCGGGTCTTGAACAGCACCTAGAACCTAATTAGCATGAAAAAAACAGAGCAGTTTCCAGGAACTTGAGTTGACTGAGAATACAGAGATTTCCACTGCCTTATCAGTATTCAAGGAGAAGATTAACATCCAAGGACTGAGACGTATGCAGCAGACATCAGATTTGATGCTGTGAAATGGTCTTCATGCTGCTCATCTACATATTTATATTACTTCTGTAAGTATTATATAATGGCATCCTTCTTGGCTTTGTGGCTGTTTAATCAGACTTTCTTCAACAAATCCTCTTGAGATTATCTGATTAACATAGCAATTATACTGACTATTGATAAATGAAAGTTTCCTGTCTCCTTTGACAAGAGCTCTCCCTGTACTTTCAATTAGCATTGCACAACAAACATTATATTCCATGATTTGTAGATACTAATCAGTCTTCTGAATTCCCAAGAGATTTGAATGAAAGTATTCATAAATGCATAAATGCATTTTTTCTCCTGGATGTGATGTGTGTATGTTTCATTTCTGTTTAGTTGTGTGCTACTAATGAGGTGCAGGGCTTCTGATATTTACATCTACATATTTACAAGCTCCAACATCCTGGTACTGGGGTCACATGACCTGTGCCTGCCTTGCACTCTGACAATGAACTGCTGATTTTCACTCACACCTACCATACTCCACATAAGAAGTCATCACTTTGTGTCAAATCCATCTATCAACATATGTGGCAAGTTATATATTAAGTTTGCTGTATTTGTCTGATCAATAAATGCCAAATAGATGAACATATTAAACTGATGATATCGATAAAGACAACATCAATAACTTTTAGTTTGTACTTTCATTGAGGAATGATTTTATTTCTTAAGAACGATGCAATATTTAGGATATTTATGGTACTTGTGTCACACATGCACAGCGGACATCACGGGCTGCTCAAGTACCACAACCAACCACATGTCGCACCTCAATGTACATATGCCCATCACTGTATGCAAACTAACATTATTTTTACCATTTTTTATTTGATTCACTTTCATAGTTATTTATTCATAACACATGAAATAATTCAGTAAGTCTTGTGATCAAATAAAAAAATAGATATATTTATATATACTCTTTTTGGTTGTTATCACAACAAAAATGTTATATGGAGTAGAAAATGCCTGTATGTACTGGCATCTTGGCTGAGACATTCCATCTCCGGCTGCGAGATGAGGAGGCGCAAGCTGGCAGGCCAGAGACACCTGGTGCCAGGCCCCGCAGGCACCAGCGGCCACATCATCTACATGAATACACTATCCACGCAATGTCAGTGTGACGTACTCATCACCGCTTCCCTCACAATGCTCACTGCAACAATGCCTGCTATGTGAGATTCTCACACTCAGACTGATGCCGTTATATAATCCTGTATTCCTGGCATTGACCCTGGCATTTCATTCACAGGTGGTCAGCAAACTAGCTACTATGCTATGCGGGCCAAACAGCCAGACAGAACACATATATTGAAGCAATCATTAAATATATACAGGTTCTTGAAAATTATATATCTAAAATGTTATGCTAGATTAAAAATATGACATGTATATTTGTGCATGATATTAGAAAGAAAGATTGCGAATATTTCCATTTCATATTTCACTCCATACTATTTGTACTTGCTTGTTTTGAACTGACACATTGGCAATGCTACATATCTGTGGTTATGTTCTACTGTTCACATTTGATTACATATTGGCTTTGATATTTTATATCTCATCGCAGCAACAACATCAAAGCAGATTTACTTTGGTGGGATCTATTAATAAGGGTATCTGTGAAATCTTTACCATTACAAAATTTAGATACCACCTTGTACTATACATGCAACAGGTGAGTGACAATCACTGTTATCACTCTCCACAGAGAACGAAGGTAGGAACACTAATCCTGGACTAGGGAAAACAGTGTCCTAATCCTGGACTAGGGAACAGTGTCCTAATCCTGGACTAGGGAACAGTGTCCTAATCCTGGACGAGGGAACACAGTGTCCTAATCCTAGACTAGGGAACACAGTGTCCTAATCCTGGACTAGGGAACACAGTGTCCTAATCCTAGACTAGGGAACAGTGTCCTAATCCTGAACTAGGGAACACAGTGTCCTAATCCTGGACTAGGGAACACAGTGTCCTAATCCTGGACTAGGGAACACATTGACCTAATCTTGGACTAGGGAAAACAGTGTCCTAATCCTGGACTAGGGAACACATTGACCTAATCTTAGACTAGGGAACACAGTGTCCTAATCCTGGACTAGGGAACACAGTGTCCTAATCCTGGACTAGGGAACACATTGACCTAATCTTGGACTAGGGAACACAGTGTTCTAATCCTGGACTAGGGAAAACAGTGTCCTAATCCTGGACTAGGGAACACATTGTCCTAATCCTGGACTAGGGAACACAGTGTCCTAATCCTGGACTAGGGAACACATTGTCCTAATCCTGGATTAGGGAACACAGTGTCCTAATCCTGGACTAGGGAACACAGTGTCCTAATCCTGTACTAGGGAACACAGTGTCCTAATCCTGGACTTTGGAACACTTTGTCCTAAACCTGGATTAGGGAACACAGTGTCCTAATTCTGGACTAGGGAAAACAGTGTCCTAATCCTGGACTAGGGAACACAGTGTCCTAATCCTGGACTAGGGAACACAGTGTCCTAATCCTAGACTAGGGAACAGTGTCCTAATCCTGAACTAGGGAACACAGTGTCCTAATCCTGGACTAGGGAACACAGTGTCCTAATCCTAGACTAGGGAACACAGTGTCCTAATCCTAGACTAGGGAACAGTGTCCTAATCCTGAACTAGGGAACACAGTGTCCTAATCCTGAACTAGGGAACACAGTGTCCTAATCCTGAACTAGGGAACACAGTGTCCTAATCCTGAACTAGGGAACACAGTGTCCTAATCCTGAACTAGGGAACACAGTGTCCTAATCCTGAACTATATACTAGGGGAACACAGTGTCCTAATCCTGGACTAGGGAACACAGTGTCCTAATCCTAGACTAGGGAACAGTGTCCTAATCCTGAACTAGGGAACACAGTGTCCTAATCCTGGACTAGGGAACACAGTGTCCTAATCCTAGACTAGGGAACACAGTGTCCTAATCCTAGACTAGGGAACAGTGTCCTAATCCTGAACTAGGGAACACAGTGTCCTAATCCTGAACTAGGGAACACAGTGTCCTAATCCTGAACTAGGGAACACAGTGTCCTAATCCTGGACTAGGGAACACAGTGTCCTAATCCTAGACTAGGGAACACAGTGTCCTAATCCTAGACTAGGGAACAGTGTCCTAATCCTGAACTAGGGAACACAGTGTCCTAATCCTGAACTAGGGAACACAGTGTCCTAATCCTGAACTAGGGAACACAGTGTCCTAATCCTGAACTAGGGAACACATGCAACAGGTGAGTGACAATCACTGCTATCACTCTCCACAAAGAAGGACGGTAGGAACACTAATCCTGGACTAGGGAAAACAGTGTCCTAATCCTGGACTAGGGAACACAGTGTCCTTATCCCATACTAGGGAATCCAGTGTCCTAATTCTGACTAGAGAAGTGTCTTAATTGTGATCAGAAACATTGTCTTGTTCTGGCGAGGGAACAGTGTCTCAATCACATATCTTCAAATATGTTTATCTCTTTAGAGGTGATGTAACACAAAGATCGTTAAAACTGATTGCAGTCCCAACCAATTTAGCTATTTATTTTCATGCTTTTAAGAATATCTCTACAGAGTACACAAACACACTACAAAACTACAAGCTGCACTTGCAAAGTCAGAGGATATCTGTAGCACCCATGATTCAAAAGTAGGTCAGAAGGTCAATCAGCTGTAGCTTGGTAGCTTATAGTTCATTAGCAGGTTGACAAATAGCCAGCATTACACACATATTAGAGAGAGTACATATTGGGTCTCCTCTCTTGCTGTGAAGCCATGAGGCTCTGAGTGCCCACAAGACATAAGTGGAGCAGCCAACTTCTCAAATCAAATTAATTCAAATCAAATCAAAACAAGCCAGCACCAGCTGATCATGTCATGACCTTGCAAAAATCAAGACTAATGTTTTGTTAAACAAGTGCTAATGATAAGATCTGACCACTGCCATATTCACTCACCGTTATCCAGCAACCAAAGATCTGAGAATCTTCCTCCCCAATCTGTCCCTGATATAAAATAATCTAATGCAATAATTGGCAGGGTTATGGTACTAACGAACCAACTTGATGTTGACCTTATTCTTGAGATCAAAAAAGATCACAGAAAAGTCAGCTTCAAACGCATTTGAGATATTGACATCAAGAATAATCCTTGAAGAGATGTGAAGAACATTTGCTGAGATATTCTGTCAATCCACTCACTGATGTCAATCAGATACTTGTTGAGTTTTCATCATGACGTATATCTATTGATAACTTGGCAATCGTAAACAACAAAAAATATCTGTCCCACCTGCGTCAATATTTACTGATTGAAGTTGCTATTCAGTAAATCATTAATTAATTAGCTGCACAGTGCTTCACAAACGAGGACCCCGCCCCTCATTAAATTCTGCTGTCCCTGAATTGTATTCATCTTTCAATGAATGTGGTGTGAAAATCGAGCATTTATGCTGTCCATTGTATCTTCTTTTAACGATGTGTTCACTTTTGATTTAACAGTAAATATATGTTCCTTGCACATTTATCTATCAACTGCCACTCACATATAATCAAGAAATACAAGAAAAATTCTCATATTTGAAATTAGTAACCTCTTGCTCCAAGTTCTGATGCAAACCTATCTTATTTATAGTCTCATACCTGCCATTTGAAGCCTAGCAGTACATTGTAGATGACCTGCGGATATTATCCACAATCAAATGGATCTTGTTCCCGTGATATTTCCTATATCTCTTAGACCAGAGAGGTACTTATTCTCTAGGTTCATACCAGGATCTGCAAGTAAAGGTCAGAGATGTCTTTTGGAGTCAGACCTGGGAGACCACACCCAGTATAAGTTTTTTTTAGCTGCCAATAAGCACTGACTTAGATATTGAAAAAATCCTGAAGTTTTCTTATATTGTGCAAGGCTGATATCATAAAAGATCCATTCTAAACTATGTTCTAGCATATGAAATGGTAACTGCATGCTAATATGTGGAATAACTTGATGGAAAGAGCAAAGTTTCTTGGCAGAGGTGATACGTGACTCTACCTCGACATGCAGAGTAAAAGCGCAACAGGACATTTATCTTATGTGACGTATCCATATCACATATTTATTATCTGTCAATGTTGTTTGGAGAAGGAAATGAACATTTCCATTCATTACAATATTAACTTGTGGACAGATTTGTTCAAACCAGCAATTTATGAATTTCGTATGGGAAAAGTAGGGCAAGATTAATACTCATGCCCGACTAGTTTTCAATCACTACCAATGACTGCCGATGAGACCTTGTAGCTGCTGGAAGTCAAAGTCAACTTCATCGGCGGAAAATGGTCACTGACAAGTATTGGTAACTGACATTCTTGACCTTGGAATGAAAAATGGCTTTCTCAATTTATTTTGGTGATTAAGTCTTTCAAATATCTTTATGTGGATATATGTAAATGAAAACATAATGTTTGAGACAGAATCTTTTAATATCAATATGCACTGTATGTAAAGATTATTATTAAACTAAAGTTGAACCTAATTTAGCATACAGTTGTACAATGTGAACATAACTCAAAAATGACTATAAATTCCTGTAACATATTAGTAAAGCTCATTTAGAATTTAAGTGGTGTAGCAATATTATATTCCTTGATGAAGTTCATTTATACATACTGAGCTGAACATAAAAAGGTACTTCATAATAATATCAGCTTATGAGCAATAGTATATGTCCTATACACATTTGTTCATCTCCATCTTTGGTCATTTTGGACCTTAATGTAATACAGATGTAATTAGAATTCATACAGCTGCATTCTTACGATTACGTTAGCCATCTGTCAACGATCCCACCATATTTCTTGACCACAGATTTTGCATTTGTGCAAACACAAAATAATACATGGCACACATATAGATTCGACTACATTCCTGTTCTCAAACTCCACAATGCTATTGATATACTGATTACATCATTTTGTTGTACTTGTACCATATTGTGTTTGGTTACGATTATATACATATACATCATGTAGACACACAGATATATATATGTATGGAGGGTGTGTGATACTGTTACTATTTGAGCTTTGACTACTGGCTATGCTTACCTGTATCACTGCCGAGCCCTATAAATCACCATGTATTCCTGTTAAGATTGTTGCCCTCTTGTCTTGGCCACGAAGCTAGAAGCATGTGTTACCAGCGTGTGCCATTGATTCCTCCATAGATAGAATATACCACTAGAGAAGTATCATACACAGCGATCAGGTAGAATATTATTTATAGAGCTATCAATTGGCATTCAGAGAATGAGTGTACCTCCAAGAAGCCACACCCCTCAACTCCTGGATGACAGGACTACGAGATAATTGTTCTCACATCTAGTTCATAAACATCACAATGTCAATATAAGCATAACACTGTATGCTGTATCCATACACTGTTGCACTTTTTACCAGTGTTGTTTATCCCCAGTCTGAACAAATAGGTTCAGAATTTCCAATAACAGGAAAGAGCTGCAGCTACAGTTTCATTTAATTTTCATTAACCATCCTAATTATTAAAATGCAATCCTCTTCTTGGGAAATGACTTGACAATCAATAGAATATTTGTTGTCTTTGCTCATTTTTATCTTTCTCTTCACAATGAAAATTACGAATCTTCAATTAATCAAAACAGTGCTTCTTCAAAATATTGGTTATTTTAGATAGCTTATGGTCAATAATATATCTCTTTAAAAGGTAAGATATGCTTACTTCAAGATGGCCACTATCTTTTAATAATAAAAAAGGTTTTGCTCACATGAGCCAAAAGTGTTAGATTATAAAGACATCCACTCACGTCACAAGCTGTATCTGTTTTAATGTAGCACCTGTATAAACTAACATTCAATAACATCCTGGATACAGGTGTAAATTAATTGAATAATATGAATAAATATGAACAAGAAATTGGATGAATTTTGAAAGCGTAGTGGAGAACTGTTACTACGAATTAGTTGCTATATATTACACATACCCACCATTTAATGTTGCATGTCATGTAGTGAATAATGAGACAACATTAAAAGCGATAAAAAGACTTTGTGCAATCATTTTGTTCTTTGTATGCATAAGTTTGAACGCAGGATACACTGCTTTTGCACAGATGAAACCACAAAAAACACTTGGTTTATTTCTGGTTGAAAGTATCTCGGCATTTTTTTGTTAAATCCACCACATGACCAAAGCAGGATTTGATGTTGAGGTTGGTTTTGTGCTGCGGATGTTTGACTGAGCATATTGCCTTGTGAACATATCATGCACCCTGACTACGTATTACGTGTTGGACTCTTACAACCACCATACACTTACTGCTTTCATAGCTTAACTGCAGCAATCACAAATGATTTTACTGCTAACACAATACGTGTAAATTCATTTGTGGTTATGCCCTATTTGACTTTTTAATTCCCCATGACTGTTCCTTACTCCAGTGTTTCACCTCCGAAAAGAGATATATTCTATTATTGGGAGAACATGCAGGGATATTATACTGCCATGATGCAGCCTGTGTTATTTAAACATGTTTTAGGTTATTTTGCATGGAATGGATTGTTTAAAAGGATTCAAACTTAACTGTAATGTGCCAGATGGAAAAGATCTAGTATGTGACCCATAATCAGGGGAAAAGCTAAAAGTTCAGAACTTAGTCAAAACATACCCTCATAAAACAGCTTCCAGCCAATCATATTCTCATATTACGGTAATAGCCCACAATCAAGCATGTGTCCTTAAATCCCCCATTGAGACATGTGCCCTTTTACTGGCTACCTTAAGTAAGGCACATTTACAGACTCCTCCCTCCTCCTAGTCAGGCACATACCCTTTTTACAGAGACCCCAGTCAGGCAAATACCCTTTTTACAGAGACCCCAGTCAGGCAAATACCCTTTTTACAGTGACCCCAGTCAGGCAAATACCCTTTTTGCAGAGACCCCAGTCAGGCACATACCCTTTTGGCAGGGACCCCAGTCAGGCACATACCCTTTTTGCAGAGACCCCAGTCAGGCACATAGCCATACAGATATCCCCAGTGAAACACGCCTTCTTACTGTCGCGTAGCTTCGTGTGTATCCTCTTAAAGGCCTTTTAATTCAGCATTACAGATATGTACCATCTACTACGTGGTGCACCTGTTGTTTGTCGTGTGATACTAAATGAGCAATAATTAAGCAATGATTCTTTGCCAGTTTAGTTGGTCAACCTTGAAGCAAGTCATTGTGGGAAGTACATTGATTCTAACCATATCTTCAGGTGCGCTCGCATGCTATGGCTTCAATTCATTGATCATCCTCTCTGTGATTTCCAAGTTCACAGAAGTCACTTTGGTCTTTATGCATGCAAGGCAAAGATATATTAGCTTGTCACCTGTGTATTGGATACAGAGATCTGCAATAAGCTTTTGTGAAGATCTGTGACTGCTTTAATTACCATAATAGTTCAGAAAACTCTTTCATAATTAACTCAACAATTCTGCAAAGTATATTCAAGATTCTATAATTTCCCACAAGATGAAAATGTTTTTTTAAAATCTATAATTAGACTATAAAATGGCGTTCAAATGTCACAGATTTTAAGAAAATGCAACCATTAGGCTTTGAGCGCTTTAGAGAATTTGAGGCATATTTCATCTAACTAATGGCGGCCATGTTTTCGGTGCTTTCATAGCTTGGCTTCCAATATCACACAAAAATAAAATATGTGTGAACGCACTCACAGCTATGTGTCATTCAAAATCTTAATCTCTCACACTTGTTCCATTCCAAACACTTTCCTATTAAAGTATTTTTCTCTTAAGTATTTTTCTCTTAAGTGAATAACACATCATGTGCAAGTCTAATATATATTAATAAACTTAACAAAATCTATATCTTTTATCATTACACATACAGATTTTCAAATAAACAAACTAAAACAAAACAGAATATTTTCAATAATAAAAATATATCTTGTTTTAAGTTTGACATGCTCGCATTGTGTACTGCCTTTGGATATAAAGTTGGATATAAAGTTAAAAACAAACTGCAAAATGCCTAATCCTAAAGCTGCTGCTCATATACATATACATATACATATACATATATATACATATATATATATATGTATATATATATATATATATATATATATATATATATATATATATATATATATATATATATATATATATATATATATATATATATATATATATATATATATATATATATATATATGTGGGAAGGATGTCAACATCTACTTCTGACCGTAGGGAATCTTAAAAGCTAAGAGAGTGCAGATATTTTTGATCCAAGCAATCTCAATTACTCCTTGTGTCATATATATATATATATAGAAATACTAAAAATAAACACATGTTTGTAATTAGGCTTATTCTTATCATTTGCTTTGCTGAGAGCTCATGCTACTGACCACGGACGGGAAGGATGTACACTTCCCCATTAATGGCATGAGGCCATATTGTGACAATCACAATGGATACTAACATCAGGCCGCTTGGGTCACAACATTCATACCCCACTCCCTTGTTGAATCACCAATATTATAAATGATTCTAGGAATTTAGCATGCAGGTAATTTAGACCAGGATGACATTTGGATTGTTCTGCCATTCACATTAATTGGAGTACTCTAATCCTTAAAATTAAAGGGCAAGACAGGAAATTTGACGAGGAAACTTCCTAAGATCTGCCCTCATTTGCAGCCTATTACTCAGATGACATGCTTATCTGATCATAATTGCTATAAATCTGGCTAGCATCTCACTGAAATGAAAGATTCAGTCTTTTAATCCTTACTATAATAAAACTGAATTCCTCTCTGATAAAATTCTGACATAAAAAAATCTTTTATTTGAGTATTCTATTCAAAACCCACATTAACCTTGGTATATAGAGCTTAAAGGAAATATGCATGAAATTTGAAAATAACATCTTAAAATAGAAGGAAACCTTCACAATATATGGATATGCAATGCAAATTTTATTACTGTGAAAAAAATAAGATCATGGCACCTCCATCCCTGGTGCTGATCACATGAAGTCATGACAAAGAGCATTATCCAATCAATCTAGGGCTTATTTCAACTATGATTCAATATAGAAATAAAGAGGGCCAGATTCTGAATAGTAAACCAGGCACTTGAGCAGTAACAGGGAACTGTCAGATTGTTGGTACACAGAAATACAGGTGCACATATCAGGTGCACATAGGCAGAATTACTCCGAAATACAGGGAGGGATATTTGGTGCACATAAGCAAAAATACAGGACAAAAATACAGGGGATATTAGGTGCACATAGACAAAAATACTCTGAAATACAGGGGGTAATAGGTGCACATAGAAGTGCATTGAAAAGTGCCAGTTACAGTAAATGAGTGAGGTTTGAAATTGGAATTTTGCTTGTCCTTAAGATATTATGAGACATACAAAAGACTTCTACCACATGGCACTCTTGCTAGGTGTCGCCACAGGGATATCATGTGACACATGCTAAATCAAGTTACTCGTGCTGTTTCTTTACCTATTCATATAATGTTGCCCTTGATAATTTGCACTTCAGCTGCAGTATCCATTATAGCCATGTTTGCCAGTATGTGAAGCTGAAGTTTGTAAGCTGCAGAAAATTTCAAGAAATACTTTCTGACATTTTTCCAGCTTTAAAATGTACTGGTAGGGAGATGAATTGGCGATTACAGTAAAGAGGAAACAAAATCTTTGATTAAAATATTTGATTACTTGAAAAACATCACATTAAATAATAAATAAACCAAACACATGGTTCTTTTAATGGCAGCTCCACTGTCTTGTCTTCCAGTATCATGATTCTATCGTGCCATCCTGTATCTATCGTGCCTTTCTGTATCTATTGTGCCTTCCTGTATCTATTGTGCCATCCTGTATCTATCGTGCCATCCTGTATCTATCGTGCCATCCTGTATCTATCGTGCCTTCCTGTATCTATTGTGCCTTCCTGTATCAATTGTGCCATCCTGTATCTATCGTGCCATCCTCTATCTATCATGCCATCCTCTATCTATCGTGCCATCCTCTATCTATCATGCCTTCCTGTATCTATCGTGTATTCCTGTATCTATCGTGCCATCCTGTATCTATCGTGCCATCCTGTATCTATCCTGCCATCCTGTATCTATCGTGTCTTCCTGTATCTATCTTGCCATCCTGTATCTATCGTGCCATCCTGTATCTATCGTGCCATCCTGTATCTATCGTGTCTTCCTGTATCTATCTTGCCATCCTGTATCTATGCTGCCTTCCTGTATCTATCGTGCCTTCCTGTATCTATCGTGCAATCCTGTATCTATCGTGCCATCCTCTATCTATCGTGCCTTCCTGTATCTATCGTGTCTTCCTGTATCTATCGTGCCATCCTGTATCTATCGTGCCATCCTGTATCTATCGTGCCTTCCTGTATCTATCGTGCCATCCTGTATCTATCGTGCCATCCTGTATCTACCGTGCCATCCTGTATCTATCTTGCAATCCTGTATCTATCGTGCCATCCTGTATCTATCGTGCCATCGTGCCATCATGTATCTATGCCTCTATGATAGTGTATGTGTGTTAATTTGCTTTACTTTAAATGCCATTCATGAAGGTTAATAAATAAATGTTTGTATTGTATTTCCCAGTTTGGTTTCAATCCACCTATTATATCATGACATTTAGGCCCATTATTATGAGAAATCATTCTCACTTCCTCAAATCAAACCAGTGATCAACTAATCCTCATGTTAATTACCATTCACTGCTAATTTCCCAAACCTTGCAAAATGAGCAAGATAAATGGTTTGACAGCCTGCCACAGTGTGAACAGGTCATCATATCGTTATTCTGCACAGCTATTAAGTGCAAAAATCACCCAACTAACTTGATTCATACTGGTTTGCTGCTTGATATCTTTTTGCTAGCAATGCTTTATTTCACTTCATTATGATGTTGCCATTGTCAATGTGAACAAATCTCTGACAGGTAAAATCTGTAAAGTGTTCCCCATCAGGTAATGGTGGGACAGGTGCCCGGGGACAGGTGCCCGGGGACAGGTGCATTGTCTATTATATCTTAATGTCGTTTGGTTATGAGTACCACTGGTATTAATAACACATATTACTGGCTGCATGAATATCCAAAAAACATTACTGGCTGCACAAATATCCATATTATCAAAATAAATTATTGGCTGCAGGAATATCCCAATTAATTATCAAAAAATGCCAAACCATGGAGATGCATCAGACGTTACCATCATTCTGAGAACCAGAAGTGGCGGACAACCTGAAGTGGTGGAGAATGTGGGAAATTCAAAATCGCAATGTGTTTTGCAAATAAGAATGTCAGTGTAATGCCAATTGCAGGTAGCTAGAAAATCGGTGGATTTATTTCCCAAAAGTGCATCATTAATTTCTCTTTCCACCTTGAGGTTGACATATCAAATATATCAAGCATTTGATACAATATCATAATGTCGTCATTACTAAACACACTATACTCCAAAAAACATAGATAACCAACTCTGCCTCAACTGACCTAAATTGTAGACACTACTGACTGCAGATCATGAATATTCATATGATCCAAAAGAATAATAATTCAAATTATCTCTTCATCTCATTTGAACTGTTCAAATATGACACTTGCTCCTCCACCTTATTCTAGCCTTAGATAAGACTTACAGTAGATAGTTACAATATGAACACTTTAATGAGGATAATTTTCCTTCCTTGATTTATCTACTTCTGCATGTCTTGCCTCTGCTTATCTGATGTTAAGCATGTAGGGTGGGGTTGAATAATGAGAAAGCAATGAAGGCAGAGGCAGGGGGAGGATCTAGATAATGATAAACTCTCTAAAGCAGAATATGTTTTGTAATAAATAATGAAATACCAGTGGTGGATCCAGGGAGGGGGGGGGGCTTTGGGGGCTGTGGCTAGGGGGGCTTTTGGGAACTGGAGCCCCCCCTTACAAATATCTATCTCAAGAAAGACAGGTATACACAGGTCTAAACTTTAATGAATATCTAGGATTTATCTTTCTTGTCTTTGAGGCAATGAGATGCTCAGTGTCAAAGAATTATGTACAGTATTCTCCTAGCAAAGATCACGTTATCTCCAACCTTTGAACTTCCAAGATTAGACAAACAAATCTACCTGATTCTCTGTGCTCCATTAAGTTCAAGCCTAAAAATCAACCAATTTACTGAAATGAAATATGTCCATTGCAACAAGACCAAATATATACAGAAAATAACCATATTAACTTACTCCTTTCTAACCTGTAATTATATTTATGAGGATTAATATATGATATTCCTACTTGTCTAAAAATAAAAAAATAAACAACAAAAAGCAAAACATGATAACTAAAAATTGCTTTGTAATTTTTAACCCAAGTAATATTTTTGCTATTGCCAATATCACAATTCTAATTCATAACCAATAACATGAGATAGTGGAAGATTACTGAGAAGATTAACTGAGAAATAAGATGTCATTTTTTACTTTTCTCACATATCATGATTCGTGACTACACTTATGTTTACATCAAACAGATATCAACTTTCATTTTAGTTTTATAAAGCAATAATGAATCAGCTTCTCTACACTAAGGATGAGATATTAGGCCAAGTTTACTGCCATTTTATATGCCAATCAACCTTCTCTTAGCAACCAAAACAGCATAGCTTAGCAACCACATATGTTCTATTTGGCTAACATGATGATGTCAATGGTATAAAGCCGTCCCATTCAATTCTTGACATATATATCAAGACAGGAAATGTAAAGTAAAAGTATATATATGTATATATATATTACTGATTCCAGAGACAATATCTGCTCGTAGTCCTTAATAATAACCTAATTTGAACTGGAAATCCCTTGGTTTCAATGCGAATTCTTTATCAAGTGAGCTATTTCGGCCAATGACTTCCAAGATTTAAACCTTTCTGGAAGCGACCCGCTGATTGTCTAATCATATCTTCCAGGGAACAGGAGTCTTGGAGGCACACACAAAATTGTTCATTGAAAATCCAAGTTGCAAGCCCAAGTACTGTGCTTGGTTGAAACAGGCCTTGGAATTCTGATGAGGGTCTTTTGGGAGTAAATCAAAATTTACTTTTCTCTGCCTTTGGATATGTGTTTAAAGTTATGGATTGACTTGGGAATCCTTTTAGCAACTAGGAAATTGGTTTGTGTTTTTTGATCACGTGCTTGGAATGATTTTGCCATATTTTTTTGTTCTGTTCATGATCTTATGACTTAGTTTGTTATTATGGGGTTCAATTTTTGAGGATAAGATCAAATTTATCTCTTGGGTGATTGCGCTTCAGTTTATTATTACGGGGATCAATTTTTGAGGATAACATTAAGTCTATCTCTCATGTTATAGGGATTATATTAGGGGTTATCCTTATAAGCTTGACATTAACTATGATATTTTGAAATTCTTTCCAGCAGCTTGAGATTAATTTGTAATCTTGAAATCCAATTTATTAGCTTAGGATTTAGTCTTTTAGCGTGCTTTTACAAAGTAAGCTTCTCATTTTTTTTAACCAGGAAACTAATCCAATAAAATCACCAAAAGATGATGCTGGATTTTATTGATCTTGTTCTATGAATTACAAGTATCTCCACAATTATTTGTTCATGATAATTGATATTAAAGCATTCACAAATCACAGAGGTTACAGGCAATTTTACAGAGGTTTGGGGGTATGCTTAAATGATATGTGGCCATGAAACTGTGATATATGCAAGCAAGTCCCTGATATCAATCAAAATACACCTGCCAGGATTATTGTGTTTTGCTAAAAGTGACAAGTACTGGCTGCACTCTATTGACCATCAGGTGGTCTTATATATACAATCATGTGACCTCTATTGTGGTACCTGTCAGGGAGTTAGGCCTGTACCAATGGTCAAACATTTATGGACAAACAGGGCTCTGTAAAGCCCCAGTCACACTTACACGATCTTTAACAAGACTGTTCGGGAATTGGCACGATTGTGATGATCGCACAAAAACAAAAGTCAGACGACCACATGCTGAGACATGACACGTTCAGACCCAGACCCCCACTCGACCATAACAGAGACCACCACGTGTTCAACACGTCCTTCTCTATCACTTCTTTAATAGTCCTCATAAGTCCTCAGATGTCGTATGTTATCTGCCGTGATCGCTAGTTGAGCGTACCAGATCGTCAGGCCATCCTACCATGGACGTATGACATGACGTACGGACATCATAGACAAATACCTATACGACAGTCAGAAGATTATGCATGATCGCCACAAGTTCACACCAGAGGGCATGGCGACTGTGTGGGGACTGCCACAGGACTGCCTCCAGACCACCTTCACATCATGGCTGTGACACGATTGTTTTGAACAGTTCAAAACAATCGTGGGCCTGTGCCGAGATCAGCAGACCAAACAAGACCTTGGCAGACCATTGCAGACCACCCCACGTGTGATTCCGTTCTGATAAACGATGTGAGACGATTTAACAGATCGTACCAAGTCCTGTGACAGATCGTGTAAGTGTGACTGGGGCTTAAGCCAAATCACTCCATTGTCCCTACCTGAAGGTGCCTTCACTGAGCAGGTATTTGCACTAGACCACTGGTCAGCTAAACAATGTGTGTTAACAAATTGTCCAATGGATGATTTGGATGTTAGCAGAAGACTCCTCTAATTTAGAATGGCAATATGATGGGAAATATGATGGGTAGTAACATTTGAATGGAAAGTTTAGAGTATAAACATTTATATTATGCAAGAAAAAGCTGCTTGAAAACCTCATTTCACGAATGACTTAACCACACATCCTGAGTTGACACCTAATAAAAAATTGTTTCATTTGGTTGTCAATGCCACATGAGTATACTCCAGACTGCTGGTAAAGGAATTCTAAGGATAGCAGCAATTGAACCCAATATTTTGAAATAACACATAACCATAGTGTCACCCTTGATATGACTCTTTAGTGTGATATTCAACCGAACCATTTTGCATGACATTGAACATGACCATTTTGTATGAGGTTTATAATTGTGTGATATATTTGATGTGATTTTGTGTAAAACATTCTTTTTTACTCTGAAGCTTTAACTGTTTATGACATCGAAAACTGCTAACTGCCCAGCTTATAATGGACATCAATCATGCTGCATTAATTGTCACATGATTACTGTGAAATCTCCAAATAGGACTGTTATAAAATATGATGCCAGCAAGGTACAATTGTACAATCAGTTTGAAATTTTACAACATTGGACAAACACAAAAAAAATAAGAGAGAGCCAATCTTGTGAAACTACAAGTGAAATAATTGTATGTATTGAGATCAACTGTGTTAGACTGACTCATCTGTGTATCATAAAGACAAATCTCACGATGGCTCACATTTATTGCCTTCTCTATATATAACCTTGACAAGGTCGGACACCCCATTACAACCATAAACATGGATAAAAAATATATTATACTAGTTTATACTGGTGTGGCTCAGATTAAAATAAACCAAAGTGACAGAAAAAAAATCAAATAACAATAGGTGTAACTAAATATTATAACAAAACATACCGAGTCGGGAAGCTGGGTGAGCGGATTCAGTGAGTTGGTGATTGCGGAAGGGTATCCGTCCGCCATCACCAAGGAACTGAATCCGCTCACACAGCTGACCGACGAGGCATGTTTTGTTTTTATACCTCAGACAACTACTGTATTTAAAAAAAATGATACATGAAACAAGATATTTATCGTTAAAAACATTTGTAAACAAAGCGCACCTCATTTGACCCCGTCACGTGACCCGAAAATGGCGCGTACAGCCATAGACTGGTTGCCACCATCTGTGTATATACACGATGTTCTTGACACTCGATGGGGGACCAGTCTAAAGATGGCCGACGCAAAATAGTTCCAACTAATCAATATTTTACAAATAATCGGCATGCGCGTATTCATTCGAAATCGCATCAATACGCGCATCACTGAGGTATAAAATGTATACCAAGATATTTTCATGAGCACTATATTTTTGTGTATTCTGTGATCTGTTGTACATTCACGAAAATGTCCCGGTTGCTAAAATTTCTCTTTGTCACAAAAGAATATGATGGTGGAAAAAATGACAATCATACCACAATTTCAATGTCAGATATTTCAAAAGTGTGCATCCTTTTACAGGTATGATTAAACAATGGTTGATTTCTTGCACGTCTTTCTATTGTATCATGTAAAGTAACAAAGCGGCCCTGGCATTGTCAACTGTGATTGGAGAAGTGTGAACAGCAAGAAGCTCTCAAAGTCTAATTGTGAGTCACCATCTTGTCCTTTTAATGATTGAATTTTAACGAGTGTTTTGTGCACTTGATATTGTGTGCAGTTTTGTATTGTTGTAACAAGGAGGCAGTATGGTGACCCACAATCAGCCTATTGTTAACACTACTGTACAACGGTAGAATTCCCTTAGAATTTTGATCTTACAAATGCACCAAAATAAACTGTTGTGAGAATAGTGCAACTGGGGGTTATCATCTTGTTTTTTTAATGACTGGATTTTAGAGTTTTTGGTGCACTTCAGATTTTTATTGTGCAGTTCCGGTGTGTTTTGTTTTCAATGGGGCAGTCTGGCGACCTGCAATTTACCCATGCTGTTATTAAGGACATCATGAAAAAAATCCAAAATTAAACAGTATATATCCCAATACCTATCACAGACAATGATAGGGGCATGTAAATGTAATGTGAGAAGAATAGGGTACCTGTCTTGCCATATGTTTTTCCTGACTGGTCACATCCCCACTGTCAGTGGACATCAGCGACCTTGCAGTAAGTCCACAATTCAGGTGAGTTTCACTTCATCACTCCAGCTGGGATGTTGTAATTAATGACATTGCTTCTCGTTCAATTACATCATCATTGACATCCAAATACGATATTATGTAACTTCCTTATTACCGGTACATTTGTGACAATAATGCCAATTATTTTTAAATCACCAAATGCTGCTGTTTAAAATAAGTAAACTCTTGTACGCATATTTGCATGTTTAGACTCAAAAATCATTTTTTATATCTCGTCTGATTACTTTCATTTTCAAAACCCTTTATCCACACTACATGTAAGATGTATCTATGTACATCAGTTTAGGCTGGAGATATACAGATAGAAGCGTGCACTCCGGTAGTTAAGGACTGGTTCCTGGACAGGGTCTGTTCGTCCTCATCATATTCACAGACAAGATAATGAGGAAACCTTCTCTGATGTCCACAACATCCTGTCATCATGCCCAAATCTGGACTTCCTTAAATACCTATTTATGGGGATAATCCATGTGATGAGCTCAATATGGGATAATCCATGTGATGACCTCAATATGGGATAATCCATGTGATGACCTCAATATGGGATAATCCATATCTTCTCTACTAATCTTTTTAGAAAGATCCTCTCGTTCACTGAGGCATCACTCTTTCCCAAAACATTTCATTGTTATTGTCTGATGGAAAAAATCCTCCCGGACTTATCTTAATCTCATCATCATATTTATTGCACGTGAAAAATAACACCTTTTGTTCTGGTGATAGATTATTGTATTGTTCTGATCAGTGATTTGCTGGTCACAGAGGTAAGGCTTTGTTTCCATAACATGCATGTTTCTGTGTTTCCAGGCGGCATCGCAAACAAATGCCAGGCCTGACTCACTCATCCTGCCCACTCTCTTTTCTTCCTTTACTCTGAGTGTTCACCAACATGACATGACATTTGTGATCTATCCTGCACCATGTGAGCAACAGAGAGTTCGAAGCATGTCTGCCTATACTCCTAGATGAGAATGACTGGCAGCTGCAGACAGGTGGTTGTGTAAGGCAAGCTCCACCTCCTTCAGTGACACTGGCCCACATCACATGATATGCTGAAAACAGTTCACTTCCTCACTGCATCCTTCTCCGGCACCTTATCTCCTCACAAGAATGTATTCCTATTATTATCCTCGACCATCGCTCCCTGGCATGAGTGTGTGCGATATTGGGTCAGTGTATATAGAAGCATGCAGCAAGTGTGTGTGTGTGTGTGTGTGTGTGTGTGCTTCAGCACCCTCCATGCCATGGTGTGGATTGCATGTATAAAGGCTGGGCCCTCTGCCACTGCCATGACATATTGATCACGACCTGTGCTGGCTCTCCCGTCATTCCCGTCGTCGTAGTGTCAGGCAGTGCCATCAAGCTCTGCACTGGGAAACATTGCTCAAGTAGCCTCTCATTATCAGCTGACCTATATCTAGCCCACCGGCTATACCACCAGCATCTCACTCTGCACATACACTGACAAGATTTCCTGTCACCAGCTAATTCTCCACTCAAATACACAATGCTTCCTACTTAATAGAAATGTCTTATTTTTGAGCAGTTAATTACATGATGCAATGAGGTGTAGCACTAGCAAATAAATGAGCAACTTATAAAACATATAATTTGACAACATACAGAAGTTTTAAAATGGCTCAATCTTGAATATCTATAATGGAGGAACTTTAAATACCCATAATGCTTTGCCCTATGGGGTGTGCCACAGATAAGCCTGGGTCCCTCCATGCTTATGGAAAGGTAAGCTGATTATATTCAATTCAATATTTTTGTATCTCGTCTGATTACTTTCATTAATTAGGTTTTATATATATATAACCATGAAATTGTGCCCAAACAAATGAATTGAGGTGAGGTTTGATTGAAAAATTTGGTCACTGTCAATGGGTTTAATCATTCCATTCAATTTCTAGCCTCCATAGCAGGACTTCACTATCACACTGGTCACAGATTGGTCAGTATATGAGCCAGACACCTGGTTACAGTTTATGACCTAATATTTGGTCAATTCAGATTTTAATGTTTTTGTGAGTAAGGAAAGTATTTATGGCTCGGGGAATTCCAGACTTTGAATGCGATCAAAAACAGGGTAATGACTGCAGAGGTAGAAAATGAATATTAACTATGTAATGCAGAGTTACATGGCATCAGTACTATATAAAATCTCTATCCAACACCTACTGAAGAGAACGTCAACAAGTTTGTCCAGGAGGTTGTTTTGGTACCAACAAGTAAACTTTTTACCTTCCATGATATCACCAGGATTATTAAACCCACTGCTGCATTGCAGAGACATCTTCTTAACTAAATCCGATCAAGTGATCAGCAGATGAATTATAATCCAGATAACAAATAAAGCTCTGTGATAGGTGAGAAACCACACCCTTTGTCTCGAAAAGAAATCACTAAAATGGACTCCAATGTTTTCAAAAATGCCACACACTGCCCATCCTATATAAGCTTCTAAAATAAAGAGAACTTGACCTCCCGCAATTGACTTTTGTAGAACTTTATAACCCGTGTCACCACTTTTCCCATAATGTCTCTAATTAAAAACCCCTGTATTTTCTGTGTTGTCCTTTCTTCAGTTTTTCTGCTGACCTTCTCAAAGTGGCTTGAGATGGTATTTAGATGAGTCCGAAAGATGACGTCATGACTCCATGAAGGGATAGACTTCATGTGATGTCATGTAGCAACCACTGCCTGTATCAGCAGGTTCCTTGCTGTCTCACCTCGGAATAGACTAACCCATTATTCATCTCAATGTTCAAACAATGGTGATGATATGCTGAGAAAAAATAAAAAAATTAATAAAATAAATATAAATTATGGTGATCATATTTAAATCCTTTCACGGACTTGAGTGGATGATAATTTCATCCAATCAAAATTCATGTTACATATTGAATTTTGACCTCAACTTTCATTGATCTGGATTCTCAATGGCTGATATTTGTCATGTTATTCCAAATGACAAAATTCAGTGGTCGGTATTAGTTTTTTTCAAAATAAATTTTAAAAAATGAAAAAAAAAATTTAGCTTAATGGAAAATAGATAAAATTAGTCCGCTGTCAATACAACATCTAACTTACTAACAGCTAAGAACTCTGAGTGGTAATTTCAGAAAAGACCAAATGACAGAAAATCTCTCTCAATGCAGAAGCTATGCTGACATAATCTTTTCTGACAAGCCTAGCATCTCCAATATTAGAAAGAAGAGTAAATGGCTTTTTGGAAAGCTGCTGCTGGGAATGAAGTTCTGCCAAGATGCAGGTTAAATATGAAGTGCGATGTATGGTGATCCTGGAAATATGGGATTTCAACTCCATTTTGCCAATATCTTTGTCAGTAACTACATCAAAAGAGTAACGATTTTTAAAAAGGTTATTCCAAATTTCAATGAACCATTTAGTCTAATACTGAAATGCTGAGGATTATCTTATACTTGGTGCTTAAAGAGTGTTCTGCACCTATGAGATATATTTTTGCAGATCACTACTTTGCCAAACTACTTTTGATGATCACCCCTGTGCTGAACTATTTCCCTTTTATTTTTTTAGTTTCCTTTTTAGCTGGTTTTCATGGTAGGATCTCAAGACTCTAAAGGATGAGTGAGATCCTTTCAAAAGAATTAACAAAGAGATTTGTCAGACTGAACACAGCACAAGCCCATGTTCTTGTTTTTATATCATACTTATCTACTGCAGATGATTCACATAGAAAGCAAAACAGGTAAAAGATTGCAGCAAGTGTGGATCTATATTATTCTGTCGCCTCACAATGTAAATGGTGCCATGTCCACTTTTCAATGACATTACATAATATAATTTAATATGTTATGACATCATTGTGTGTGACATCAATAAACATAACCCCATGGGTTGATAGCTCTGCTGACTTGAACGAAAACACATGAACTGAGATTAAGTACAACAAGCAACCAGGTTATGATTTTCCATACAAGATCCCAAAGTAGGCAAGATGTTGTATTTTCTGAGGTCTAATTCTATCTATTTTCCATTAGACTCAGTTCTTTTTCCATTTTGTCACGATTTTTTCAAAAATCTAATAGCTATCACTAAGTTGTCAAGGAGGCTGCCATTTTGAATAACATAGCCAATGAGAATCAAGATAACAAGTTGGGGCCAAATTTGATATGTAACATGCATTTTGATTGGTCAAAATCATCATCTGCTCAAGTCTGTTCCACTTGTAATGGTTGTGAGATTTTGCATGCACACAGATTTTGAATTCAAGGTCAATATGTCAAGGTCAAAGGTCACATGACTAAGAAATTATTACGAGGCAGGGCTATGACCTAAGACATTTCTGTATACCAAGTTTTAATTTCTTCTTATTAGTGGTTGCTGAGATATGCTCCTTACAAAATTTGTGACATCAAGGTCACTGCACTAAGGTCAATGGTGACATCACTGAGAATTTAAGGAATCTGAATCTTCAACTATCTATCTGTTATAGTGTTAGTAAATAACAGATATGAAGTGTTTTTTATTCACTTCTGATGGTTGTGATGTGGCATTGCTGAGATATGCTCCTTACAAAATTTGTGACCTCAAGGTCACTGCACTAAGGTCAATGGTGACCACTAAGATTTGAAGGAATCTGAATCTTCACCTATATATCTACCTCTATATAAAATATGAAATATATAGTACTGGTAGTTTTGGAGGAGAAGATTTTTAAAGAAATGTTGACAGACGGACGGACAGACATTTTCCCCCCTCCTAAAGCTCTGCGAGCTAAAGTCTCAGCAGAGCTAAAAAGGGGGCGTGGCATTGTTTATATTACACAACATAGATCCACACTTTCTACAATGCTTGTACCATTTTGCTTTGTACATAGAGTGGAAAGCAAACCCAAGTTATCCACAGTAGATAAGTATGATATAAACAGAAGAATATGGGTTCATGCAGTGTTCAGGCTGACAGATCTCTCTCATTGGTTCTGGTGGAAGGATCTCACGAGTCTGAAGGTCATATATTCTTGTCTTCAGATCCCATACAAAAGATACTTTAAAGGGTAACTTTCACTTCTCTTGTATGCTTTTGTAGTGTGAAGGAGAATTATAATGCACGTTGATCTGTGGGGTCTGTTAGTACAACTGCACTATGGAAACATGATTTTTTGGGAGAAATACAGCTTTTTCTAATGAGCCTGGAAAAAGAATGGTGTCATCATGGGGCAATTACCTACTTACAAAGCTAATTTGTAAACAAAAAACAATGCAGCCAAAAATCGATGTCACGATTTTTGGTCTTAGAATAGACGCACTATAGAATAGTTTTGTGTGTTGGAGAGAACATGAAAAATGTGACATTTTGGTGTAAAAAGCATGTCAATCGGTCCAGTATAAGCAAATGTCACATTTTTCATGTTCTCTCCAACACACAAACCCATTCAATTGTGCTTCTATTCTACAGTGCATCTACAGTGCATCTATCCTAATACCGAAAATCATAACATCACTGTTTCAGCTACATTCTTCTTCGTTTACTAATTAGTTATGTAAGTAGGTAATTGCCCCACGATGACGTCATTCTTTTTTAACCTGCACGTGCATTCAAAAATGTTGTATTCCTCCCCAAAACCCATGTTTCCATTATGCAATCATGCTAACAGAGCCCACAGATCAATGCGCATTATAATTCTCTTCCAAACTACAACAGTCTGTCAGAGAAGTGAAAGTTGCCCTTTAAATAGCTTGATAAATCTCACGGGAAACTTTCTCATAGCTTTACCAGAAATAGAAACATGTTTGAAGATTTAGAGGAAGGTGGCAAAGAATTTAACATCTTGATAGTTAAAGGTAGGTGTCAAAGAATTTAACATCTTGATAGTTAAAGGTAGGTGTCAAAGAATTTAACATCTTGATAGTTAAAGGTAGGTGTCAAAGAATTTAACATCTTGATAGTTAAAGGTAGGTGTCAAAGAATTTAACATCTTGATAGTTAAAGGTAGGTGTCAAAGAATTTAACATCTTGATAGTTAAAGGTAGGTGTCAAAGAATTTAACATCTTGATAGTTAAAGGTAGGTGTCAAAGAATTTAACATCTTGACAGTTAAAGGTAGGTGTCAAAGAATTTAACATCATGATAGTTAAAGGTAGGTGTCAAAGAATTTAACATCTTGATAGTTAAAGGTAGGTGTCAAAGAATTTAACATCTTATAGTTAAAGGTAGGTGTCAAAGAATTTAACATCTTGATAGTTAAAGGTAGGTGTCAAAGAATTTAACATCTTGATAGTTAAAGGTAGGTGTCAAAGAATTTAACATCTTGATAGTTAAAGGTAGGTGTCAAAGAATTTAACATCTTGATAGTTAAAGGTAGGTGTCAAAGAATTTAACATCTTGATAGTTAAAGGTAGGTGTCAAAGAATTTAACATCTTGATAGTTAAAGGTAGGTGTCAAAGAATTTAACATCTTGATAGTTAAAGGTAGGTGTCAAAGAATTTAACATCTTGATAGTTAAAGGGGGTTAGATGTGAGACACATCTTGTACAGCTCACCGCCCTCAAGCATCACGTGATGAGACTGACAACCATGTACCATGTGACGGGAAAGTTACATGTTATTGGCACCTGTCGCCTTCCCGCCAATCTCTTCTGTTTGGCATTCAGTCTCAGGTGGCTTCATGTCTCTTTTATCAGGTGGTTTCATGTCTCTTTTATCAGGTGGCTTCATGTCTCTTTTATCAGGTGGTTTCATGTCTCTTTTATCAGGTGGTTTCACGTCTCTTTTATCAGGTGGTTTCATGTTTCTATTATTTGTATGTGTTTAGAATTAAATAAAATCAGTTGTGTGCAAAACATGACCTATTGTATATTGTCTCAATAATCTAAAATGCATTTATTTTAAGGATCAACATTTATGACATGTAATATATATAAAAATAGTTTTCCTTTGATTCCAAAATTGCATATCAAATTGATGCCTGGCGTTCCTTTATCCAACCTGAAAGTATTGAAAAGGTTTTGACAAAGTGGCGTTTCTTTCAAAATAAAATTAATAAGCAGCATGAATATATCAGCACTTAATTTTGTGATACTGTCAAATTTTACCATTCTAAAAGCACATTTATGACAGGAAATGGCTGTCATACAGGCATTTAGTGCAACCAGGGCTTTTATTCCCTTGTAATTTTAATATGTTTTGGGAACAAACCCCTGTTATACATAGAACATTATAAACCTAACCGGAAAGGATTAATATTGCACTGTGAATTTGGTCTATTTTGTGGAAAATCTGACTCGTATTTTCATATTTTCATATAAAATACATAACTATATCCAAAATTGTTTAGATATTTCTGTGCAAATTTCTTTTTTAACTGAGATGTAAATGTAACTCCTTCAGAATTCTCTCATTCAAAACATGGGTAATTAGGATAATAAGGAAATTTCTTTTATACATGTTACATGTACAATACCTTTTGGCATAGAAAGTACATATAAATTGGCCAAGAAGAAATATAAATAAACTGTTATTAAAATTGCTAACAATCAGTTGTTAGTGATTGTTATATATTACTCCCACACAATATGTCTTATATCATCGACTATGTTTTTGTTGGATTGTAGAATTAATGACCAATATAAAAAATGTACACAAGTGATGCTTTAGCCATATACCGGTAAATCTTAAAATGCACCTGTGAGGCTGCACCTAACAAAATGTTCATCAACTTGGTTTAATATCTCAAACATTTACACCGATTGAATCTGTTTTAATATTTGATACATTTAGTATCAACTTCAAAGAGCTGTCAATTATTTCTACTTAGAGGATGTCTTAAAGAGTTATTCATATATTGTTTGTTTGGGGTATTTACATCACTTTCAACATTATTTCAGTCATTTTGTGATGAGACCTACTTGTAGCTAATATAATGCAGACTTACTAAACTATCATATCGCAAGTTCTTGACATGACAACCCGCCCAGTCACAAGGACAATGGGTTAACCCTTTAGGCTTATGTGGGAAATTGTATCATGAGTTCAATCTCGGCATGGCTAGGGATCAAACCCATGACCTTTGGATCGCCAGAGAGGAACTGATGCTAATAAGTTGGCACTCTAACCAACTACACCATGGCCCATTATTCATATACGGAGAACAAGTATAAATAAATTGATATTCCTGTGTTTTTATTTCAAGTAGAAGAGTTTGTGATCTACAATGCTAATAAACAATGTCAATGCTCATAAACAATGCAAATGCTCATAAATAATGTCAATGCTCATAAATGATACCAATGTTCACAATGTCAATGTTCACAAACAATGCCAATGCTCATAAGTGACTGATTATATATATATATATATATATTATATATATTTCTGATTTTTTTTTTGCATCAGAAATATTTGCCTATTTTGTTGACAACTGCATCATTGCAACAGGAATTGTTTGATTTTGAAGATAATTATAAATGTACTAACTTAGTTTCAAATGTTTTAATTCAACCATTACAAAAGAATTTCCTGTATTGAAGACTGCAATTGCTTTTAGATCTTAGAGACAAGGTGGGAAACTCAGCTTCACAATTGTTCAGTGTAATCATTATGTGTTAGGCTCTAAGGAGATTTTGATGCAATATTCAACCAACATTCGGCCATCTTAGTTGGTGCTTTCACAGTTTGACTAAAGATTTCACAAAAGATTTTCAAGGTAATACAAATGATGTTGAATGCTTTCGCTGGTATACCCTATTCAGTTTTTTTTATCCCCCACGACTGTTCCTTACCTGTGATTACAGGTCAAGTAATGTCAATAAGTTCTGAGCTGGATTTTTTTTTATTGCTTCTCTGATTAAGCATTTTTTTATGAATTAGATATCTAAAATACAGAGCTCCTTGTAGAGTTTGGAATTGTTCAAAATACAAATTAAACGGCAATCATAGATTACATGAGGTCCCACCCATGTTATATTTATGAATATAATTATGTTGTGACGTCATGGACTACACTGGGGTGGTTGTTTAACATCTTGTGGTGTGCTTCTATTACCATGTTGTTTCATTTTGTCACATCTAACTTACATATTCTGAAATAAAACAGTAACATTTTAAATAATAAATGAAATTATTTACCCCCATTCTTGTCACGGATAAGGTGCAAAAGACGATATCTCCCAGTGATGGAAAGATATCTGAATTCTGCAAATATTCTCCCCATGTGCGCATGATGGTTTCCTATCATTTTATAATTGTATATCACCAAATATTCATGATAAAAATTTGTGCCAGTCCTGATTTTTTAGATGAGGTCAACATAAACTGTTTATGAGGTCTAATGATGACATTTAAAGCAGTTTTTGTAATATATCATCATATTTATAATATATATATGAAATGAAAATATATATTTTTTATTTATTGATGCATAATCCCTTACAAATATGGTTGAACAAGAAACGTCTTTCATCACAGCCAATCTTTGTTATGCTATTACACTTGATCGGTTAAATTTTGGATCAGACCTACAACTTTTTCAAAACTTCTTTCATGGCAATTAGGCATGCTAATGATCACAAGGTGCTTTGATAAAAAAATCTCTATAACCTTCTCTTGCATGTCAAGAGATCAACTCCATGTGAACAACATTTTTCCTGATCAATTTTAAAAAGAGATTTGACTTCAAATACACGATAGACAATAACTAAAAGTGTGGAAAATCTGGGACCTATCTCACAAGACAAAACACTGATCTTTATGGGCCAAACTTTAATGATAGCCATCAAACGGTCTATATCATAGCAATGCATACAGTTTTGTATGCATTTTATAACTCTGATATATGAGCATATATGGCTTTTTATTGGTAGTTCCCAGTAGCTCCACCTGGTGGCTGCCAGGGCATGAACGAAACTGTCATTGACACCTGAGGAATGAAAAAAATACAGGCCAAAGGCCTAAAAGCTATGCTGACACTTGGTTTTGGTTATGCTTGTGCTTGTTTGGGGTTTTACATCACTTTACAACATTATTTCAGTCATTTTGTGATGAGACCTACTAATCCTACTTGTAGCAGATACAGTGCTGCCTCACTGAATTGTCATTTCGCAGGGCCTTGACATGACAACCCACCCGGTTACAGATTTACAAGGACAATGGGTTAACCCTTTAGGCACAGGCCTCAGCTCATATGTGAAATTGCATCATGAATTCAATCTCGGCACGGCTGGGGATCGAACCCACAACCTATGGATCACCACAGAGGAACTGGTGCTAATAAGCTGGCACTCTAACCAACCGCGCCACAGCCCATGGCCGTCATGTTTGTGTTTATTTCTTTATAAATGATTTTTAGTATTTACCATATTTTTCAGGTTGAGGTACAGTCAATGTTACAAATAATGTATCCAATATGATAGCTGACTTGTACTGACATTGCCTTTATCTAATGAAAATCTGCTGATCAGGGAAATTCCTCGAGTTCTTGAGGTGTGATTTTAAATCCAATATGGCAATCATGTGGACACCACCACCTTCCCTTTTCTGAAAGTCTCATACTGAAGCTATATTGAGATCACGAGAATGAGGAACTGGATGTTCCAGGTGTCTGATATAAAAAAATCTAAGCCTCACGAAAAATAGATAGAATAGGTCCTCTGAAAATATTTCACCTTATCAATGAAAAGCTAGGATCTGCACTCCTGCTCCAACTTCAATTTTAGAGGGGAAGATTGAAGTTGATGGTCAGACAGGGGCAGAAAATTTTCCCCTGACATAGTCGGCATAGCTAAAACTGTCCTGCACCTATAAATGGAGTGTGCAGAACTGGCAAAAGAGACTCAGCGCTGGGTTTATCGTCAGCACAGGCTTCTTTTAGCAAATGCTGCATATCTGAACACGGAACTCTAACTGAGAGTGATGTGATGCACTGAGGTTGTGAATCAAACATGGATGCCTTTATACACGATAGCATATTTTGAATAATGGCTTTTAGATCTAAGATTGCATTGTTATAAGATCTAAGATTGCATGGCTTTTAGATCTTATATTGCAAACTTAAACAGTTTTGAAAGCACTATAAAATCCCTTTATCAATGGTCATTCAGCAGACAAGTTCCACACTAGGAGTTACCAATTTGAATATGCATACACACATGTCGTACCATGTTGTTAAATATGATGTTTACAAAAATAATGTTCAATCTGGTGTATTCCAGTCAATCTTTTACAAACTTATTTGTACAGCTTTGAGTATAATGAAAGGGCATATGTTTTTGCATAAGAAAATATACCTGACTCATGAGGTGAAACGACGAAGAAAAGAACAGTCGTGGAAGATTAAAAAGTTGAATAGGGCATAGTTGCTGATGAATTCACACCTACTCTTTTAGCATCAAAGTCATTAGTTATAGTTGAAGTTGTGAAAATAGATTCCATTTTGTTTTGACAGCTGTACTGATTGGCCTGCATCTAGGTCACGGATTATGACTTTGATCAATTCTGATTGGATGATATTTTTGTGGGCAAGACGGGTACCTTTGACTCAAGGAATTTCAAATTGAGAAATGATATCAAACATAGGGCAATGATGGCAAAGGTCGTCAGAAGATTGAATGATTGCAATACTACAGATCTCATGCAGTGCATTATGGGCCTAATCCTACTTGTAGCAGAAATAGTGCTGCCTCACTGAATTGTCATGTCGCAAGTCCTTGACATGACAACCCACCCGATCACAGATTTACAAGGACAACGGGTTAACCCTTTGGCATGAGCCTCAGAAATTGTATCATGAATTCAATCTTGGCATGCCCGGGGTTCGAACCCATGACCTCTGGATCACCACAGAGGAACTGGTGCTAATAAACTGGCACTCTAACCAACTGCGCCACGGCCTGTGGCCTAGCTTGACATTTGACTATGTGTAATATGACAGCAAGAAACGCTAATTGGGTGGGATAATGTGTTCACTGTGGGTTGTGAATCTGACATGGACTATGTACATATCATGAATTACACTTGTTACTTAACCAGTTAATGATCAGTCCAGAACTTAACCGTATACACTGAACGATGTGAGACACTGAACCATGTGAAACACTGAACCACATGAAACACTGAACCATGTGAAACACTGAACCATGTGTGACACTGAACCATGTGTGACACTGAACCATGTGAAACACTGAACCATGTGAAACACTGAACCATGTGAGACACTGAACCGTGTGAAACACTGAACCATGTGTGACACTGAACCATGTGTGACACTGAACCATGTGTGACACTGGACCATGTGTGACACTGAACCATGTGTGACACTGAACCATGTGTGACACTGGACCATGTGTGGCACTGAACTATGTGTGACACTGAACCATGTGTGGCACTGAACTATGTGTGACACTGAACCATATGTGACACTGAACCATGTGTGACACTGAACCATGTGTGACACTGAACCGTGTGTGACACTGGACCATGTTTGACACTGGACCATGTGTGGCACTGAACCATGTGTGACACTAAACCATGTGTGGCACTGAACCATATGATAATATGTGTGGCTGTAAATTATTTGATATCATACCATACTAGAGGTGAAATTGTACTATACCCTGCGTGACATAAAATCATTTGTGGCATTGTACCAATGTGACAATGTAACAATGTCACACATGTGGCACTGTATTATTGCATACATTGAGTCTTCACTTACATGTACATGCAAGACAACTAAAGAATACTCTTCCATATTTTTCACTTGAGTTTGTCACATCATCCCAAAATATAATTAGAAAATATCAGATTATGACAGGCTAAGCATTGTTGGCAGTTGCCAGTTGCCATCCCCTGTGGGATTTTCCTGAGTAATAAGAATCCATACTATGGCATGAGACAAACTCTCACGCTGAGCAATTCACGCTGCAAAGATTCATATTACCATCACAATACAAAGACAGGTAACAATGAGAATCTTCAAACTTTAAATCACTCAATGTATATTTACCCCCAACTTTTCTTGATTGATTAATCCGTCAGAGAACTGAAGGATGACCAAGAGGAAGATGGCTTATATTAAGATATTACACTACACAACTTTCATCAGCATCGCCAATAAAGAGACTATTTTTACCTGCTCATTCAGGAAATCACAATTAAAGGCACAGATTTTAAATATCAAAGTAGTTGTGAAACTATATACAAAACTATATACAAAAATGTTGCTCTCTGATAAAAAAGCACAATCCAAATTGCTTTAGGCAATATTTTGCCATATGCATTGCCTCATAAGATTTCTTTAAAGAATACATAATTCTGTCCATTAGAAATGATATTATTAACCCATTCATAGGTCCTCTGCAATATCTATTATCAATGATTAACGTTAGGGGGAACAGGGACACTTCATGAAGAGGATCACAGGTGTATGAAATGTATTGTTGACTGTTGCTATGATACCAACAAGTAAGACGTCACTATTTCATTGATAAATAACCAAAGCACCATTATGACGCCATTGCTCCTTCAACTACATGAAATAGTGCACCATTATAACCCACCAAAGCTAACTAAATAGATAACATATTTCTGTTGAAAAAGGAGCAATGTTTTGTATATACATATGGAAACATCATTTAGTAATCTTTTATGACTAATCCAATAGCCAGTAGCTGCTGCATTCGACCTCATCACTGCCCAGTGATCCAAAAAAGAAAGTTTACAAAATATCATATTTCTCAAAATTTCCCACACTTTTTATGACAAAATTGAGAAGTTTTGCAATTTTAATTACGAATTTTTAAGAACAGGTTTATTCCAAATATTATTCTATTTAGTTTAAATAGAGGGAATTTTGATTAATGGTCTTTATTTTGAGATATCTAACTTTCTTCAAATTCAAATCAAAAATTACCAAATGGTGTCAAAAATTTACATTTATTTGAATAATTTTATTTACAAAAACACAAATTACTTGAATTACAAGACGTCTTTTAAAATTCTGTCTATTCAAACTAAATAACATCATTCTAGCTAAAGATCAATGTCTTAGTTCTGCAGATTGTTAGTGTAGTTATTCCCAAAAATGTTTTTTAAGTAAGCTCTATCCCTTCTTTAATTGTTACAATAAAAATATCTTTTTCTGATTTTTGCTTCAACTTTAAATCTAAAATGATTAAAAATGATAAAATTTTAAAAACAAATTAAAAATCAAATAAAAAGAAAAATCAATCCCGAAGCAATTGATACATTAAAGACTGAAATCCGTTTTGTAGTTATTTTCATACAAAGCAATTATCTTGCACCATGTCATTTTTTGTGGTTCAAATGACTTTTTTTGGCGGGAAAAAAGAACTTTAGAAGACACTGTTCCCCCTAACGTTAAATATATAGAGAAGTTGTACAATTCTGGTTCTGGTAGAGTAAATGTCCAATTTGCAATGTTTTCAAAGTGTATACTTTTTTCTTGGCACAAATGATATTGTTACTGTAAAATAATGCCAGGAGCGATCACATGATCAAATGTCATCACAGATCTTGGGTGACAAGTCTGGGTTTTGCTGCCAGTCATGGTAGATGCCTCTGACGCCAAGCATATATTAAAGAAATACTTGGCCAAAGAAGGCAAAAAGAAAGGGACATTTGCACATCATTTGTCATATTCAAAGCATGTAAATGAAAATTTCTGATCAATGTCAGATTCTGATTGGTTAATAATCAATCGAGGTGAACAGAACAAATGCACAGGAATATGAATAGTGTTGTCACAGGGGCGATTTATTCAGGTGGAATATTTTTATCGTTTAATAATGTGCATTATTAAAAGTAATACTTTTATGGACTGTACAGAAAACAGGAAGGCTTGAATGGTGTCTCATTTAGTATGGAAAAATAAAATATGGTGCAAAGAAAATTTATCAAAGTTATGCTCTTGTTCTAGTCTTCTCAAGATTCCAAACCTGATTACCGTAGTTTTTTTTTCTGTTGATAAATTTACTGTCAAAATATTAATGTGTTCCCTTCTAAGTATACAGAATGGTTGTCATCATATCAGCTGTCATGTCTACAAACATCTCCCAGCATGCATTGTACTCAACAAAAGAGACACCTGGTATAGCAGTGATAATTTGGTGAGATGTTTCATTGAATGTTATGAGAAAGGCAAAGTACGTAGCACCGATTTAATTCCACACACTTCACAGGTTTATACCATTAGTGTTATTAGGCCCACATATATAAATGAATATATATATATATATATATATATATATATATATATATATATATATATATATATATATATATATATATATATCATATTTATGACTCGTTTGTGTGGTGGTTTTTGGAAACACAGGTATATAAACTCACATCAAAGGTGATCAATGCCTTGGCATGTTGTTAATACACTGTGCATGCACCAGGATGCTCATGTTGTCTCGTGAAAATATTCATGAAATGAGGATGTACACACAGGAGTTCTATTCTGTTAAGTTTGTGTAGATTTAATGGAGAGAGGTTGTGGTAAGCACTATCGTATTATAACAAAAAATAATCCCATCGGGACTCAATGGCCACACCCTCCAAATCCTACTTGGCTTAACTGCTATCTTGGATATAGAAACTTTACAATTCCATTTTTTTTTCATTTTCATTTTTTTCATACATATAATATTTAGATTGATCATATCATGCCTCTAAATTCAAGAGTGGTCATCTTAATTTCCACAACTGACAACAAAAGTATCTGAATTATATACTGATCTATATCCATAATAGTTTTCTTTAAGATGTTATGTACAAACCAAAAAATATTTTTCACAGCATTAATTAACAAGTGTTGATTCTGCAAATCTTAATTTTTATATCAATTTAAATTCAGTTAAATAATCCTCAGTGGAAACAGACCGGATGACTTCTTTCATAAGATTTATCAATTATTTCAAACAGACATTAAAAAGTAGGTACTTGCAGAAACAAATTTTACTGCAGCAAATCTTCCAATGTTTTTTAAGAGTTGTGTTTCCTTTGTTCAATTAGTGAGGAAGATAACTGAGTCTTAAAAGGCTCCTAATCACTGCTGAAAGAATTACTATTTATTGAAAATGAAGTCAGAGTAAATGCAAATCACAAGTAAATAGCTTTTAATGACCAGATCCACTTTGATTATCAGGTTTATCAAAGTCACATTGCAAAATAACATTGGCACAGATAATACTGAGCTGATTGTGAGAATATCATCTAAAATATACACAAGAATTATGCAGGAAATGCACAGATATTAAAAGCCATTTTGCTCCCCAAAAACAAAAAGGCAAATGTCTTAAATTGATTTAGTGATAAGCGTCCGACCCTTTGCAGTAGCAACAAGTGTAATAGTTTTTTCATAGTTATTACCGTATTTACTCGTGTATAAGTCGACTCGTGTATAAGACGACCCCCCAAAATTGAGCTTATTTCACTTGAAAAAAACCAATTTCCGAATATAAGACGAGTTGGTTTTTCTCAAAATATCGGCTCTGCTACCATTCAAGACTCAGCTGAAGCTTGGCGGCCATTTGAAAAGTGAAACCTAAATATGCTTACTATATAAGATATTAGCCGTCTTATACACGAGTAATTACGGTAAAACGTAAATACGATGTTCATATTTTCGAAATAACGAATATCAAATGTAGCTGATCGATTTTAATTGCGTTTTAAATGATAAATAAAGGTATTTACCCAATATTATCACAAATTGTTCGAGAACAGAACAAAACCATCAATCCATTTAAAACGCAATTAAAATCGATCCACGTGTGAAAGCATTTCTGTCAACAAGGGAAGACACGACTCAATGCAGTGGAAACAATGACGAGATGCAAAACTGTGAACGCTGATAATTGAAATCAGTGAAAACAAAGCATTTTGAAATATGTTTTAAATGATATATAAAGGTATTTACCCAATATTATCACAAATTATTTTTCGCAAGAATTTCTCCACGATGTAGAACGTAATACGATGTACGTGACGTCATTAATCTTAGCGTCAAAACCAACACGTGGGAGAATATTTCTTTGTGTATTATAAAGCCAATGATATTCATTATATCGCTTTTAATTATTATTGTTTATATCGAAATATTCAACCACGTGTAGACAGTAGTCCGCCTGTCCGATATTTGCTTTCACGCTAGTATTGCGTAATGCATGTTAAATGAATGGATGTTCTCACTGATTCCAATTATCAGCGTTCACAGTTTTGATCAAGGACGTCACGTACATCGATGTGCGGAACACAGTAAATTTGATGTGCGGCAACACGAAGAGAAGCCAGGGATCCATCGTTGTGCAATATATTAAATTTTTCAATGCGAGTTGATACACTCCATTTGTTTTCGCGCCAAAAATAAGAGCTTGTCCCCGTCACTCCCGCTTTTTAAAATGACGACCTCGTATTGCGTAATGCATTTAAATGGATGAATGGTTTTGTTCTGTTCTCGACCTGCAAGGCATATTTTGTGTTAATGTTGGGTATATACTTTTATTTATCATTTAAAACGCAATTAAAATCGATCCACGTGTGAAGGCATTTGTCAAGAAGGGAAGACACGACTCAACGCAACACGTGGTCGCAATTTTGAAAGGCGGAAGTGACGGGAAGAGGCTCTTGTTTTTAGCACGAAAACGATTGTTAACTCACATTGAAATATTAATATATTGCGCAATAATGGATGGTATTATTCTGTTCTCGACCTGCAAAGCGTAATTTGTGATAATATTATGTATATACCTTTATTTATCATTTAAAACGCAATTAAAATCGATCCACGTGTGCAAGCACTTCTGTCAACATGGAAGACACGACTCAAAGCAGAGGAGACAATGACGAAACGCAAAACTGTGAACGCTGATAATTGGAATCAGTGAGAACAAAGTCAAAACAAAGTGTTTCGAAATAATATTGGGTAAATACCTTTATTTATCATTTAAAACGTAATTAAAATCGATCTGTGTGTGAAAGCATTTCTGCCAAAAAGGGAAGACACGACTCAAAGCAGTGGAAACAAAGACGAATTGCAAAACTGTGAACGCTGATAATTGGAATCAGTGAGAACAAAGTCAAAACAAAGCGTTTCGAAATAATAGACCAAATATATCGGGTAAATACCTTTCTTTATCATTTAAAACGCAATTAAAATCAATCTGCTGCGTCTGATATTCGTTATTTGGAAAATATGAACATCGTATTTATGTTTTACCGTAATTAATCGAGTATAAGACTGTTAAACCGACCCGCTATGTCCGATATTCGTTATTTCGAAAATAAGAATGTTTGTAATGAAAACTCATAGTGTCGTAATTTTTTGGCGTAAATCCTCGTCCACGGGTTGCTCTCGTGTATAAGACGACCCCCCAAACATTAACTTAGAGTTTTTGGAAAAAAACCTCGACTTATACACGAGTAAATACGGTAATACATCAATCAACTGCACAGAAATATCTATTTGTGCTGTTATTTTATTACAGCAAATAATTTTAATAGTTAGTTATTCCAGACTCTTAACAGACTCCCTGAATGGTCAGTTTGTCACGTTCGCACAGTGGCTGTTTTTCCATTAAATGTCCAATGCCGAACTATAGTGCCCAATCACTGTCAAAGTCTGAATGCTGTCCTTATCCACAACTAATGAGAGATGCTGGCAGATGACAAACTTTATATGCTCAACATCATTAGCAACAATGAAAATAAGTAATACTGCTTTCAGGTCTGTCATGATAATGGCCTTTGTATGATGTTGGTCTTTGTTATAACAGTGAGCTCTATTCTTGACGGTGATTGGAACAGGTCCCAAATGTTGCCAATATCCATCAACGCGTCTTCTTGCATAAAGATCAATGATCCATCACCTTTTTGCACATAATTTATCACAGACAGAGCAAAACAAATGAGGAATACATCTTTGCCCTGTGTGAACTCGGATGAGCATATCTTGCTGTGAAACTGCTCAAAGCATTTTACTTTAAATGATCTATATGAACTTTTACCTTGATATTTCTTGACTGATTGGATATTTTCCATAATGTGTTGCAGGTTTAAAAATACTGCAAAAATGGTCATCAAACATTCTTAGTGACACCTCTTATTGTGGGAAATTATCAACATTCAGGGCTACCCAAAAACAGGTTTAACTTGGGGGGGCAAAGCTGGAAATAATATACACAATCTACAAGAAAATGCTAAATTTAACGAGTCAAATCATATGGCCATGTTAAAAGTATGTATTCACAAAGGAGACACTTTGAGTAAGAAAATTTAATGAAAGTTGGTGCAGTTTCCATAAATATGAAAGGATTTTGATTTGATTTGATTTGATATGTTGGCCGCTCCACTTTTGTCTCGTGGGCACTCAGAGCTTACGCAGCATGGCTATCCAGCTAGAGAGGAGACCCAATACGCACTATCCCCAATCTGTGAATAGCACTCGTGCTGACCGCCCGGTGCAGGCCCCTACACTGATGAAAAGCTACCCTATCTAATTATCACCTTCTGCACTGACAACTTTCACCTCAACACTCACTCCTTCCCTTGGGGCCTACAATCCCCAGCGCGCTAAAGGGCGTCCAATATCCCTATACAGCCTGAGGCGTCCAATATCCTCGTAAGCCCTACCAATCACAACTAAGGATTCACTGTCCTTTATGGGCTAACCTTGCTCTGTGTCAACATTGCTAATGTTGTCTCAAGTAGATTATATCCCCTTAAAATGTTAGTATCAGAACTACCAGACTTTATAAGACATCTGAAATAAGATAAAGGAAAAAGTATTTTGGCAAGATAAAGAATATACTCTCCTCATATCATAACGAGGTATATTTTCTGTACATTGGTAACTATGGCTACTGCAGTGATCTATCCATGTAAGAACCATAATTCCTTTTTGGGAGATTCACCACATTAATGGATAAAGCAGCTCTTTTGGTCTGATCATATTGTCTAATCTGCCATGATCCCCTGTTTAATCCTGTCACCAAACACTTTTCTTTCTCACTTCAGATTAAAGACCAAATACCTCAAACCCGTAGCAATCAGGAGTTAGTGGGGCATGGAGTTGGCAGAAACTCACATGACACTTTCTGATATTTCATTCTCTGATACTGCCACATATATCTTTGAAGTATAAAACTCAAATTGAAAGAGCAAGAACCAGTGCACCTGGGTCTGTATGCATGCAATCTGCTTTTGTTGCTCGTGAAAAGCTATTGTTCACAAATATCAATGAAAGTATTTACTTGCCAAAGGCATATATGGCATACAAGGCTATTGGAATTCAATCCTTATTTGAAGGATATTTATTGCCTGTTCTTTGAGTGGCTGTAAAATGTTGTTTAAAAAAACGCACTGATAACATGTTCAACTTTTTATTTTGGGATACTCAAAAACCTTGACCTTGACTTTTAGGTTTTTCCTGCTCAGGTATTGGATAATGAACTGCTCTCTATTCAATTTTGATGAGCCCCATATGAATTTGATTAAGTTTATGGGAATATCTTAATATGTAAATCACACTGCTATTAATATTCCTAGAAAAAAAAAATTGAAAAAAATATTTGATAAATGTTGCATTAAAATACCAATAGTAGAAATGACGAGTTTAAAAAAGTTTTTTAGTTGAAGCATAGATGTCAGATCTGAATATTGTGGATGCAGTGCCACCTGTTTCTACCTATCATTTTCAACACCAGGTGGCACTATCCATTTACAAACTAAAGATGGAAGCAAACTATCATTGATGGAACTATCAAGCTTGTTCATCTTCTGCCTGTTTATTTAGGATGAATAGTTTCTTTAAAAAAATGTCTCGTAGTTAAATGTCACTGTCAAAATATCTGTTTTATCAAGATAGAATGCAGATAGAAAGGGTTTTTCAGACTGTAGGATCAATAAAATAGGATTTGCCAACAGCTTTGTTCTCAAAGAAAGAGAAAATACCATATTATCCCTAATTGCCACCCCGGGAGTAAAAGCATTGCCTCTGGGCCACTAATATTGACTGACAGACATGCCAAGAGCAGGGCTCAAAATTGACTGATTTTCAGATTCACGATAGATGTTTAGTAACTAAATGGCCATATCTTTTTGTACTTGAAGAAAAGTTTAATGGTAAGAATAATTGTACAGTACAGTATTATTCTATATATTTTAGATGAACGAATAAAAATGAATATGTCAGTCCAGACACAAAACAACTAAGCATGTTTAGTATTGAAAATGATAATCTTTTAAAAATCAGTGTTGATCCCTGTAGTTCCCCCACTAGACCACATGCCTGTAGGGTAATTAACCAAGGGTGTGCTACTGGGCACCATACTGTGAACCATATGTGACCCTCACTCAGATCTTACACATTGATGCAACATGGGGAGTTAATTACAGTGTAACATCACTTGAAATTGAGAAATATTAAACAGGTGTTTGTGGAAGACAGTACAATGGGTTTTCTTTGATATGTTTGCATGAGTATTGCAAGTGAAGCTGTGAGTAGTACTGTTAACATAAGTACTGAGATAGCAAACCCCTGTGGATTGTAAGTCTGCAGCTCCACTATCCCAGCCACCAAGGCCTGGTTTGCGGAGGGGGAGGGGCAGTAATTAGGTAGAGGGCAGCTATTAGGGATAATACGGTAATAGCGAAATATACACTTGTGACTTTCTTTTAATTCTCATCATACACCTTATTGTTAAACATTTCTTCCATTTTCAAATTTTACAACATAAAGAGAAAAAATCTGTTTCATTAGGATTACAATGAATCTCTTGTGACCAATGTTCAGTAACCTGCAGAGCAAATCAACTTCTTTGTCTATTTTATTTCTTGCCAAACCATTTTCGACAGACATTAAGACAAAAATAATATTTTGCAACATACATGTTTGCTTTCAGATCTATTCATTCAAATACTGCAGTGCTAAAATATTGATAAACATATTCATGGGTGCTGGTGAGAAAAAAAATTTTGACGGAACATTTTCGGCGAAAAGCGAGCCTCGCAAACTTAACCGAAAAGCGATTGGTGTGGGTAGCCGAGTCGTCAAAATATTAGCCAATCAAAATCCGTCAAACTCTACCGAAGCAGCCCGCAACACCAAAACAAGGCGGCGGCCACAAGCGGTAAGCGAACGACTGAATTTTCGATGTTTTGGGTCGATTTGTGCAATTTTGATGACACGAAATTATTTTTTTTACGGAGGAATCGATTCGATTTGACGGATTTTCCGTTCACGGATTTTAAATTTTGACGGAAATCCGTCTGTAGACGGAGGACCAGCACCCATGCATATTGATTAAATTGATTAACACATTGAAACATACCAGGAAATGTATTTAATACTGTGGATGTAGAGCTTCTCAGGAGGTCTTTATTGCGGACATCTGCCCACAGAGGGCTCTCAACCAAGACTCCCATTAATGCCCTCAATGAGAGGATAAAATTATTTCCAACAGTGTTGCCAGGAGAAGGACAACGTCCTCTCATTGAATAATAAAATATGATAATTCCTGGTTACAACATAAAAATGGCAACTTGATGTTTCTGCCACAAACAGTGTTGCTATAGCACCAACACTCATTAGTATAGTCTCTTCTTCTAGGAATTATATCATGATTTTGAAAAATATGTATAAAAATAATAAATTAACAAAGATATTTTCCTTTTATGTTTATTTAATGTTTAAGTTGATGCAATCCAATGAGTGTCTTTAAAACCTATTTGAACATGAACATGAACCTAATTTATTGCCCCCTTTTCCTTGCTTGGCGCAGTGTGTAATATTCATATTCCACACATCTTTAGACACATGTGATAATAATACATAAAGTGACAATCAGAGATTGCTAAATGCCCCATCCCATTTAGAACTCAACTCGCAAAAGATTTCAAAGCTATCGTCCCTAAGTGAAATTGATGACATTGTCATCTATGATTTGCAATGTATTAAGTATTAAGATGCCTCCATGATATTGTGTTTAAAAAATCTGACCAAAGAAGACAAGAAAAACAAAAAAAAGGAAAGCAAGTAGAATCTGTAAATCATCTATTCCGTATAACGTTTAGATTTTTTTCCCACAAATCCCTGTTATTTTGTAGGAACTCTTTTATGGAGGCCAAAGGGAAATGTGCAAACTTTACAAGCTGTTGCTTTTGAAAACAGAATGCAATGGAATGTTACAGAAAGAAATTTACAAATGTTACCATAGAGGATTTTCCATACTGTTCCTTTTAGCATCCATGACACGGGAAAAGTCAACTCTCCTATGTGTGTCAAAGTAGAATTTGAGAAGTTTATATCACTTTTGGTGATACAAGCATGAGCAATTGACTTATGACCCTGAGTTGACATTCAAATAAGTCCTTGAGACAGTGGGCACATGATTGTGTCCTTGAGACATTTGACCTAGTAGGGATGTGTAAACTAGCAATAGAAATTTACTGGTACCAGATGCCCAGCCTATCACCTCGTCACTCACTATGGCAACAGACCTTGACCACCAACAGATGCCCAGCCTGCCACCCAGTCACTGACCATGGCAACAGACTTTGACCACCACCAGATGCCCAGCCAGCCACCCAGTCACTGACCATGGCAACAGACCTTGACCACCACCAGATGCCCAGCCTGCCACCCAGTCACTGACCATGGCAACAGACCTTGACCACCACCAGATGCCCAGCCAGCCACCCAGTCACTGACCATGGCAACAGACCTTGACCAAACACCAGATGCCCAGCTTGCCACCCAGTCACTGACCATGGCAACAGACCTTGACCACCACCAGATGCCCAGCCTGCCACCCAGTCACTGACCATGGCAACAGACCTTGACCACCACCAGATGCCCAGCCTGCCACCCAGTCACTGACCATGGCAACAGACCTTGACCACCACCAGATGCCCAGCCAGCCACCCAGTCACTGACCATGGCAACAGACCTTGACCACCACCAGATGCCCACCTTGCCACCCAGTCACTGACCATGGCAACAGACCTTGACCACCACCAGATGCCCACCTTGCCACCCAGTCACTGACCATGGCAACAGACCTTGACCACCACCAGATGCCCAGCCTGCCACCCAGTCACTGACCATGGCAACAGACCTTGACCACCACCAGATGCCCAGCCTACCACCCAGTCACTGACCATGGCAACAGACCTTGACCACCACCAGATGCCCAGCCTGCCACCCAGTTACTGTCCATAGCAACAGACCTTGACCACCACCAGATGCCCAGCTTGCCACCCAGTCACTGACCATGGCAACAGACCTTGACCACCACCAGATGCCCACCTTGCCACCCAGTCACTGACCATGGCAACAGACCTTGACCACCACCAGATGCCCAGCCTACCACCCAGTCACTGACCATGGCAACAGACCTTGACCACCACCAGATGCCCAGCCTGCCACCCAGTCACTGACCATGGCAACAGACCTTGACCACCACCAGATGCCCAGCCTGCCACCCAGTCACTGACCATGGCAACAGACCTTGACCACCACCAGATGCCCAGCCTACCACCCAGTCACTGACCATGGCAACAGACCTTGACCACCACCAGATGCCCACCTTGCCACCAAGTCACTGACCATGGCAACAGACCTTGACCACCACCAGATGCCCAGCCTACCACCCAGTCACTGACCATGGCAACAGACCTTGACCACCACCAGATGCCCAGCCTGCCACCCAGTCACTGACCATGGCAACAGACCTTGACCACCACCAGATGCCCAGCCTACCACCCAGTCACTGACCATGGCAACAGACCTTGACCACCACCAGATGCCCAGCCTGCCACCCAGTCACTGACCATGGCAACAGACCTTGACCACCACCAGATGCCCAGCCTACCACCCAGTCACTGACCATGGCAACAGACCTTGACCACCACCAGATGCCCACCTTGCCACCCAGTCACTGACCATGACAACAGACCTTGACCACCACCAGATGCCCAGCCTACCACCCAGTCACTGACCATGGCAACAGACCTTGACCACCACCAGATGCCCAGCCTGCCACCCAGTCACTGACCATGGCAACAGACCTTGACCACCACCAGATGCCCAGCCTACCACCCAGTCACTGACCATGGCAACAGACCTTGACCACCACCAGATGCCCAGCCTGCCACCTCGTCACTGACCATGGCAACAGACCTTGACCACCACCAGATTCCCACCTTGCCACCCAGTCACTGACCATGGCAACAGACCTTGACCACCACCAGATGCCCAGCCTGCCACCCAGTCACTGACCATGGCAACAGACCTTGACCACCACCAGATGCCCACCTTGCCACCCAGTCACTGACCATAGCAACAGACCTTGACCACCACCAGATGCCCAGCTTGCCACCCAGTCACTGACCATAGCAACAGACCTTGACCACCACCAGATGCCCAGCCTACCACCCAGTCATTGACCATGGCAACAGACCTTGACCACCACCAGATGCCCAGCCTGCCACCCAGTTACTGACCATGGCAACAGACCTTGACCACCACCAGATGCCCAGCCTGCCACCCAGTCACTGACCATGGCAACAGACCTTGACCACCACCAGATGCCCACCTTGCCACCCAGTCACTGACCATGGCAACAGACCTTGACCACCACCAGATGCCCAGCCTACCACCCAGTCACTGACCATGGCAACAGACCTTGACCACCACCAGATGCCCAGCCTGCCACCCAGTCACTGACCATGGCAACAGACCTTGACCACCACCAGATGCCCAGCCTACCACCCAGTCACTGACCAATGCCAAGCCGTGCCTGTGTATCTGGCCCTCTGGACTGTGTTTTGAATCTGTTACACAAACCTTACATCTAATTTTACTAATGCACATGTTCATATTTGAGAAAAAAAACTCTGCTATTCATACATAAAATACATTAATACATTAACCTTTTAAAACTTGACAAGTCCTTGATGATGCATTCTTGGGTGAATTTAAAATAAACAAAAAGTACTTACAGAAATCAAACCAAAAAATAAAATAGCACTTAATACAAATTTCAAATGATAGGCATGTAACATGAATCACAAGTGTTGCCTGCATTCCTAAATCTGAAATCATTGGTAGGGGATTTTCCAAAGCTTCCTATTGTTCAATCTCACAGAGTGGAGTGTATGTCCTCTGCCTCAGTGCTGCAGTGCTGCATCGGTCAGACAGAGTGGAGGACAGCGGGCCACCTCCTCCGTCTGCATAGCTAATCCACTGGGAATAATCCCCAGCTTAGCCTCACCTCTGGGCCAGGACTTAATCCCATGGTAACAAGGATTACATCTTCCAATGAATGAACAAATAGTTTAATACTCTCGCCTCTCCCCGTTGAGATTTGAGCTCCTGAGAGACACTTTCAACCAACACTCCAGGCTGTGTGTTCATATTTTTTTATGGGGAAGGTCCTGATGTATCATTTTTCTTGGTGTGTAAATCCTTGTGGATTGGCAGTCTGATAGACTGTCTAGGACGCTGTATTGATAATTTTTTGTTGCCTAATAACTCACACAGAAACTCATGTTTAATCAAGCTGATATAACTTGATATAATAAAATAATTGCACAAAACTAATTACACAAAATAATAACATCATTTCTGATTATATCCCCCGACAAAAAGTAGGCAAGGGAAATGTGACTTTATGGGACAGTAGAAAATTGGAAATAAGCATATATTTTAGTCAAACAAACCTAATACAAATTTTATCACAATGACATTTTTTTTTCAGTGAGCAAATATACCTGACTTCGGAACACATTTATTTGACAACATAACTTGCCGAGTCCAACCTCATTCTCAAGATGGCCGCCAATGTATCATGATAACAGAGTGACTGCACATCAAAACAGCAAAATAGGTTTGTTTTGAAATAATAACATGATGATATGATGGACTATATGTCAGAACCAGTGATGTTTCCAGATGCGTGTTCAGGATTGATGAATTGTCAAAAAATAGTGTAATTGCATCTTGTTTATTGTGCACTTCTGATTTTGTCTGTGCAGTTCTGGTGCATTGTTTTCAGCAAGGCAGTATGATGACCTTCAATCGACCTATGTAGCATGAGCGCAACCAATGTTTGTACTTAAATGTGAATCCCAAAAAGATTTGGAGAGAGCAATCTCCCCTCTTGAACAGGACTTCTATATCATATCAGTCCTGCCACCAATGATAAAAAGGTGCACAGGGTCGGCGACAAGTCATGACTATTCATAAAAAATCTGGCTGAGAACTGATTGGAGACAGAACAAAAGACGATTTATACCGATTCTAATTGGTTAGTGTCTCGGTGAGCCAACTGATCGCAGAGTGTGACCTAAGGCTGGTCAATTCTGATAGTTTGATATTTTGATGGGCACAACTCACATGCATGATTGTACATCAAAACATACATCAGATCAGGGCAATGATGAGGTAGTTGGTTGGTCAGATATGCGTGTAAAACTCTCAAGGGCCTTACCTGTAATGTTTGTCATTGAAGAGCTCCACTTTTAAGTTTCATGGTGAAATTCATGATGATGATGATGATGATGATGATGATGATGATGATGATGATGGCACATCAGATGTTTCCAATGAAAAAACAGATTAAAAACAGTTGCCACTTGATTCTGATCAAAACACTTTTATGTAAGCAGCAAAATAATATGCAATATAACTTCGTATAAAGTCAAACATGGATACATGGTGCATTCATTTACAACTCTAATTTGTTGCCATGGTTACAAGGGTTATTGCACATGTCCAGATGCATTACAAGCTGAGCTGTAAATTTATTTACACAGATTAATGAATAGTTCATTATCTTTTTGCCGCAAGTTCATGATTGAGAGTGCAAGTAGCTAAAATGTCTAGCATTTCTGGGTAAATTGGAAAATTTATATCTAAAACTGATGACCTTGAGCTCAGGGTCGGGTCTAATTCCATTCAATTTGTTTCCATGACAAATATAGCATGCATATTTGGTAGACGCAAAAATAACACAGAAAACAATTTAGACTTCTTGGAAAAAAAGATCATAAACCAACTATGATGAAACCACCTTGGCTGTTTTTTTTCTGATATTGCATGGGCATATTAATTGAAATATTAGTCCATATACATACCTTACCACTATAGTATCAAATACTGATAATAAAATTTAATAAAAAATCATATTTTAAAAAACTTTAAAATGGAAGTATGATGACATCTTTGTCCTACTATAACATGTTTTTCTTTAATCCTTTTTAATATAACTTGTCTTTCTATCACCTGTTATAATATAACTTTCTCTCTATTATCCTTTTTAATATAACTTGTCTCTCTATTATCTGTTTTAATATAACTTTCTCTCTATTATCCTGTTCAATATAACTTTCTCTCTATCATCTGTTTTTATGTATTAAGGTTCTGTGTGTGATTTTTCCCAGCGTATATCACCTTACTGTCCTATGCTCACTAATCATGGAACCAGTAGCTGAACAGGAAGCAAATATTATATCTGCTCCCCTGTTGAAGCTTGCAGCTGATGTATTCCCAGTTGTCAAGCAGGGAAAAGTCTCAAAGACCTGGCTAGCTGATGAAGAAAAATTAGACATTTTGCCTCATGTCTGTTCTGCCTTTGAGTCTGGTTGTTTGAGACAAGCTTTCTGGACACCAATTAGTGATGGGGGAGATGGGAGAGTCATGTTTTTTTTCCTCAAAAATATCAGGAATACTTGTAAAGTTGTTGACTGTTGACCATCCCGATGAACTGTTTGTCGAATCCAGTTAGTTACAGACCTTTGTTTCAAGTTCTAAATATTAAATTAATATATGCAATGATGATAAATCCAGCAAGCTCAAGACCCTAGAATCTCTTGTTGTTTGTTGAATGCCACAGACAAACCTTATTTATGCTGTGATGGTCATCATGGTCATACAGGGACTGGAATAGCATTCAGAATTGCACCATTTCTGCACACTTCTAAATCCTAAATTTATTTATACAATTCCTACCAACTGACTATCCATGTCAGTTTTGCAAGCTTCTTGATCAAAGAAACCTAAGTGTTACCTGCTGGGACAGTCAGGCTAGTACCTATTGGTCTCAGCAAAGGTGTGGTAATTAAGCTGTCTGCTGCCTCACCATTGGTCTACAACACTGGGCATACACACACTTCTTTGTGTGGCTCCTATCAGTACTTATCATGCATATATGAATATTAATAATGAGCTCTGATTGCTTGGAGATAACTGCTCACTACGTCAGCCCCCTTTGTTGAGGGAGGAAGCTGAAGCTCAGTCCAAATATATATTTATTATTGATATTTTGCTGAAATGAATACTCTAATTTTTTTCATATTGAAACTCATATCAAAGTTTATTTTGTCTGAGTTCAGTTATTGTTGAGACATAAAAAATATAAGTTTAAATGTATTTTCATAAAGATATGCATGTGCATCATTATTAATATGTGTTTGGTCATGATTGTTAATGTATATATATATATATATATATATATATATATATATATATATATATATATATATATATATATCCTATAGTCATGCCTGCTTATGTCACAAATTACTCAGCATTTATATTGAGATAACAATGATTACATTCTGAGGTGTAATTAACCTCTCCACTCATTTAGGTTAAAATCTCTTTCCCCTAATTGACTTACCAAATATTACAATGATACTCATTTGTAAAACGTGTTGGTAAAATTAGGCCTTCATGATGAGTATCTCATGTTTAACATATTCCACATGAATATAGATCGTGTCCTGGAAAAGTTAAATTTCACAAAGTAGTATATGACTGCCATTCACACTACACTGTCACATTTCTGTTTTTGTATATTGTTTATTTCAACAATACCTCAACCATTGTAGTCAAAGAAACCTCCAGATGGAATGAATATAACATCCATGTGATACTCCATTTCTTTCTTCACAGCAAATGATACACGTAAAATTACTCCACAATATTTTGGTTATTTTCACTAATCTGAATATAATATCTGGTAAATCTATATTCTGATTAATGCCAAAACCTGGCAAGAATAGAGCAACGGGTTTGTGGCATAGTTTGTCACTCACTTGTTAAAAATGGCAGGTGACGGGTTCAAATCCTTATCTACAACTCACATTGTGCTAAAAAGTGCAACTGGACACCATTTCTATTTATCAAGTATCTCAAATGCTTAAATTCACAATCCCCCCCTCACATAAAAAAGTCACAATTCCCCCCCCCCCCCAAAAAAAAAACCCAAAAAACAATGAAACAAAAAAGAAAAAAAGTCATTGGTGATACGGCTTTGGAGAAAGTCTAATTTTGTGGGAAACTGTCACTCAAAACTAAGAGTTTATTTAATATTAATCCCGGGGGGGGTACTCTCATAGTCAGCGTTACCGGGGAAGCTGGGCTAAATAGGGTCCTTTTCGCTGATATTTTCCCTAAAACAGGTTAAGATATTTCATCATTTTCCCTAAAACAGGGTACTAATTTTCAAATTTCTCCCTAAAACAGGGATCACAATCCCCCTTTCCAAATCTCCCCCTTCTGCATCATCCCTAAATGAGGGTATCAAAAATTCAGCTAGTCCTAAATCAGGGTACCAAATTTCAGCTAGTCCTAAATCAGGGTACCAATAATGATAGAATATTTCCCTAATTCAGGCTCTGGGGTTTTCAGTTCCATCCCAGCCTCCGCGGGTTAAAATCATGAGAGTACCCCCCCCCCGGGATATTAATGAACCATGAACTTGGTGAACATTCCTTATCAATACAAATTATAGTCCCTAACCCATATACAGCTACAAATTAAATTACTAATTTTGGTTGAAATCAGGATATAGCCATGTTTATTTGTGTATATTAATTTACTACAGTATAACATATAACTATTTTTCCCAACATCTTTCACCCACAAAGCTGTGGGAGGACGGCAAAACTCAGACAAATATATTCAGTGAATATCCACAATGATTTCACAATAAAAAGGACAAGACATTGAGTACTACTTACCTTTGCTGACTTCAATCAGACGTGGATGATCAAGCTAGCTGAGAGATGATGACAGAACACAGTCCACCATCCACACACGCTAATAAAAAATGGGACAGGTTCACCACGTCGCCCTCTGGCGGAGTTTGATAGCACGGGTCTGCAGAACGCTCTTCCCGCTGTCCATCCCCGCTGCTACATGTGTGCGGTGACCAGTGACGTCATCAGCGGCCGGCTCTCGGCAGGAACTGGCTGACCACAGCACCTGAAGCGAGAGAGACGCATCTCTGTTATTATAGACTCCTCACCGCCAATTGTCTCCCGCTGATCTCCCGCCGACAGGAAAACTGCATTAAAGTATCGACATCCTCTGTAGCGTGTCAAGACGAGGGGGACATGCATGTCAAGGGGGAATAATAATAAAAAAAATTGATACGATTTCTCCCAAAATAACGTAAATGTGGATAAAAAGCATTTTTGACGAAGATGCATATTTTAATCAAGTCAGAATCCAATAAGATGGGAGCACAATTCAAAAATATTACACTTCAAACGAACAATCAGGATATTCTTAATGACTACTGCAGACCGTCATTTATTATTATATTAAATTACACGAAACAACATTTTGAATTACCACCTTCTTCCTAAAAAGCGAGAGAAGGACTTAAGAAATCACAATCTTCTCAGATATTCTAAGTTCGAAGCGCTTCGGAAATGTCACTGTCACCGGAAGTATTGATCACGCGTTTCTCAGAATAAGCTCTTCTATATTGGCTGCTTAATTATAAACAAGAATGGAATTCCGGTTGGGACAATTACTTTGCTCATGTTACATGGTCGAAAAGGTTGATATCTGCTGCTGAAGTGTTCCATGACTGGTTATCAAAGGCCGTGGTTTGTGTTATCATGTGTATGTGATAATGGAAAAGAGATATCCCTCCTCACTCTTCGAAAAGAGTAGGGCATTGAGTCCCGGTGACAGGCTTTTATCTGACCTCACATGGCCTAAACGGTGCTGAAAAGGTCTTTAATACAAACAAACAATATGTAACCATAAGCTGAATATGTTTAAAGAGTTTATTGAACTTCCTGGTGGAATTGACATGTTCGCTACAGGGCAACAGTACACTAGCAGGATCCCGGCGAGGATGTAGGTTACCGCAAACAGATAAATCGTTGTCACTGGCCATTAAAATGGCATAACTCTAATGGTTGTATAATATGCTGTAATATTGACAGAAAGAACAGTTGTCAATGAAATAATCAAATTTGGGGAATACTATGAAACTTTCAGAAATTTGACACCATTTCAGACCAGGTCTGCTCATGGCGCTTAATATATATATATATATATATATATATATATATATATATATATATATATATATATATATATATATATATATATATATATATATATATATATATATATATATATATATATACATATATATTATATTACTGATATCAATATGGAAACATTCTATTAAATTCAAGATGCCAGGGTGAAATCATTCTGTTAATTTCTAGATCAAATCTCAAATCATTCCATGGGATTCAAATCATTTTATTGAATTCAAGACACCTGTCTGTCATCATTCTTTCGTCGGTCGTACAAAAACTATGCTCACCTCCGATTTTGATAGTGAATAATCATTCCAATTAATGTAATAGTTGTCAAAGTTAGTATCATAAAGATCGATAATGTAAAAGAAAACTAATGGAAAATTGTACATATTCCTGTACACAGCAAATACATAGAACTGGTGCTGAGTACATTGCACGGTTCGGCCACATCAGAATACTAGTATATGTGGCAACAAGAGCTTACATCAACTCACATGTAATGGATGTGCAAGCGGGAACCATATTCCAGGGCACCGAGCTCACAAACACGGCACATTAATGATTACACAATGTTCTCGGTAGCCACAATCATGGTAATAGCTGGATTATTAATGTCAGTTACCTGGGTGATAGGCTGCAATCATCGCGTTCTTCATATCTACATTATTATTTGTATTAGCTGCCACTGTATTGTTCTTAGATCTGGAAGTGTCAATTATCATTCTATTTTAATTTTAATTGTCATATACATATAACTAAAAAAACTAGACACATCCAAATAAGATATTTAAAAGTATTCATAAGATTGCAATGGCCATTAGAGTTTGAAGAGCTTTTCTGAATATTCAGTATAAGATTTGCCAATTTGACCAAGCATGTTGTTCAGCTGAGGTGTATCAATTTAATTCCATTTTGAGTTGAAGATGAACAGTGGAAGCTTGACTCAGCCACCCACTAGGTCACAGATAGCGAACCTCCCATGGTTTCACACATGCTGGCCAATTCGTACAGATGCCAAGAGTAATATAGAAAGATTTCAACATCACTTATGAATCTTATTCACAACCTAAAGGGCCATATCATGAGGGAGAGGAGGGCAACCCAGTCAAGTTCCATCATTACTTCCTACAGATTTTACACCAAGTCACGTCACGTCCAAAATGTAAAGATTCTCTTGACCTAAAACCAAATATAATTGCAACAACTCATCCACGCATATCTTAATTTGAGCCATTCCCTTTATTTACACCCTGTGTATTTCTTAACTTCTATGTCCATAAATTTACTTTCTCATTTTTATGATGACAAGATGTCAATAAGAGGAATAGTATATCCAATACCAAAAGGAGAGAATGATAGAATATTATTCAAATGGATCTGTTATTTATCGACATAAATATGATCTCAAGTCTTTGAATGACTAGAGTTTATTCCAGGAAAAAAAGAGACATTTAATGTTATTTTCATTTTATACTTTCAAAATCTATAACTTATCAGCAAATAATTAATGCAAATACGACGGGGATCATACATTTTTATCTGTCACGTTCTGTAAACAAATTGAATATCAAATTGTGGGGAATTTGTGGTAAATAAAACAGTGCATTTCAATTTCCTGGAAACGTACTGCTTTTTATCATTCCATCGCCATTTGATTATCAGAAGTATTGAAAATATGATTCTATCTCATACAACTGACACAGCACAATCTTTCTTAGGTATCACGCCCATGTTATCATATCTCTCTGTGATCTTTATATATGCAGCTGGTAGAGGTCTTATAATGGGTTATAACATACAAAGATTTATCCTTATTTTGTCAATGATTGATCTCACAGCTCATGTCCATTCTATATTTAATTAAGTCATACACAGCTCACACATAAACATAGGACTTATCCAAACTTTGGGTTTTTCCAAATTAAAGATGTGGACACGTTAAAATAATTTTTCTTAAAAAATTGTATTCTTCATAATTTCTTTAGATAGATACGAGTCTGTATTAAGCTGATAAATAAAACCGAAATGATTTAAATGACAGAAGAAAGGATACGCTCAGATCAATACAAAACATTTAATTGACTAAGAAAGAAGAATAAGTATGAAAGGCGAAGTGTGAAATATTTCATGATATGAAGCATATTAAAAGGTTTGCCTCACTTTGGCTTCGGGAGTCAGATGGGATTTTATCTCTTGGATTGATTCCAAGATTTCAATATTATCACAGACAGATGAGCTGAAGGAGTATTCCCAAAATAGGTATCAAGACGTGATAGAGTCTCGGTCTGCAAAACAAAGAACTGACACAAATGAAATGCCACTTCTTTGTGATGTCACCCAAGTCTTCTCTTGGCTGCAGTTGATATAAGCAAACAGACAACATATCAAGCAGACCGCAAACCAGCACGTGTGCGGTGATCGATCTAAGCTTTATTTAATGATACTCACGCGGTTGATGAAGGCAGATTCACCGCATGCTAACAAGACGATTCAACAGTAATCCACTAGAGGGCGCCAACGCTGTGTATATATAGTCAGGGGATGATCAAACCGAGACTGATTTAATGATACAATCACGCTGACAGTGCAATCAAACTAACCACATCTCCGTGTATTGTGCCAACCTCAGGATCAATGCTACATTGTATGGGATCAGCCCAACAGAAAAGAAAAAAAAAAGAAAAAAAGAAAAATGGGGCCAGGCACATGTGGGAGTCTTATAGTTCACCCCGGTTTTACTACAAAATGGAATTTTCATAATAAATTTTAGAACTGGAAATGTTTGTGTGTTAGGCTGATATGACCAAAAGACATAATAGTTAACACCAAACCTTGCAAATGTGAACCACCCTTACAGTATGCATGGGTTGAATATTTCCAACCAACAAGAAACAATGAGATAAAACAGAAATCCCCTTGAAGATATAAATACACAAACATCAATATTTAACATTTGGTATCCATGGTGATACTCAGATATTGTGGCACAAAATGTTCCTCGATGAAGCTTCAAGCCATCACAAAGAGAGTGGGGTGGGTGTGAAGTACCTGAACATTTCTAACGAAAAGTCATTTGGGAAGGACAGTGGAAAGAAAACAACATACAATGCCAATATCCCCCCAAAATGACATATGCCCCTCTTTTTATGTAGTCAATTAATCCATATATTATTCCCACCAGGTGCACGAAACCTAATTTCTTTATATGTATTTTCATGGATATATTCATATATGTTCAAGACTTTATCCAGAGATAATCAAATGCTGTACATAAATTGGTTAGAAAGTTAGCATAACTATATATCATGTCCTTCATTATAGCATATACGTAATGAGTATGAAGATGGGATAGATGTTAGTAGCTCCATGAGAAACTATTTTCACTCATGTGATAATCAAATTTAGATATTGGTTACATGAATGAGTCTTTTTAATAACACAAATGGTACATTAAAATGGTCATGGATATGTTTTTATGATTTAGTCATAATCATTCAGCAAAATGTCAAGGTATGCTTAAGTTATTGAATACCTCAATACTATATATTAATTGGACTATGAAATCCAAGATTAAAAAATGAAAATGAACTTCTTGTAAAATTTAAAATCCAGATTAGTAAAGTTTGGACCAGGGTGTACATTTGGCTAAAATAATGAATCGTTCCAGTAAAAAGTTATGGGCACCTATAAGACTGTATATACAAATTTGTAATAAGACTGCATATACAGATTTCGACATCTGATTATGGTTAAGGCAGTTTATTAGTGTTGATGGTAAGCGACTTCTAATGACAGATTTCCCGAGGGAACTACTTTCTTTTATGCTAAAGTAGGATGTTTTCAAAAAATTTCCTTTCACGATATTTACATTTGTGATAAAATTATTGATATATGTTTCCATAATCCCGGTGGAAATTTCTTTGATATATTGGTGTCATCAAATCTTTTTATTTAAAATATTTCTTTTGTCATGTCAAACTGACTAAGCGGACAGGTCCTGCAGATTGTGGAATTATAATAAAGTAGATTTCCAAACAACTTTGGAAAGTAATCTTTGAAATTTTACTTTGATCCTATTGAAAAAGATTTTCTATTAAAAAAAAGAAAAGAACAATTGACAATTAACAATTGATTATTCAGGTATATTTGACCCCATGCAGCATCTGGCTCTCTCATAAAATAGCTTAACATTCATTGGACAGGGAAGGTCATCCCAATAGGCACAGTCAGAAATAGTAGAGTGGTCCACTTTCTGACTGACATCTATCATATGACACCAAGGGTTCCAGCAATGAGGCTGTGACAAAGCTCACTCACACCCAATCAGCCCGGTTCGCACAGATTTATCTACCGCTAGAGGGAGTTGGTTGGTAGCTCGGCAAGGGCGATGAGGAGTGGACGTGTTTTAAGTGGCTGTTCAATCGTTGAACATGTAAGGTTGGTTGTTTGTTACACAAAGGGCTCTGTTGGTCACTAATAATCCCACAATATAGCACAATGAACTTTTAGATTGGCCATATGATTTGCTTAGTATTTTTGGCCCATTTTCCTATTGTGCTTTGGAAAAGGGAAATGAGAGAAGATTTTAAC